>CM053785.1:1053766929-1054504429 GCA_028749045.1 Cupressus sempervirens
GTACTAGGCTTAGGGCTAAGAGCTAAATATTTCATTTTCAATGTGATTCATTAATGTCAATATTTTAATTTTTTAAATGTAAGTGCCTTGATTTATATGTTATATTTTAATAATGTATTTTTTTTTATAAATTATGATATATTTTTTTCATTCAATTAAAAATAATATTACTTATATTATATAATCATTTAAGATTTATTATTATTATTATTCATAATTATTTATTATATAATAGAACATATAATATAATAATAACCATATGATATATATGTAATAGAACACATATATCAATGATTATTTAATATATTTATGAATAAAATTTAAATTTAAATTAACATCATTACAGAAAAATATAATTATATTACTTTTTTATTAATTAAAATATTTTATATATTATAATAAATTTATTAAATTTAAATTAGATTTATATAAAAACTAAAGGCAAGTACTAGAGGCACTTGTTTCATATCTTGCACCAATTTTATTTTATAAAATTTAATATGTCTTCATTGAATTTTTCATATCATCTTTACAATAAAAAGTTTATGATAGAAAAGAAAATCATTTCTATAATAGAAAATAAAATCTTTTATTTATATTATATTATGACTATAATATTAATTATTATAAATTATTATTTTTTATTTAAAAAATATTTTATATAAATAATTAAATTAACTCGAAATTGGGACATGTGTACTACAAGATTTTACCCAAAAAATAAAATCTTGACCGTTGACTAAAAGAAAGTTCGACGGCCCGAGATGAATTTTGGGCCAATTTGAAGAATGCTTTCTCAAGTACTTAGATTCATCTAGAATTGTGACACGTGTCCTTGACAAGTGTCACAATTCTGAATGACTCTTGACAACAGTGATATCACTCCACAAATTCACCCAAAAATTATATCGAATCATCGATAATTAAGTTCTATTTTTATTAATTAATTAATTTAAAATGAACAAATTTATTCAAATGTATATCAATGTAATAAATTATCACTTTTTATTATTATTGTTATGTACATTACTAAATTATTAAGTCTTGACTCTTTATGTCGTTTACATGTACATTGTACATACTATTAGTATAAGTACCTAAAACCATTAATTACTTAATACTTTCTTTTTAACTATTAACCCTGTATGTTTTTAGAGTATGAAGTTGAAAGTTCTTCAAGTCAAGTCTAATACGATAGGGTTTTCAAATTTTAAATTTTCAAAGACTGGCAGAATTCTATTTTGTGTTCTGAAGACTAAAAGTGTGAAACTTGAGTATCAGACGACAACACCAATTATCCAATCTCAATTCTGGGTATTTAATTTTTTAAAAACTTTTTTCATTGCAATTTGTAGCAATAGAAATCTTGATTTTAACTGTCTTAGGTTTACACTTTACAATTATTTTAAATAGGGCCTGAAGAATAATTTTGTGTAATAACTAGTAGTAGGCATGGGCAAAACAAAGTCAAAAACCTCTCGTACGAGTGCAAGCATAAAGGAAAAGAAACACATTATAGAACTCGGGCAAGTGCTATAAACCCCAGCTTTCATCGATAAATGTCATGATATTTTTGACCCTGTTATCCATGGAGATTTAGGAATCATTCATTGTTTAATAAGTGGAAAGATCCATTGAAGGGGAGAAATTATTACAAATATAATAACAATATTTGTGCACATACAAATAAACTAGCTGCTCTGGTTACTAGATTAGCAAACTTTGCTATACTTGAAGTATTCCTTTGCCCTGAAATTGTAATGCTATGCGCTTAGAATTATGATGAAAATAGAAAGACAATTGTAAACCAAAACACTTAGGAGGAAATTTTATCCATAACTAAGAGTGAATTTTTCACTTTGTTAGACCTAGGGCTAGGATTTAAACTAGAAAGCTTTAACGAGCGCATTGACTTGGATAAACTAGCATAGGCTTATGACAAACTAGAAAGAGATTTGCAAGATTCATTTATTAAGGGTTTAATAAACTACGAGTTCTCTACTAGTGTTACACTAGACATAGACCATAAGCCTCCCTATTAATATGATATTTTTGTGCCATGGGTTCAGAATACTATTTCTTTGTTATCATTTTGTCTAGGATTAGACAATAACAAAGAAGTGGGGGCCAGTGTTCTTGAAATGATTTATGATATCTATTGTCAAGGTTAGTTAGTTGAGAAGGTAGATGTAAGATATAATTTTATTCAGCATATTGTTGAATCTATGCAACAACAATTACTAATGATTAAACAAAGTAAACTACAGGCAAGATGAAGACATTTAGGTTCACAAGTTACTTGTGCTACCTTCTTTTAGAAAAGCATCACCCAATATTTGAGATAGAGAATAACAAGCTTGATATTGAGGTCTATAAGTTTGATGAGAAAACTCAGAATAAATCATAGACTCCAAGTCTAGTATATGAGTGGACACATAAGATGAGGATGACTGCTGCAAATAAAAACTACAACCATTTTGTAGACTTCTTTTTTGGCACCTATTTACCAAAAAATCATAGGCACTTCAATGCCTAGATTGTCTATTTCTTGTAAAGATTGCATTCATTTGGGAAGTCAGATTCAATTGGCTGATTGGTTCTTCATGGAAGAGTACACTATCTTAAGGTTTTACGGTTCAGTGGTTGAATCCTGCAAACTTCCAATGCATGTTACAAAAAGGGTTTTTGCACTGGAATATGTACGATTGATGGAGAGCGCAAATGGACTTTTCAGTGGACAACAAAAGAAAATGATATTTCCTTCCTTGTCTTTCGCAATTGGAGCCACACATTTAAGATAAAGGCTTTCAAAGTGGCAAATGAATTGGTAACTTTTTTTGGCTTTGATTTTGTCAGTCACTGAAATTATGATCCACTAAACATAATAAAAATAAGACTTATTGCTAATGAGAAATCTATAGGCAAATATCAACATCAGGAGATGCCATTGATATAAAGTTAAAAAATAAGGATTCATGGGATGAGGTTAAGAAAGAGATGGAGAAACATTCAATAGAGAATAATATTTCAATCCAAGAATTGTCATCCCAAATTACAACATTGCACAAATCAGAGCCTTTGACATACTTAAATTTTTACAAGAAAGCATTTGAATCTTTTAAGAGGTCTATGCCAAAATAAATTAAAGAGGCATGCGTAGCTGAATTGTGGTGTCAAACCAAGATGACTAATTTTTGAAAAATGAGGCAAAATTTGGGTGAACTAATGATATCAACTGGTTTTGATGAAATTGAGGAGGATCAACTTTTCAACGATTATTGGAATAAAGAGCATCCAACTATACTATATGATTTTGGCAGTGACAGTGATAATGAAAGACAGAAGGACCTCAAGTCTAATGCCAACATTCAAGGTATTCAGGATTTTGAGTTAACTGGGGGCAGAGATATTGTTAAACTTCAAATGAGTATTCTCTTAAACAAATGTATAGTAAAGGAGCAACTATGATTCAAAAAATGGGTTATGCAGGTATAGGGCCCATTGGTGCAAGTGGTGAAGGGATTTGGAATCCAGTTCCAGTATCAGACCCACCCAAAAGAGGATGTAATCCAATCATTGGACTCTCTGAGATTGAAGATGATTCATCTAGAAAGGGCAAAAACATTATACTTCTACTTTTGAAGGTCATTCCAACACATTATTTGTTAAATCTTCAAATCCAGTTGTAGTTGATCCCACTGGCACTAGCACTGGCACTGGCACTAGCATGGATGAACCTTGTGCAAAAAAGAAAAAAGTTATGATAATTACACTGCCAACAATGTCAGTAGTTACTTCACCAATGTATGCACCAATAGCTTTTTTACAAAACCCAAAAAATAGTCCTAAAACGCCTGGATTTGGAATGGGCCATCTTTAGTTTGTTGAAAATCCTCAAAATACAAATGTAGGTGGAGTAAGTTTAACTGGAGTTGGAGGAGCATACAATGATACAACTGATAATTCACCTTTTAAGCACTCAATTGTGTCAGCAAACCCAGATTTTAGTTTGAACGGGTTTGTATCAAAGTTTCAACAAAGAAGCAAAAGAAATAGTCAAATTATGAAGACTTTGAAAAGTGATTTAGTTGCTGAATGTTAGGGATCTACTAATAGAATATTTCCAACATATGATCCAAACAATGAAATGATGAACTTCATGGTTGTTATGCCCCTGGGTAGAGATAATAATCCACCAGAAAATTTAATAAATCGTAATGATATACAAGTTACCAATCTTCAAATGGATTTGTCAAAAGTGAAAAAATTGACAAAATTAATATATTAAAAAAGAGCAACAAAATGGTCTACTCTACACTTCTGAAAGTAGAGAGCGAAAGCAAAAAGCTTATAAAGCAATTAGAAAAGTTACAGGAAAACCTTGATAATTTTAAGGCAAAGGAGAAAGCAATAGAAATAGGTTCAAAGAATTGCAAAATAGGATAAAGAAATCTTCTCCTATAGAGGCAATTGTCCAGCAAGAATTTAGATGAATGAATAAGTGCAAAAATTGACTAAAGAATTCGATGAGTGCCAAAAAAGACTCCAGCATGAACAAGCCTCTACTGCACAGTTGTTCAAGTCTATAGAGAGTAGTGCACATAGCAACAATAAATTAAAAATTGACTTAGACTCTGCTATCAAGAAAAATAATAATTTGAAGAATGAAAAGAAAAATTTAGAGTCTAGGGCAAGGTTGATTTTTAATTTGCAAAAGGAATTGGAGAATGAGAAGAAAAAAGAGGAGACTAGTGCAAAGACAATCCACAATTTGAATAAGAAATTAGAGAATATGAAACAAAAAGAGGAGTCAACTGCAAAAACTATCAGTGATTTGAAGAAGGAATTGGAGAATGTGAAGAAAATGGAGTATAGTGCTACTGCAAGCACTAAAACAATCCACCATATGAGGAGGGAATTGGAGAATGCAAAAAAAAAAGAGGAGTCAACTGCAAAGAAAATCTTTGACTTGAGAAAGGAATTGGAGAACATGAAGAAAGATAAGTCTACTCAAAGACTCCATAATTTGATGAAGGAATTGGACAATCCAAAGAAAAAGGAGGAGTCCACTACAAAGACAATCCATGATTTGAAAAAGGAACTCAAGGATGAGAAGAAAAAAGAGGTAACTACTGCAAATACAATCCAAGATTTGAAGAAGAAATTGGAGGATGAGATGAAGAGAGCAACTAACTGGCAAGGGAAACTAGAGGAAATGTAGAAAAAGAGTGAAAAAGAGATGTCTGAAATGAAGAAAAAGATGGAGAATGTAATGGTAGAAAATAGAACAACCTCTTCCAAAGACCATCATGTGAAGGATACTATAATAAAAATGGTTAAGCTTATCAAACAAGAAAGTTGGGACAAAATAATGAAGAACAATGATAGTTTGTTTGAATGCTTTGATTTAAATAGCAATCTCAGACTTGTCTTTGAAAATGTAAAAAATGATATTGTGGTAAAAGAAAAATCTTCACCAATTCCTTAAAAAATCTTGATGACCAAATTTTGAATAAAGTAAAGAGATCCAGTGATAGGGATTTGGAAAACCATGGAATAAACAACCGATTGGATGCCTATGTAATGACCATTGAAGTCTGTCACAATTGTGAACAAGTAATGAAAATAGTTGAAGCTCTCAAATCTGCTTCAAAAGACTTGATGAAGATGAATACCATCATACTAAACTTGTTAACTGTTGGATTACCAAATCCAACTAACTCAGATGATAGATTCATTAGAAAAGAAAACTACATGAAAAATTTGCAGGACAACATGAATTATGATTCAGGCAACTTGCTTGAGGAAACCACTCCAGAAGGAATTGCAAGTTGCATCAAACCATTATCAACAATGAATGAAGTTATAGATAAATTCCTCAATTCATGTAAAAATATTTCTCAAAAGTATTTATTGTTGACGAGGTTACAAATATTTAGCTACAACCTCAAACAAATGGAGCTCTCAAATTGATACAAAATGGAGTGCCCTAAAGAAATTCATTGAAGCTGGATCATCTTCTCAAACTGAAATTGTTACTATTGTTGTTAATGGCAGTCATAGTTGATAGCACTAAGAAGTAACAACTTAGTAAGTGATAGTACTATAATCATTTTGTTACTTTTTGCTCTTTAATTTTAAATTTTGGATTTGATTTCAACTTTGTTTAATGTTAATTGTTATAGGAATCAAGAGCCATCATATCAAGATAGTTGTTAGCCAGGCACTAGCATACTATTACTACACAGAGTAGATGGAAAAAATTTCTCTAATATTTGAAAAAATTGTACAATTGGCAATGTGATTGTATACCAAAGTAACAAGAATCAGAATCGGCAAGCTTGAATCGAATCATGAATTGAATCGTCGAATCGTGTGAATCACATGAATCGTTGTGATTCTTGGAACTATATTGTATACACATAATGTATTATGTAGTAATAATCTAATTATATATAATTACAAATCAACCTACAACTATTGTTGCTTCCTTGTATCTGCAAAAAGAATTCAAGGTCAATGGTCATTTCAATTTGACATCGAGCCATTTGCAAAGGGTTGTAATTGTTTGTAATTGTTAAATGTATTATGTTACAGGTTGATTTATAATTATAAATTATAATACAATTTTTTTAAAATAGAGCTTATCTTGTTAAATACATTATGTTACAATTTTTTAAAGAAACTAGAATCAATGAAAATCTCAACATGTTAAAAGAATACAATCAATGAAAATCTCAACATGTAAGTTTGTAACATTGACATGTTCAAAAAAAAATTTAAGCATCTATAAAAGGACATTGAATGAAAGCTATAGATTGACTTCTACAAACATAATTAATTAGTAGATAGAGTCTTGGATCAGAGCTACTAGTACCAACCTACTAATTGACTCATGCAGAAGTTAGAACTTGAGGTTGAGAAGTTGCTATAGTTGCCAATTTGCCTAGACTGGCTCAACATCACTATCATCAGAATCCTCCTCATTTATTGCATATAAAATTTCATTGTTCATTGTGTTTTCTTTTGATTCACTATCAACATCAATATTCATGCCAAGGTCAACATCATCTTCATTGCTTCCAATATCAGGACATGAACCAGTGCCACTGTCATTGCCACTGTCACTTGGTCTTGAAATTTTGGCAATCCCTCTTCTTTGACATTGGTTTCTCTAGATGTTGAGAGCCCTATCATAAGGGAAACTATCTACCTCATACCTAGAATTATAGAGCCTCAAACAATTATCTAGATTTTTGTCTAATTTGTTTCTAGTCTTTGACTTCAGGAAGTCCAAAGTATTGAAAACTCTTTCATCCTCCACTGAACTCAATATCATTATCAAACATAAATCGATAAGCTTGAAATATTTTGGTGTTGACTCTCTCAACTGACTTCTCTCACTAAGGTTTTTTCAAAGCTTTGTTACCACTATCTCTTGATTTGGGCTCTCCATAAGATCATATTGTTCCCTCATTATGTTTGGAAAAGAATATGATTGATCTCTTAGTTGAGATTCATCTAAAATTCCATTTATAGTTACTCCATTGATTACTTTAGGTTTGCAAAAATGTTGAATCAAAGTCATCATCCTTCTTCAAAAATTAGTGAAATAGTTTAGAGACCAATATTGTGGAAAAACAATTGACATTGCTTTGAGCAGTTCCTCTAGGGGGAATTTGAATCTATTTTCTGATGAAAGATTGTAGCAAACTCACTTGACAGAGTCAAGCACAGAGTCTTTGATCTTCTTGAATTCTTCACTTGTAAGACATGAAAGTACATTCTTTGGTTTTGATTCGACTTCACTTCTTGCTTCATTAGGGTTGGAGTTAAGGTTGACGCGAGCATAGTACTACATTGGTATGCCAACTCCATGTACCCTGGCATAAACCTCATCATTTGCACCAATATGTAAAAAGTTCTAAGGATTGTTCAAATTTGTGATTTCTATCCACTTTGCAAACTTTGATTCATCTAATGGTAGTAATCGATACAAAGTATCCAGGCTATTACATGTCATTTTATGCAGCTTATTATATTCTACAATATACATAGCTCTTTGTTGAACCTTTTTTATAATATTTCTCATGTCCTGTAGCATGGGGAGAATAACTGCTAAAGTTAAGAGTATCTTAACATTAGTTAGACTTGAATATAGCTAAGGAAATCTATCTTGCATAGAGTGGATTAGTCCAAGCAATGAAGGATATTCAAAGATTACTTGATGTGTTGGTCCATCCAAAGAGATCCATTTGGTATCATTGTCTCTAAGAAGCTTCTTCCCATTAGTAAGTCTTTGAGCAAAGTGTTAAAATTTTTGGACTCGTTTTGGACTTCAAAAAAAGTATTGGTAAATCTATTTGATTAGAGATTTCACTTTACTTACAAAACCAAAATTCTTGATAATTCCAAAAGCTAGTTTCATTCGATAGGCCATGCAATGAATGCGAATAGTGTAGGGTGCCAAATCATTCTTGATCTTTTTGCAAAGACCACCTTTATGACCTTGCATAATTGAAGCTCCATCCACTCCAACACACACCAACTTTTTGGTAATCTCAATTTTATCCAAACCTCCACATTCAATTAGAGTACTCTTTAATAAATCATATAAATTTTTAGTTATCATATTACAATTCAATTTAGCAACAGATAGTAGAAAGGGTTGACGAAAAATATTGTTTACAGTATAAACATGCATGCACACCCAAGAAGTATTATCAATTGCTATAACTTCATCTAGAGATAGTACAATGAAATTAGAGTGTTTTATTTTTTCCTTCATATCCTCTTTTTCAACATGTGCAAGATATCTAGCCCATTCCCACCTGATGTTTACTAACGAGTGACTGTTTGGATAGTTTTGAAGTTTGAAAAAGTGCAATAAGGAAGTAATTTAAGGGTAGTCTATCATAGGACATCCTCTACTCAAAATATAAAAGAGCACACTTAATTGAACTACTTTTTCCATATTTTTCACTTCCATTGCTTTCCCAATAAAATCTTTGATGGAACCTTTTACTACACAATGCTTCTCTCATATTTGCTAGTGTAACTTGTATATTTTGGTATTCTTGATATGCAGACAGTTGTCCTTTGCTTTCTAATTTAGCATAGATTTTTCAACTCCATTTTTAGTTTCCTTTTTGTAAACTTTACCGACATGCTTTTCTATGGTATCAAGTTTAAGCTGCAACCTCTTCTCCTTCTTTGTTATCTCTATTCAAATCTTACATCTACATTCAATAGGAGGCTCACCATCAATTAGATTGGCCACTGGTTCAATAAACCAGTACTTTTCCACCCATTCTAATTGAAAATTTATTTTGGTCAAATTCCAACAAGATCGATCTTTCTTTGATTCCAATTTTCTTTTCCCCTTTTGTGCATGAACATGATTTATGGAATCACTTTTGGTTTTCTCACCCAACTAGTCTGGGACCAACTCCAACTCTATAATATCAGTTTCTAACTCCCTACTCAGGGGAAGTGCCTCCAAATCATGTTCAATTTTGTTCTCAATTGAGATATCAGGTTCACCAACTTGAACTTCAATATGGTCTAAGTCTCCAACTTGTGATGAATCTCCTTTTTCAATAACCACTGGAGATCTAATTTGTGAATCTTGTAGGTTGCCAACATTTCCACCACTAGAATATACTGCTATGCTTCTGTGTTTTGGTAATGATGCCCTCTCTTGTCTTTTTGGGATACTACCATAACCCCTATTACCCCTCTTGTTTGACATTACAAACCGATAAAGGTTACAAAAAATAGATCAACTTAGTTGTTGAACAAAAGACTCAAATAGTGACGACTCAAAGATTGTGAACAATGACAGTAGACTACTTAGACTATATATAATAACAATAATATGATTCATTCTCCAAAAAATGGTACTACTGCTATGGTACTACCCAATATAATTTGCAAACTTATAGGCTATCTTAGAATGTGAGATGCTCAGTCACTAGTGGTAAAACTAAAAAATAACCAGTACCACTGTACCAGTATAGTAGTACCACTATCAACATTAAAAAAATTAAAAATCACTTGCCTTTTATGAAAACTAGGGTCCACAAGTCAATGGGCAATGCACTTAACACTCCAAAACTTTGGCAGTAATAAGAAATACCATTCTCCAAACCAAAAAATAGTGAATTGTGTAGAATAATAATATCTTATAGTCCAATCTAAGTTGGAAAATTACGCAGGATTAACAAGCAAGAATGTCAAACGTAGGTGAAGCACACCTTCCTATGCAAGCCCACAGTATGAAATAATTGGCTAAATGGGGGTAGTGGTTGACACATGTTGGAAAAATGGTAGGTGACACCCAACCCAAGGGAAATTTATTTGGTTGTAGTAATGTCAAAATAATGTGGGCCAATAAGAAACAAACATGCAAAAGCTAGCAAAATGTATATTGCATTGGCAATTGGACCAATATTTTTGACCAGTCATGTGATAACTAATGGGCAACTACCACGGGTGTTGAACCCAAATCTAATAAATATCTAGTGATGTAGTTGGCCTACGTTGCATGTGCTATTCACCAAATGACAATTGACCCATGAGACAAGATTGCCAAAAGGCAAATATTCGCCACTCAAGTCATCTCTGAGACTCCAAAAACCCTTGGTTTAGTTTATTTCTTAAATCTTGAGTGGAAGGCATAACTCACTTGGAAGTTGTGGTTCAAAAATCCATTTCCACAACTTCCACAAGAATGGGCAACCCTAATTCAATGAAACATCTATCAGATGATACAAAACCCTAGCTTCCATTGTCAATATCTTTCTTCGATGCCCTGCCTCACTCAAAATTATAGGTTTGAAAACATTTAAGGTTACTTGTCATGGTGGAAACCTTTTATCAATAAAAAGGAAAATTTTACAATTAATGAGATTTATTTCACCGCATTAGAAACCTCAATCAATAGAAATGTTCTTTCTTGGTTCGATGTTTCTTTTTGGTTACGTATCCGTGGGTCCCAATCTTTATTATTATACTTATATTTTCTTTTGAATGTGCAAATAAAAGGTTTCGCACCTTCACAAACATGGATAATTGAACATTCAAATGGGCTACAAATAAGAAATTTATTGTAAATTTGTTAAATATTTTCAAGCAATTTGAATATTATAAAAAATGCATTACAGTTTCATCCATATTTGCATACTATTATCGACTAGTTAGGGCAATTTTGAAAATGCATTAATCCATATTTTCATTTTGTAATGTGATATGAGTATATGAAATTTGTTGATTATTTTTGGGTTGAGGTTTTATGAGTATTATTGAAACCACATTACGATTTCATGCATATTTTGATATTGCTAATGACATGTAATATTGAAAATACATAACAGTTTCATCGATATTTTCATTATGTAATAAGGAGCTTATCGTCGGATCACAACGATCATAAGCAAAAAGTGAAATGAAGTTGCGAAGGCATGAATAAAGGAAATCACACCAGCAAGCCAAATGTAGTAGTTAAAAAAAGAGATGCAAGGTTGCAAAATAGTGAAGATAACCCTATTTTGCATGGTCGCAGCTAGAAACAAAGATAGAGAAGAAACCATGGTAAAACAATGAAAGGTCTTTTTTGTACCATTACAACTCTCAATTATGAAAACATAAAACAATTTTCAATGGCCATGTCTAAGCTAGATAAAAGGGTAGATTATGCCACCTTTTCGAGAATTGATAGGTTTTGAAGTCTGCTAGTTTTAAATGCCATCAATGCCACACGCCTATTGCAGAGATAGATAAATTCTAAAAGACAAGGAAGTTTTCATTACCAATTCATAATTTTTTGAGTTTTCTAAGAAAATTTTGAGTTGCAGGGAGATTTTTAGTAATTATTTAGCATACAATATACATAATTGATTGAATTGTCTTAATAAATGACTCCAAAAGAAGGGGAGTTTATTGCACAAGCAGTAATTGAAGAATTAGCTTCACAAACAAAAAACCCTAGTTGATTTGTTTAAGAGTGGATTCACATTCTTCTAGGTTCTAGCAATGCATAGGCTACAAATGATCATGCCTTAAGAGATCCATATGTATTTTTTAGAGATGCAGAGGTTCCTGACAGAAATGAATATGAGTTGTTTTGGTTCTTCTATGAAAATAGAGCAGAGAAAGTTCTAGTTTGTAACCCTTGGGTCAAAAACTTGGGCAAGTTGATCATGCCAGAGGTATTTGTGGATGTTGACTTAGTCAAGGCTCTAATCAAATGCTACAATCTAGTGAGCAAGTCATTCAATAGGAAATATAAAAGCATTTTCCTAGCCTTAGATAAAAAGACATTCATTGAGGCATTTGACCTAGAAGGCCCAATGACATTTCCTATTGATGTAGATGAGTTAATTGATAATTTCAAGAAACATAAGAATTTCTACATGGGTAGGGAAATGCCAAGACATATTCCTTTGTTTCATAAAGATAAGGGAGAGATTCTAAAGAAGAAGGAAGTGGAGATGATTGTTGGATAATGTTGTCCTTAATGTCACACAATTGTCATATCAGTTATTAGTCTCAGCTAATCGAGCTCAGCTACAGTGTCAATCGAGCTCACTCGGTCATCGAAAAAAATGAGGCAGATAGTGTCAACCGAGCTCACTCGGTCATCGAAGAAAATGAAGTAGTCAATATTAACCGAGCTTACTTGGTCATCAAAGAAAATGAGGCAGACAAGTGTTAACCGAGCTTACTCAGTCATCAAAGAAAATAAGGCAGACAAGTGTTAACCGAGCTCACTTGGCTATCGAAGAAAATGAGGCAGACAGTTTTAACTGAGATCACTCGGTCAACAAAGGAATTTGGCAAAGATAGTTTCCACCGAGCTCACTCGGTCATCTATGGAAACTCAGTACTTACCGAGTTCTCTCGGCGATTGAAGGGTTGTCACGGAGTTCGCTGTATTAACCGAGCTCAGTCGGTTAACACATGAATTATTTTCTAAATAGTATTAACCAAGCAGGGTCGGCCAGTAAAGGGATTTGTTAGTTTGTAATTTTAATTATTTCTAGCCAACTATTGTATTTGTTTGATTATTGGTCAGTGATTCGAGCCAACTAAGATAATCTAAAAGGTTTATATGGTCACTCAAGTTGTAAATCAAAAGAAGTGTGAAAAGTTATGAAGGTGCATTATAGTGTGAAATGAAAAGGCGAATGTTGAGAAAAGTTTGATGAAGGATCAGATGCGTTGAAGGAGCTGAAAAGTTGTATTTGATCAGCAAGAATTCGGTCAAGAATAATAGAGATCTGTAATCAGCAAAGATAAGTTGCATATTGTATCAGATCACTTCATTGTTGCTTTCTAATCATTGTAACAGTGAACTCTAAATCTCTTAACAGAGTTGGTTTAACAACCATTCTATAAATCCTCTAACAAGGTGACAGTTCAGTTGAATTGTTCTAAAGACCTCTAGCAAGGCGACTCCTAACAGGGTGATTAAATCCTCTAACAGGGTCACACCTAACAGTGTGTTTTGTGACCTTTAACAGGGTTGGCTCCTAACAGGGCTCACTTCAGAAGAGTGAAAAAAAGTAACTAGTTACATTGGTGGTTTTTCCCATATTGGGTTTCCACGTTAAATCTGGTGTCTCTAGTGTTCATAATTGCTGAATTGTTTTTGGTTATCAGTTCTTAATAATAATAATTATTTTCTGCATTATCAAGTTTCAGTAATTTGTAACTAAGATCAAGCTTTTAGACATCTAAGGGACTGTGAAATGTTTTTGTGGTAACTGATTCAACCCCTCCCCCTCTCAGTTACTCCATTCTCATTTCCAACAGATTGTGCCTCTTGAATTCTTCCAGAGGTATTTTTAGAATACTGTTATTGGCTTAAACAAGGTCCTAAGTACAGATGGAACCATAAATTCCCTCAGAGGACATTATGTCATGGCTTTGAATGTTCAAGATCCCAACACCAATGTTGGATATGATTATGTAGCATACATAATTGATAAGATACATGAGGAGATCAGTGCTGCTCAACAAGGACAATTGAAGAATTTTAGATTCCCTTATTATTCAATGATCATGCACTTGATCCTATTTAAGAATGCTAATACATTTGATCAAAATTTCTTTGAGTCCACATAAGAATGGGGAGAAAGACTACCAATACAAAGGTGGACAAGGGTACATTGTTAAAGAAAAAGGTTAATTTATTTTCATTACTTAAATTACCTTTTCTCCCTTCTTAAGGTTTTGCTTTATGTGTTTTTAAGCTTTCTCTATTTAAAATTAATTAGTAATTATTAAATAGCTTTCACCTTTAGGTTACCCTTTTTAACTTATTATATTACCTTTTTCGGGTTTCGATCTCCTCTTATAAGGATTGATCTCTTTGTAATTAATAATCTCTTCTTCATCTGAATATACAATTTGCGTATTTTTAAATCAAACCCTTGCCTCTTCTTGTCATTTTCTTCTCTGCAATAGCTTTTCTACATGCAGGTATTCGTGGGCTTCATGGATTTGATTTGCATATTTGCTCAAATCCTACATGGTATCAGAGCTAGATCTGTTGTAGCTTGTTCGATATTTGGAGAAAAAGAAAGAATGAGGGTTTGATGGATCAGATCTACAATTTTTTGCGTATTTCCTAAGAAAAGAAGGGGGTCACAAATTTTTAGAGTAGTTTGAGGCCAAATGGATGTAATGGATAGATCCAGAAGGCATCAAAACCCCTATTTCCATATAAAGTTTGTCTATTTGGGACAACGTTGATCTGGGAGGCAAAATAAATTTGTCTGACAGAGTCGTAAGGCCTTTGCACGTAGTTCGAAGAGAAATTCTTCAAAAAAATTGCAAATAAAAAATTAAAATTATAGGGTTTTGGGCTGCCACAGTTTACTAATCGCTAGTGACACTGATGCGATCACTGCTTAGCGGCTCTACGACGGCTCCATAGTGGCTTTGTCGCAGGGGTCCACCTCCCACCTGCCACTGCAGCTGTGACTTTGCCACCCTAGTGCCACTCTGCCACCGCTCAATGGTGGCGGCCTTTTTTTATAATTTTTAAAATATTTTTTTATTAAAAAAATAATGTTTTTGTTGCTCATACGAGGGCCTTATTAGTTTTTTCTCTGTAACTTGAGCATACAGATGTATTTTTTTCGATCTGAAAGAAGTACTAGAAAGCTAGTTCAGAGACATGACATTGGTGTAGATATTTTTTGATTTTGATGTAGTTTGGTTGCCTATTTTAGCAGTCAAATCTAGATGTTCAATTTTTCACTCCGGAGGGCATATCTTGAGTGTCTCATCTCAGTTTTTCGAAAACATTATATTTTTGGAAATATGGTTCTATCTACTTTTTAGAAATGGTATAATTTCTTCTAGATTCTGCTTAATGCTCTTTCTATCATTTTTTTTTGCTTTATTGCACTACAGTGGATATCTTGGGTGTTTTAGGTTTGAGGATCATTTTCTTGGCATGTGATCTCTTCTTTTGGGCTGCACTATCTGTTGTATTAGCTCTTTGCCCTTTCTAATTATTTTTGATATCATTTGTAAGCATTTTTATGCAAATGCACTGAGATAAAGTGCCACTCCTTGCTTTTTAGGATCTTTTTCATCATTGTGATTTATTGTACTCGCACTACATTATAAAGTGCCATGGGGGGATAGTTGTTTCCTTTTAGTGCCCTCTTCTTTTGTCAAGTGAGTGTCATTTCCATGACATTAGCCTCATGATATGCTGATGACATGTGCCTTTATAGATGTTTGTACTTCTTCCTCACTCTTAATGTTCTTGGTTCTTTTTGTTTTGTAGGAGATTTTTGGCCCACTTTCTTAGCTGCCTGTCACCTCACCCTTGTTTGCATTGGGGAAGTTCTTTTGTTGTTTCTAATGCTTCCTTGGTTCATTGGAGTGAGCTATGTATTAAATATTTGATCCTACGTACTAGGTGATTATAGTGGCTAGATACCTGTGCATTTTGGTGAGATGGATCATCTACCATATAGATACTCTTCTTTTCATTCTTACTTTGGTTGCAACCTTCCTTGGTTCAATTGATTAGCTCTGCAAGCTTTGGTGTTTTATACCATCTGTATTTTTTGAGTTTAGTTGTTTGCCTCCTAATTTGATGTAGATTATAGTCTTCTCTACCTAGTCAGATTCTATTTCAGAGGAGGTCCTACAGATCAACAATTTCCTTTTGATAGAATTTGTGGCTTCTTCATGCTTCGATGGTTTTCATCATGATCACTCCTTGTTCTTATTTTTAGAGCATTCCTCTAGTTGGAGGCTTTTGTAGTCCTTCACTAGGTTTTAGCTATTTCTTTTTGAAGTAGAGTTTTTCCCACTGGGTTTTCTCTATTTCTCCATTTCACAGAGATTTTGTTGTGATTGGGTACCTCATCGAGCCTTATTGCCGAGACCTAAGTTTGCTTTCAGCATTGTAGTTTCCTTGCTCTTTCTACATTTTTTGTAACTGCATTGTTGGTCATCTTAAGGGGGGGTGTTAGAGAAAAAGGTTAATTTAATTTCATTAATTAAATTACCTTTTCTCCCTTCTTAAGATTTTGCTAGCTTTCTCTATTTAATAATTAATTAGTAATTATTAAATAGCTTTCACCTTTAGGTTACCCTTTGTAACTTATTAGGTTACCATTTTCGAGTTTCGATCTCCTTTTATAAGG
This sequence comes from Cupressus sempervirens, assembly GCA_028749045.1. Lineage (NCBI taxonomy): Eukaryota > Viridiplantae > Streptophyta > Pinopsida > Cupressales > Cupressaceae > Cupressus > Cupressus sempervirens. The sequence continues at coordinate 1,053,783,606 of CM053785.1, forward strand.
ATTGATCTCTTTGTAATTAATAATCTCTTCTTCATCTGAATATACAATTTGTGTGTTTTCCAATCAAACCCTTGCCTCTTCTTGTCTTTTTCTTCTCCGTGACAATTTTTTTACATGCAAGTATTCATGGGTTTTGTGGATTTGATTTGCATATTTTCTCAAATCCTACATATGGAAAAGGTTCTACTCTTATTCCAATGTCATTTCTTTTTACAATGATTTTGTTCATCTAGTTTTAAAAATGATAGGAATAGTGAATGAAAGAATCAATAGAAGTGTTAGAAAGGTTGCAACCTAAAATGTGCTTTGATGATGGTAGGAAATTAACTCATGATTGGGGAAGTGTCTTTTTGTTTGAATAATACACTATTATCAAAGTTTTTGGTTGTGCCCAACCACCCCACATTTTTCCCAAGTATGTTCCTGAAAGATTAGGGTTTCTAGAAGTATTCTGGCAATAAATCTCACTAAATAGAGAATATCTAGGTAAATTGGTTAAGAAAGGAACATTCTTGTGCAGATGCACCAAAGTAGGAGACTTTGAGATAGGTAGGAATTCCATTAAGCAAACTGATGCCTATCTAAGAGTTTATAAATTTCCATCTGGACCAGCTAGGACATATGAGCCCTACAATGTCACAAAAATGCTTTTAAAAGTATGAGAGGATACACCTTGCCCCCTATAAAACCTATGTAAGAAGAATATTTTATTATTGATAGGTTGAATGAAGATGTCTGTAGGGAGAGAATAATAAAGTATAGAGATGTTGTTACCTTTGAACAGGAGATAAAAAGAGCAGATCCATTCCTCAAGTTATTCTATCCTGAAGAATACTATTGGTCTAAATTGGATAAATGTATAGACAAGTTTGATGAGATAGTAACTCAAGTCCCTGAACCAATTAGGAGAAGGTTTGAACCTAAATATTCTAATGATGACATAGCTATTGAAATTATTCTATGATGAAGAAGATCAGCCTGAGAGCTCAAAGTGGGAAGAGCAAAGAAACAAGAAACAAAAGATGGTAGAAGTACCACAGAAAGCTCAATAAAAGGCCATCCAAATTTTGCCAAAGGGTAGTCAATATTTTGATGACATTAGAAGAAGATATTTGGTGTCTCAAGCATATAAAGATGAACAAAGGGCCAATAAGTTGTAGTTGCAAGCCCAAATGATTCATGGCATAATCATTGAGGCTAATGAGTTCATGAGTGATGACAATTTCATCAAGATTGAAGAGTTCAAGGGTCTTCTATTCAAAATGAAGCAGAATGAGTTGTCTTTGCAGATGAAGCTAGGGGACTCTGACAAGGTAGTTGCTGGACTTGTTTAGAAATTGCAAAAGTATGACCCTGCCACTGAAACCCTTACTATAGAAGAAGCAAGGGAATTGGTAAGAAGAAGTGGAATGATTGTTTTCCTAGGGTGGGACATAAGCTCCTCTCTTCTACTAGACCAAATGAGAAGACAAGATAAGTCTATCTCATTTGAGGATGAAAATAAGCTCATAGAGCTAAGAGGCTCTGGATATAATATTGATGCCCAAACAATGAAAATATGGAGTTTAGCTCCAGAAGACCAGAAGCCAGCTCTGATGGAGATCAAGGAATCCCTAACAGGTAATGTCATTTTCTAGAATGTACATTCCACCTCTAGCAACCAGATTTATGGGACACATACCTCATTGGCTCTATTAGGAAAAAACAAGATGGATGCCCTTCAAGCATAGCTAAAGGAAGCTTATGAGAGATTTCTTAGAACCATGAGAAGCTATGAGGAAAAAATGAAGAAGACCCATGTCTTGGAGTAGAAGACCATCAAGCTGGAAATTTTAGGTAGCAACATTGAAGAACACTATTAGATCAATTATAGAGATGAAAGATCAAGCCATCCAAACAAAGGACCATACACTTGAAATATGGGAGACATTAGGAAATTGCAATGGAGATAGATGAAGAAGACTTAGAATTAGGCAATGAGACACAAATCATAATAATTTAGAGTTTGTTAATGTGCACAACAACTACCTTATGTTTCAAGGAGAAGAGTATAGATGTTTAGAGGCAGTTTCCCTGTTATACCCTCTCTTTACCATATGGGGACCATATCCTCCATTTTTTGATAGTATGGTATCTATACTGGCATAGAAGAAAGATTTGCCAAATATAGTAATCAGAAACACAATAAAAATGATAACCAAGGTGAGGGATTTGAATAGTTTCTTCAATGGAAAGATGCAACTAATACAGAATAAGATGAAGGAAATTGTTGTAGGAATACCTAATTTTGTGCCCACAATTTTGGATAGTGATGGAAAGATTAAAGAATGGGTAGAATGGTCATCTTCTTTTTATAATATTCTAGATCATCTCAGGTTCTTGGCTTATTGCAATAATGAAGTAGGTGTAGCAGTTGTATATGATATGATTGATATGTTTTACAAGATAGAGGTAGACATGTCAAAAATAACTACTAAAATTAAGGCAATAACAATTGCTAGGTGGAAAAAATGCCTAGATGAATTAAATGTAGTAAGGGATGCAACTTGGCCAAATATAGATAAAAATGTTGCCATCTAGGAGGTCATTTTTGAAATCAAGGCTCTACCATCACTTGATAGCAACTAGGCAAGTCAAGGATGTAGTTAGAGGTAGAGGAGACAAGAGAAAGGGCAAGAAAGTGACAGAAAGAATACTAACAAAATTTGCTAAAAGACAACTACTGAAAGTGCCACCTGCTAGTTCTGCAATTGCCTCCAAAGTTTTGATCCAAATGCAAAGAATGTTTGAATTTAACTAAATATGAAATATCTTTGTATTTGATTTCCATTAGAATTTTGACAAGTTTCCTCCCATTTGAAGCTTGTTGCAATCCTTTCTATAAAAGGATTTCCAAGATGTGAAGTTGAGGTCCGAAATCTATGTAATTTTCAATATTATGCTATTTTACATGTGGTCCAGTCAATCTTTGTTTCAATTCTTGTGATGTATTCATTTGAAAATATGAGAATACAAGTGAACGTTGAATGATAAGTTTCCATGTCTTGAAGTATTCTTGAGTTTTTACCAGTATTGTATAATTTTTAAGGAGAATTAATACAAAAGGAATGTTTTGCCATATCTGTTTTCTCTAAATCTTGTCTCCATTTTTATGTGCTAGTTATGTTGGGATTGAATGAGCAAGGTTCATACAATTTAATGCAACCAAGATAGGTTGTATATCAATTTTTTATTGCTTTTAATTCAAGGAATTAAGTGAGTGCTCCAACAAATTGATAGGATTTCCAATCATATAAGAGGGGTATATATAAGAATGGGGTTTAGGGTTTACTATTGATAATTTGATTGTAAGGAAATTAAATAGTTCAAGTTATGTTGGGTAGACTCTAGATACTACTGGACATGGCATTGATCATCAATTCAGATGCAAACCATTAGAAATCCTGTGGTTTCACAAAGTACATGTATAAATCAAATCAACTTTTACTTTGTGTATGAAGAAACAATTGCAGGTTAGCACTTATTTGCAACAATTCTCTATGTGTCATAGTTAGTTGCTATAATCAAGAGTTATTTGCAAAGTTAAGAAGAATTGTGACCATTTCTGCTATTAGGAATATATTTTGAAGAAAAGAATATCAGTGAGTCAACTGTGAATCAAGCATCTAATTATTTTGATCAAGTACAAAGAATGTTTGTAATGTAACTAAATATTGAATATCTTTTTATTTGTTTTCCAATATTTTTTTGACATGTTTCCTCCCATGTATTATTTTCAAGGAATATTAATACAAAGGAAAGTTTTGCAATATTTGTGTCTCTGAGTTTTGTCTCCATTTTCATGTGTCTGCAACTTTGAGATTGAATGAACAAGGTTCTTTCATTTTAATGCAACTTGGATGGGTTGTATATATTTTCATTGATTTCTTTTAATTCAAGGAGTTAAGTAAATTCTTTCATGAATTGACAGGGTTTCTAGGTGTACGGGAGGGATATTCATAAGAATGAAATTTAGGTTTAACTACTGATAAATTTAATTGTAAGGCAATTAAATAGGTCTCAAGTTTTTCTAGTTAGACTCTGTAGCAATGGATAAGGCATTGATCATCAATTCAGATGCAAAATGATATGTTCATGTGGTTACACAAAGCACATTTAAAATCAAATCAATATTTACTTTTCTGTATAGCAATGTGAACTAATTGTAGTGACCTTGTGAACCTCATAAAATGACTACTTCCCACCTTTACATTGGTCTGGGATCTAACATTTATTTTACATGTAATGCTACAATGCCTTTATCCTTAACTGTCTCACCTCTTTTCAATCACCAGACATACATCTTTCTTAACTGTGCGACGTTGCAATTGCTAACTTGATTGTCTTCTCATTTATCATAGCCTCACAACCATGATTCTTAACCATAGTCCTAACCCTGTGAACAAGTAGACAAAGTGTTTTGTGACTTCTCCACTTTAACCATGGGTTACCCTTAATTGCATGTGAAGATGCAAAAACCATTTAACATAATTTATGCTCTCCATCACAACCTCACAACTTGAAATACTGAAGCCTATCTAATTTCTTTTGATGGAGTGATATAGATTCAATTTATCTACTTTTATTTGACAAGACACTCCTTCAAAAATGATTGCATTAACTGTCTCCTAACCCTGTGACAGTGTGATGAAGGATTTTTCCACCTTGCCTCTTCAACCTTAGGTTGAACTTAACCATTTGTGATGATGTGCTACCCATTCAACTTAACTGTTGTGGTTGACTTTCACATCTTTAAAACTTTAATTCCCTTGAGCTAGAACTGATCCGTGATCATATGATTGACGATGAGTTGGTCCTTCACAACATGAACTTGAATGCTAGTGTTAATAGTCACAAAGCCACGCTGAGGGTTATCTTGACTGTGCAAATCCTCACAACCCTAAGAATAGTTAAATCTCAAATTGAAGCAACAAGGTGATGAAAGGCTTTTCCATGATCGCAACTTGAAATAATCAATATAGTGATGAGTGATAAAGAAGGCTTATCTCTATGAGATATACCAATCATTGGAAAATAGAAAAAATATATAATCATTACAAAAATGAGCTATAGAGATGTTGTATTGGTTAGCCTATCCTCATACGAGTGTTCATTGTGTCAACCTATCCTCAATCGTGTTAGCCTATCCTCATATGTTTATTCATAAATGGAGTCGTGAAATTTAGGAAAAGTGGTGAACAAGTTGTTGCACAAAATTGAAGTACATAAAAAAAATTAATGACAATGTATATGGAAACTTCACTCCCCTTCACTCATAATGGGCGACGTGCAGAGAAAGTAGATATTTTTGAGTTTTTCTTTGAACTATAGAGAAAGAGATATTGAAAACACATAACAATTTCAACCATATTTTCATGATGTAATCTGATACATTTATACGATATCTGTTGAATGTTTTTGGGCAGCTTCCATTTTATTGAAACCACATTACAGTATTTGTGGGCGAATGCACAAAAAAAAATATTTCAGACCTTCGTTGCCACATAATAAATACTCAATCATGTTAGCCTATCCTCATATGTGTGTTCATAAATGGAAACATGAAATTTATGAAAGTTGGTCCTTGGAAACATGAACTTGAATGCTAGCATTAATAGTCGCAAAGCCACACTGAGGGTTATCTTGATTGTGTGCATCCTCGTAGCCCTGAGAACAGTTAGATCTCAAATTTGAGCAATAAGGTGATGAAAGGCTTTCACATGATCGCAACTTGAAATACTCAATATAGTGATCATCGAAAAATAGAAAACATATATAATCATTACAACGATGAGCGATAGAGATGTTGTATTAGTCATCCTGTCCTCATATGTGTGTTCATCATGTCAGCTTGTCCTCATACATGTGTTCATAAATGGAGTTGTGAAATTAAAGGGAAAGATGGTGAACAAGTTGTTACACGAAATCAAAGTACACTAAAAATATTAATGATAGTACATACATAAACTTCACTCCCCTTCACTTATAATAGGTGATGCATGACAAAAGTAGACATTTTTGGGTTTTTCTTTGAACTACAGAGAAAGTAGAAAGCAGGGAGAAAGCAGTTGGCACCAAGTGGGTTTGGGGCTGCAATTTGTGAAGAAATTGATAGGTGTGTTTACAGTTAAATATGCTCATATTATAATCAGATTGTGAATTTTTAGTGTTTGGTTTATTGTATTGTAATTTTTTCCTAATCGTGGCTATCATATTGCAGTTTACGGGCATGTGCAGTGCATAATCATGGGGAGGAAACAATATCAACTCAACTTAACGAGAAGGAAAGTATGAATTAAAAAAATGTGCACCCACTATTATGCTTCCACTATGATAATACTGTGTAAATTATTTGCATGCTTCCATTTTTTGCATTCCTTATTAGTCCCTACCTTATAGATAAGGTATGGAACTAATGTTTCCAGTTGTGAGGCTTAATTAATTTTTATATCTAAAATATTTCTTAAAAAATTTTTATATCTAAGTTTAAACATTGATTTATTCTTAAATTAATTTTTAGTCAATAATTTCTTATTTCTAATTGGCTCTTTGAAAATTTTCAAGGGGTAATATTGATTTAAAAAATACCAAAATTTAAATTCTAGAATCTTCCAAGCATTTGTAGTTGCCCTATTTATAGATGGTCAAGTCATTGTATAGATAAAAACTAGGCACCTACTGAAATTGAAACCCTACACCTGCAATAATAATAATAAAATAATAAAATTAAAACTTATTGTCACCACCTATTTTGGGTCTTTTCTTGGCCATTACAAAGGAAAAAAAACTTTTATAAGCTTTAAAAAAAATCTATGAGCTTTGTGCCAATTCAATGATTTTATTTCAGCCAATGTTTGGTAAGTTATCTATCTCTACCTAGTAATGTCTTAAGTTTTTTTAGGCAATATAGTTGTGGATCACCTCATAACAAGAAAATGACAGATTTCAAGAAAATATTGCTAGACTACTTTCACAAGAGTATTAATCTGATGTAGTCAAAGATTACTTTAGTGGCGAATATTTGCCTTTTGGTGATCCTATCTCATGGGTCAATTGTCATTTTGTGAATAGCACATGCAACGTAGGCCAACTGCATCGCTGGATATTTATCAGATTTGGGTTCAACGCCCGTGGTAGTCACCCATTAGTTATCACATGATTGGTCAAAAATATCAGTCCAATCACCAATGCAATATACATCTTGGACACATTTATTTTAAACATTTCACCAGCTTTTGCATGTTTGTTTCTAATTGGCCCATGTTATTTTTCCATTACTACAACCAAATAATTTCCCCTTGTGTTGGGTGTCGCCTACCATTTTCTCGACATGTGTCGACCACCAGCCCTTTTAGCCAACTATTTCATACCGTGGGCTTGCATAAGAAGGTGCGCTTCACCTATGTTTGAGATTCCTGCTTATTAATCCCACGTAATTCTCCAACCTAGATTAGACTATAAGATATTATTATTCTACAAAATTCGATGTTTTCTAGTTTGGAGACTGGCATTTCTTATTGCCACCAAAGTTTTAGAGTGCTGAGTGCATTGCCCATTAACTCGTGGACCTTGGTTTTCATAAAAGGCAAGTGATTTATAATTTTTTTATGTCGATAGCGGTACTACCATACTAGTACAGTGATACTAGTTATTTTTTAGTTTTACCACTGGTGACTGGACATCTCACATGTTAAGATAGCCTATAGGTTTGTGAATTATATTGGGTAGTACTGTAGACTGTAGTACCATTTTTTGGAGAATGAATCATATTATTGTTATTATATATAGTCTAAATAGTCTACTGTCACTGTTCACAGTCTTTGAGTCGTCACTATTTGAGTCTTTTGTTCAAAAACTAAGTTGATTTTTTTTTTTCAGCCTTTATCTGTTTGCAATGTCAAACAAGAGGGGTAATAGGGGTTCTGGTAGGATCCCTGAAAGCCAAGAGAGGCCATTGTTACCAAAACACAGAAGCATAGTAGCATATTTTGGTGGTGGAAATGTTGGCAACCTACAAGATTCACAAGTTAGATCTCCAATGGTTATTGAAAAAGGAGATTCATTATAAGTTGGAGACTTAGATTGTATTGAAGTTCAAGTTGGTGAACTTGATATCTCCATCAAGAATGAACTTGAACATGATTTGGAAGCACTTCCCCTAAGTAGGGAGTTAGAAATTGATATTATAGAGTTAGAGTCGGTCCTGGACCAGTTGGGTGAGAAAACCAAAAGTGATTTCATAAATCATGTTCATGCACAAAAGGGGAAAAGAAAATTGGAATCAAAGAAAGATCGATCTCGTTGGGATCTATCCAAAATGAATTTTTAGTTAGAATGGGTGGAAAAGTATTGGTTCATTGAACCAGTGGCCAATCCAATTGATGGTGAGCCTCTTGTAGAATGCAGATGTAAGATTTGCATAGAGATAACAAAGAAGGAGAAGAGGTTGCAGCTTAAACTTGATACCATAAAAAAGCATGTCGATAAAGTTTACAAAAAAGAAAATATAGATGGAGTTGAAAAATTTGTGCTAACTTGGAAATCAAAGGACATCTATCTACATGTCAGGAATGCCAAAATATATAAGTTACACCGGCAAATATGGGAGAAGCATTCTGCAATAAAAGGTTCCATCGAAGATTTCATTGGAAAAGCAATGGAAGTGAAAAAATGGGAAAAGTAGTTCAATCAAGGTTGGTCTTTTATATTTTAAGTAGAGGACATCCTATGACAGATTACCCTTCAATTACTATCTTATTGTGCTTTTTCAAACTTTGGAACTATCTAAACAGTCACTGTTCAGTAAACAATAGGTGGGAATGGGCTAGATGTCTTGCACAGGTTGAAAAAGAAGATATGAAGGAAAAAATAAACACTCAAATTTCATTGCACTGTATCTAGATTAAGTTACAACAATTGATAATACTTCCTAGGTGTTCATGCTTGTTTATACTGTAAACAATCTTTGTCGTCAAGCCTTTCTACTATCTGTTGCTAAATTGAATTGTAGTGCAACAGCTAAAAATTTATATGATTTATTAAGGAGTACCCTAATTGAATGTGGAGGTTTGGATAAAATACTGATTGCCAACAATTTGGTGTGTGTTGGAGTGGATGGAGCTTCGATTATGCAAGGTCATAAAGGTAGTCTTTGCAAAAAGATCAAGAATGATTTGGCACCCTACGCTATTCCCATTCATTACATGGCCCATCGATTTAATCTAGCTTTTGGAATTGTTAACAATTTTTGTTGTGTAAGTAAAGTGGAATCTCTAATCAAATAGATTTAACAATACTTTTGTCGAAGTCCAAAATGAGTTCAAGAATTTCAACACTTTGCTCAAGGACTTACTGATGGGAAGAAGCTTCTTAAAGACAATGATACTAGATGGATGTCTTTGGATGGACCAACGCATTGAGTAATCTTTGAATATCCTTCATTGCTTGGACTAATCCACTTTGTGTGAGATAGATTCCCTTGGCTATATTAGAGTCTAACTAATGTTAAGATACTCTTAACTTTAACAACTATTCTCCCCATGCTACAAGATATGAGAAATATTATAAAAAATGTTCAACAAAAAGCTATGTACATTGCAGAATATAATAAGTTGCGTAAAATGACATGTAATAGCTTGGATACTCTGTATCGATTACTACCATTAGATGAATCAAAGTTTGAAAAGTGGATAGAAATCACAGATTTGAACAATACTCAGAACTTTTTACATATTGGTGCAAATGATGAGGTTTATGCTAGGGTACGTGGAGTTGACATACCAATGCAATACTAGGCCTGCATTAACCCTGACTCCAACCCCAACGAAGTAGCTAGGGAAGTTGAATCAAAACTAGAGAAGGTACTTTCATGTGTTACAAGTGAAGACTTTAAGAAGATCAAAGACTCTGTGCTTGACTTTGTCAAGTGAGTTTGCTACAATCTTTCTTTAGAAATTAGATTTAGATCCCCCCTAGAGGAACTGCTTGAAGCAATGTCAATTGTTTTTTCACAATATTGGTCTCTAAATTGTCAGATAGATTTTTGAAGAAGGATGATGACTTTGATTCAACATTTTTGCAAACCTAAAGTAATCAATGGAGTAACTATAAATTTAATTATAGATGAATCTTGACTGAGAGATCAATCATATTCTTTTACAAACATAATGAGGGAAAATATGATCTTATGGAGAACCCAAATGAAGAGGGAGCGATAACAAAGCTTTGGAAAAACTTTGGTGAGAGCAATCAGTTGAGAGAGTCAATACCAAAATATTTCAAGCTTACCAATTTATGTTTGACAATGATATTGGATTCAGTAGAGGATGAGAGAGTTTTTAGTAGTTTGGGCTTCCTAAAATCAAAGGTTAGAAACAAATTAGACAAAAATCTAGATAATTGTTTGCAACTTTATAATTCTAGGCATGAGGTAGATAGTTTCCCTTATGATAGGGCTCTCAACATTTGGAGAAACCAATGTCAAAGAAGAGGGATTGCAAAATTTTAGACCCAAGTGGCAGTGGCAATGGCAATGGCAGTGGTGGTGGCAGTGGTAGTGGTTCATGTCTTGATATTGGAAGCAATGAAGATGATGTTGACCTTTGCATGCATATTGATACTAATAGTGAATCTAAAGAAAACACAACAAACAGTGAAATGTTATATGCAATAAATGAGGAGGATTCTGATGATAGTGATGCTCAGCTAGTTCAGGTAGATTGGCAATTATAGCAACTTCTCAACCTCAAGTTCTAACTTCTACAAGAGTCAAGTAGTAGGCTAATAGTAGTAGCTCTGATCTAAGACTCTATATACTAATTAATTATGTTTGTAGAAGTCAATTTATAGCTTTTATTCACTATCCTTTTATAGATGTTTAATTTTTTTTTTTTGAACATGTTGATGTTACAAACTTACATGTTGAGATTTTCATTGATTCTAGTTTCTTTAAGAAATTGTAACATAATACATTTAATAGAATAAGCTCTATTTTTAAAAAATTGTATTATAATTTATAATTATAAATCAACTTGTAACATAATACATTTAACAATTACAAACAATTACAACCCTTTGCAAATGACTCAATGTCAAATTGAAATGACCATTGACCCTAAATTCCCTTTTGCAGATATAAGGGAGCAACAATAACTGTAGGTCAGTTTTTAATTGTATATATAATCAGATTATTACTACATAATACATTATGTGTATACAATATAGTTCTAATATTTACGATGATTCACGCGATTCACACGATTATATGATTCGATTCACGATTCGATTCGAGCTTGCCGATTCCAATTCTTGTTACTTTGGTATACAATCACATTGCCAATTTACCACATTGCCAATTGTACAAATTTTTCAAGTAGTAGGGAAATTTTTTCCATTTTCTCTATGTAGTAATAGTATGTTAGTGCCTGGCTACCCAATTATCCTGATTTTTTGGCTCTTGATTCCTGTAACAATTAACAACAAACAAAGTTGAAATTAAATCCAAAATTTGAAATTAAAGAGCAACAAGTAACAAAATGATTATAGTACTATGACTTACTAAGTTGTTACTTCTTAGTGCTATCAACTATGACTGCCACTAACAACAACAATAACAGTTTCAGTTTGAGAAGATGACCTAGCTTCAATGAATTTCTTTAGGGTGCTCCATTCTGCATCATTTGGAAGCTCCATTTGCTTGAGGTTGTAGCTAAATAGTTGTAACCTTATCAACAATAAATACTTCTAAGAGATAGTTTTACATGAATTGAGGAATTTATCTATATCTACATTCATTATTGACATTGGTTTGATGTAACTTGCAATTCTTTCTGGAGTGGTTTCTTTAGGCAAGTTGTCTAAATCAGAATTCATGTTGTCTTACAACATTTTCATGTAATTTTCTTTTCTAATGAATCTGTTGTTTGAGCTAGCTGGATTTGGTAATCCAATAGTCAGAAAGTTTAGTATGATGTTATTCATCTTCATCAAGTCTTTGTAAGCAAATTTGAGAGCTTCAGCTATTTTCATTACTTGTTCATAGTTTGATAGACTTCAATGGTCATTACAGAGGCATCCAAGTGATTGTTTATTCCATGGTTTGTCAAATCCTTGTCACTAGATCTCTTTACTTTATTCAAAATTTGGTCAACAAGATTTTTTAAGGAACTGGTGACGATTTGTCTTTTACCCACAATATCATTTTTTTATATTTTCAAAGACAAGTTTGAGATTGCTATTTAAATCAAGCCATTCAAACAAACTATTACTGTTCTTCATTATTTTTTTTCCAATTTTCTTGTTTGATAAGCTTAATTGTTTTTATTATAGTATCCTTTACATGATGGTCTTTGAAAGAGTTTGTTCTATTTTCTTAAACATTCTCCATCTTTTTCTTCATTTTAGACATCTCTTTTTCACCCTTTTTCTGTATTTCCTCTAGTTGCATTTGCCAGTTAGTTGCTCTCTTCCTCTCATCCTCCAATTTTTTCTTCAAATCTTGGATTGTATTTGCAGTAGTTACCTCTTTTTTCTTCTCATCCTTGAGTTCCCTTTTCAAATCATGGATTGTCTTTGTAGTGGACTCCTCCTTTTTCTTTGCATTGTCCAATTCCTTCTTCAAATCATGAAGTCTTTGAGTATACTCCTCTTTCTTTGCGCTCTCCAATTCCTTTCTCAAATCGAGGATTTTCTTTACAGCTGACTCCTTTTTTTTCTTTACAATCGCCAATTCCCTCCTCATATGGTGGATTGTGTTAGTGCTTGCAGTAGCACTAGACTCCATTTTCTTGGCATTCTCCAATTCCTTCTTCAAATCACTAATAGTTTTTGCAGTTGACTCCTCTTTTTGTTTCATATTCTCCAATTGCTTATTCAAATTATGGATTGTGTTTGCACTAGACTCCTCTTTTTTCTTTTCATTCTCTAATTCCTTTTGCAAATTAAAAATCATCCTTGCCCTAGACTCCACATTTTTCTTTTCATTCTCCAATTCAATCTTCAAATTATTATTTTCCTTGATAGTAGAGTCCAGGTCAGTTTTCAATTTATTGTTGACCTGTGCACTACTCTCTACATACTTGAACAACTATGCAGTAGAGGCTTGTTCATGTTGAAGTCTTTTTTTGACACTCATCCAATTATTTAGTCAATTTTTGCACTTGTTCATTGATCTTTTCTTGCTGGAAAATTGCCTCTATAGGAGAAGATTTCTTTATCCTATTTTTCAATTCTTTGAACCTATTGTCTATTGCTTTCTCCTTCACCTTCACATTATCAAAGTTTTCTCGTAACTTTTCTATTTGCTTTATAAGCCTTTTTTTTTTTCCTCTCCACTTTCAGAAGTGTAGAGTAGACCATTTTATTGCTCTCTTTTGATATATTGATTTTGTCAATTTTTTCACTTTTGACAAATCCATTTGAAGACTGGTAATTTGTATATGATTACGATTTATTACATTTTCTGGTGGATTATTATCTCTACCCAGGGGCATAACAACCATGAAGTTCATCATTTCATTGTTTGGATCATATGTTGGAAATATTCTATTAGTAGATCCCTAACATTCAACAACTGCATCACTTTTCAAAGTCTTCATAATTTGACTATTTCTTTTACTTTTCTGTTGAAACTTTGATACAAACTCGTTCAAACTAAAATATGGGTTTGATGACACAATTGAGTGTTTGAAAGGTGAATTATCAGTTGTATCATTGTATGCTCCTCCAACTCCAGTTAAACTTACTCCACCTACAATTGTATTTTGAGGATTTCCAACAAACTAAAGATGGCCCATTCCAAATCCTGGCATTTTAGGACTATTTTCTAGGTTTTGTACAAAAGCTACTAGTGCATACATTGGTGAAGTAACTGCTGACATTATTGGCAGTGTAATTGTCATAACTTTTTTCTTTTTTGCACAAGGTTCATCCATGCTAGTGCCAGTGGGATCAACTACAACTGGATTTGAAAATTTAATAAATAATGTGTTGGGATGACCTTCAGAAGTAGAAGTATAATGTTTTTTTTCCCTTTCTAGATGAATCATTTTCAATCTCAGAGAGTCCAATGATTAGATTACATCCTCTTTTGGGTGGGTTTGGTACTGGAACTAGATTCCAAATCCCTTCACCACTTGCACCAATGGGCCCTATACTTGCATAACCCATTTTTTGTATCATAGTTGCCCCTTTACTATACATTTGCTTAATAGAATCACGCATTTGAAGTTTAACAATATCTCTACCCCTGGTTGACCTAGAATCCTAAATACCTAAATGTCGACATCAGACTCGAGGTCCTTCTATCTTTCATTATCACTGTCACTGCCAAAATCATATAGTATATAGTTGGATGCCCTTTATTCCAATAATCGCTAAAAAGTTGATCCTCCTCAATTTCATCAAAACCAACTGATGTCATTAGTTCACCCAAATTTTGGCTCATTTTCCAAAAATTAGTCACCTTGGTTTGACACCACAATTCAGCTGCATGTGCCTCTTTAATTTTTTTTGGCATAGACCTCTTAGAAGGTTCAAATGCTTTCTTGTAGAAATTTAAGTATGTCAAAGGCTCTGATTTGTGTAATGTCATAATTTGAGATGACAATTCTTGCATTGAAATATTATTCTCTGTTGCACGTTTCTCCATCTCTTTCTTAACGTCATCCCATGAATCCTTATTTTTAAACTTTTCTATCAATGGCATCTCTTGATGTTGATATTTGCTTGCAGAGTTCCCTTTGGCAAGAAGTCTAATTTTTATTATGTTCAGTGGCTTATAATTCCAGTCACTGACAAAATCAAATCCAAAAAAGGTTACCAATTCATTTGCCATTTTGAAAGCCTTTCTCTCAAATGTGAGGCCTCTAATTGCGAAAGGCAAGGAAGGAATTATCATTTTCTTTTGTTGTCCACTGAAAAGTTCATCTACACTCTCCATCTTCCGTACATATTTCAGTGCAAAAACCTTTTCTGTAAAATGCATTGGAAGTTTGCAAGGTTCAACCGCTGAACCATAAAACCTTAAGACAGTGTACTCTTCCATGAAGAACCAGTCAGCCAATTGAATCTGACTTCCCAGTTGAATGCAATCTTTACAAGACATAGGCAATCCATGCATCGAAGTGTCTATGATTTTTTGGTAAATAGGTGCCAAAAAGAAGTCTACAAAATGGTTGTAGTTTTTATTTGCAAAAATCATCCTCATTTTATGTGTCCACTCATATACTGGACTTGGAGTCTCTGATTTCTTCTGAGTTTTTTCATCAAACTTATAGACCTCAATATCAACCTTGTTGTTCTCTGTCTCAAATATTGGGTGATGCTTTGCTAAAAGAAGATAGCACAAGTAACTTGTGAACCTAAATGTCTTTGTCTTGCCTGTAGTTGTACTTTGTTTAATCATTAGTAATTCTTGTTGCATAGATTCAACAATGTGCTGAACAAAATTATATCTTACATCTACCTTCTCAATTGACTAGCCTCGACAATGGAAATTATAAATCATTTCAAGAACATTGGCCCCCACTTCCTTGTTATTGTCTAATCCCAAACAAAATGATAATAAAGAAATAGTACTTTGAACCCATGGCACAAAAATATCATATTGATAAGGAGGCATATGGTATATGTCTAGTGTAACAATATTAGATGACTTGTAGTTTATTAAACCCTTAATAAATGAATCCTAAAAAACTCTTTCCAATTTGTCATTAGGACGTGCTCATTTATCCAAGTCAATGTGCTTGTTAAAGCTTTTTGGTTTAAACCCTAGCACTAGGTTTAATAGAGTGAAAAATTCACTCTCAGTTATGGATAAAATTTCCTCCTGAGTGTTTTGGTTTACAATTACGTTTCTATTTTTATCATAATTCTGAGCGCATAGCATTATAATTTTAGGGCAAGAAAATACTTCAGGTACAATGAGGTTTGCTAATCCAGTAACCAGAGCAGCTAGTTTATTTGTATGTGCATGAATACTATTGTTATATTTGTAATAATTTCTTCCCTTCAGTGGATCTTTCCACTTATTAAACAATGAATGTCTAATTCCCATGATTCTTAAATCTCCATGAATAACAAGATAAAAAATATCATGACATTCATCGGTGAAAGCTGGGGTTTGTAGCACTTGCCTGAGTTTTATAATGTGTTTCTTTTCCTTTATGCTTGCACTCATACAAGAGGTTTTTGACTTTGTTTTGCCCATGCCTGCTACTGGTTATTACACAAAATTCTTCTTCAGGCCCTTTTTAAAATAATTGTAAAATGTAAAACTAAGACAATTAAAATGAGTATTTCTATTGCTGCAAATTGCAATGAAAAAAGTTTTTAAAAAATTAAATACCCAGAATCAAGATTGGATAATTGGTGTTGTCGTCTGATTCTCAAGTTTCACACTTTCAGTCTTCAGAACACAAAATAGAATTCTGCCAATCTTTGAAAATTTGAAATTTGAAAATGCTATCGTATCAGACTCGACTTGTAGAACTTTCAACTTCATACTCTAAAAAAATACAGGGTTAATAGTTAAAAAGAAAGTATTAAGTAATTAATAATTTTAGGTACTTTACTAATAGTATGTACAATGTACATGTAAACGACATAAAGAGTCAAGACTCAATAATTTAGTAATGTACATAACAATAATAAAAAAAGTAAAAATTTATTACATTGATATACATTTGAATAAATTTGTTCATTTTAAATAAACTAATTAATAAAAATATAACTTAATTATCGATGATTCGATATGATTTTTGGGTGAATTTGTGGAGTGATATCGCTGTTGTCAGTAGTCATATGAAATTATGACAAATGGCAATCGTGACACTTGTCAAAGACATGTGTCACAATTCCAGATGAATCTAGGTACTTGGGAAAGCGTTCCCCAAATTGACCCAAAATTCATCTCAGGCTGTCGATCTTTCTTATAGTCAACAATCGGGATTCCAATTTTCGGGTAGAATCTTGTAGTACACATGTCCAAATTTTGAATTAATTTAATTATTTATATAAAATAGTTTTTAATTATAAAAAATATAATTTATAATAATTATTATAATAGTTATAATATAATATAAATAAAAGATTTCCTTTTCTATTATAGAAATGATTTTCTTTTCTATCATAAACTTTTTATTGTAAAAATGATATGAAAAATTCAATGAAGATATATTAAATTTTATAAAATAAAATTGGTGCAAGATATGAAACAAGTGCCACTAGTACTTACCTTTAGTTTTTATATAAATATAATTTAAATTTAATAAGTTTATTATAAAATATTAGATATTTTAATTAATTATATTTTTCTGTAATGATGTTAATTTAAATTTAAATTTTATTTATAAATATATTATAGAATCATTGATATATATGTTCTATTACATATATATCATATGGTTATAATTATATTATATTATATTATATATTCTATTATATAATAAATAATTATAAATAAAAATAAAAATAATAAATCTTAAATGATTATATAATATAAGTAATATTATTTTTAGCTGAATGACAAAAAACATAGTATAATTTATAAAAAAATACATTATTAAAATATAAAATATAAACCAATGCACTTACGTTTAAAAAATAAAAATATTAACATTAATGAATCATATTGAAAATGAAATATTTAGCTCTTAGCCCTAAGCCTAGTACCTACTAGCAAGTAATAATAATTATTAATAAATTACAATGACAATAGTTTAATTTAAATAAAATAAATAAAATTAAAAAATATAATTACAAATGTTATATTTTTATTCATATTTATTATTTAGTTTCAAAATAAAAATGTAATATAGTTTAATTATCTATATATTATTAACATATATTGATAATTGTGATAATTGTTTATAAACATAATTATTAATAATATTAACTGAGTCTTCCAATTGGCAGTGATCGGACATGTGTCACGATTCCAGATGAATCTAAGCACATGGGAAAGGATTCTACAAATCGGTCTGAAATTCATCTCGGGTCGTCGATCCTTGTTTTATGCAACGGTTGAGATTTCGGGTAGAATCTTCAAGTACACGTGTCTCAATTTCAGGTAGAAATAGACTTTATCTTCAATCTTTTAAAATTTGGCCTGAAATTGAGCTGCGGTCATTGAAAAGAATTTTCAATTTACATAGCATATTAATTAATATAGTGAAAATAAAAAAAATTGTTATTAATTATTATTATTTTACTTTTAAGCTTGAGCAACGAGCATGTCAAAATCATGATGTTAATCTAATTATATATATAATATAATTTATAATAATGATTATAATAGTTTTAATATATATAAATAAAGGATTTTCTTTACTATTATAGAAATGATTTTCTTTTCTATCATAAACTTTTTCTTGTAAAGATGATATGAAAAATTTAATGAAGATATATTAAATTTTATAAAATAAAATTGGTGCAAGATATCATGAAATAATAATAATGACAATAGTTTAATGTAAATAAAATAATTACAATTTAAAAATATAATTGCAAATGCTATATTTTTATTCATTTATTATTTAGTTTCAAAATTAAAATATAATATAGTTAAAATATTTATAAATTATTAAAATTTAACATATATTGAAAATTATGATAATTTTTTATAAACTATTCTTCATCATTTAAAAGATTTCATATTGAATAAAAGTTAGGAAAAGGTGACAAGATAGGTATGAAATAAAAATTTGACACATAAATTATCAAAATTATAGTTAACTTTGTTAAGGTTATAATCTATTAATCTTTAGTTTTCCTTGAAGCTCCATTTGTTTTAACCAATCAGATTAGAAGAAAATAGTCAATTATTAACAGTTAACTATTTTTAACAAAGTCGCAGACTAACAGTAACATTTCAATAGTGCAAGTGGTGAAGGGATTTGGAATCCAGTTCCAGTACCAGACCCACCCAAAAGAGGATGTAATCTAATCATTGGAATCTTTGAGATTGAAGATGATTCATCTAGAAAGAGCAAAAACTATTATACTTCTTCTTCTAAAGGTCATCCCAACACATTATTTGTTAAATCTTCAAATCTAGTTGTAGTTGATCCCACTGGCACTAGCATTGGCACTAGCATAGATGAACCTTGTGCAAAAAAACAAAAAGTTATGACAGTTACACTACCAACAATGTCAGCGATTACTTCACCAACGTATGCACCAGTAGCTTTTGTACAAAACCTAGAAAATAGTCCTAAAACACCAGGATTTGGAATGGGCCATCTTCCCTATTCAGGGGAAGTTCCTCCAAATCGTGTTCAAGTTCGTTCTTGACTAAGATATCAGTTTCACCAACTTGAACTTCAATACAGTTTGAGTCTCCAACTTGTGATGAATCTCCTTTTTCAATAACCATTGGAGATCTAACTTGTGAATCTTGTAGGTTGCCAAGATTTCCACCACCAAAATATTCCACTAAGCTTCTACATTTTGGTAACGGTGGCCTCTCTTGGCTTTTAGGGATCCTACTAGAACCCTTGTTACCCCTCTTGTTTGACATTGCAAACTGATAAAGGCTACAAAAAATAAATCAACTTAGTTGTTGAACAAAAGACTCAAATAGTGATGACTCAAAGACTTTGAATAGTGACAGTAGACTACTTAGACTACATATAATAACAATAATATGATTCATTCTCCAAAAAATAGTACTACTGCTATGGTACTACAATCTATGGTACTACCCAATATAATTCACAAATGTATAAGCTATCTTAGCATGTGAGATGTCTAGTCACTAGTGGTAAAACTAAAAAATAACCAGTACCACTATCCCAGTATGGTAGTGTCACTGTCAACATAAAAAAATATTAAAAATCATTTGCGTTTTCCGATAACTAGGGTCCACAAGTCAATGGGAAATGCACTTAGCACTCTAAAACTTCGACAACAATAAGAAATGCCAGTCTCCAGACCAAAAAATAGTGAATTATGTAGAATAGTAATATCTCATAGTCCAATCTAGGTTGGAAAATTACGCAGGATTAATAAGCGAGAATGTCAAATGTAGGTGAAGTGCACCTTCTTATGCAAGCCCACAGTATGAAATAGTTGGCCAAATGGGGCTAGTGGTTGACACATGTCAGGAAAATGGTAGGAAACGCCCAACCCAAGGGAAAATTATTTGGTTGTAGTAATGGCGAAATAACGTGGGCCAATAAGAAACAAACATGCAAAAGCTAGCGAAATGTTTAAAATAAATGTATCCAAAATGTATATTGCATTGGTGGTTGGACTGATATTTTTGACCAATCATGTGATAACTAATGGGAAACTACCATAGGCATTGAACCCAAATCTGATAAATATTCGATGACGTGGTTGGCCTACATTGCATATGGTATTCACTAAATGACGATTGACCCATGAGACGGGATCGCCAAAAGGTGAATATTCACCACTAAAGTAATCTCTGTTTGTTGGAGGTAAGGTATCATACTTGTTGATGTTTTATAAATACTAGGCTGATCTAAAACCCAATACCAAGATGCAAAAGATAACACTTAGTCTATCTAAGGGTTAGCTACTGCCTATATTCAACTGAATTTTCTTTAGGTTTGGACCAACTTCAACAAAATCACAGAGGACTCTCTACTCTTTAGGCTCTGAAAGGCCAAGGTTGATGCACCTTAGCGATGGAAATGTGACTAGTTTTATGATGGAAACGTGCACCTTTGGGATGGAAATGTGACTAGTTTGGGCTTGCAAAATTGTGTTCACTTCTTTTTATGCTTTATTGCTGCTTCATAGCTATTTACAACTTTAACTTTCTAACTGCTGTGATCTGGAGATGACCTATTTGTATCTAAAGGGGGTAATGTACCTAATTAAGATGGTTGTAACTCTGCTCTTGTATGCACAACACATCAATGAAAAGCCCATATATGCCAATTCAACCATGTCATCAGGTCAAATGGAGTCAACCATATATCCTCATCATGTGGCCCAATGCCTCTGAAGTATTCTACCACCTTTTCCAACATTCTTATTTATGTTGACCTATTGGCTACCTCTTATTCGTGGCTTCACAACTTGTTTCTTTTGTTAGCTACTTGGTCTTACAAAATCGTGATGTCTTCATATCATGCTTGATCACTACTTCACAACTTGAAATAACTTTAACCCCTTAACCACAAAGACCTTATGCCACCATAAAATTAGCCTACTCACATCCTCATCGTAATTAGGGACTCACTACTATTTAAGTGTGTGATGTTGTGCATACAATTATCTTACCTTTATTTCTCCATCGAAACTGCTAGCTAATATTTTCCAATAACCACTATGAACGATTGAAGCCATTACACTAACTGTCATTGCAACCTCACAACTTAAAGCTTTAACTTCAATGTTAACCCTGTGATAGTGTGCACCATATATTTCATTGCTTTGTAGCCCTAACCTTGGTTTTCCCTTAACCCTTTGCAATAGTGTGAACAAAGGAGATCACCACTTCGTTGCCTTGACCATGGGTTGAAATTAACTACATGTGATGGTGAGAATCAAATCATTCCACAATCTTGTAGCCTTAACTGCACGAGATGATGTGAAAGCACATGAATCTGAACTACTGTAACTTAACTTCACACAATCGCAACTTGAAAATGCTTAAGCTTGAAACTACTTGCGATCATGTGAGCAAGAAAACAATCACATCATCACAACTTGAATGCTTCCTTTGATATGATTTTTATAAGGCGTAGGGATAAAAAGAAAAGTCATTTTTGTCGTATCCCTCTTAGCTTTCATGGTAATTAATGAATAATATAATGGACGGTGATCATGGTTGTCACCTTGGATATTTGAATTTCTAGGAAGGGCAGCAAAATGGTTAACAACTAACTCATTTAAAATGTTTAACTTTATGGTGAATTAATGCAAATGGCTAATCTAAGGTAGGTAAATAGTTATCTAACTTGATGCAACGTTAATAGGCCGATTAAACTGCATCAAATGAGGTTGCTTTGTTAGTATGAATTCATACAAAAATAAATAACAGTAAAAATTCTACCATAACTCCATTACTTGGCATCTGTATGACTGCACAATGAATAAAAAAACTATCAATACAATGAAACATTCGTTAGACACATTGACAAGGCATGTAGGGAAGGACAAAAAATGACCATAGATGCATCTGAATGGGTCTATGGGATGTATGTATCATGCCATTAAAAAAGATGTATGTATCATCAATTTTTTAGTCCTTTTTTTGTACTTTTCCTATATGGTGGGACGATTTTGTGGGAGGATAGTTGCGTCCAATTTTTTTTTGCCCCTATTTGGTGGTTCCTCCACTTACCTCTACTATTGTGAATGTTTTTTTGGCAAACTAAATAGTGTGATTAGCCCCTGTGTATGATTTGTTTGGAGAAAGATTTTGTGGGCATGCCACCATGTACTTGCCAAGGGCGGTCTCTTTGTAGAGGTTGTTGCACCAAAAGGAAGGGTTTCCTTCGAAGGGCTTCCCTAGGTCAACTTTCTCCTCCCACAGATAAACATGGTGATTGAGATAGTGAGCACCTTTCAACTTCAACTTCCACTCTTCCTTCTAGCCCTTGTATCTGTGCTTCATGAGTGCAGCTTTTTCCATTGGCATGTGAAGTTGTCTCCTCAATACTACCCACATTGCAAATATTTTTAAAGATCAATATTTTGGAGATTGACATTTTAAGGCCGTTGATTCTAGCCCATCTCGTCTACTGCTAGTAAAACATGGATGCCTGCACATGAGTAGTCAAATTTCTCGGCTATTAGAGGTTTGCCATTTTTTTTGGGAAATTTGGGTTTCAACGTGATTTAAGAAGCATGATTTATGGAAAGTCTTTGTTCTATTGATCAGAAGAAGAACAAAGGATCATGTTGCAAAGTAATTGGCAAGTTTTTTGAAATCGAGCATCATATGGAATATTTTATGGATTTTTTTTTCTTGGAGATGTCCAAATTTTATGATGGTTTTGGTTACCGTGTGTTTTGGAGTATCCTCAAGTAGAATTACTTGCATTGTTTCATTTGGGCAGTAGTGATTTTTGGAGGGTTCATGCATACAATTTGGGGAAGGGTCCTTGTTGCCATTCTTGTTGCTATGATTGAGCATTTTTATTGCATTTTTTTTTAGATATTTTTGTGGGACCTCTCCACATGCATACATCCCTCCTATAGTGCTAATGGTGGTTTCAAGGAGCAATGCTCCACCTTTGGTTCTGGAAGAAAATTTATGTTTAGGAGGCACAACAATAAAATCACCTTATTGTTTGGCGCATTGATTCATCTACTTGTGGGCCTCTTTATTTATCAACGTTGGATGGATTGTTTGCGGCTTCTTTGGTGTTATCCTATTTTTTGGTAGAATGATGCAATGGAAGTCTCTCATAGTTTTGGTCCCTCCTCATTGTATGTTTATCGCAGAAGTCATAGCAAGTCACCACTCCCAAAACCTTGCTCCAACAACTTACATCCATGTTTATCTTTGTTTGAACACACTTCCAAGGCAATTTTTTTGTGGTTCTCTTCCTTGGTAAACATACATACGATACCTATTAATGATGTCAAGTGCAAAGCAGCTCATACTTTTGCTTGACTCTCACATGCAAAGTCAGTGCTACTCAAAAGTTCAAGTTTTGGCATGATTTGATAAGTAGTGGTTTAGCACTTTTGTTCTAGAGGTGTTCTCATTTTCCATGTGCATATTTAGTCAAATATTTCCTAATCACAAGCATTTTTGAAGGGAGAATTGGCATTTTTCATGCAATTGAGTTGTTATGAGTTTTACTTTTGCATAGGCCCACCTCTCTCTGCCCTTGCCTTTTTTAATGGTGGCTTGACAAAAGGTGATTTGTGGCATGTTTCATGACATGGAGTTTTTTTTAATACATGCCTATTTCTTGTGATAAAATATCTTTCTGGCCACCATAATTTTTTTTTGGCACCAAGCCTTTGCCCAATATATTGTTTTTGACAATCAAACTTTTTTCTAGTAGGGGTCATTTTATGGCATTTTTTACCTTGATAGCTATTTGGCCATCAAATTTGGGCTCATCACTTGCTAATATCCATGCCATGTCAGCACTACATCATTAGCCTATTTGCTCCTCAGGCTCTATTTGGACCTACCTTTGTTTTTTGCTCATATTTGGAGCATACAGACTCCATTTTCTACAAACAAGATATCAACAAAAAGCTAGTTCCATGTCCATCATTGTGGTATAGTTGATTTTTACTTTTTCTACTTTTTGATGGTTTTTTTTGCTGTCAAAGTTAGGGGTACAATTTTGCACTCTAGGAGGCATATCTTGAGCATCTGATCTCCAATTTGGGAATTCTTTATATTGATGGAAAAAAATTTTTGAGATATTTCCAGTGATATTGGTTGTTTTTCCAGATTATACTCCAGACATATTCTATTCAATCTTTTGTGTTTTACCATTATGGTGGATATCTTGGTTGTTTTAGGTTTGGGGATCAATTGCATTGCTTTAGATGATTCATTATGACTTGGACTATCTATTGTATTAGTCTTATGTCTCTTCTAGTCTATTTAGACATCATTTGTATGCATTCTTGCAAACATACTGAGATAATGTGTCATTCTACATCTGTATTTTTGTTTCATTTATTTTGCCTTATTTTTCCTTTTGAATTGAGCAGTGTCATCTAAGGACACTCATGCAAATTATTGTATTCTTGGGATTCATTATGTCTTGTGCCTTATTGTACATGCACTACTCATGATTAAAAGTGGCATGGGTGGTTGATGTTTGCCTTTTTTTGTCATCTTCCATTGTTTGGTGAGTGTCCCTTTTGTGACATTAGCCTCATGTCATGTCTGAGATTGATCACCTTAGTACACACATATGTACTCTTTTGTGCATCTTGGTCATGATTCCTTGACATGCAGTTCTTTTGGCCCACTTTTCCAATTTTTTGTCACCTCACCCATTTCTGCATTAGGGGGTTCTTCTGTTGTTTCTCATGCTTCCTTGGTTCAACTGATCAACTCTTTAGGATTTGGTGTTTCATGTCATTTGTATCTTTGGGTTCAGTTGTTTGCCTTTGTGTGCCTCCTGATTCGATGTAGATTACAGTCTTCTCTACCTAGTTAGGTTTTATTTTAGTGGAGGTTTTTTAGATCAGCAATTAATTTTGACAGAGGTTTGTAGCTTCTACATGCTTTAGTGTTGTTCTTCACGATCATCTTTTATTCCTATGTCATAGAACATTCCCTAGTTTGGAGGCTTCTTTATTCCTTCACTAGTTTCTTTCAACATGTTTTCCATCTCTTTTTGGAGTAGGGTTTTTCCCATGTGGTTTTTTCTCTTTCTCCTCTTTTCAAATATTTTGTTGTGCTTGGGCACCTCATTAAGGCTTGTTGTCGGGACCCAATACTACTTTCTGCAGTAGTTTATAGGTTTTTAGCTACTCCCTAAGTTTATCTTAAGGGGGGGGGCGGGGGGGAGCGGTGTTAGAGTAATTAGATACTTCCCAATTAACTCTAGTTTCTTAGGCTAAACTTTAGGCATCTAATAATTAATTCTTTTATTAATTATTTTGATGCAACCTAGGTTAAACCTTTTTATGGTTTCAATCTCCTTTATAAGGATGATCTCTCATTGTAAACAATTTAATTGAGATTAGTTCATTATTGATTATAACAATCTATCTTTTTGCTAATCAAGAATGTCTTGTTTATGGATCTGGCAATTCCTACCTCCATAGCTTTTTTCTTCTCTCTTCTGTGACAAGTGTTTGCATGTAGGTGATTCTAGAGAACTGTGGGGTTGATCTTTCATCAAATTCAATATTTTTAGCTTCTCTTATTCATAAGTGCATTAAATTTCCCCATAATGGAGAGTTTTTCACCCTTAATCATTCTTTTTATAAATCCTTGCATCCTCAAAATTGTGTTGAGATAGATTTCTACTAGCCATATCTTCCTCAAAAAACCCTTGCTCATCCTCATCATTTTTATCAATCCTATAAAAAGTATAGCATAGATAAGATTCTTGAGCTTAGCCTTCCTAAGGTTGATCCTCTTATAGCTCTCTTGACTACCCCACCTTTTCCTAAACTCATAATTGTTCCTTCTTTAGAATCTATGTTATTTGTTCCTAATCCTTCAATTTTATCTTGTATAACCATTGGCAATAAACATGCTTGTAAGCACCACAAGAATGGCTAAGCTAAGACTAAGGCCCACACTCTTTATTCTCATATTGAATCTTCATCTCAAACTTCAATCCTTTGATCAACCCATACTTGAGACTTTGTAGGAAGTTAATCATAGTAATAACTTGCAAATAGATGAACATGATTATTCTATTCATATTTTAGATTTTACTAATCTTGATATGGAAGATACTTTTGATGATTATATTGATTCTAATACACATGTTAGTGATGATGAATATGAAATATTGATATGGATTATAATTTTCCTAACATGATTCTAAATATTTAATAGTCATTCCTAGTCCTGAGTACAATGAATCACACTAGAGTCCTTGCTTGGATCTAGTCATGGTTCCTATTGTGTTAGATGTTATTCCTCTTGCTAGTTCCCTAAAGATATAGACTGATATGGGGTAGGTAGGCAACACACTTAAAGTGGACTTATCTTTCACAATAGTATATGTGTGTTCATGTTATGTTTTCCCTTGTGTTGTACTTATTGTTATATGTTTTGTCTATATTTATTTAGGTGATTTTTGTTGCTCCATTGGTGCAAGATAATAAAGTAATAAAAAATGTTGTATATATTCTTCTATTTTTATCTCTCTTCTTCCATATGTTTTATATGTGCTAATGTTCATGCATGTGCCCTTCTTAGTCTTCGTAGATGATTGCAAAATGGTAGTTCTAGTTCCTTTTGGTCTTTGTGTTACTAGTTGAAAAAGGCTCTTCTTTGTATCTCTTACATGATTTTCCTTCACTGTGGTATTCTAATTCTTTGGGGAATGTTGACATTTTTTACTTGATATTATATTACATATTATCATACGATTATATTGACTCCAAAGTTAGTAGATCCCTTCAAGATCTCTTTTTATCATGTGATTATTTCCCTCAAAGTGTTATCTCTTGGGGGCATATTAGAAACATTTATCATGGATGCATGTACACTTCTATTAAAGCTATTGATCTTGTTAAGGATTTTACAATCACATTAATGTGGGGGAATACACTACACACTCGTGCACACTCACACTTTGATCATTTAGATTCCTCTATTGAACTATTAATAGTTCACCAGGGCTTGATCTTTCTTCTTCTTCTTGATCCCTCTTTGGATTACTAATAGTATGAGAGGCTTGATCCTTTCTTTTGATCCCTCTTTGGATTACTAATAGTATGGGAGACTTGATTGTTGTTTCTAATTCTTCTTTGGACTATTGATAGTCTAGGAGGCCTAACCTTGTTTTTGATCCCTTAAGGACACACACATTCCAATGCTTGGGTTGTTTTCGATTGTTCTTCTTTTTGACATGGAGTTCCATTGAGGATGAATATATTTATTAATTTACTAGCATGACACATAAACTTTCTAGACCATTCATTCCCATATTCTTTTGTAAAACACCTTTCTTTTTTATGTGTAGTTCATAATAAGAAACACTAGCCTATTAGGTAAGTTGACTTCACTTTTTCTCTTTGTTAGTGAAATATCTCTTATTATTATTTTGGATATGATAAGACTCAAGTTTTTTGGGGTCTTGATAGTTTTATTGTCTCCTTAGTCATGGTGGGATCAATTTTGTTCTTTTGATCTACTTTACCATGAGTTTAAAGAAAATAATACTCCTACTAAAGTGAGGGATAAAGGTATCATCTTAAAATGGAAGAACCCATAATTTAAGACATTTTTAGCTTCATCCTTTAGTGACTCTATGGACAAATGATAGATTCATGCTCAATCAACTCTTTCTCCTATCTTGTCCTACTTCTTGCATTCTTATTTGTATAGTTTTTAAGACCTTAGGGTTAGCTCTTTATAGTACAGCCCTAGAATAAGTCAACCTGGGTTGAAATATTCCATAATAGGGTGACCTAGTTTAACCTATTCCTTAGAGACTTTTAAAGGTATTGGGGCTAGTTTTGTCATGGGTTTGCAAACTCAAAAATTGGGTGACTCGATCAACTTGCTTTTTTTTTGTGCTTGAAAACTAGTATAAAAAGAAGCCTAGGAACCTCATATACAAAAAATAAGAGACATAATCAGAGATCCAAAGACATACAATAATTTGAAGGAATTATCAATCATTCAAGCAAACATATTTTTATCAAGCATTCAAGGCATTTAAGATTCATTTCCTCTTCAAGATCTAGCAATTTTTTTGGCCATCAAGGGATGATATCTACATTGAGGCTTTAATCATCTTCTTCATTTATGAAAATTTGCATCCATGTTCCCATGATGTGGTTTTGGTAAATTCATTGCACTTGTGGATATTTCATATATCCTTCATTGCAAATTCAACATTGATGACACACAAACATTGCAAATCCTTATTGGCAAGTGTTTCTTCAAGAAAGGTGAATATTTTACATTTGTATTTTTTTTCCTTATTGCCAAGGCAAGCCCTTAGAAAACTAAAAAAATACCAAGTTTTATTGTGTGGAGGAGCAGGATGTATGGATTGTGGTTACAAATATGAAAACTACACAACAAAACATTTTTGAGAAAGTTGGGTCAACTTCTCTACTGTGTCCCATGAACATGTCCATCCTCTTGTAAAGTATCCAGACACTTTATCGCCAATTCAACCTATTTTTGGAGGTCTAAGAAAAATAACATTTTTTGGGTTCTATTTTGTAATCATGAATTCGCAGTCAAAAGTTCAATCATCATAGGTTCAAATCTGCAATTTTTTGAGTGAAAATTCATATTCCCTTGCACATTTTGAGGTAAGTCCTTTATCATTTATTTCACCTTTTATCATAGACCTATTTTTATTACTTAATTGGGCTAATTACATATATTTAGCACCTATATCTATTTCACACTTCTCATTAAATCAATCAGTTCAATTTCACATTTATATTGCATGAAATATGACTTTCTTGTGTACTACCTTGATGTAATTTTGGGTTTAGTATTGACACCCCTTCATTTATTTGGTTTGTGCTAATCTAACTTGGATTATATTGAGAGTCATTTTTGGAAGCCCCTTTTTCTCTTGTATTTGATGTTTAATTGGTGAAAAGTGTTTGGTTAACAAATTTGCCCACAAAGTTTATATATATATATAAAACCTCCCCACATTAATGTTTTCATCAAAATAATGATTATTATATTAAACATGATCATACATTTATATATTTAATAATATATACATATACATATACATATACATGTGTGTGTGCTATAATTTGAATGTATAGATGCATGATTATTAATTATAGATAATGCATTATGATAATAAATAACTTAGATTAGAATACAAAATGAATAGAGATTAATTGATCAAGGTTAATAAATCATTTATGCATTTGATTTCATCTATTAGAGTAATTTGACTAAAGTTATACTTATTTAATAGTCTTGAAAGTGATAAGGACAATTACTAAGACCTATGAAACCATGGTGATTGGTATTCAACAAAGTAGACATATGGAATTGTACAATTTGGAGGATCTATATGGTGTTTTCACTCTATTTGAGCTATGTGAACTTGAGGATAACCAATATGAGAAGAAATATGCCCCTTCCATATCCACTCAAAAATATTGATGATGAATTTGATTCATTTGTAGTGGAAAACTTTGTTAGAAGACTAAATAGAGGTTAAAACAAATACAAAAGTAAGGTTGATAAGTAGGAGATATTTTCCACAAGTCAAATTGTGCTATTGTTATCAGTATTTAACTTTGTAGTTAATGTGAAAACCAACCTCGCTCTATCCCCAAGTTCTCTCTTAGGGTCTTCTTAGGTCATATATTTGACTAACTAGGGTCTTTATAGACCCTATGCTTCTTAGGATACTAACCAATAGATCCTAACCATTCAGTTGGTGCACATCAATAAGGGAGGGCATCCACTTGTTCACTACTCTCCAGCAACATAGGTAACCCCAAGCATGTAAAGGACATGATTGGAATTCTAGGAGTGTCTTAGGTCTCTTTCCAATATTCCAAACCCGAAAAAATGTCAGAATCCTAATTGAGTTACAATCCACAAGTAAAATTGTACTCAAATGCTTGGAAAAAGGCTACAAGGATTAGCCCTCCAAATGCACAAAAACCAAAATATCTTGAAAAACTCCTTAACAATGGCCAAAAAAATCAACAACCCTTTTTAGAGTTCTTAGAGATTCTATGGGTCTAGGGTTTCCACACTATCTATATAGTATAAGCACAAATTTAGCCTTGAATTAAGGGTTTTAAGGGTTTACTTGCTATCTAATGCAAATACTTTTTTTGAACTCCTTAGGACTCTCACAAGAAATTCTCCTCTAGATTGGGGTTAGCCCAAAACACCTCCTTACTCTCCACATGCTTGGAATGAAGTATCAGTCCTTTCAATCCCCTACATAGCTCTTTCCTAACAAGTTGGACTAACTTGCCTAGGGCATCACTTTAAAACCCACAAATATACTTTCCATGGGCTCTCCATTATTGTACATGGAGTACATGGATTCTAGTTTCAAATTCCAAAAGATCATACAATTCCTATGATGGGAAGTGGCCCTAGGACTCCATCTTGCACTCACACCTTTGTTCAGACCAGAAAATTGGTGAACACTAAGATAATTATCCTAAGCACTCCAAACTCTATCAAATATATATATTAAAACACAAAAGATACTAAAACTAATCCGTACACATGCCAAGAATACACAAAACACTAAATTCTTATATCAAATATTGTTGCACGGTCCATATAATACCAAATCCACTTTCTCTAACCAAACGAAAAGGTTGGAAATGACCTTATATAGCCTTAACATGGAAATCCAAAACTAATCTAGGTAGTTGAAGAGATCTAACTAATAAGTTTCTCTTTTTGCAAGAAATTGTCAAAAACTTGTCAATGACAACTTTTGCAAGATTTGGCAATTTTTGCAATTTTTAACATCTGCTCCTCAAACTTGCTCCAATTGTTACCAAACTATGAAAAAATACTTAAATGGTTCCCAAACACCTAATAAGGACCTTAAAACACTTACTTTCCCTATTTAGCCTTCAAAACCCAAAAATGCTCTATTTAGCCAAATGAGCAAATTTTGAGCAACTAGGAGCAATGTTACCACTTTGGGCTCTTCCAACCTATCTATTCACACCTTAGGATGAAGTTAGTTCTCTTATTGATCTAGTGATGTGGTTAGAATCACTACAAGCCAATACATCTAATAATCCCAAGGTCTATCCCTAGCCTACCTAGATGCTCCTACACCATACTCCCCCCATAAAAAAACTATGTTATACCTAATGGAAACATGTCCAGGGGAATTCCAACCTTCTTCAACTCTATCTTAGAAACCCAAGCAGCCTCTAAAGTTGGTTTTCCCTTTAATTGGATGAGGTTCTCCAAGTATACCTTGTGCCTTGTAGACTTCTTCACTCTAGAATGTAACACCTTCTCTACCTCCAACTTGCTAGCACTAGGTGCTGCAGTAGGTTCAATGTCATCTTGAACACCTAGACCAGTCTAAGGTAATGTGCCTTTGAGTGCCACCAATTCTTGCACATTGAAAACATATGATATGCCTAAATCTGATGGTAAATCTACCTTATAGGCATTTTCTTCATACTTTTACAAGATTTTGCAAGGCTCTACCCTCTTCATCTGTAGCTTGGTAAGCACACATTTTTGAATCCTTTCTCTATTCAAATGGACCATGAAATAGTCACCAAAAAAAAATTGAACATCTTTTCTCTTTTCATCCACTTTGGCTTTGAGTTTTTGAGTGTTGTCTTGGATGGTCCTCTTGACTTGCTCTTGAATCTCCTTCATAGTTTGAACAAAGTCTTTAGCTTGACCACTTCTCTAATCCATGTCTCCAAGATACTTCAGTTCACATACACCCCTTGGATACATTCCATAAACAATCTCAAAAGGACTATTTTTAGTAGTCCTATTCCTACTATCGTTATAGGCATATTCTGCTTGTGAGATGATAACATCCCAAGTCTGACCATATTCCCTAGGTAGGCACCTTAGAAGGTTGCCTAAGGTCCTATTAACCACTTTATTTTGAACATCATTTTAGGGATGGTAAGCTAAACCAAAAGACATGTTTGTGCCAAGTTTTCTTCAAAAATTTTTCCAAAAATGGCTCATTAATTTAACATCCCTATCTAAAACTATGTTTAATGGAAGTCCATGAATCCTTACAACCTCTTTGAAAAATAGATGGGCAATATGAATTGCATCATTAGCTATCCTACATGGGATGAAATGCCCCATTTTACTAAATCTATCAACAACATAAATGCTATCATACCCTTGCTTGGGCTTGGGAAAACCTACAATAAAATCTATACTTACACAATCCCATGACCTATTTGGAATTGGTAAAGGCTGATGAAGATCTACGTTGCTCATTCCTTCTTTGGATTTCATGCATACCATACACTGCTCCACATACTTAGTCACATCCTTTACTAGATTGGGCCGATAATAGAACCTTTGCACAAATTCTAAGCTTTTACTAACACCAAAATTTCCACTTAGGATGTTGTTATGTTTCTCTTGTATTAGGTTCTCCCTCATTGAATCCCTTGGTACACACAACTAGTTACCCGTGAATAGCAACCCATTTTGCAAAGTATATTCTGAAAATTTTCTATGAAAATTATTCTCAAAATCATTGCATACTGTACACTCGAAATGTGTCACACTCTAAACCATTCTATCCAAACAATTCCATGAGTTGGAATGCTTGGATGCTAGCTTAGAGCTCCCTATCCATGGAGTGCAAGAGACTGTATTTCAAGAATAAGAAGACTCTCAGATGAGCCTTAGATATACTCTTCTTGCTAGTAAACCATGCAATGGGAGGTTCCAAAGACAAGATGCAAGAATGCAAATGTCCCAAGGAGTTCCTCAAGAATGCAATGCAAATGAAGATTAAGCTAGGATGAGAATGCCAAATGCAGCTATGCTAAAACATGTATGAGAGTGTTACAATCCAACTATTAGACTATGTGATTTAAGCTAAATGTAAAAAAAGAAAGCTAAGCTAAGCTAGAATGCCATGGATGAGAGAATGTAGACAAGAAAGAGAAGTTCTCCAAAAAGCTCTAAAGAAACCTATTAGAAAACTTGTAGCATAACAATATTCAAATCATGGATGGATTGAGGGGGAAAGCTCTCTCCCTTTTAAAGATGTACAGATGGTGGAGATCAAGATGAAGATGGTGGATGATCAACGGTTGAATTCAAAAATAGGAGTGATCCATGTGCACACACAAGTCAACCAATAGAATATAAGTTGACTTGTCATATAAGAAAAAAGTCACAAAGCCTTTTCTTTTAATTGCAAAATAGAAAAAGGACTTTATGTGTGCACTTTAAGTGGGTTAGAAGAATGGGGTCTTTTATTTAATTAAAAGGGGACATGTTCTTTTAATCAAATAATGAACTTAGGATAGCATAGTCAAACTATAGGTTATAATCAAATAAATTGATTATTAGCAATTTGGCTTAGGTAAGTGATTAAATTAATTTAGCCAAAATGTTGAAAAGGGGGCTAATAGTCTAGATGACCATTTTTAGGTGATTACATTTTGCCCCTCTTTGACTAATGCATGATCGATCTGGGAACACATTATGTCAAAGAAAATTGAAGCCAAGTAAGCGATGATAGATATAGATGTCTAATTTCGAAGAGTGAAATGCAAAAATAGATAGCAAGTCCTGAATGCACAACTTGATAGCAGTAGTACTGAACACTAGGAAGAGATGATGTCAGAATTCAAGAAGAATACTAACACTTAGAAAAGCAGATAGAGTGAGAGCAAGTGAGAAGATCAAACAAATGCTCCTAAGCAATGATAGAGTATTTCTGCCCCCTCGGGATCGAAATTGAAATGAGGTAAGGGGATGCAAAAACTGGCTAGAAATGAGAAAATTAGAATATAGCAATGTCCAAGATGACAGATAGATGATTAGAACCCAAGAATGACTATATAAAAAAATTGATAAAATGCCCCTGTTTGACTAGAGTTGACCTTGAAGGATATAGCATAAAAACAAGGTCGAAATGAGTAGAAAGGTGATTTTAGACATGAAATAGTGAATTTAAGTAGATATGAAGTATGGAAATGATGAAGACATGAAGAAATGAAGATGCCCCAGTGATGATTCAGAGATTAGACCTCAAAAGGTCAGCTGACTGCTCAGAAGAAAGTAGAATTTTAAAAGACAATTTTGACCATCAAGATGAACTCGAATATGGATTTCGATCTCGAAAATGAATCTAGGACGTCAAAATTATTTAAGAGGTCAAAACTTTATATAATGTGATGACAAGATAGAAAAGAGATGAAGCGAAAGATTAAGAAGGTGAAAAGACATGAACACGAAGAAAGTAAAGAAATATATGAAAGGAGTTAGCTGATATGTCCACAAAAAGATGAAGAAAGAGAGCTCTCCCCATATGCAAGAATGCAAGACTAAGCTAGAAAATGAACCTAAAATGCAAGCTAATATGCAAAGTGGTTTACCAGCAAGAAGTGCATAACATTTAGACTCTTAATTTCATCATTGAGCATTTATTAGGGACATCATGAGATCATACAACCATCACTAGTATAACTATGAGGATATGAATATGATCAATATTAGATAGGTATGTGGAAATCCAATCTAAGCATCAGAGACATGTAAGTCAAGATAACTACACGATTAGATTCCCTAAGTTTAATTTAGCAAGATTACACTTGTATCAAGGCATAAGCACTAGGATAAACCCTGAGTGTGGTCTTGCAAAATAGTCAAGGATGATACATTTGTAAGTCAATGTGTTGAATAGGACTAGCATAAATGCTTACAACACTATAGACAAACAAAGTATACCCACAAGCAGAAATCAAGAAGACATGCCCCATGCCCCCAGTCTTTTAGTCAATGACATCCTCGAAAGACTATTAGGGAGGGAACACATGGCAAAGAAATCATCATAGATAGCACACAAAGTAGATAAATGTCAGCATAGCTCAGTCGTTTAAGTGTTAAAGTGTGTTTTTGTAAGTCACTTGGCCATTTCTTCCAAACTTGATTCTGATAGTGAGAAATATCGCGACATCGGAGACCGTAGGTAAACTATTTGTAAAGTGTTGAAAAACACTTGATGTCAAAGTGGGGGAAGTTTTGAGAAACACTATTTTGTGAGTTGTCAAAGAAACCCTAATGCACAAGAATACCTCAATAGGCTAAGTAGCTATGCCCCCAAGATGAGGACAAGAAACAATTCCAAGCTAGGAAATGTGTAGCGAGGTGGATGATTGAGATTGATAGACATAGGTGCAAGGGTTTCATGTAGCGCCTATTTCCAGGTTTTCACCACTTGACATATTTTTTCAGGACTTTTTTCATTTTTTTTGTATTTTTGTATTTTTGATTTTTTTGGTGATACATCAAAGTGCCTATTGCTAGGTTTTCACTAAGAAGATCTTTTTTTCAGGACATTTTTTGATTTTTAGGATTTTTTAGAAGGTTTTAGATATCACTAGTTCTCAAGCAAGATCGCATCATTTTCTCCCAATGTCTAGCAAGGTATAGGATATGATGGAGCAAGGAGCCAGTGGATAAGCAAAGATGGATGAAAAAAGAGTATGAAGCAAGTGAAAGTGATCCTCAAGGACTAACTCCTCAAGAGTACCCAAGCTAGAGAAAGAGGTGAAATAGTCATATGAAGCATGTTTTGGGTAAGCAATGGAAGTAATGAGAAAGATAGCATGTAGGATAAGCAATGAAGCTAACAAGTGAGATAGCATGAAGTGTGTAGTCCAAAAGAGTAGCCATGTCAAGAGACCTATGAGAACCATGTTTCATTTATTGTGATCAAGACCAAGGGGTCAACTAGATAGGATAGCATTGGGATAGAACAATAAGAATAAAGCTCAAGATAAAGGCTATGAGTGAATGGGAGAGCACAATACAAACTCTCATGGATAAGATAACCAATATGCAAAGATAGCTCAACATTGTCAAGATCAAAGAGAGAAGAGGGGATAGATGGATGTTGGAAGAATTACACATGACGCCTGTTTGCCAGGTTTTCATCATGGTACTTATCCAAAGTACCACAAGATGTAGTTTTCACCTTAGGATGCATTTATTTCTCTTTACTTTTGCTACCAAGGTGCCACAGGAAGTAGTTTTCACCAAGGCACATTTTCATTTTTTATTTTTATTTGCTTTTTTTATTTTTATTTTTTATTTTTTTATTTTTTTGAATTTTTAGAAAGAGCTCAAGCTTTTTGAATGTAGATAGTGGTCCTATAGGAAAGATAAGTCATGATAAGCCAAGACCATAGAAAGGTATGCTCAAAGATGTTGATAGGGTGATGAAAGAGAAATGGTAGTAGGAAGAGTATATGGAGGATAAGAGTGCATGTATAGAAAGTAAGTGTAAGCTTTAGAGGATTTCATGAGGGTAGCTGAAATATTGGACAAGATCAACATTGACACACACCTTGAAGGGTATTGGAACGATGGAGGAATCATGGATGAAGTAGCTTGAGGTTTAGATGTATGAGCTGGTAGAAGAGATTTGGAAAAAAGTTGAGTAGAAGGCTTTGGAATATTTTTAGGAAGATTTTTGGAAGAAGATGGAATGGAAGCCTTTGGAAGCTTGAATGTCAACTTTGAAGTATTTTCAATATTCAAGTCTTTTAAAAGAGACTTGGGAATCCATATAGCTTTAGATTTTCCTTCGGATACTTCAAAACACATTTCTTCAATAATGGGTTTAGGAACCCATATTTTCTTTGATTTAGCTTTTTTAATATTGGACCTTTGCGGTCTCTTTTGTGCATTCTCCTTCTTAGCATTCACATGTTGATTAGATGGGACATAATGATCTTCATTTTTCAATGGATTCTTATGTTTATCCTCACTTCCAAAGGACTTGGGATTTGTGGATGAATAAGGATGATATGA
Source organism: Cupressus sempervirens (assembly GCA_028749045.1). NCBI lineage: Eukaryota > Viridiplantae > Streptophyta > Pinopsida > Cupressales > Cupressaceae > Cupressus > Cupressus sempervirens. The sequence continues at coordinate 1,053,820,765 of CM053785.1, forward strand.
CTGGTTTAGATGTATAGATAGGTGATAATTCATCAAGGATGATCGTCTTTGTTGATCTTGAGGTATAACGAGAGAGCTAGGAGTGGAAAATGTAGGAGATGACGGAACATAAGGTCCCAATATGGATGGAAGGTTTGAATGCTTTAGCTTAGATGGATAAGGACCAAGGATAGATTTAGAAGATGCAAAGGGATAGTGGGAAAGATATCAACATCTTTAGAATGAGCAACAGGGTCAAAGCCATCAATAGACTCATGAGTACCTTTGATAGGAACAACATTTTTAATAGTAGCACTAGAAGCTTGAGCACAATTTTGAAGTGGATATGGAGAAATAGAACATGAGGGGATGCTTTGATCTTGACAAGTAGCCTTGGATAGCATATGAAGAGAACTTTTCTCATAATTTTCAGTAAGCTCAAGGGAGATAATGGAAGTGGTATCTTCATCATAATTAGGAGGTGGACAAGATATAGGATATGGAGGGGAAAAATCTTGAAATAGATGAAAGGGTGCTTGATCTTGATCTTTGTTGACATTTATAGCTTTTTCTTTTTGAGAGCCCTCTTGACATGGAGCCACTTCTAAGGACAAGGGAGAATGAAGAGTGAATGGAGTAGTGCATGAAGGTTGAGGATGTTTAGGATTGGTAGCATGGAAAAGGTTTGCAGCCAAGTAAAGGTTAGCTTGAGTTTCTTTTAGAGGTAGCCCTTGAGGATACACGTAGTCAATGTGGAAAGCATTAGGTTCCTTTTTTGATAGAGGCATGTTGGAAAGATTTGAAGTGTTGGGAGATGCATGAGTGTTGGAAGAAGTGGAATATGTAATAGAGCCGCTACTAGACATAGGTTCATCAATGCAATCTTGCTCAAGAGAAGTATCCTCAGCACATGAGTCACTAGAGGTTCCAAGATCAACAATCTCATCATTAATGAGATCTTGGATTTTATTTTTAAGCTCTATACAATCAGAAGTAGCATGGTCATTAGATCGATGATAGGCACAATAGATATCCAAGAACAGATTTCCATAGGAGCTAGACTTAGGCAACATGATGAGCTTGGTGCAAAGAAGTGTTCTCAAAATGTCATCATAAGAATTCCCCAAGGGAGTAAAATTTCTCTCAAAAGTATGTCTAGAGTCCTTTGGTTGCTTCCCATGTGAATAACATGCATACATGTCTTCATCATTATCTTGGTCAAAGATAGGTTTATCATGAAATTTTGATGTATGCTCCAAGGATGTTTCATTTGCTTGTTCTCTAAAGAGGTCTTTAGATCTAGAAGATGAAGACATTTGATGTCTTGAAGGAGAGCATGTAGACCTAGAAGAAGAGGATGACCTCAAAGAAGGTGACTCGCATGCATGTAAAGACCTTAAGGAAGATTCATGTAGTGATGCAATCTTTTCATCTAACCTTTTCTCAAGTTTAGACTTCATTTCTGTCATGCACTTAGAGAGATGAAGGTAAGAAAGATCATTTGTCTCTTCTAGCTCTTTGTATTTCACATATAGATCTTGAAACTCTTTAGTGACATGGAGGATATCATGATCATCTAGATTTGGTTGAGGTTTGGTAGCACAAGGTTTAGATCCCATAGTTTTAGATGCAAAGCCAAGCATAAAAGAGCCTAGAGGATAACTTGATGTTGAAACTATAGGAGGTAGAGTGTTCACTTGCCAAGATACTAGAGAGAGATTAAAGTGACTTGTCAAACAATATGTCCAAGAAACTTATGACATGAATGACTCAAGTCAATAGCAAGGCAAGATGCCCAAATAGCCAAATAGATAGAGCAAGCGGGGTGACAAGTGAACAACTTTCCCAACCAAAGAGTGTTGTCAAGAAATCAAGGTAACCATTTTAGCAAAAGGATAACTAGCAAGTAAACATAGACCATGAAGATAGAAAGATCAAGAGCACTAAGACCAAAGAGCCATTTTAAGCATGTTCAAGAACTAGAGACATAGCAAATCAGAGTCAACTGATGAGACTCCCCTTAGCAAGAAACACAAGAAAAATGTTAAGACTTGATGCTTTGACTTGGTTGACAAAGTTTGACAATAGTTGATAGCATAGCAAGTTTGATGTTCAAAAATAATTTCTTTCCAAGCAAGATAGTGACACATGGAGTAGTCTTCAAACAATCAAGCAAGGGACAAAGCAACCTTGCATGATACAAGCATATGTGAGGTCTTAAAAGAAAGCCGTATAAATATCATCATGTGTATGTTTCAAAGATTTTCATAGGTCTAGCACATTCGAGAACACATCAAGCAATATCTACCAAAATGTCATGGTTCATTACTCAACAACTTGGCCAACACTTGATGCTCCTTTGCCTCACACCAAGTGGTTTCCCACAAGAGATATTTTCTTTGTCATAGAAGTGCCATAAGCACAACTAAGGGAACATATATGGTGAGTGTAAAATCTTGGGGTGATCCGGGTAGTCCACTAGGATCGATCCTTGCACCAAGAAGTTGAGCGACTAAAAAAGGTAGTTACTAACTTAGGGTGTTTAGATAGGGCTTCTTTTCATAGTGTTCCTCTTGCTCCCAATTACGGGACACCTCACCTTGCGATGAGTAACCGATCTCGCGATCACAAGAGTACCTTAAGCATTTTTGCATAGTGATCTCCCTATGGTCGAAATCCCATAAGCGATCACACTAGGCAAAGACAAACACTATGTCTACCAAAGTTTTGTGTTCTTGGTAGCCTTGAGTTTATAGTGGGTTGGAAGAGCCGGGTAATCTACTTGTCCCCACTTGGGTCATTCCTCTCAGGTTGTCCAAGAGCAGGCCCTCTAAAGGATCCTAACTACCACAAAATAGATCCACTCTCAAGGGTCAAGATTTCTGATTCACCTCAAGGGTGAAGAGCATACTCTCCTACCTTGATTGTTTCTCCCAAACACACCAAGAAGATTCAATTGCCTCTTACTCTTGAAACCAAATGGTAAGTCAAGATTTTTGATTCACCACAAGGGTGAAGAGCATACTCTCCTATCACCAAAAGATCTCAATCGTAAGTTTTAATGTGCCTAAAAAGAAATAACTAGTATATGCCACACATGTAAAAGTAAAGAACAAGAAAAATTAGATTTTTATGTGTTGGGCAGCCCTGCAAACAATGTTAGTAGCCCTTGTGCATTTGAAGCTTTGACATGCATTCTTTTTATGCAATGTTTTAATTTTTTTCATAAGGATGGCAACCTGTAATCACAACTTGTTATCACCACAAGTTAGTGTGAAATAACATAAAAATATGCAATAAAAAGTGGTTATTTGCCTCAAAAATCCAATTTATCTTCCAACCAAGTGCATGCAAAGAAAGTGCAAGTTAATCACAAATGCTCTCATTTTTACTCTTTGATTTTGACCTAGTCAACAAGATTGGACTTGTTTGCTATGATTTTGGATCCAAAAATAGAAATGAAAAGAAGAGACCCCTACTAAAAATCAAAGAGCTTTCCAAAAATGCAAGAAATTCAAAAAAATCTCTTCATTTGCTCTCTAGAGATCGATTTTGTCAAAATAGGCCAAATTTCTCAAATTGAGTTTTTCATCATTAATACGACCTCAAAATTCAAAACACAAAAAAAAAACCCCATTAGAATTCAAAAAGCTTTCTGAAAATGTAAGTTTTTCTAAAAAATGCGCTGATTTGCGATCAGAAATGACTTTTTATGAAAAACAAAGAAAAAATTATAACTCTCGCAAATCACGTCAAAATGCTTTTAAAATTGGACTGAGACATTTTGAGCACATACCCAACGTGAAAACAAAATTTCAGAACCAAACTCTAAGTGGTTTAAAAGATATGATTAAATCTTTAAACCAACTAGATTTTTGGCCTTCAAACCAATCTACTTATGGGTTGACTTTAAAATCAAAGTGATAATCCTACAAGAGCACTTAATTAGATCCAATATGCTGCTGTAAAAAACCAGAGATAAAAAATGAAAGCAAATGGAGCTAAAAAATTGATTCAAGCCCCACGGTGGGCGCCAAAAATGTACACTCAAAATGTGTCACACTCTCAACCATTCTATCCAAACAATTCCATGAGTTGGAGTGCTTGGATGCCGGCTTAGAGCTCCCTATCCATGGAGTGAAAGAGACTATATTTCAAGAATAAGAAGACTCTCAGATGAGCCTTAGATATACTCTTCTTTCTAGTAAACCATGCAATGGGAGGTTCCAAAGACAAGATGCAAGAATGCAAATGTCCCAAGGAGTTCCTCAAGAATGCAATGCAAATGAAGATTAAGCTAGGATGAGAATGCCAAATGAAACTATGCTAAAACATGTATGAGAGTGTTACAATCCAACTATTAGACTATGTGATTTAAGCTAAATGTAAAAAAAGAAAGCTAAGCTAAGCTAGAATGCCATGGATGAGAGAATGTAGACAAGAAAGAGAAGTTCTCCACAAAGCTCTAAAGAAACCTATTAGAAAACCTGCAGCATAACAATATTCAAATCATGGATGGATTGAGGGGGAAAGCTCTCTCCCTTTTAAAGATGTATGAATGGTGGAGATCAAGATGAAGATGGTGGATGATCAACGGTTGAATTCAAAAATAGGAGTGATCCATGTGCACACACAAGTCAACCAATAGAATATAAATTGACTTGTCATATAAGAAAAAAGTCACAAAGCCTTTTCTTTTAATTGCAAAATAGAAAAAGGACTTTATGTGTGCACTTTAAGTGGGTTAGAAGAATGGGGTCTTTTATTTAATTAAAAGGGGACATGTTCTTTTAATCAAATAATGAACTTAGGATAGCATAGTCAAACTATAGGTTATAATCAAATAAATTGATTATTAGCAATTTGACTTAGGTAAGTGATTAAATTAATTTAGCCAAAATTTTTAAAAGGGGGCTAATAGTCTAGATGACCATTTTTAGGTGATTACACATACCTTGTAGGCTTCATGGTGTAGGAGCACCTAGGGAAAGGTAAAAACCTAAGCCTAATTTTGGTTTGTAAATGGTGTAACCAACCATTGGGGTAATAAGGACTAGCAATAAACTCCTAAGATGTGTTTACGTGGTTTGGATTGATAGGTTTTTGATTAGGAGTCTGAATTTGTTAATTAGGTCCTAATAAGGGGAAAATTGCAAAAGTTGCTCTAAGAGGAAAAATGTCTAAAAAGGAGGAAAGGATTATGTAAAGGTGGTATTTATGGGTTATAAGGTCATACTATGGGGTTTGTTAATATTCTTTGCAAGTTTGGAGAGTCTAGGAACAAAATTGGAAAAGTTGTCAAAAAGTTGCATTGATAACTTTGCAATTTTGAAAAATTACATGACAACTTTTCAGGAAATTTTTAAAATCAACAAATTGAGGTAGTTATGGATAAAACTATAGTTTAGGAGGATAGAGGAAGTCTATTTAAGAATTTTCAAATTCAGTTCTAGGGGTTGGACAATTGGAGGTATGGACAACATTCAATAGTAGGACAATTTTTGAGTAGTTTGAGTGTTTTTGGAATATTTAATTGGATTTTTGGATTGAGAAGAATAATATTTTTAATGAATAGAATCTTGTAAATATATCTTGAATCTTTGTGTGATTTTTTTGGTTTCAAGTAAGATTTTAATAAGGTAGAGGAAATTATTTATTTTTGCTAATCCTATTGTCCAGTTTTGAATAAGAGCCATGAAATGGGCTATAGCTTGAGTGTCCTTGGTCTAAACACCATGGCTCCTAGAGAAAATAAATATCTTCTTAATATATTTTAAATATGGTTTTTGGGGTTTTTGGAATGCCTTTTTCTATTTTTACAAGCGAGCCCTAGTCAAGTAGACAAGCTTGGCAAGGTGCAGAGAGAAACTTGTAAAATAATTTGTGAGGAACAATGGATTTATATGGATAAATCTTGACTTGGAAATTTAGGATTAGTGTATGAAGGTAGTATAACTCAAAGGAGGAGGTTGGAAAAGTAGTTTGACACTTGTGGAGGAAGAAACACTAACATTGCCCTTAAAATCCTTAAAGTTTGGTTTTCTGAATTTGTGTTGTACAAATATTATTGGAGGCCAAGACCTACAAAATATTCAAGAGTTGATCATGTGAAACAAAATTCTATTATATACTAATGTTCCTTTTTAAAGGATTTTATGAGTTATAGTACTTGTTTCTAGGAGGGCTAAAAGGGGCTCTTAGGGCTACAAGGCCTAACTAGTCAAATTGATGGGTTGTTAGAGCAAACCTTGGAAAAATGGTGTAGAATGATGGAAAATGAGACAAGAACCATAGTGAGAGGGTTAAACCTTGTTTTTGGGACACTTGGTTAATTTTAGTGATTTTTTGGCAAACTAGGCCAAAGAGTGCATATTGGGTGAACTTGGGGAATGACATTGAGTTTTGAATTAGTAGGGAGTTTCTTGGGTAAGAGGATAGTGGAAGGATAATCTAGGTTAGGGTTGGGAGAGAAAACCCTATAGTGGGCTAAGGGTAGCTTGAGAAGAACTAGAAAGGTCTTAGTTGAAGAAGCTCCCCATCACTTTAGCATAGTCCTCATCTTCCTTGTAGAGATTCTAACAACTCTATATCCCAATGCTTTGGAGCTTAATCTCTTGGACTGTCATGACCCTTCTACTTAGTGCACCTACCACTTTGTTTAATTTCCCCTTATTGTTCTTGATTATGAAGGTAGAGGCCTACAAGTAATCCATCTACTTCAAGTGTCTACTGCTCAGCTTCTCTTGAGTGTTGATGTAGCTAATAGCTCGATTATCTGTAAACACAAAAAATTATTTGGGCAACAAATAGTGTCTCCACTTCCTAAGACATTGAACTAAGGCATAAATCTCTAAGTCATAGGATGAATACTTCTTCTTGGCCTCATTAATTTTCTCATTATAGAAGGCTATTGGCCTACCTTTTTGACTCAAGACCCCACCTATTGCTAAGCCACTTGCATTACAATCTAGGTTGAAATTTTTTTCAAACTACACAATTATAGGATAGGTTGAGTAGATTCTTATTTTTTCAACATATCAAATGACTTCTCAGCTTCTAAAGTCCACTTGAACTTAGATTTGACTCCAACCTTTATAGTATCAAGCAAAGGTGCAAAAATACCACTAAAATTCCTAATGAATTTCCTATAGAATCAGAATAATCCATGAAAAATTCTTACCTCAGTAGATGTGGTAGGTGTTGGCCAATCTAGTATATCAACAACTTTCTCCTTGTCCAACTTTAATGTTCCTTGAGACACCACAAAGCCTAGGTACAAAAGTTCTTGTTTGAAGAAATCACACTTCTCAAGGTTGATAGGTAGCTTCTCTTCATGAAATATTTTCAAATTTGCCTCAACATGCTTAATATGGTCCTCCTTAGTCTTGCTATAGATTATTATATCGTCTAAGTACACTATAAATCTTCATGTGAAGTCCTTGAGCACTTCATTCATGAGGCTCATGAATGTGCTAGGAGCATTGGAAAGACCAAATGGAATTACAAGCCATTCATAAAGACCATTAGTAGTCCTAAATGTTATTTTCCATTCATCTCCCTCCTTTTTCCTGATTGGGTGATAACTACTCTTCAAATCCAACTTAGTGAAATATTTAGCTCCTCCAAGACAATCTATAAGGTCCTCAATCCTAGGTATGAGAAACCTATAATTGATTTTGATCCTATTTATAGATCTTGAGTCTATACATAATCTCCAATTCACCCCTTTCTTAGATGCCAGCACAACATGGACTACACATGGGCTTATGCTCTTTTGTATCAAACCTTAATCCATCAATTCTTGGTATTATCTTGCCAACTTCTAAGTTATGATTTGGAGTGAGCTTGTATGCTACTTTATTAGGCAAGGATGCACCTTAAAAAAAGTAAATTTGATGACTTATAACCTTCCCAAGAGGTAGGGTAGCTGGAGTACCATCACTCACTATGTCCTTGTACTTTTCAAGCAAATTTTGGACTTTAATTGGTAAGGGTTCCTTGACTACATTTTCTTTTTCTTTAGACTTCAGCATTATTGCATAACTCTAACATTCCTCATCTCTGAGATCTTTAACAAATTCTTTTCCCCTATAAAATAGTACACTAGGTACTTTAGACTGTGACTCCTCCCCTTCCAATAAAGACTGAATTTTAAAGGTCTTACCTCCCTTTTTAAAGGTTATGGAATTAGCCCTGCCATCATACACAACCTCCCTATCAAATTTCCAAGGCCTACCTAGAAAAAGATGGCAATTATCCATGGGCAAAACATCACAAAATAATCTATCCTTGTACCATGCTATGGAAAGATCCACCCAAGCTTGCTCATTAACCAAGATGATCTATCCTTTGTTAAGCCAAGTAAATTTGTAAGGGTTTTCATGATAAATCTTCTACAGTTCAAATTCAACAAAAAACTCCTCCGATATCACATTATTAGTAGACCCTGAATCTGCCATCACTTTGCACACTTTCCCTAGGATTTGCATTTTATCCTAAACAAGGCCCTTCTATGTCAAGGTTCATCAAGAGCTCGCTATTTGATCAAAACTCTCCTAAACATGATATTCTCACCTTTTTTAGATTCAATGTTGTCCACATTAGATTCCTTGATGCAATTATCCTCTTGCACAAATGCCATCCTTTTGTCTTGGTTTGAAGAAGAAGTTTTTTAGGACACCTATAAGAAGGGTGGCCTAGCTGACCATAACTGTAGCATTCCATACTTGCAAAGTATGAGTTGGATCTTCTTGATCCTCTTCCCCTACTGGATCCCCCTTGATTACCTCTTCTTTTGTTAGAACCACCTCTTGAGGAGCTGTCACTAGTTTTCTCTATGAGCTTGTTCTCTCCTTGATTCTTTTTCTCTCTACCTCTACCTTGGTAGCCTCCTCTTTGTCCTCTTTGATTTCTACCCTTGTCTCTATCCTTGAAGTTAGAATTCCTTTTCCTTTTTTTCTTTTCCTCCACCTTTAGAGCTAGCTAATGGCACCTTTGGATAGTGGTAGGTGCCCACAAACTAAGCTCCTCTTGTATATTCCACTTCAAACCACTTAAATATCTAGCAACTTTAATTGGCTCTTCTTCTTGCTTTTTTGATCTCCAACAAAACCTCTAGAATTCCTTAGTATAAGAGGTTACATCTAAATCTTTTTGATTTAATCCCTATCTTTTCTTGTGGAGTTGGATCTCAAAGTCTTCAGGTAGGAAGTTCTCCTTCACTTTAGTGACCATAACATTCCAATTAGCTATAGGTGTCTTACCCATGCTGACTCTTTCATCTTGTACATATTTCCACCATGTTAGAGAAGATCCTCTAAGACTTGATTTATCCACCTTAACCTTTTGTGCCTCTGATACCCCCTCATACTCAAAATAGTTCTCCATGCCATCTATCCAATCCATGACTATATCTATGTCCCTCTTTCCACTGAAAAGTGGCACACCTTCCAAATATTTTCCTCCTAGGGCTTTGATAGCCTTCAATAAGGGCTCTTCATTCAAGATAGGGTCAGGTTCAAGTACCACATCCTCCTCTGCTACCTCTTTACCATTTTCATTATCTTCTTCTCCCTTCCTCTTTGTTGCATCAAAAACTTCCTCTAGTTTTGTTTTCACCTCTTCCAAGGCTACTTCAAGGAATCTATTCCTCTCCCTCTACTCATCAACTTCCATGGTGAATTTTGCATTAGTCACCATGTTGGTTTCACCTACCGACTCTCTAGTAGCTACAGATGTCCACCACTTTTTTCCCAAATCTTTAACCTACTATGATACCACTATTATGTGACAACCAACCTTGCTCTATCCCCAAGTTCTCTCTTAGGGTCTTCTTAGGTCATACATTTGACCAAATAGGGTATCTACACACCCTATGCTTCTTAGGATTCTAACCAATAGATCCTAACCATTTAGTTGGTGCACACCAATTAGGTAGGACATCCACTTGTTCACTACTCTCTAGTAACATGGGTAACCCCAAGCATGTAAAGGACATGATCAAACTTTCAAGAGATTCTTAGGTCTCTTTCTAAGATTCAAAACTAAAAATAATGTCACAACCCTAATCGAGTTGCAATCCACAACTAAAATTGCACTCAAATTCTTGAGAAAAGGCTACAAGGATTAGCCCTCCAAATGCACAAAAACCAAAATATCTTTAAAAACTCCTTAAAAATGGCCAAAATATATCACCTATCTAGATAACCTTTTTAGAGTTCTTAGAGATTCTGAGAGTCTAAGGTTTCCACATTGTTCATATAGTATGGGAAAAAAATTAGCCTTTAATCAAGGGTTTTAAGGGTTTACTTGTTGTCTAATGCAAAAACTTGTTTTACACTCCTTAGGACTCTCACCAAAACTTCTCCTCTAGATTGGGGTTAGCCCACAACACCTCCTTACTCTCCACATGCTTGGATTGAAGTACCATTCCTTTCAATCCCCTCCATAGCTCTTTCCCTACTCTGTGATCCCTAACCAAGTTGGACTAACTTGCCTAGGGCATCACCTTAAAACCCACAACTACTTTTTCCATGGGCCCTCCATTACTATACATGGAGTACATGGAGTCTAGTTCCAAATCCCAAAATATCGTACAATGCCTATTGTGGGAAATGGCCCTAGGACTCCATCTTGCACTCACACCTTTGTTTATACCAACAAAATGGTGAACACCAAGATAATTATCCTAAGCACTCCAAACTCTATCAAATACCAAAAAAAACTATATACATAACTAAAAAAAACTTCTACTAACACTTCCAACAATAAAGATATGGAAACTAGTTTGTACACATGCCAAGAACATAGAAAACACTAAACTGTTATATCAAATTTTTTTGTACAGTCCGTACAATATTTGTTACTATAATTTTGCACACGTGTAAAATTTTAAGTATACATGCAATGAAAGTACAAAAGTTCTATTCATTTCATTCAAAAAATAGAAATGTCCTTGTATTTATTTACTTTCAAATATACATGGACGTTTTTAAACAATGAAATGAAATGATATGCTGAACGAAAAAAGATCTCACACAAGCCATGAGTATAGCTCACTGTACTAAATTTCTTTCATAAGGAAATATATAAACAGATATATATGAATGAAAGAAATAAAGAGTAGAGATAACTAGTCATTGCCTATTGCTTTGACTGGTTATGAACTCTTTCCCTGGAACACTTGTCCAGCTCTGAGCTCCATGATCTCCAGCAGTTGCAAAAACATAAAAGCAACTGATGTTAGATCTCGAAGGATCTAAGCAATGACTACCTATCTCTATGACTACATACTCTATCTGTTGATGCATTTCATTATGAAAGAAAACAAACTAAAAGAAAGAAAGAAATGTTATTGTGAGTGTCACGAGCCCATGCTCAAACCTCATAGAATATTATGCTACAAGATTACAACAAATAAATAATGATTTGTCATCACAGATTGCAAACATGTGTACCACTGCAAGAAAGCATGAGAGAAAATCAATGGGAAATACTTCAAGTAATTCTAAGAATTAAGGAGTTTTCATTGCAAATATAAAACATGCTACTGGAAAATATGCTGACAAAATCTTGAAAAGGAAGATATAGGATGAACAACTACAACATAAATTGGGACAAGAAAAAATGGGTTTCAAATGTCTATCTCATACTTTGAAGGCAGTAGGATACTCTACAAACAAAATTTCTATTCAGATCTGTCAAACTTTTCATCAATTTATAGTAAAACTTCAAAAGGAATCAGAAAATCTTCATGAGATTGCATAGGAGAACTCAGGTTTTTGTATCAAAACCATTATATTCATCACAAGAAACAAATGTAAATTTTACTGGTATGATACAAAATAAATAAAGCCACTGGCATTGATGGAAAATGGGCCAAGATGAAGATCTTGATGCAAATTAGCTACTTAACAATGAATTCAAGCTTGAACTGCAAACTATTCTGACATTAAGCTCATGTGACCCATTAGAGGATCTATAAAGTATGTTCAATCAACATGCTGCATCTTTAAGAAGTGAAAAACAGCCAAGAAAAGTCATTTATGATTTTGTTTTTCTAAATCTATCATTCAAATAGAAAAGAAGCAGCATAAGGGATTGAAGAACCATCAAAATGAAAAGTAAAGTAAAGTGTTGTTACAACTACAGTAAAACCCAGTTCGGGTTTCGAAAATGAATCTAACTTAATGCAAAAATGAAAAATTTATCAAATGTTCATAACAGTGGCTTTACCATCTTCCTCATGGCGGCTTCAAAAGAGTAACAACATGAATTTGGGTGTAATGATTTACAATTTTTTTTAAAAATTGGCTGTATAAAAACAGAAATAAGAAATGATGTTAATCATTTTTCCAGCTAGCAAGAAAAAATGAAAGAAAGAAAACCTAGAATGATGTTACTCATGTTAATTATGCTTGCTATCAGACATCATGAAATCCATGGGTTTGGAACAAAAGTCTATATTTTAGAAAACCAAATTATGCTCTGCAAAGAAATACATCTGGGTATTTGCAAAATCAATAAATTCACCCTTCTCATGATAGATTCAGCATTATGATAACAACAATAGAAAAAGCAGTGGGTAAACCTTCAATGGATCAAGTTTTCACATTGAGAAGAGAAGAAATCTCAAATACAAGTCACAGTAATCTCAGTGATAATAGCAGATAACAATTTATCTATCTTTGATGGATTCAACATAGTCAAGTTCTTACATCCACATGCAATAAAAACATCAACAGAGGCCACGTCTATAATAGAAGATGTAGCAAATGCAAACAGTGACTCATTCAAGCTTAGATGTGAATGTTGACCCTACAAACTTCCACAAACCCTCATCAGTCTTCTCCACTACTCGAAGCCTCCAGAAAGTAAATGAAGATGAAAATGACAACATTTAGGGTATTCTAACTATTCATACCTTTGTCATATTTTATGTCTCTTTGAAGTCCACGGACAAAGTCATGGAATTTTTTTTATCCCTTTTCTTATTTCACAATAAAATAAATGTGGGAAGGTTATATGAATATCTTATATTTTGTAAAGAAATAATATTATAATAATGTGTTATCATTTAATATTATTTCTTAGTAGAAATGCAAAAAATATAAGAGGCTCATTGTTTTTGTTTGCATAGTCACTTTTATGTAAAGAGAAAAATATTCAATGATGTAATTATAAACCATTAATATTTTTCCTTTATATTATTAATGTAAAACATGAGTCATTATATTCCTATGTAATGGTCTTTAAGTCCGAAGTCAGTTGGGAAACATATGGAGAGAATATAGGGGGTCAAATTTGACTTTGCCAAGTTAGTTTGGAGGTCTATATGACCAGTTTGAGCATTTTATTGACAGTGTAAGATGAGTCATTGAGTTCTTTATGAGATAATGGAGTTTTCCCAGGGGTAGGACTTTATTATGTGAATTATTAAGTCCTCTTTTTGGGGCTATCATTCTGGATACGACCCAAGGAGTTGGGATTTGTACTTATTTGAGTTTTTGTAACTCATTGGAGGAGTTCTGATTTTATGATAGAGTTTTGAGACATCTTTCTGAGTCCTAAGCTTTGTTACAAGGTCTGTAATTCAACATTTTGAAGATATAATACCAGTGACAGCAGTGTGATCATGCTCTGTGGAGTTCATTGTTAAGCCTTTTCCTTTCCACAAATTTTGTGTGCTTTTTTTGAATGATTTGATGGTTTAACTTGTGAATGTTTCACTATTCCTTGTCTTTTTGTCTCATTCTAGCACCTTTTTGTAGAAAAGTAAGTTTGTTTGTAGGTTATGATATGTGTTTATAGGTGAAATTAATCAAAGTGAGGTGTTAGTTTGTCCTCCTTTTATCGTTTCAGTACTGAAACCTTATCATAAATCATTTGTGCAAGTCTTTATAGGAAGTTGTGCCTCATTTGCATTTCATACAGCTACATAATCCTCTCTATTATGTGTTTGTTACATCTTCATAATCACTTTTGGTGTATCACCTCCTTAGTTTAAACTTTAGGTTTTAGGTTTGCTTTTAGCAATTTCTTACCTTTTCCCTGCAAGTTTTCATTGAGCTTCAAGAGATTTTCACTTAAAGATTAAATAGGAGCTGGCCTATAACCTAGAGATTTCATTTCATTAGCCAGTCTCACATAGTGAAATGACTCCCATGTTAAGTAAGGGTTACTGAATTTTTTTTCAGTTCAGTTTAGGGTGCAAATCCTGAAACTTAACAATATCAAATCCACTTTCTGCAACCAAATAAAAAGTTTGGAAATGACCTTATATAGCCTTAACATGGAAATTACCAATTGATATAGGTAGTTGAAGAGCTCTAACTATTAAGTTTCTCTTTTTGCAAGAAATTGTCAAAAAGTTGTCAATGACAACTTTTGCAAGATTTGGCCACATTTTGTAATTTTTAACATCTGCTCCTCAAACTTGCTCTAATTGTTACCAAACTATGAAAAATGCCTCAAATGTTTCCCAAACACCTAATAAGGACCTTAAAACACTTAATTTATCTAGTTAGCCTTCAAAACCCAAAAATGTTCTATTTAGCCAAATGAGCAATTTTTGAGAAACTAGGAGCAACATTACCACTTTTGGCTCTTCCAACCTATCTATCCACACCTTAGGACCAAGTTATTCCTTTTATTTATCTAGTGATGTGGATAGGATCACTACAAGCCAAAACATATAAGAAGCTCTAGGTATATCCCTAGCCTACCTAGGTGCTCTTGCACCAGTAGTTTTTGAGTCAAAATCATCAACTCATGTTTCATGAGTAAAAATTCACATGAATCCATCTCTTATGAGAATAAATGAAACACTTATCACTCATTGGATATAGGTGATGTTAACAGAGGTGAAGCACCAAGACTTTATAGGAGGTCACTCATCCCAATAGTACTCCAGCTTGAGCGTGCTTAACTATGGAGCCTCCTCCATGGTTAAACCCACTTTGCTTGCAACCCAATTTGAAAAACCTTCACCAAGTGTTTTTCCTTATGAACCATTAATTATAAATCCCCTTAAGCTCATCAATTGATAAGTAGGAGATATTTTCCACATCAAGTCAAATTGTGATATTGCTATCAAGATTTAACTGTATAGTTTCTGACTCAAACACATTGACTCATATACCATGAGTAGTGATTCAAATGAATAAATATCTCTAATCTAGGGGATATTTTCATCAAAAATTGAAGTATCTCCAAAACTCCAACAATCAACATCATTTTAAAGTCCTCAAAATTCTAGAACCAACACAATTTGAATGGGCAAAAATGGAGTCCATATGCTCAAGTTACAACCAGTCAAAGGTTGGTCAAGCTCTGGTATAGAGGCCATCAGAAAGGAAAAATTTGGAACTCCCTAGAATCAATCAAATTCAACACTAGGTCAAAGGTATCATCGAGAGCTTTCTGACGATGTTTGTTTCATCAAAAATGGAGATCATATGTGGAAATGGCACCAAATCGAAGTCTGAGGTGGTGTGGCATAAAAAAAATAAAAAATTAAAAAATTAAATATAATATAAAGTGCAACTTGTTAAAAAAAAAAAAAATTGGTGTCTGGCAAGGTTGAACTCGTGATCACCAGATATAAGACTTCGGCCAGTGGTCGTTGCACCATCGGTGCTCTTCAATATACACATGGCACATTTTATATATAACCCTTACCACTGGTGAATTCAGAATACAGGGGGACCACCGGTGGGGTTGGAACCCCTGACCAATCTGTCCCAACCAAAATACAGCTGCCAACTGTGCTATATTTAGCGTTTAAATTTTTTAAGGGATAGTCGCTATTTGAGTTTTAACAAGCTGCCTATCCTTAGTTAATAAGGATTATTTGTTAAGATAACCCCCAAATAATGAAGGGTTTTAAAGGAGAGATAAGTAAAGAGGATTTGTTTTGGCAGAGATAAAGGGTGTTATTTTAGAAAAGGAATTTATTATTTTGTTATATGGTTTTAGCCTAATTTTGGCTAAACTTATGTATAAAAAGGGGGTTTAGGAGACTCTTAGATTCATTTCGGAAAATGGAGAGAATGTCCAAGTGCTGAGAATGAGGGAGATTTGTGAATTGATCAATCTCATACTTTGGAACAACTTGATGTTGTTGTATTTAAAAGGAGTGATTTTTGTAAACACTTGTACCTAATTTTGGAGTTAATCGGATTGGTCCTCCTATTGGAGGAGGACTCAGAGATGTAGTCCATATCAGATGAAGTCCAAGATCAAATGTGTTCTGTCCCCATCTCTCATTTCTCTTTCTGTCTTTTAAATTTGTGTTGTTCTTACCTTTCAATTATGTTAATTTGATTTGTTAAAAGTATTAAATTAACTTTATGTAATTGGTTAGCATTTCTCTGTAATAGTCCTAGATCCTAATCAGATCAAATTTGGTATCAAAGCTTTTGTTGGACTAGTATTGCAGATTTGAATGTTAACAAGATCTAGGTTGAATCAAGGTGAAGGTGATCTTGAAGAATATAATCCTGAGATCGGAAAATGAAGAGCTAATCCACCATTCTAGATGGAAGATAAAGGTGGTGGACAAGGTTCAGAAGATCAAAGTATCCAAAAGACTCTCAAGAATTTGTAGTCAATGGTAGAAGTCTTGTTATGGGAAAGAGAAGAAAAGATGCAAAAACATGCAGCTCATGGAAACAAAGGGGAAAAAGAAAGGTGCTGATCGTGAACCACCAAAGACAATTCCATCTTCTCCCTCTTCTCCTTCTTCTACACATTCTAAATCCTTTTGATATTTTTAAGGGTGAACATAAGCCTCAAATTAAGTTGGATGTAAAGTTTGACTTGCCAAAGTATTGTGGGGAGTTAAATGCCAAGAAATTAGATGATTAGATTCAACAAGTAGAATTCTACTGTAGATTTCAAAACCTTGTAGATGATGTTGATAGAATTCAGTTAACCACTCTTCGATTAGGTGGTGTAGCTCTAACCTGGTGGGAGAGTAGGACTCGGCATGAAACTTCACAACATGGTAAGTTCAATCTGTCTTGGTCAAAAAAAATTAGTGCTTTAAATAAGAAATTCTACCCCCTAGGCCATATGCATCAGTTAATGATGAACTGGCAACATTTTAGGCAAGGGAAAGGTCAAACTATCCAGGAGTACACCCATGAGTTTGGGAAAAAGGCTATTTCATTAAATGTCCCATTGTATGCCTAGGACACTTTACTCAAGTATATAGGTGGTCTTCATTCTTACCTAAGGCATTCTATTCTCATCCTGAATCCTTGTAATTTGGATGAAGTATCTGTCTAGGAAACACATTTAGAGTCAAGAGGTAAGGTTACTTTCATTGATAAGTCTAATAAAAAGCCATCTAAGTCTGAGGAAAAGTATAAAGACAAAGGGAAGGGTAAAAAGATAGCTACACTAAAGAAAGAGGGTGAGAAACCCACATGCTCACATTGCAAGAAAGAAGGGCATGATGATTCTAAGTGCTGGAAGTTGCATCACGAAAAAAGGTCGACGCGATTTGGTAGAAATAAAAGAAAACAAAAGACTGCTATTGTAGTTCAATAAGATCTTAGATTTGAACTCCGGAGATGAAACACAGATTGTTGCCACTAGGATCCAAGGTAAATGAAAAGTTATTTCTCTTTCATCAACTACTAGTTCTTCTAGCATAAGTGCAAGTATGAGTAAATATTCTTCTCCTAAGAATGATAAGAAAAGGAATAAATTATTTCACATTCGAGTTGTCATCAAGAAAAATAAGGTTGATACATTATTTGATATGAGTTCTCAAGTTAATTTGATATCTAAGGAAGTTGTTGAGAAGCATAATCTGACTACAACACCTCATCTAAAGCCATATCCTCTTGGATGGGTTTGCAATGATGCGTAATGACAGGTAACCAAGCAATGTAAGTTAAGATTTTCTATCACTACAAGCTTTGTTGATGAGGTAGAAGTTGATGTAGTCCCTCTAGATATTTGTGGTCTTGTACTTGGGAGTCCCTATTTGTATGATTGATAGGCTATCTTCTATGGGGAAAATAAGTATCATCTGTCATGGAAATTAAAACAAAATGTTGCAAGGAAAGAATGTCCAAACATGTCAATAAAAAAGGCACATAATGATAAACCCATTATGTTTCATGAATACAAGAAAAAATGTTTACGAAAGAAATGGAGTTAGTATTCATAATCTTTGGTTTTGTATTCATAAAATCTAATGAGTATACATTAGTACTTGAAATCCTTAATTTTTTGTTCATGGAATGTAATACAACAAAATTGAAAGGTGAAATCCTTAATTTTAACTCCAGCCGCAACCCTTACCTGATCAATAGAAGTGACCACTGCAAAGCCAAACACAGGAGAAGAAGCTGAAGTAGCCATAAAAACCCTAAAGATAAAATTGAATACATTGTACGAGCACATAAAGTTAGGACTAATCTAGCACTAGTTAATTCTGGTCAAATGAAAAGGTTAGTCAACTCTAGTAAGAATTTTATATTGATAATTATAAAAGCCAAAGAAGATGAAACATCTGAGGCATTCAAGGGATGTGATCCGAAACATAAGGCTAAAATGGTCAAAGTTGTTTTTGCTTATGATGACTTGTTTTAGGAACCAAAGGGATTGCCTCCTAAATGAGAGATACATCATGAAATTCAATTGTAGCTAGAAGTGTCACTTCCTAATATCAGCATGTACTATTTATTAGTCATGCAGAATGAAGAAATCAAGAAACAAGTTCAGGAGCTTGTCGAGAAAGGAGTTATCTATCCTAGTACTTCTCCTTGTGGTTCTCCTATTGTGTTTGTTCAAAAGAAAGATGGGACTTGGAGAATGTGCATTGACTATAGGGCTCTGAATAAGATAACGATAAAGAATAGGTACCCTCTTCCTAGAATTGATGACTTACTTGATCATTTGAAACATGCAATTTATTTCACTAAGCTAGACTTATGTAGTGGATATCATCATTAAGAATTGTAGAAAGTGATATTTGGAAAACTGCTTTTAAGAAAAAACAGGGACTATATGAGTGGTTGGTCATGCCTTTTGGGCTTTGTAATGGACTAGCTACATTCATGAGAGTCATGAATGATGTCTTTCATCCTTTTATTGATGATTTTTTCATAGTTTATTTAGATGATATTCTTGTATTTAGTAAGTCTTGGGATGATCATGTAATTCATGTAAAGAAAGTACTTGATGTATTAAGAAGAGAAAAACTCTATGTAAAGATGTCAAAATGCAAATTTGCAAAGACATCATTAGTGTACTTAGGCTATGTCGTAGGGAATGGTCAATTGAAAGTAGACCCAATGAAGGTTGAATGTATTGTAAAATGGCCCAAGCCAAGTACAGTTATAGAAGTTGGGAGCTTTTTAGGTGCAGTCTAGTACTGGAGGAAGTTCATTGCAAATTTCTCTTATATTGCATCACCGTCGCACACACTAACTAGTACCAAGGAAACTTTTCAGTGGGGAGGTCCACAACAGAAGGCTTTCAACACTTTGAAGGAAAAGTTAAGCACCCACCAATTTTGGCTTTACCAGATTTACATCAACCATTTGAGATTGAGACAAATGCGAGAGGGTTTTCCATGGGAGCTATACTCATGCAATGAGGTAGACTAGTCTGCTACCACTTTGAAACTTTTTCAGGAGTAGTAAGTAGCTATCCTACTTATGATAAGGAACTTTACGCTTTAGTTTAGAGTGTTAAAAAATGGAAACATTACTTAATGGGAAAAGAAACTGTAATCCACACTGATCACTAGCCACTTCAATATTTGCATTCACAATCTAAGTTGCAACAAAGTAGGAACTTTAGGTGGATGGGTTTTCTACAATAGTTTCATTTGGTAATTAATTATAAGAAGGGTTCCAATAACAAAGTAGCAGATATGCTCTCTAGACGTCCTGTTTAGAATTCCTTGATAATCCTTCAAAATAGTTCTATGGTTCATGAAAGTTTTTAGGAACAATATCCTAATGATGGGAACTTTAAGGATATTTATGTAGCTTTAATCCAGGGTAAACATGTGGAAGAGAAAGATTATTATGTGTAGGATAACTTATTGTACCACTTGGGAAAACTATGTATTTATAAAGATGAACAGACACATGTAATCCATGAAGCACACACTTATTTGATTGCAGGACATTTTGGGGTAAGTAAGACACTGGCTCAATTACAGAAGTATTGTTACTAGCCTCGTATTCAAGAAACTATCACTAAGTATATAAAAGGATGCATAATGTGTGCAACTTGCAAACCAAGTAATAGGAAATTAGGTTTGTACACACCATTACCTATACCATCCCATCCATGGGAAAGTGTATCTATGGATGTTGTGGGAGGTTTACCTATGTCTAGGAAGGGTCATGATTATTTGTATGTAGTAGTTGATCGGTTCAGAAAAATGTGTATTGTAATGCCTTGTAAAAAGTAGGTCACTGCTAAACTGACAACTCATTTGTACTTTCAAAATGTATGGGTTCATTTTGGGTTATCCAATTCTATTGTATCAAATTGAGATTCTCGATTCTTAGGGGAATTTTGGTCATCTTTGTGGGGACTCATGGATACCAAGCTGAAGAAGAGTACAACCTTCCATCCGTAGACTGATGGACAAACATAGGTAGTAAACAAGACAGTTGTGTATCTGCTTAGAGGATATTGTAGCAAGCATCCTAAGCTATGGGATGAAAGTCTTCACTATGTGCAACATGCATATGACCATGTGAATCACTCTTCTACAAAGAGGTCTCCTTTTGAGACTTGCTTCAGTTATTTGCCTAAAACACCAATGGATTTTGCTTTTGGGAAGGACGACATTTTTGATGGTCACCATGATGTAGAAAGGGCTTTAAAGTTCATCCAGAAGGTCCAAGCAATCCATCAAGTAGTAGAAGCATAGTTGGAGCAGAGCCAAGCAAAATACAAGGCTCGCCATGATAAGCATCGCATTGATCACCATTTCCAAGTTGGTGATAGAGTTTAGTTACATATCAGCAAGGAAAGAATGCAAGGTGGAGGAAGGAAGCTCAAGCCTATCTGGTATGGTCCTTTTAAATTTTTGGAGAAGATTGATACCAATGCCTTTCACCTTAATCTTCCTCCATACATGCAGATATACTCAATTGTCAATGTTGAGAATCTAAAGGTGTACAAACCTCCAATGATCTTGGATGAAGACACTAACATTCAGGTTCCTTCCGTTGATGATCTTTCACCAAAGTACATGTGAGAATTGCCAAAAGATGTCATCCTTGATAGGAATTTCAAAACTTCACAAAGAGGACAAGTTGAATACCTCTGAGTGGGATTGAAAGGGATGCATCCAAGCAAGGCAAGATGGATGGAGATTGGTAAAGTGAGGGAGTTATACCCTCACCTACTTTCTAAGTAATCCAAACTTTTGATGGTTTGAAAGCTTCTCAATGAGGAGGCTTGATCCAGGGGATATTTTTTATTAAAAATTGAAGTATCTCCAAAACTCCAACAATCAGCATCAGTTTAAAGACCTCAAAATTTTTGAACCAATGCAATTTGAACGGATGAAAATGGAGTTTGTATGCTCAAGTTACAACCAGTCAGATTGGTCAAACTTTGGTACAGAAGCCATTAGAAAGGAAAAATTTTGAACTCCCCAGAATTAGTCAAAGTTGGCACCAAGTCGAAGGTCTCACCGAGAGCTTTCTGATGATGTTCATTTTGTCAAAAACAAAGATTATATGTGGAAATGGTGCCCGATCAAAGTCCAAGATGGTGTGGCATAAAAAATAATTAAATAAAAATTAAATATAATATAATATAAAGCACTGCCTATTAAAAAAAAAAATTGGTGGCCGAAAGGGTCAAACCCATGACCACTAGCTATAAGACTTCGATCGGTGGTCATTGCACCACTGGTGCTCTTTAATATACACATGGAACACTTTATATATAACCCTTACCACCGGTGAATTCAAAATATAGGGGGACTACCAGCGAGGTTGGAACCCCTGACTAATTGGCACCAACCAAAATACAACTGTCGATTGCACTATATGTAGCGCTTAAACTTTTTAAGGCATATTCATAATTTGAGTTTTAACAAGCCACCTATCCTTAGTTAATAAGGATTATTTGTTAAGATAACCCCTAAATAATGAAGGGTTTTAAAGGAGAGATAAGTAAAGGGGGTTTTTTTTGGCCGAGATAGGGAGTGTTATTTTGCAAAAAAGAATTTATTATTTTGTTATATGGTTTTAGCCTAATTTTGGCTAAACTTATGTATAAAAAGCAAGTTTAGGAGACTCTTAGATGCATTTTGGAAAATGGAGAGAATGTCTAAGTATTGAGAGTGAGGGAGATTTGTGAATTGATCAGTCTTGTACTTTGGAATAGCATGATGTTGTTGTAGTTAAAAGGAGTGATTTTTGTAAACACTTGTACCTAATTTTGGAGTTAATTGGATTGATCCCCCTATTGGAGCAGGACCTGGAGACGTAGTCCATACTGGACAAACTCCAAGATCAAATGTGTTGTGTCCCTATCTCTCATTTCTCTTTATGTCTTTTAAATTTGTGTTGTTCTTACCTTTCAATTACGCTAATTTGATTTGTTAAAAGTATTATATTAACTTTATGTAATTGGTTAGCATTTCTCTGTAATAGTCCTAGATCCTAATTAGATCAATCTCATGAGAATAAATAGAACACTTAGCACTCATTGAATCTAGGTGATTCTCACAGAGGTGAAGCATCAAGACTTTTCGGGAGGTCACCCATCTGAGTACTACTCCATCTTGAGTGTGCTTAACTATGGAGTCAGTGAGAATCCTAGGAGGTCTTGGGACTTCACCTCTATGAGAATCACCTATATCCAATGAGTTCTAAAGTGTTCCATTTACTCTCATGAGAGGTGGGTTCATGTGAATCACTACTCATGAAACATGAGTCGATGAGTTTGACTCAAAAACAACATACTTAAATCCTGATAGCAATACCACAATTTTCCTTATTGTGGAAAATATCTCCTACTTATCAATTGATGAGATTAATGGGATTTCTAATGAATGTTTCATAAGGAAAACCACTTGGTGAAGGTTTTTCAAATGGGTTTACAAGTAGAGTGGGTTTAACCATGGAGGAAACTTCATAATTAAGTGTGCTCAAGCTAGAGTTGTACTAGGATGGGTGACCTCCAGGGAAGTCCTAGTGCTTCACCTTTGTGAGAATCACCTAGATCTAATGAATGCTAAGTGTTACATTTATTCTCATGAGATATGGATTCATTTGAATCACTACTCATGAAACATGAGTCAATGAGTTTGACTCAAAAAATACATAGTTAAATCCTGGTAGCAATATCACAATTTGACATGTTGTGGAAAATATCTCCTACTTATAAATTGATGAGCTCAAGGGGATTTCTAATCAATGATTCTTAAGTAAAAACACTTGATGAAGGTTTTGCAAATGGGGTTGCAAGTAGAGTGGGTTTAACCATGGAGGAAACTTTGTAGTTAAGCACACTTAAGCTGGAGTAGTACTGGGATGGGTGACCTCCTAGGAATTCTTGGTGCTTCACCTTTGTGAGCATCAGATAGATGCAATAAGTGCTAAGTGTTACATTTATTCTCATGAGATAATGATTCATGTGAACCACTATTCATGAAACATGATTCAATGAGTTTGACTCAAAAACTATACAATTAAATCCTAATAGCAATATCACAAAAGTAAGATACTTGTTAAATGTTTTAATTATGGAGGCATAGGACATTGTGTTGTTAAATGTCCTTTTAGATAACATCAAAAGAAATACAATGGTGATAGGAAATAGATCTATAGAAAATATGACAAGAATGATATGTTGGAGATAGAGATAAGATAAAGAAAATGTTTTGTGCAATGGAAAATCATTCATCAAATAAAATGAATCAAATGATGAAGAATTATGTTTATCTATGAGGGTGATGAAAATGTTAGATATTAAGGATAATACATTGATATGCATGCTATAGAAGAATCTAGATCACATATAATTGATTTTGGCTACTCTAACTATATGATCAATGAAAAAAATGTGTTTTTAAATCTTTAAAGTTATGATGGAAGATCATTTTCCTTTTATAACAAAGGTTATGCACCTATTTTTGGTAAGTGGGCTATTTAAATTGGTGAAAAGAAAAAAATTGTTGGTATCAATTATGTGAAGGTATAGTTGTGTAACAAAGGATTTCAAGTTAGTTTTCCTGGAGGAAACTATGAAATCAAAAAAATTCTCTAGAAAGATTGTTGTGGAGGGAAAGCAAAATGTTAGTGTCTACTATTTGCATAAGAACAATGCAAGAAATTTCTCATTTTTTCTCAAGAATAAATGTTGGCTATGATTTAAAATAATTTAAAAATTAACTTTGAAAATTTGATGAAGATCAATTCCTCTTATGTTGTAAGAAACACACTAAGGTAAAATTGTTAGCACAATTTGTATAGAATGTCAGATGCAAAGGTAAACCAAAAATATATTGAAGAATAATGAAATTCAACCATGAGACCTTTGATTCTAATATAGAATGCTTTATGTGGGCCTATAAGGTCAAGAGTTCTAAATGGAGAAAGATACTTCATGTTTATAATTGATGTTTATGCTTAAATGACACAAGTAACCTTTTTTATAGAAAAATATGAAGCTTTAGGTAGATTTTTTTTTTTTGAAAGTTTGGTTGAAACTCAAATAGATACTAGGATTGAATGTCTTAGATTTGATAGAGGAGAAGAGTTTACATATTGTAAATGGGAAGAAATTAGAAATGGTGAGAAATCAAAACCATGACACACAAAAATATTTCCTTTTTAGCAAAGACTAAGATTATACAATGATCTATGTCTATTTTTTCATGTGAATTCTCTATGTCTTTCGATAGAAACATTTGATGGAAACATTTGCTTGTTCTTATATTAAAAATAAGCCAACTTATGCCCCAAAAATGATAGGCCTTATCTCCTAGTATTTTCCAAAATCAAAGCCTAATTATTCTAACCATAATACAAAAATAGGTTGTAGTTTATTTATTCACTAATTAAATCTTTTGGGTGGTTACATACAATTCCTTTGTAAATGTGATAACACACCTGCATCAAAATACCAAGGAGAATAGACTTGTTCATAGAATCATGTCTATAAGGTCCTCAACATTAACACCATACTTAAATAAATTAGAACCTCTCATCCATGTGGAATCTTTAGTTGGGTGTCATTTCCATTTGACCAAGTATTTCAAATGTTCCTTACCTCTAGTTTTCATGATGAATTTTGTGTCCAAGATTAACTCGGGTTGCTTTGGTATGGTTTTGGGCAACTATTGCTCCCATTCAATGACATATTCTTTAACTATTTTATGATCCTAGATTATTGATTCCCTATTATTATAAGGGTATAAGTCTAAAATGTTAAATAGGAGAAATATTGATGTCGTTCGAAAGCTTGATAGTATATGCATTTCTTGAGAACTTTCATAAAACTCAACAAGGACCAATTTTCTTTGCTTTTAACTTATTATATTCTCCTCTTGGAATCTTTATTTTTTAAGATGAGCAAGGACCATATCACCAACATTAAAATTGACCTCTTTACCTTGTTTCCTAAAATTGAGTATAAGTCCAAGCATGTTATAATAGATCTTTTACAAAGTGGATACTCCAAGTAATATACCTATAGCCAAATTTGGTTTTAAAAACATGGATCAAAAAATTTAGATATGCTAATTTAACAAGGTTTTAATTAAATTTTCTAATCAAGGAGCCTTTGCTTTCACTTGTTAATTAAGAGAGCTTCCCACCAAGTGCAAAGTAGATTTGATGCAATCCAATTAAGGACTACTAGAGTAAGTTCTATTACAAATGCTCATTGGATCACACCCATAAAGGATGTAAGTGTTCATTTTATAGTGAGTTGGATCACCTATGGCTAAATTAGTTTTTATAGGTTACTTAGGGTTATCACTCTCATGGCTATGTTAAAGCACTTGGGAGATGGTGCCCTTTTATGGCTCTATTTTTAACTAACATGTTTATGAAATCTTATAAGTTGAAAAGAAAGATAATTCTAGGAATTTGATCACCATATGAAGGATGAGAGCATATCCTTGGTACCCTTCAATTCGAAAGACAATTGACAAAGTTCTTTCCCAATCCTTTAATATAGTGGGATTAGAGTGCTTTTTGAATTTTAATTCACTTTTGAAAGTGAAAAGAATAGGCCTGATAATTTAATTCACAATTAGAGACACTTAAGTTTTAGTCTTTATTCATCAACTTAACTACTTTCTATTGAAAAAATTGGCATGCTTGGCATTTTTTTTCTCTTAAAAAGTGAAGAGCATAGGCCTAATACCAATGCCATAATTTTTTAAAAATGAAAATGGTTTAGGATTACCTTCAATTGATGCTAGCAAAAGGCTAGGGGAATTTTTGAGGATTTTTCAATTTCATTTCTACTTACCATAGAATTTGTTCCAACTTTTCATCCCCTTCACAAATGTTAGTCAACACACTTCCAAGAAAAGTTAATAAATCAAACTAAAATTGAGATTTACGTTTAGAAAGTGAACTAATAATTAGGGAGTAAAAATCCAATTAATAGAATAATATTTAGATTGATATGAATTTATGATATTGACATAGTAAACATGAGCTTTAGCCTCTTCTTGTAAAATTTCAAGTGGAGAAACATCATTAAAATTTTGTTCATACCTTGCAAGTAGTACAAGAGAACCTCATCATGAAGATCCAAAAATCTCTTGAAGGCTCATGATAATCCATGCGTAAGGAAATTTAAGGATAGAATATGGTTTTAAGGACCAATTAGAAGAAGTAATAAATAACAATTTTTGTAAGGCCAATGACATGATAGGCATACTTTAGCCATCGTGGTCAAACCTTTGTCAACATGTCCTAGATGGTTTAGAAAGGAAGTATATAAAGTATTATAGTATTTTAAGTCATTTGTGAACACTTTTGATCAATTATGAGGTCCTAGATTGGAAATTGTTAAAAGTTACAACATTTTGTCAAAGGTTTCAAAAAGTTGCATGGCAACTTTTTGAGCAACTTGACAACTTTTAGAAGGAAAATACAACCAATGGTCATATAATTTAAAAATAATGTTGGGGGAGTTGATAGGAAGGTATTTAAACATGTTTTGGCCAATTTTAGTGCCATGTAGAGGTAGTTGGTATTCATGAATAATAATTCTACTATTGGTTTGTTTTAATTTTTTAATCTTGAGTTTGTATGTGTTGGTTTTTGGATAGAAATAATTGGAATGTGTATCCATATGTGTTATATAAAATATGAAATTGATTTGTTTCATTTTGGTGAAGTTTAAAGGTTAGAAAGGTCCTTTTAGTGAAACTAGGTATGAAATCCTAGCTTAGATAAGTTTTTCACAAGAAAATACTCAATCTAAATTACCATCGTGGAAATTCACAAAAAATTCATGGAAAAATAGTAGAGAGGATCCTCTAAGTGATGCAAAAGGATCCTCTTACTTATGCAGTAAACAGAATGAGCAAGCCCTAGTTGATATGTGCAAAGTGATTGTCTATGTTCTCGACCCAAAATTGATTATAATGATGTAAGTAAAAAGATACAACCTTCCCAATTATATAAATGATGTTGTAAGAGTGTGGAAGAAAATTCATCATGATTAGTTTGAATATGTAAAGGATAATTTCTTTGAAAGGTTCCATATTAGGCCTACATTAGGCTTATTAGCAATAGTACAGGTTAACCAAGTTAGGAGTGGAACCCAGGTCCAATTCTTTCAAATATTAAGGTACTCCCAAAAGGGTGTCACCATATGAAATTTTAATTGGGTTTTCATGGTAATTATGTACACAAATTAGGGGAAAATGTATTAGGAGGCATGATTGGGAACTAGGTCTCTTCCAGGAAAAAAATGCAAAATTGAACAATAGGGACAATTTGGGCTTCTCAACTTGGATATTTTGAATACAAATAAATATAGAAGAATCTTTAAGGACTAGCACATACCATTCAGTAGATGACCATATAGAGCTATTGTTAGAGGAAGTGACATGTTTAAGAGTCTTGATGAACTATGGTCTTGGTGGCTTGCTAATTTTACCAATATTTTTACCTCCTCATCGGAAAATTCTCATCCTCTCCTTTTCTTGATAGTGTCCTGGTAGTTTCAAAGTAGGTTTTTGCACTTGTTTATGTTCAGTCATCTACAAAATAGGTCATGATCATAATTAAATCCTCAAAATTTAGCTCTATTAGTATTAGGCACTATGGAATTGCATATAGGCACTATAAAGCTTCTTGTAGGCACTATAATGAATATCATAGGACCACAAATTTTTTTATTGGTGCTAAAAGAAATGTAACTACAGAAATGAAAAACAAACATAAGAAAAAATAAATAATATTCTTTGTAGGTGCTAAAAGACTTCTGATAAGCATTGTAGAGTTGTCTATTAGGCATTGTAAAGTTTTCTATTAGGTGCAAAAATACTATTGATAGGTGTTGAAAGATAATATACATGTGTTGTTAGAATCTACAAATGATCTTCTAGACATGTGAAATGATCAAGACTACACCAAAATACTTCAAATTAACAAATAAACTTTGAATTTTATTAGATTCAAGCTTAAGCCCCATGGTTTAAGCCAATATGTATACTGAGGAAAGTATATTCATGAAACTTTTTCTTGATTACTCATTTGGATTGTAATTATATGATAAATCATGAATGAAACTCTCAACTTAAGCTCTCAAAAACATCTCATGTCTCTCTAACTAATGAGACTAAGGATGCCCTCAAATTCACAAGCATTCCTAAGTGAAAATCCCTATAATGAGAATTCAAGATTAAGCTAATTCATGATCTCAATTGATAAAAAAACTAAATTTAAGCTATGATGAACAATGCAAATTATTATTGATTATCATATTGAAACTAAACTTGAATGCAATTGCCTATAGTAATGATGCAAATGACAATGAATGATAATTGATGATTTGTTCTAAAATGACTTACTATTTATATATCTTTTTAATATGTGAAGGTAAAGTTGAGTAACCCAAGGTTAAGTGAGAGTAATGTACATCGGTTCAAATGATGAAACCAAAAGACAAGGTGCGTTTGAAATTTTTGTGCAACATGACATGGTCAACCATCAAGACTCAAAAGGCTAATTGAAGGGTGGAGATGTGAAGTTTTAGTGATCCATGTGAGCTTCACTCTTAGTTCCCATTGGTTGAATTTAATTTATCCAATGTGGTGGCTGAGAGAAATTAGGAATTAATAATTGAACTAAATGCTTTACTTTAGCCATTTGTACCCCTTGAATTAGTTGAATTTGGATTAGTTATTTGGTTCAAAACTATAAAATTAATTAGATTAATTGCATAATTATTTGATCTTTTTGATTTATTTAATTCAATTAGATTTAATTTTTATTAATTTTTATTTTTCTCATGATTTCTTGATTTATATTTGCTTGACCACTTTTAGGTGTATGCACTTCTATTCACGTGAGCATGGGT
Source organism: Cupressus sempervirens (assembly GCA_028749045.1). Classification (NCBI taxonomy): domain Eukaryota; kingdom Viridiplantae; phylum Streptophyta; class Pinopsida; order Cupressales; family Cupressaceae; genus Cupressus; species Cupressus sempervirens. The sequence goes on from CM053785.1 coordinate 1,053,850,300, forward strand.
TGTTCTCTTAGATGTGTCCCTTGAGATTCATTTTTTGTGTGTTGTTGTAGGGATATAAGCCTCAACTTGGTTAGTGACAGTTTATCTATTTCCTTTATTAGGCTTGGTCTTGGCACCCTAAAGTGGTGAATGTTTGCTAGTGTCCTATGACCAACATTTCTTCTTTTCCATCAATGGTATGGATGGAATGGTTATGTTACCCTAGAATCAGGGTATGATGAATGGGTTTTAATGGGCATTGCCAATCAATTTGCCATGTTTGGAGATGTCCTTACTTATGTTTGGCATACTAAAATGAAAAGTCTTATTGGACCCTTTAAGTGTTTGGACCATTTTCTCTATAACCCTTGCTTTCCTAGCTTCCTCTAACATGCATATGCCTAGTTTAGGGTGGAGTGGACTAGTTTCTTTGACTAGTGGGCGTTGTGTACATGGTTTTATTGCTACATTTGTCAAAAATTGTTGTTGGCTCCCCTATATGGGTTACTTATCACCTACAACAAACAACTCTTGTGGATGAAAACTCATGTGGAACACACTTGTTGTTTCCCCTCCACATTAGGGGATGAGGTGTATTGGCAACCTCTAGCTCCAATCTTCTAATTTAGGGGTGGTTCTACTTGTGTGGTGGTTTTTCTCTATTTGAGTTTGTCTTAAATGGAGGCAAAATTAATGAAGAGTCTTCAACATTTTGGAGACGAATGGAGGAGGAAGTAGTTTTCCTTTGATGGGGTTGGTATTATTTTTTTGTGGTGGCATTTTTTGTAGTGAAACCTAGATAGGGCTATCACATTTCTTGGCTTTAGATCTTAAAGATTTAATGGATTCTTCTATTTGGAGAAGATGGTGATTCTCGTGCTCATGTAAAACAATTATCGCTTGATCTTCCCTATCTTGGGTGCAGACTACTAATGGCTTTTTAATATTTTAGAGATTGAGGAAGATTTATAGTTTTGTAAGCTTTGTGGTTCTGCTTATCGTCGAGGAAGCTCAAATTGAGGGAGGGGATTCCATCTCTATGGATATTAGTATAGATGAAGTTTTTACAAATGAGTAAGTTGTGATTGAGGGAGAGAATTCCCCTTCTATGATTTATGGTGTGAAGGAATTATTTAAGCAACTAGTTGATAATGATGATATGGTGGTCATGTTGTCATGCATTTTGTCAACACAAAATGTACATAATAGTACAAAACTTTTTCAACTTAGTTGCATTTTTCTCCAAGTTGATTCATTATCTAATTAGTTGACATTGATCATCCAATTGAACATAATTGATATAATGATTCTTTTTACCAAAGGCTTTTGTCAAGTCATTTTAGTTTTATATTTGTTGAGCTAATGCTTGATATTTTAATCCTTAAACGTCCTTTTTTTCATTTTTTAGTCTGTATTTTCTTTTGGTCTTTTAGTTTTTTTCAAACCCTTTTTTTAAATTTTCCCTTCGATTTGATATATCTTAGGGCTTAATCAAGCTTGACAGTCGAAAGATATGACAATTTAGGTGCCCAAAAAGTGTTACCTCTAGATGCAATTGCATAATTTAAAATATCATGTTATATTTTAATGTTTTTCTATTAAAGATAGTGGATCAACAATTTATAGAAGAAAAATGCAACAAAATAAAACTAGATGCCAAAATTGCATCTAGCAACTGAAGGGACCCCGAACAGTATAGCCTTACACATATAGCAATACTGCAATTACATTCTAATAGGTCTAGTTTAGCATATCCATATAGTGGCCTACAAAAAATACATTGCCCAAAACATATCCAATAATGAGTCCTAACCGTCATTAATATTACTTCTAAACCAAACATTATTCAGGTTCCAATCATCTCCATAGAAAGTACTTTCCACTAGGATACTAAATTTGAGATACTCATAATTTGTATTTTGACCAAAATGAGAATCCTCATACTAAAAATTGATAGAGTCCTCATGGCTAACAAGACCACCCTAGTGAGAAGGTATGGAAGTACTAGGCACATCTGGATCCATTTCTTGGGAAACATAACTGGACATTAGGATGTCATCTTTGAACAATAACATGCTGCCCTCCCTTAGAAATTTTGCAAATTTTTCCTTTGGCACCTCAATTACTACCATAACCTATGGAGTGATAAGGAGGGTGAATTTTAAGAAAAACCCAATAAGACCTTTTTTCCTCCCTTGAAAGATTTCTTCATTCATTTTCTTCAAAATAAACCAGATAATTTCATTAGTGAGAGAAAACCAAAAAGTATTTAATTTTAGATAAAAAATGTCAACATACCCAACACGAATTTCATGCCAAGACAGACTGGGCTTATGCTTCCATTTAAAAGAATTTCCAAAAAAAAAGAGACCATATTCTTTTTGAAAAATTGTACTTAAAAAAAAGATGCTCAAAGGATTCAACACAATGGCAAAGGGAGCAAACAATGGGCTGCTTACCATTACTAGAAAGAAAAGAACCCGCAAGAAGATTTTTTAAACTGAGGAGCCATCTAAAACAAACTTTTTTAGGTTCACATGTGAGTACCATAAAAGTTCAAAAATAAATTTCCATCTAGCATAAGACCAATCAATACCCCAAGCCTGATTAATTCTATCAAAAATATCCATACTATGGTTAAGAAGCTTATAAATTTTCCTACTAGAAAACTCACCTGAAAGCTTAGCTTCTTGCCACTAAACCTACTTTAGAAAATGATGAGTATTGAAGTCTTTACCAAGAAAAAAAAACCAAGAGCTTTACTAACAAGAGTAAAAGTTTTCTTTTGAGAATTAGGGATAGTAAATTTACTCCTAATTTCCTCCCAAGCACCCATTTGGTTATTGATAATAACATCTTGTATCAAAGAAATGCGTTTCTTGTTCCAAATTTTTGCTGAGAAACTTTGAGTTAATGCCAAAGGTTTATCATTAAGATAAACACCCCACCATAAAGATCTATCCTTGATAGAATAGTAGTACAAATTTTTCCCAACAACATACCTTGAATGAATCAACACTCTCACCTGAGTCCAAGCTTTCCAAATAGAATGATTTTTTTTAATCCAACAACTATAACCTCAAAATCCCCCAAAACAATGTCAATCAAAGGAATATTATATTATTTTTTACTTTTCTTAATAACAGACCTAGTAATATTGTTCCTCTCTAGCACCTTCCATGGCTCATTGCCACAAAGAGAATTGAGAATCCACTTACCTTGATTTTTGAGATCTCTCATGCCCAAATATCCTAAATTCTTAGGATAGAAACATCAATCCAAATTCACACTGTGTCTCTTCTTATTCCCTAAATCATTTGACTAGAGAAAGTGCCTCAAAGTCTTTTCAATTTTAGCATTTTGATATTTAGCAAATAGACAAGTTGAAGCATAGTAAATAATGTATAAAGATAAAACTTTTTGGACAAGTTGAACTCTCCCAACAATAGACAACATATGAGTCTACCATTTTAAATGTTTAGTCTCAATTTTATTATAAACCTAGTTCCACATGTCTTTCAAAGAGGATTCAACAAAAAAGAGGATACCAAGGTATCTCACAATGTGATTTGGACCAAACCATTGCCACTCTTGGTTCCCAATCCAATTAGGAGCAAAGTCAAGCCAACCAAGAATAGAGGATTTCCCCTAGGAGACCTTAGCTCTAGAGGCCTTACAAAATTATTGTAATCGGTTCATCGTGTTATAAAAATTAGCTTCAGTTAAATCCACAAAAAGAGTTGCATCATCAACAAACTATTCAATAAGGAGCTCATCATGATTAGGTAGAGAAACACCCTTCACTAGAGGACCCAACTCCTTAACATTAAGTATATATGTCAGGGCATCTTCACTCAACATAAAAAGAGAGGGAGCTAATGGGAACCCTTGTCTAATAGATTTGTCCAAAGAAATAGAATCATAGCACTCCCCATTAATATAGATAATAGTATTTAAATCTTTTAACAAGATGTCAACCCATTTACAGAAAGCAGGGGGGGAACCCAAATATTTCCAACACTTTGATCACAAACTTCCATTCAATTATATCATAAGCCTTCTTGAAGTCCAGAAGAACCATACCCACATTTTTCCCACTGTCTTTACCCTACTACATATCTTCCTAGCTAGTCATGAGATTCTCAAAAATGTATCTCCCCTTAATAAATCTAGTTTGGGTAACTGAAACAATCTTGTTAAGCATCCTAACAATTTTGCAAGAATCTTACATGAAAGATTTAGAACAGCTATGGGTCTCCAGTTTTTAACCTGGAATTTATCACCACCTTTTGGAAGTAGTTTGATAATACTTTATTCATGCCTTCACCAAGAGTACCAAACTCAAAAGCCTCTTTATATACCAAGAGAAGCTCCTCTAAAATCCAATCTTTGTTTTTCTTATAAAATTCAATAGGGAGGCCATCTACCTCAGGGGATTTATGATTGGTCATGGAGGAGATAGTATCACTAATTTCTTCAGCATTGATAGAGAGATCTATACATATGGATTTTTCCATAGAGGCTTTCCTCAGAATAAGAGTAGTAGACTTGTTTATAGCATCAACACTATTAACATATTGTTACGAACTAAAAAGCTTGTTATAGAAATGATAAAAAGCCTCCAGTATATCTTTATTATCATTGGATATACCTTTATCAGTCCATATATCTTCAATGATTTCTCTATTATGCTTAGCTTTGATAAGGTCAAAAAATTATATTTGGAGCCTCTAGCACCATCCTACAACTAGTTGGCCTTAGCTCTAACTTTCTAGCCCTGAATCTTGATATTCTAAATCTTTCTCAAGTGCATCTTAGTATCAATCAGGTCTTTCTCTAAATTGAAATCTCTCCTTCTATCTTATAAATCCTTCTCAATTCTATTAAGCTTCTTTTGCTATTCATTCTCACTTCTTCTCCTATCCTTAGCTTCCTTACACCCCATGATTTGGAAAATCTTTCTCCAAGTATCCACCTTGATCATCCACCTAGCTCAGGCTAAGGCATCTTTGTTCACATATTGGTCATCACGGACACCATATACAAAGCATTTTCAATGTCATCCCCTTGAAGTAGGGAGACATTAAGCTTGAAGAAACCTTTTTTACTCAAAGTGCAACTATTCTCATTCTCCAAATTATCAATGCAAGCATAAATGGGAGAGTGATCAAACATAATAGTAGGAGTAATCACAATAGGAGAAACATTGTTTTGATGTTTCAACTTTAAAAAAAAGGGATTCATATAGACTCTATCGAGTCTGCAATAAATTATTTTACTCAGAGCTTGGTTATTGCACTAAGTAAACTAGATGCTATCAAAATCATTCTTCTTTTTATCAAGGGGATCATGAATTTGAAATCTTCTCCTAAATTTTGACTAGAATTAATGTTTATTTTCTTTCCTACACTATCTAGACCCTCCTTTTTTTATCCCAAGTGTTATCAATCATGTTAAGTCTCCTATGAAGATCCAATTAGCTTCTAGAAGGTTATCAGCTAACCAATCCCAAAGAAGAGCTCTTTCTCTATAATCATTGGAAACATAAATATTGCAGACTCCTATAAGTGAGTTATTGAAACTAAATATAGCTCAAATAGATCTATGGTACGGGGATAACAATGATACACAAGATTCTACACCCATCTTGGGCTGATAATCAAAGCCACCCCACCTTTCCCTTTTTGGTGACTGGAGTATAATCATTTAACCCTATCCCAAACAAACTTGAGGGTGTTGAAGGCATGATACCCAGTAATCTTAATTTCTTGCAAAAAAATCATATCTTTAGTATGGAGTTTGTTACACCAACTCATAACCATATATTTTCTATCAGGCATTTCAAGCCCTCTAATATTCCAACTATATATGTGCAGATTCATGATTGACAATTTGATAATTTAGAACTCTTAAAGAGTCGGTTAAAACAATTCAAGGTCTCAATATATTTTTAATTTGTTGCTTCTTCTACAATTTTTTACTCTATTATTTCTTTCATAGGTCTTCATCTTCTTCTTTTTTCCAATAACTTCAACAAATCCTTCATCAAGGCTATCCTTATGGACAATAGAAGAAGGATTATCAAGGTTAGAAGCTACACCATTCTGCATTAGGCTAGAGGACCTAGGTGGACTATTGGACTTTCTCAAACTATGTTGTTTTGAAATCACATTCGTACTAATATTCAAATTTAACTTGCTAAGAGCTAACTACCGAGCATTCAAAATTGGGGCCTTGTCACCATTAAATTTTTCTCTATTAATAGGGATGTATAAGGGCTTAGCACTGAATGGGTTCTTGGTATTCTCATCCATTTTCTTATCTTCATGAACAATCACATATTCAACATCATAGAGAGGATTGTGGTGAGTAACAAAATTATTATCATTAGGGTTTCCATTCAGGTTATTGTTCATTGCATTCCAACCTTCATTTTGCTTATCAGTGTTAGCATTTCCAAAACTCTTACTATTATCATTCTTAGTATTCACATTTTGTGTTGCCATCTTTCCTCCATTAAAATATTTGAAAATATTGGGCCATCCTTTTTATTATGTCCTTTTAACTTACAGTGAAATCAAGCACCTAAATATCCTAAATTATGAATTTTCCAACAAAAGGTCTCATTGTCAATTTTGACTAAGATTTCTTCCAGAAAGGAAGCATCTAGATCAAAAGAATAAGTTCTCTAGCATTCAAGTCTGAGAGGGTGATTTTTTATTGCTCAATTTGGAGGACAGAGCCCAAAGATTTTAATGTAAGCAGGAGAAAAGACAAAACTCTAGTTGAATATTCTGTAACTTCACCCAAAAGAGAGAGGAATTAGTAGACATTTTCTCTGGTTGACTACTAGGCAACCATAGGAAATCCTAAGACAAGGTTTCCCCTACATTCCACAAACCCTTCTTTAACACTTTTTCCTACATAGCATGTGTTTTAAGAAAAATTAAAAAACATGCCTCTTTGTATCATTCTACTAAAATTAACTACAATTTCAAGTTTCTTTCCCAAAATATTATTAAGCCAGTCATCTAAAATATTTCTAGCAGGTAGAAAATTATCAACCAAGCAAATAAAAAAACCAGTAATATTCGTAAGTCTACTTTGCTCATCCTTGGATGCCTTTACCATGTCATCATTCGACTCCAAATTGAGTGTCTTCCTTAAGGGCAATGAGGCCTTACCTTTGTTTTCATCTCTACATTTCCTTCCACTATCGGTCTCACCTCCCCAACTATCTCCATCAATGTTGGTTCTTCCTTCTCCATTATCTCTATCAATGCATGAGAAACTTCCACTAAGGCAAGCTAAAGCCAGAAATGTTGAAACTAAAGAATTAACTGCCATAGTACTATACAACGGTTTGACACCAAAACTATTGTTCCAAGATTTGTCCATCCCATTATTACAAGATCCCTCTTCTCCCTTAGAAATCCTTGTCGTATCATGATTATCCTCTGATTTCCCTTCATCATTCAACAATAAAGCCTTGTCATGCAAACCCTCCACCATTAGAACATAATTGTTCATCACCATCACCTAAATTAGGTAAAGGGTATAGAATGCCTAAAGCCAAAAAGCAAGAAATCCTCAAACTTAAGGGCATCCACATGTAAGCCCAAAAACCATACTCAAACTCAAACTCATGAGACTAGCACCACAACAAGACTCAAAAAAGCCAAAAAATCAAGATTAAGAAAAAAAAAACACACAAAATACAAGGAAAACACATGCTAGCTACTTGGAAGCCTAGAAGTAGGGTACGAGTATCAGGTACAATAGTACCAACATACCCTAGTTGCAAACCACCTTTCTGAATCACTCTTCTTGATTGCAACATTTATATTTTAGTGTTGAATTTCACTTTTTGAAAAATATAACATATATTCACTTTATGTTATATTTTTAAGTTACTTTATCACTTAACTGGCTATAGTGCACTTTATGTTATATTTTCATGTTGAGTTGATTTTTAAATTTTTCACTTAACTGACTTTATTAACTATATAGTTTGATTTTATTTTTGAGTTACTTTATGTTTTAATTTAAAATATCTAACTAAATATTACTTTTTGAATGATATTTGCACATATTAATTAAACTATGTGTACATATTATTTTTGTTCCAATTAAGTGGTATTTCCTCAAAAACTTAATTAAATTTGTGCTTAATTGATCATTTAAATTATGTAAAGGCACCTTTCAACCCATTTACATGTTTACATGCAATGGACCTCCAAGAGTGCTTTTTTCACTAAAAATGCATGCAATGGACTTCCTAGAGTCCATTTTGTATACAAAACCTCATTTACATGTAATCCATTTTAAATGTAATTGCCTCTAGAGTCCACATTTTTGCCTTCTAATGTCAAATTTGTCAAATGCATGTTACATGTTGCATATTTCTAAAATATGTAATGAGGGTCCAAGAGTGTGTTTTGCATTATTTCCCCACGTTGTAAATTTTAAAATATGTAATAAGGCCTTGAGAGAGTGTTTTTCTTACTCAACCTCTAAAGGCATAATTTTAAAACATGTAATAAAGCCTCTAGAGTGTGTTTTGCATAATATTGATACTTACATGCATTTTATAACATGTAACGAGGCTTGGAGAGTGTGTTTTCCCTCTTGCCTCCATATACACATTATTTAAAACATGCAAAAGCACTTGGAGAGTGTGTATTTCATAGAGGAGCAAATAACTTGCATTTTAAAACATGCAAAGAGCCTTGGAGAGTGTGTTTTTGCATTACTTGCATTGTGCTATCAAATTTCTGGGTTTGATTGTGTATAATTTTTTTACATCAACGTTTCGGATCATACTACATGATCCATCATCAGGATGCTAGAGAGAAAAGAGAACATGAAAAATTGCATTGTTTTACAATTTTAAGACATACAAATGCACTCCAAGAGTGTGATTTGAACTTCCAACCAATGAATTTTACATGTAACGTATCTTGGAGAATCTGATTTTGCATTCAAAAATCATGTAATGACTCCCCAAGACCTCATTTTTTCACTCCTAAGCAAAAAATTCCTAAATGCAAATATGTAATGACTCCTTGAGAGTACAATTTGCACTTTCAGCCATCATATGCATATATTTTTTATATGAAATGCATCTATAGGGTACAATTTTACCATTTCAACTCATGCAAATACATTTGAGGAACCCATTTTTGCTTTCCTAAGTCAAAAACACTTCAAATACCTCCATTATTTGGCCACAATTTTGCTAAAATGCCTAGAGAATTGGATTTTTAACCACAATTTTGTATTTTGGAGCCATGTTTTAGCATTTAGGGAAGACATTTTTGCATTTACAATTAAAAAATGACCAATATTTATACATTTTGGAGCCACATTTTGTTTAAAATGGCCAAATTTTTTGTATTTCCAGGTCACATTTTTGGTCCAATAGGGGGCATTTTGGAGTTCTGATGAATGTTATGCATTTGATGATCATGTTTTTATCACTCTTGGTCAAAAATATTTCATATTCTTGCAATTACATATTGAGAGCAATTACATGTAATCCTCATCCTCCATCCAAAATTACATGTAATCTCATACTTTGAACCCAATTATAGATTTTCATCAAACATAGTTATATGTAAATCACTTTATATGTAATTATATCTATAGAACCTGATTTTGGTAAAAGGTCACACTTTTAAACACCAAAGTCACAATTTGCACACATCCATATGCATCCCAAGTTGCATTCTTGCCCATACCCACAAAAGCCCATCTTTTTCCACATGCAATCCACCCTTGAGAGTCTGATTTTGGCCTTTTTTGCCTAAATACATATGCTTTCCAATTCATTTCCAGCCATCATATGTGTTCCATAAGTATCTAATCCATAATTTGAATACTCATCCCTCATGGACTCATTAATGTAACTCAAATCCCATAGTTTTTATGGATCCAATTTCATTGGAAGATTTTTTCATTGTCATGTTATGATGTACTCTTTAAGATATGACAAACTTCTTTAAAAAAACAAAGATATCCCGTCAAGAAGATATGCTTTGATCCTTAGGAAGAAATAGTTTATTTGGTCTCCATTTTCCCAATGGCTTTCCAAGAACTTGAGTTCATGTGGGAATGTACCAAGAACTTTCCTTCAAGAAAATAAAAAAGAAGTTAAAGGTGTTAATGGAAGGTTATTTTGAGTTTACATTCAGATACCATCGAGAAGGTTTTCAAAGTGTCAGAGATTTCAGAATGTGCCAATCTACAAAGGAGAATCCATGAAAACTCAAATGAGAAAAATATTGATCACATCAAGTTTTCAAATGACAATTAGAAACTCATCAAAGAGGATGCAGTGGTTTAGAATATAGGAATCCTCGATGCCGCAAGCATTGCCAAGTACAATGCCCTTCAGAGAAATACCTAGGATTGTTTTAATTCTCTTCTATCTTCTTCCTTCTTTAGTTTTCATGTTTATAGTTGGAGAGAATTAATTGCATGAAAATATGTAATTATAAGTAATTCAATTTGCATGTCCTTATAACATGCAATTTAATAATTTCTCTTGTTAGTTAGACTGGGTCAAAGTTAGTTGAGTTGCTCCCATTTTTTCCTCCTCCTTTTTCTCAACTCCTTTGCCTATATAAGGAGTGCCCCCCTAATTGTAAAAGTCATCTTTTTTTGTATGCAGGAAAGCTCTTCCAAACTTGTGCAAGCATAAATTTGAAGGTGTAGTACCAATTTGGGAGAAAAGTGAATAAAAGAAGAAAATTGATTCGAAGCTTTGACTTGAAGCAATTGTGATAGATAAAATTAGAAGCTTTGATAGTAATGTGTGCCTATTGTCTTTGAGTCATGTTATTGTTGTGTGTTCAATAATAGATTATAGTGAATTAAAAAGAAATTTGAGTTGAAGCTTTGACTAAAAGCGATTGTGTTGATATATATACTAGAAGCTTTGACTGTAGGTTGTATTACCATTTCAAATTCACAAAAACTAGTTAGAATTCCCTTCTTCTAGAAGTTTTTGTGCCCTAGTGGCAGAGGTTATTCTTATAGAATAAATTAAGATAGGACCTAGAGCCAAGTTCGTATACTTTCAACTAGCCTTAGGAGTTATTGTTGCTTTATCAATATCGTAGTTTAGAAATTTAGATAGAAATGTAGTTGGTGGATTCATCTTGCCCATTACTCTCTCCATGAGTAAGTGGATTCTTTTTTGAAATTTAAGAGAAAAGAATATTGGTAATACTCTTTCAAAATCTCATAACTTCTTGCCTACCTTGAGTTGATTGAAGGAACGGTGAGAAGGGGGAGCCTTCCCTTTAAGCTAGGAGAGACTATGTCTCACATGATTTGTCTGGTCTACTTATTTTGTGACTAGATTTTACCCAAACTGTTGCTTAAAAAATATCCACCCAATAGTTCTTGGTGACACTGTTGGGGACACAACATGCATTTGAAAGCCTCATGTTTTCATTTGAAGCATACCTGCATCCTTTTTCATTGTAAATATTCATTTTAATCTTATGTCTTCAAGTTATTTCAAGCATTTACCAAAGGACATGTAAATATCCCAAGGTCCTTGGGGAAATACTTTGGGACCATTGAATCTAGCTCCACCTCTACATGATCTTCTTGATGGCTCACGAAAGAACTTTCTCAAGTTTTTCATTGATGAGAAACATTATGATACACACATTGTTTCTTTCTACATTGCATGCAATGCTCATGCTATTGAATATGAGGACATGTCTATATGGTTATCCATGGAAACTCTACAAGACATTACTGTTGATTGGTTTTATCATTTACCATTACACATTATTACAAACTAGACTACCCTCATAGTGAAGTTTGAGGAAAGGTCCAAGCCTCTTGAAGATGCTCATTCATTGTTGGCCCAATTTGCTTAGTCGAAAAAGTCATCTCACATGCCTATGCGTGAATTTGTTTCCCATTTTAAAAAATTGACACAATGAATTCTAGTTATTGCTCAACCTACAACTTCCAATTTGAAGTTTTTCTTTATTAGTGCTCAAATTCCTAAAGTCAAATTTCTATTAAGGAGAGAAGCTCTAGTTACTCTCACATCTTCATAGACATTGGTAATTAAAATCAAAGATAATTTTATTCTAGCTTAGAAGATAGAAATTAAAGGAGATGGGTTTGAAGAAAGTCATTATTTTTCTAATTCATTTTCTTCTAGCACAAGGATAGATCTTGTTGTGTAGACATTAGAAAATGAGTTACTTGCCCTAAAAAAGAAAATAGCTCAAGGAATTTTCTTCATTCCTCACAAAGATATACAAAGAAGGCCTCTTCCAATTGTTCCTAAAAAATTGGTTTCACCATCAAAGAATCTTGCAATTGAGGAACCTTTAGTGAAGATAACAGTGAAGCATCCTATATCTGAAGCTAGTGATCTTGCTATTATCTTCTAGGAAAAGGAGGAAGACATAGCTGTCGACTCTCATATTTGGTGTACGCAATCTTAGAAGGCTCTTGATGAAAAGATTAGGAAGGAAATTTTTTCTTCCAATAATCATGTCATAAAAGTGGACATGCAAGGTGTAGACACCTAAATTTGATTACACTGCTTTGGTAATCTAATTTAGCCATCTCTAAAGGCATCATTAATTAAATTCTTATTTAATTAATCCTTTGCCATCCCCTAGTTGATTAATTTAATTAATCATCTATAGTCCTAATTGATAAATCAAATAATCTATTATTTATCAATTAAATCCTATTCTTCTATCTAATTCCAAAAATCCCCATTTATTAAATAAATCTATTTGATAAATGAAATCCTCAAATTCAAAGACCCCTAACCTATCTCTAATCCTCCATTTAGCCTAGTCCACCCCATCCACCCATACTAACCAAGCTTAGCCACTAACTCACCCACCCTCATTAATGCCATCCACTTGCACATCTCTAACATCCCAAATCTAATCCTAAACCCAAGCCTAATCCACCCCCTAATGTTGTCACATTCCTTAAACAAGTTTAAGACTTTCCTAATCCAAACCAAAGTCTCCCCTCAAAAAACCCAACCACTAAGTCATGAGTGCTCTTACAAAACATAAAAGACTCTTACAAGCCCACTCATTCCTCTTACATCCCTCTTACATACTCAACCCCACTCATCATGCCTTTAACCAACCCTTTACCCTACCCTCTCACACTCATCCTCCTTGTGACAAGTGTCACCTTCCCATTGGTGCTAAACAAGCACAATCCATGTGCTCTCCTTTGAGTGCATCCTAGCCCTCCTTAAGCCTTCATCCATCCTTGCATCTAAGCCCTCCATCCCTCTACCCCTTAGCCTATAAATTGAATCCCATCCCAAGCCATTTCATCAACAATCTTTGAGCTAAAGTTACCATGCTATTTTGAGAACCAAAGCCATCAATCTTACCCTTATAATGCCAAATTGAGAGCTCACAAAGCTACCAATTTGCCATTACCCATCTCCATTGAAGCAACTTTTGAGCATCTTGAGCATACATCCACAGCAAAAGGACACATCTATAGAATCAAGAAAGCATGGAGTGTTTTCTCTTGTGAGGTTTGCACTTCTTGTTTGCTTTCTTTGTCTAAGCATATATGTGAATTTAGTTTTTGGTTTGTGAATGTTTACTTTATTTGTTAATGTTCTTTGCATACTAAATCTTGTTCTACACAAGGAAGTTCTAATCAAGCTAAAAATGATGTATTTGTGTCTCAAGGTCATGAACTTGAGAACACTTTGCATAAATGTTCTACCCTGAAGCTTGAGATAAAACTTCTCATAAACAATAAAGACTTTTCCAATTTAGAAGATTGTGAGCAATATGTTTATCCAGACAATGCAGTCGTGCCATTATAGAAATCCCATGAGTAAGGTTTTCTTGAGCATCTTGAGGTTCCAATGACTAATGAACTAGTCAAAGAAGTTGCACTTGGAAAGAAGGATTCATAATTTGTTCAATCAAGGGAATGTCCAATTTGATATCTAACATGGTTGTAGGCTAATGGAAAGCTAGACATTCCACATGTACCTGAATATGAAAGTACCATTAAAAAAGAAGTCAAAGAAGCATTTTTGAGTTCTGGAGTAGTTTCAATTTATGGACATATCTTAGAGAAGTAGTAAACATGATTTATCTCAAAAGGGTGAATTCTTCTATCTCTTCCAAGAGGTGTTACATTAGGAATTGACAACATTGCTCTAGTTGTTTGTGTTCCATCTATATAAGGTTGCATGCGAACATGCAATGTACCACAAGCTACTAAAAAAGGAAACTATTTTGTTGAACTAGTAAATGGTTTCAACTAAAAGTTTGCATTGTCGGCTAGTAAATATTAGGTTGATTTTTCTTTATTTTCAATAAGTGTGCTTGCACATTTTGTTTTACTAGATTTTTTTTGCTTTAGTTGTGTTAGATCTTTTTTGTTTTTGGTTGCTTGACTCTATAATCCAATGGAGTGGATAAGAGCATTTAGAGAACTTGATTCTATGTCACTCTTTGTTTCTAAGAAAAAAATGAGTAACATTCCCCATACAAAGCAAGTTTTTGTGCTGCATTTTGTCACCACAAAAATGTAGGTAACAATACAAAACATTTTCAACTTAGTTTCATTTTTCTCTGAGTTGATTCATTATTTAATTTCCTGACATTGATCAACCAATTGAACCCAATTGATATAATGATTCTTTTAATGAAATCTTTTGTCAAGTCTTTTTAGTTTTTCTGTGTTGAGCCTATGCTTGATTTTTGAAGCCTTCAACGCCCTTTTTCAAATTTTTTAGTGTGTGTCTATTTTCTTTTGGTCTTTTAGTTTTTTTCAAACCCTTTCTTTTGATTTTTCCCTTCGATTCGGTATATCTTAGGGATTAATCAAGTTTGGTAGTCAAAAGATATGACAATTTAGGTGGCCAAAAAGTGTTGACTCCATATGCAATTGCATATTTTAAAACATCATGTTATTTTTTAATGTTGATTTTCACTTTTTGAAAAAATATAACATAAATTCACTTTATGTTATGTTTTAAAGTTACTTTATCACTTAAGTGACTATAGTGCACTTTGTGTTATATTTTGATATTGAGTTATTTTTAAAAAAATTCACTTAAGTGACTTTATTAACTATATAGTTTGATTTAATTTTTGAATTACTTTATGTTTTAATTTAAAACATCTAAGTAAATATTACTTTTTTAATGATATTTGTACATATTAATTAAACTATATAGTATAAATATTATTTTTGACTCAATTAAGTGATATTTCCTCAAAATATCAATTAAACATGTGCTTGATTGACCATTTACGTTATGTAAAGATATCTTTCAACCCATTTACATGCAATGAACCTCCAAGAGTGTATTTTGCACTAAATATGCATGTAATGGATTTCATAGAGTCCATGTTGCATAAAAGACCTCCTTTACATGTAATTGCATTAGAGTCCATGTTTTTGCCTTCCAAGGTCAAATTTGTCAAATGCATGTTACATGTTGCATATTTTAAAAAAAATTTATGAGGGTGCAAGAGTGTGTTTTTCTTACTCAACCTCCAAAGGCATATTTTTAAACATGTGATAAAGCCTCTACAATGCATTCTGCATAAGATTGACACTTACATGCATTTTAAAATTTGTAATGAGGCTTGTGTGTTTTGAATCTTGCCTCCATATACATGTTATTTAAAACATGGAAAAGCACTTGGAGAGTGTGTTTTGCATAGAGCAACAAATAAATTGTATTTTAAAACATGCAAAGAGCCCTAGAGAGTGCATTTTTGTGCTACTTGCATCGCTTTACAACTTTAAAATATGCAAATGTTTTCCAAGAGTGTGATTTCCACTTCCAACCAATGAATTTTATATGTAATGTGTCTTAGAGAATCCATTTTTTCATTCAAAACTCATGTAATGACTCTCCAAGACCCCATTTTTGCACTCCCAAGCCAAAAATGACCAAATGCAAATATGTAAAGGCTCCTTGAGAGTGTTATTTGCGCTTACAACCATCATATGCATAGATTTTTTACATGTAAATGCATCTATAGGGTCTAATTTCACCATTTCAACTCATGCAACTACATTTGAGGAACCCATTTTTGCTTTCTTAAGTTTAAAACACTTCAAATAGCTCCATTTATTTGCCACATTTTTGCTAATAATGCCCAAAAAAATGGGAATTTTATCAACATTTTGTATTTTGGAGCCACGCTTTTGCATTTAGATCCTTGTTTTAGCATTTAGGGAAGAATTTTTTGCATTCACAAGTCAAAAATGACAAAAATATATGTATTTTAGAGCCACGTTTTTGTTTTAAACACCTAAATTTTGGCATTTCCAACTTACGTTTTTGGTCCAACAGGGGACATTTTGGAGTTCTGATGCATGTTTATGCATTTGGTGATCACATTTTTATCATTCTTCATCAAAAAAAATTCATATTCTTTCAATTACATATGAGAGCAATTACATGTAATCTCACCCTACATCCGCAATTACATGTAATCTCATCCTTCAAACCCAATTGCATATCTTCATCAAACACAATTGCATATAAATCACTTTACATGTAATTACATCTAGAGAATTGGATTTTGCTAAATGGTCACACTTTTAAACACCAAATTCACAATTTGTACACATCCATATGCATCCCAACTTGCATTCTTGGCCATACCCTCAAAAGCCCATTTTTTTCCATGTACAATCCACCCTTGGAAGTTTGGTTTTGGCCTTTTCTACCCAAATACATATGTTTTTTACTTCATTTCTAACCATCATATGTGTTCCATAAGTATCTAATCCATACTTTTAACACTCATCACTTATGGATTCGTTATTGTAACTCAATTCCCAAAGTTTACACGAATCCAATTTCATCGGAAGATGTTTTCATCTTAATGCTACAATGTACTCTTCAAGATATGACATAACTTCTTAAAACAATAGAGACATCCCCTCGAGAAGATATGCTTTGATCCTTAAGAAGAAGCAATTCATTTGGTCTCCATTTTCCCAATGGCTATCTAAGAACCTGAGTTCATGTGGGAATGTGCCAAGCACTTTGCTTCAAAATTATTTTTTTAAGGTGCTAATAGAAAGTTGTTCCGAGTTTACAATCAAAAACCATCAAGAAGGCTTTTAAAGTGTCAGAGATTTTTAGGATGTACCAACATAAAAAGGATAATTCATGACAACTTGAACAAGAAAAAGCTTGATCACATCAAGTTTTCAAATGACAATTGGAATCTCATCAAAGAGGATGCAATGGTGCTGAATAAAAGAATCCTCAATCCTGCAAGCATCACCAAGTACAAGGCCCTTCAAAACAATCCATATGATTATTTCAATTCCCTTATGTCTTATTCCTTCTTCATGTTTATGATCAGAGGGAATGAATTTGCATGAAAATGTGTAATTACATGTAATTCAATTTTCATGTCCTTATGGCATGTAATCCAATAATTTCTCTCGTTAGTTAGACTGGGTCAAAGTTGTATGAATTGCTCCCACTTTTTCCTCCTTTTTCTCAACTCCTTTGTCTATATAAGGAGTGATCCCTCATTTTAAAAACCATCTTTTGTTGTATGTAAGAAACCTTTGTCAAACTTGTGCAAGCATAACTTTGATTGTGTAGTACCAATTTGGGAGAAATGTGAATAAAAGAAGCAATTGGATTTAAAGCTTTGACTAGAAGCAATTATGGTAGAGAAAATTGTAATATTTGGTTGTAATTTGTGCATATTTTCTTTGATTCATGTTATTATTTTGTATCATATAATAGAGCATTGTGAGTTTAGAAGCAATCAGAGTCGAAGCTTTGATTGGGAGCGGTTGTGGTGATATATAGACTAGAAGCTTTGACTAGAGCTCATATTACTATCTCAAATTTAGGAAAGAAGTTATAATTCCCTATTTATGGATGTATTTGTGCCCTAATGGTAGAGGTTATTCTTATAGAATATATTAAAACAGGACCTAGAGCCAAGATGGTACACTTTTAACTAGCCTTTGAGTTACTGTTGGTTTATCAGTATCAAAACTTCTTACTGGCCTTGAGTTTATCCAAGGAATAGTGAGAAGAGGGAACCTTACCTTTAAGTTAGAAGAGATTATGTCTCACAATTTGTGGCTGGTCTACTTATTTTTTAGTGGATTTTACCCAAATTGTTAGTTACCAAATATCCACCCAACAAGTTGGTTGTGTTCTAAACGAATGGAAGGAATGTGACAACTTTTCAATTTTTTAAAGAGTTGGAGGTATGGAAAGACATGCCTAGGTTGATCGGAATGTGATGTTAGTAGAAGGAGCTCTCCAGTCTAGATAGTCAGTATTGTTGACAAACTCATTCATCTTGTGGTTCCTTTGATTTTTAATGTTAGAAGTAGCTTTATCTTTCAGACTTTTTTCTTTCTTGTTAGGTGGATTTCCCCTCTTTTTGGGCTTGGAAAATGGTCTTCTTTTTGTCAGCTAAGTAGTTGATGATAGCTTTTGAGAGCTCACTTTTTCCTTTTTTTTTGGTTGATAGATTCAATAGGTTTGGGAAATATTCTCAACCCTAAGAATGAGATTTGTGTTATAATGGCCAAGATGTCGACTTGCTTTCTATAGGTTGTCACTCCTTTAATAATTCTAATAGAGATGGAAACTTTTCCTATTGAGATTTTTTGCATGAATAAGGTGGTTTGTAACTTGATACATGCTCCTTTCTTTGGGTTTTGAGTTAAGAGTTGTCTCAATAGTACACTCTGTTGATATCTAATTTAAAAGATCTTTAAAAAGACTATGTGTTTCAATCATTGTTTTATCACTGATGTCAAACCTTATATTTTCTAGTAAGACAATTGCTTATACGTTTCAAGTACTATCACTTAGTTGATTGGTGAGGAGGATTTGATCAACAAGATGTAAGAAAAGTACCTCGAGGAAAGGTTGAGTTATGAGTATGTAATGAAGTACAAGAATAAGTTAAGATAGTGATAACATAATGTATTGATGATCTACTTGAGGTTACAAAATGGTTGGCTACACTTAGAAAGTTTAGAAGAGTTAGTTAAACAAAGTTCATTTGCCAAGCTTGACCAAGTGGATAGTAGGTGCCAAGAAAAATTAGCTCAAGCTGAGAAAAAAGTTAGTTGGAGCTGAGTGAAAGTAAATTCTAGTAGATGTTGAGCAAGATAGTAGATGTCAAGTAATTTTTAGTTGATTCCAAGCACTAGTAAAATCCATTTGATGCCGAGTGACCTAGTATGTGTCGAGCATCAGAAGATTGATAATGCCGAGTTGCTGCATTATGACAAAGATTGAAGATTCACCAAATAAAAGCCAACAAGTTTATTTTCTTAGAACTTTTGAATCAAGAGGAAGATAATATTGATGAGCCGATGGCACAAAATCTTATGTAAACCATTTTGGAGGCAAATTCAAATGGATTCTAAGAGAAGTTTCTAGAGAAGACAAGATATGGGGTAGATACATTGTATCCTACCTAATCCATCCATAAACCCTAATTTAGGTGAAGGATAATGAGCAAGAAGGTGTTCTAATTTCTTGTATATAGGAATGTTTGGTCATGAAGCAAAAGAGTTTGAGAGTTTGAGGCAAAATTTTGATAAGGAGAAGGAGAAAGGGGCTTTTCTTCATTAAGTGACCCAGGAGAAGAGTCTGCAATGGTGTACTGAGCAAGAAGGCTTAAGAGGATGAATGCTTGAAGGGTGAACAAGCTATCAAAGCTATAAAGAATGAAAGCCAAGCAGAGTTGAGGACTAAACATAGATTTGTAATTTGTAAGTAAGGTTGTAAGTTGAATCAGATCAAAGCTCTACTATTACCTTCTAACAATTATATTAGTCTAGGGTAAGTCCTTTGGAGTAAGGTTTACTTACAAGTTATTGGAAAATCCTTTAACAGGGTGGTATTCCAATTGAATGGCCTAAAGTCCTCTAACAAGGGTCACTCTTAATAGGGTGACTAAAATCCCTTAACTGGGTCACATTTAACAGTGTGTATTGTAACTTTTAACAGGGTTGGCCTTTAACAGGGCATCACTTCAGAAGAGTGAAAAAGGAGTAGCATGTTACTGGTGGTTTTTCCCAAATTGGGTTTCCACATTAAATCATTGTGTCAAATGTGTTGATGGATGTGTTGTGTTTCATGCTTGACATTTCTACAAGTTAATTTGACAATAACATATAAGTCTTAGTTGATATGCAATGGATGCATGCATGGGTAAGAATGTTTTATGGATTCATTGAATTGTGAAAAGTTTTATTTTTACATCTAGACCTTGAATGACTTATTCACCCCCCTCTTAGTTATTCTAAAAAAATTCTAGCATACTCCTTATATTGTTGATTATCCTCTTTATTATTCATATTGAGATAGATTCCTTTTCTATTGAGGTGGAAAGGGGTTTTGTAGTTGCGGGTGTAACACCATCGAAGTGGCATTTTCAGAAGGTCTAGGATACTCCAATGTTGTGTAAGGGAAGGTGTGGGAATAAACATAACATGTGGATTATTTTCTTGGACTTGTGATTTGGTCTCAAGTTGCCTTTGATGTCATCTTGGTATCCTTTGTGTTCCACTTTTGTGGGTGGTTGATAGAGTATTGTCAATTGCTTCTTTTGGCATCTACATTATTAATGGGTAGTTGAGGCCTATAGCCACATGTTTTTTATGACCTCTTGTAGCCTAATTCTCTCTAGATAATAGCTTTATAGAAGGTTTTTCACTAACAATGTATCGCTAGTGGCCTTCTACTATTTATTTATGCACATTACTTTATGTTTTTGATTCATTGACAACCCCATGGTTGTGACTTTGTAAGGGTCAACCCCCTTGTTCATCGGCTTCTTTATTAAGTAAAAATATGTAATAAAAATTAAAATTTGTTTCCAATTTTATTAATTGATCACAAATATTGATATGCATTATGATTATAAGAGAAAACACCTCCACAGGGGTGGAACCCACTATTGGAAATACAATAGGGAAAGTAAACTCTAGGGGGGGTGAATCAATACTTCAAAACTTTAACCATAAAACCATTCACGATATATCCATCTCACAATTTTCATGTAAACTGAAATAGGTAGCTAAACATATTCATCCATAGCATGAAAACAAATAGCATTCAACACATGTATGACAATGCATATTTGGTTACCTAGAAACCCTCCAATGAGAAGGTAAAACTAGGGTGGGGATGACACCCACAAATCTTCACTACTGTAGTAATAAAGTGTATCCAATGAAGGCTATAATGTTTAATCATAAATTATGATCTATCTGGCGAAAGGTCTGCCCTGTTAAAGGCTTACAAGATTGTTAGATCTTACCCTGTTAAAGGATTTCAATACCCTATTAGAAGGGTGTTTTGTTAAAGGAATTAAACTTACAATGAAGTAAGCACCCTATTAAAGGATTTACAACAGCTTGTTAGGACTACTCTATTAAAATATTTAATTGATTCACCTGTTAGAATGTCTCAGCAATGATCTTGCAATTAGCACAATGTTGCTAGATAATAGATCACCTATTTGCATGTATCCTTGATCCTCTTTGATTAGATGTATCACTTATGTCTCTAACTTCTTTCCTATGTTCTCCTCTAACTGATTCTCCAATTGTATATCTCAATTCACAATTCCTTAGCCACCATGAATGCTTTGTTTACACATTCATACTTCTCTCTTCACTCCTTCCACACTATATTTCTTTTAGGGTTTGTCCTCCTTATGAAGACTTAGGTGACTTAGGGTTAGGTATGAATCCACAATTGTGATTCACCCATTTTTTCACTTAATCCATCCCTTCAACTAATTGGTTGCATGTACTACATAGGGATCCTCAATATAGATTTGTCCTTATCATCTAGAATCACAAAAAAATTCTTAAGTTGGCCAAAAAATGGTTTACATAGAAGTTTGTGCCATTACAACAACTATGTACAAAACTATTTACTTGACACTTGAATTTTCTGATTCTTGACATCCACTGTATCTTCAATGTTGTAATTCGACCTCTAAATGACTTGACATCCATTGATCACTCGACATCAACTATCTACTTGGCACTTGAGTGACTTGACACTTACTAGTTACTCAACACATACTATCTGACAACTTATGCTCAGCATACATTTCTTGTTTGACGTGAACTAAGAAAATGACTTGCGTGTATTATCACTCACATGTCAAAATCAATGTGAGATTAACAATCTCCCCCTTTGACATGAGTAGCAAAAAAACTTGGTCATGCACGAACAACCTTAGATCTTGGGCATAACTCTGATAATCTATATTTAGTGCTCAACTTACAAACAAAATTTCAAAACTTCAAAAAAATTCAAAAACTTATGACTTATTAGTCATACCTCAAAATTTTATAACTCCCCTTGACTTGATTGTTCTTTTCTAAATCTGAATACTTTTGCTAACTAGATCTATTGTCACCCCCTTTCTTTGGTCACCCCCAAAGCTTATTCTCTTCTTTTGTTCATTCTCCCTCTTTCTTCACTCTCCCCCTTTTGACACTTATATCATGGGTGGTACACAAATTGTTTGTTTTTCTAAGAATGATTTATGGACCTCCATCATAATATTCAATGCTACATCCCAGCTGTCACATGCTACCTCCAAAGATTTGATCTAAATGTCCAACTTAGAAGCAAGGGTGACTAGGCCTTCATGAGTAGAAAGATGGGGATCTTTCTTCATCAACATCTCTGTATAGGCTAGTTATTTATGTAACACCTCCATGTGAGGGGTTAACATAGACTAGATGTTAATTAGTGTAGCCCTAATATTTGCATCTTGAGCTTGTAAAGCCGTTAATTGACCTTGTGTTGACAAAAAATTTCTAAATGAGACTAACTTTGACCAAGAGATTCTTGTAGAATGTTACCTATTTTCTTCAAATCTCCCTCCAGATGGTCAATGTGTCTCTACACTTCTTGTGTGAATAGGGGAACATCACACAACTTGGTGTAAAGTGAGAAAATGTTCTCCAACATCTTCTTCACACCCTCAATTCTAGTTGCTAACTCAACCTGGTGTAGTGCAATGGCACTGGATATCTATTCATTGACCTTTGTATTAAATTTCTTCTCAGACCATTCCAGTAATTTGACATTAGTATCTAGGTCTTTATCACGGGTCTTCTCCACAATATTTTCCAACTACTCAATGACTGGCTTGGCTTCATCAGGTGTAGGTAGGATGAATGCATCAAGAAATATGTTTGTGATGTCATAAAGTGCTTATTTCTACCTATGATCCCTTCTAAGCAGTTCTTGGCATTTCTTCCTTTCTAGAGCATCTTACAATATGCTCATTTGATCTATTGTGATTGATGCAAGATCAAACTTAGGTAATTCAATCACCTCATACAAGTTGATATCACCATAGGATGTTACCTCATCAACCTTAGATGTGCTAGGATTGGGCATTGATTATTACAATGGTGTAGCTTTTATACTCAACCTATGAAGTGCTTGACTAGAAATAGGTGTCTGGTAAGGTAAGCAGTGTCTAAATTGCTATCACTTCCTTTGATTTTATAGTCAAGACTGAATCTTTAGTCCTGGCCTTCTCCTTTTCTTTAGTTTTTTTCTCTGCCTTGTGCTTATGGTGTAGGTGTAGGAATGGCTTCCTAACCTATTTGGACTAGTTTCCCTTCTTGCTCAATTATTGTAATTGTTGGTATTGAGACATTCTATACCATAGTGCTGACATGTGAAGTCACATAGTCCTTCCTTTGGTAAACTACAATAGACATTGTAGGTTGCAATTCTATAGATTGAGAGGGGGCAATGGATAATGCTTGTGTTTTCTCCCCTACAGATTCCAATTCTACCTTCTCAATCTCATCCACACTCACCAAAATAGGATGGCTACATAGTTGTGCCTTGGTGGTGGAATTAGTTAACATCTTCTATGTATCCTCCTCTTTTAGGGGATTGATGTTCTGAATGGTGTTGTTAGAGACATCCTTAATCTTTACTGTATTTTCTTGTGGACTGGCACTCAACATATGTACTTATGGTACATTCTAGTGTTTCTCTTCCTCAACTATTTCCTATTTAGTGCCTTCCCCATGTACATCCCTTATAGATTCATCATTTGTTACTTCAACTACCTCTTGTTCTTCTTTGTCTTCACCTACTTCCTTAAGTGCTTTCTCAATAGCCTTTTGTATTGTCAACCCATAAATCACTTTCCATAATTGTGTGCTTTGTTGAAAAACCTCTTCAATTTTGTTCTATAAAATATTAAAGGCTCAGTATTTTGGAGCAAATCTTCCCTTATAATTTTTAATAGCCTTTGTCATTTCAGACTTGTACAATTCTAGCATTACTCTTGCAAGTGTAGTCTCTCTAATATTTCTCTCAGTTACGAGACTATATTGCCACCTTTGCTTAACTCTGTCATATAGGCTCTTGAATAAAGAGTTGGCAATCTTAATTGGAATCTTCTTAAAAGTTACCATCATGGCATATATAAATTCTTCTACTTTATTCATTTCTATCTTCCCAAGTTTATCAATCTCAACATGTGTAAATCCACTTGAATCAACATTATTCTTGATATTTTCACACAATTTGTCCAAATTAGAAGAGGGACTATGACTTACCACTTTGAATTGGTTGTTATCATCTGATTTGGTCCTCTCCTCATCTAATTCAGTCTAGGCAATATATTTCCATCTTTGTCTCTGCTCAAGTTCATGTTCTTTTTTAGTTGTGCTAACTCTCTTTCCCTTTGGCTTCTCAACTCCTTGAGTTTTCATAGTAGTAGCTCTTGTGCTAGACCTAGTAATAGGAACTGTAGGATTTTTTTGTGAAGGTTTCACAACCTTTTAGGGTTTGGTTGCTAGTGGCTTCTTTTCTTTCTCTTCTTCTCTTCTGTGGCAATAGGTGCTTCATTGCCTTCTTCTCCCTCAACACCATCAAATTTTTCTTCTTCTTCTCCTTATTCCTCTCCTTGACCTTGTTTAAGAGCCAATGGTGCTTCGATAGGTGTATCTTCTTCATCATCTTCATTATCCTCTTCTTCTTCATCTCCTTCTACCTCTTCACCAAATTGTTCCTTGAGCTTCTTTACAATTTTGTTCTTTCTTAACTTAGAAGTTGTCTTCAAATCCATTGTGATCTTTCACTTTGCTACATCATAATTTCCAAATGTAGTAGCATTCTTATCTACTTCCTTTGCAAGTAAAGTAGTGATGGATACAAATGCCTCATCCACATTAATCTCATAAGGAAATGGTTTGAGCCATCTAACCCTTGGAACAACAACTTGGACATGCAATATTTGTTGACAATTAAAAATTAAAAATAACATAGAACATTCATCAACCCTATTATTTCAAAACAAAATATGCAAAGCGGGGTATTTTAAAAACCTCAAATTGGTTCTCCATCCTTCAAACTATAGATGAAGATGATTGATCTATTTAAAGGAAATTTTTACTTCAACACAAACTAATCCTCCTCTGAACAAACTAATGTAGCATGTATTCTCAAAAACTAAATATGCTAAACCTATTTATCAGCTAGTAAGGATCACAACAAATGTGAGAAATAAATGACCACTTTATCTTCTTGATCATGTCATCCAAAGGAAACCCTTCAATTCAACTCCTTTGATTCCTGTTCGAAATCAGATTAACCCTAAAACCTATATCCCTCCCCATCGAAGATCACAAGTTCCCAAAGTTTCAGATCTTAACCCCCCTCTTAAGCTCATTTCACCTCCTTTTGATTGATTACCCTCAAGAATATTTCTAATTTAAACTCTAAAATCCAAAAATCTCAACACATAGATCAAGAATCTGAAGGGTAAAAGCACAAACCTGTCTCACCTTTTATAAAGAAAAGTGATATCAGAATGTGACAGTTCAACATTAATGACAAAAAAAATGGTATTTGCGTTTAAAATATGAAGATGATGTAAACTGATGAAATGTGTAGAATTGTATGAATTTTATGCCTATAATTTTTATTATTTTTTTGACTAAGAATTTATTCATTTTATTTTATTTTGAAGTCCCTTTTTTAACTGTAAAAAATATAGGATGTAGTTCCCGTCAAACAAGTATGTGCAAATCATCTTTTTTTGTTATGATTTGAAAATATTTTATAGATGACATGTATAGCTAGTGCACAAAAAAAGAAATAATTATTTTTGATGTATATTTTCTTTGTTATAAGTACTCAAGTTTGACCTTGTCAGAATCCAATAGTTTTTTCCTCCCGTCAAAACTTCCCTATCAAATCTATACCTTCTTGAAAAAAAAATTACATATTCATGAAGAGGATTCTCTCCTCTAGTGATAAATATATTTATTTTATTTTTTTGATATTATTTACTATTTTTTTTTTCATTTTTTGAGAGAGCATCTTCTGAAATGTTGAAATATCGACTTATAATATTTTTAGATTATAACATATTATAACTAATCAAAACACTCAAAAATTTATATAATGATGATATTGAATCTAAAATCTATAAAAGGGTATTTTTAGTTTTTTTTAAAATTGAGTTTTGATAGAGAAATGAGATTTGACCAAAACAAGTTTTTGTATCACAAACGGTGACATAGATCTATGCTTTTACCCTGAAGCAATTATTATAATCAACAATAAGACTATCGAAGAGCGTTGTTCATATTGTCAAAAATAGGGAGTGTTTTCCTATTGGAGCAAGCTCATTAAAATTATGAAATGGGAATCTAGTTTCAATGAATCAATTGCTCATAACTATTCAGCCCCAACATGGGTAGAAGTAGAATCAATGTCTTCTAAACTTAATCACATAGAAATTTTCAAGCGCATTAGATCTTCTATAGGAGAACTCATAGGGTTAGAAGCTAATTTCAGTGAGCATAATAACAACAAAATGCTTATCAATTTAAAATTAGAACATTCAAATCTTAAAATGATTAAACTAATAACAAATAGATCTCTCTATAATCTAAAAGTCTCAAGATATGAGGGGTGTATAAAAGATATCATTAAAATGGATAACTCTCAAAACAATAATCGTAAATGCCTAGATTTAAATTCATGTTTGAAAGAAATTTTTCCTATGATACATATTACAAATAAAATTGATCATACAAGGAATATCTTAGAACATTTGGCTCATTCACAGACAAAAACAAGTATCAAAAGAGCCATGTTAAGATTAGTAGAGGAAGATATCATCAAGGATATTGACAAAGGGGATTTCTTAATCAGTACTTCAAGTCTTCCTAAATCACTTCACAATAAAGGAGACCTTTTAAACAAATCTCTAGCAATCAGATCATAGATTGTTCATGATAGAGTTGATAAGTGTTGGAGATATTCAAGACTATGCTAAGTTACTGAGAGGGGAGGGGTGAATCAGTAACTTCTATAATTTCTACAGCAATTTATATTATGAATCCAATAAACCACTTAGCATTTAATTTATCACATTTGATTTAATTACATTCATGTGAAACTAAAAATATAAAAGCATCCACAATACTTGAACACAATGATTTGGTGACCCAAAAACCTTCCAAATAGAAAGTAAAACTGGGGTGGGGATGATACCCACAAAAATTCAATACTGTAGCATAAAGTTGACCTGTTAAGGCGTACAATGATCACTTTTGATGATTTTCGCCATTAGGAGCAATTAGGACTGCTAGGTCCACCTTGTTAGAGGTTTTACAAACACACAATGAAGTATGCACTCTATTAAGAGATTTAAGAAAGACTGTTAAGTCTACCTTGTGAAAGGATTTTGACTGGTTCACCTGTTAGGATGAAACAATAGATCTCTGACTTATGACTGGATTGTTGATAGAGATTCCTTGATTGTATTGATCACCTTTCTGTGATAGATTTGTCACTATTGCTCCTTATGCTGATATGGCCTTCATAAATCTTTATCTACTACTTATATTCACATTCTTGTATTTTCATTTCATACACATTTTATTTCATACATTCATATTGATATGATATAATACATCACATATATATATCAAACAAATTTTCAAAATTACAAAGTCAACCATCATATAGGTTAACACATATATCACAAAGTTGGCCCAAATGAAGACACTCAGGTTCTAAAGACTCACTTGGTGAAGTTCTAATACTTAGCACCCATTTTCATTACTCAGCATCATCATGCACTCAATAGACGTAGAGGCTCGGTGCATATTGATCACTTCAAACTAGTCTTGAACTCGGTCTACACTGGTGACTCAGTAGATACTATGTAACTTGGCATACTCTAAATCATTCAATAAACACATAAGCTTTGTTTACACTAGCTTCACATTATGTGAACTATGAATTTGATAGAAACTGTAATGCTCGATAACCACTGGAATGCTCAAATAAAACTATTAGACTGAATCTTCTCAGTTTGAACTATTGGGCTTCACACCAACTAAATACACTTGGTAACCACTAAAATGCTTGGTAGATATTGGAATTAGTCCAAAAAACTCGGTAGAAACTATAGAGCTTGGTGGCTACTTAATTACATGGCTAACACTATAGACTATTCAATGAGCTTGGTAGCCATACAAAATTTGAATAAGTGTGTGTCACTAATAAAAAACTTGACTGATAATTCAACAATCTCCCTCTTTTTAGTGACAAAAACACTTATTAGTCAAAATTTTATATACATCACCATGTGATACTAGCTCGATAGAATATACTGTTTTGAGATTTTTCAAAATTTATCTTTGTAAAGTATATTGTACATCATCTATTATATATATTCTCCTCATAGCATGTTTCTTCCCCATACTATGTGTCTCTCCATATATATTATACCATGTGTCTCAATAATAATCTCCCCACGTTTGACAATAATGGCAAAGATTTATTCAGAAATTATCTACATGGAGACACCAAAATGAGATAAAAAATCAAAATGTACCTTAAGAATAAGTGCCAAGGTTTTATCCCAATTCTCTTGCAAAATTTTGCATGCATGTAGAGCAATTTGTACTTCTGCAGAGAGTTCTATCATGTGATCTACAATAAAGAAGTTGTTATCATGGATCAAGGTTTTTGAGTAAACAATATGTTTTTGCATTGTATCCATGATAGGAAGGATTGTATTCTAAATATCAATCAATGTTGATCGGATCCTTGCTTCTTCTCTTAACAACTTTGCTTGCATGTCTGACAAAAATATGATCTTCATGTGATGTGTAGAGCTTGAACTATGGTCAAGTTGAAACTGCTGAGCACTGGCTTTCATATCCTCATTGATTTTTGACAGTTTTCCCTTTATTTCCTTAGTGAAATTGGAAACATCACATAAATTCACAGATGTCACATTTGTGTAGGAGGTCTCAAGATTGATCAAAATTGATGAAAGCTCAACTTGATGAATAGCAATGTGCTCCAACACTTTATTATCAAATTTCTTTTTAGCTTCCTCAATTAGCTTGTCTTGTCCACTACTGTCCTCATTGAACTTTTGGATTGGTTTTGCTAATTGTAACAAAATAGGTTGAGAAGTATCAACCTCAATTCCTATAGCCTTAGACAAAATATTTTTAGCATCATCAATAATCTTATACTCTCTATCTCTTTCTTCTCTTAAGTTTTTCTGCTTTACCTTTTTCTGAAGAATTTCACCAAACTAATGCATTTTATCTACAGAAAGATTATGAATATCCCATTTGGGAATTTCTATTTCCTCATCTAAGTCTATGTCATCCTCTATGTCCTTTCCTTTACTCAAAAATTTTGCACTCGATTGAGCCTTAGGTTCAAATGTCCTTGTACTGAACGCTTTTGTATCCAAAATGGAAACAGTAGTTGATATACTAGGAATTGTAGTGAAAATTGATACAGTACTAACCAATAGAATACTAACAGGAATGCTTGTCGAATCCAAAATTGAAGTATACAAAACTATAGTATCCAAAATTGAAGTACTTACTACAGAAGAACTCAAAATTGTAGAAGACACTGTATTCATAACTGATGACATCAACTTGGTAGCTAAAGAAGTGAGAGTTTGAAGCTCGATAGATGAAGTGGAAGTCACTTCTATTAATGATACATTGAGCTGAGTGGGGGCAAAGAGTGATTGGACATTTAAAGTGTCTATGGTTGTCACAATCAAACTCGTTGAAGCTGTCTCTGAGCTTGATATAGCTACTAGTTTGCTTGGAGAGTGAGGAAGTGAGGCAATGACTATAGCTACTATCTTCATTGGGTCAGTCTCCTTATCATCTTCTTTATCTTCCTTGGTAGCTTCCTCCTCTTTATCTTCTTCATCTTTCTCATTGTCAAAATGTGTAGGCTCGGTTAAGTTTCTTCTTCATCATTATCACTGTCATCATCATCATCTTTTATTTCAATTGGTTGCTCACTTGGCTTGTGGAGATGATAGACATTTTTCCAAGTGTTTGTGGCTTTCTTAACCACATGCTCTATATCTTTGATCAAAATTAAACATGTATTAAAACTAAGAGTCATTTTATCTTTATTTTTCTTCAAAGACTCTTTTATTTCAGCATCAATCATGCTTGGTAGCAACTGCCTTAGGGTTTGTGCATAAATTTGTTTTGCTATTTGCATTGCAAAGTCCCATCTTGGCTTTATTTTCTCTAATAATTCATTATATATTTGAGAGGTGACCTGATCTGGTGAATACTTCCATTTGCCCATTTTGGTCAACACTAGTTCTTCCACCTGTTTGTGCTCTACCTCTATCCTTGTTTCATACTTCAAAGATTTGAATATTTTTTTATTATTGCAACTTCTTCCATTTTTTTCAACTTTTCTTGGAAGGTGGGAGGAGGTTTGCTAAGGATAATATCACTTCCTTTCTTCCTGGACCTCCTTGTGAAGACTGCAGTGGATGGCTTAGGTGGCTTGGTGATGATCACCTTTCCTTTCTTCTTCAGAGGTTCTTCTTCCTTTTTTTGATTCCTCTTCATCCTCTACCTCTTCTAAATCTTCTCCTTACCTTCAGTTAACATGAGAGGTGTGCTAGTTTTTAGTTTAGCTATCCTCATGTTTCCTTTGTTAACTGCCTAAGGGAGTTTTATCTCCAGTTCTATCCTTGCCTTGGCTTCATCATAGGTTCCAAAGTATGGTGCCTTTGGATCAATAGATTCATTAATTAGAGCTTCAATAATATCCTTTGCTTCATCAATATTTACCTCATAAGGAAGAAGTTTCATCCACACAATTCTGGGCTTCACTACCTAGATTTAAACTCTGTCACAATCAACCATAAAGCACACATCATCTTTGTAATCCTCAACTAACTTCTTAGGTTTCTTGAACCTATTGTTCATTTTCTCTTTGAACACTTTGAAGTAGTTTTCCATAATTCTGACATAGTTCTCTCCCATTTATGCAATGTATTCATTTATTTGGTATAGTACAGGCACATCTTTTCTCCATACTATTGTGCCTTTGGAAGGGAAGAACTTCTGAACATAAAAGAACAAACAAGTCAAGAGTGAACCAAATTTACAGGGGCTATTCTTGGATGTCCTAATACTTTCCTTGTTTTTGTTGAGTTGCTTCAACAACATATCTGCCAAGTGATAAGATAGATTTTTTTTACCAATTTATAAGTTAAGTCCACAGCTTTGCATGATACACTGTTAAGGTGGCTCAAACTATATATCTTATGTGCTATAACATGAATTTCAAATTTTAGCTCTGCATATATCACACTATTAATTTCCATGCCTCTACCATCCCACTCTGCTAGGGTTTTCTTTTCCAGCTCAGCCCAACCTAGGGTTTTGGTGGTTTTAGCTTTGGTGAGCATGGGGAGGCTAGTGATGCAATGAATCATTTTCTTTGTAATCACAATTGGTTACTCAAGTAATAGTTGACCATTATGCACCTAGCTTAAAATGTATCTAATCCATTTAATTTGAAAACTTGGGGCATGTGGGGAATATGCGTTAAACCTTTGTCTTCCAAATGCTTATGCTTAGGTTTAAGAATTCCATTAACACACAATTCACCTAGGGCATCATCCATTTCTAGGGTGCAATTTCTTGAATAGAGCACTTGAAATGAGTATGAATATCATTAATAAGGAGTACCTTTGGAGGAATTTTTGATTGAGCTTCGCTTGAGTCAAGGGTTTTGCAATCACGGGCACAAGTTTGAAATTTGGTGCTTTCCACTCAACTCCTCGAACCAACATCTCAGACCCTCTCTTCACTTTGATGTTTCTTGATACCATTTTACTTGGTAAACTATGAGAACCTTGATAACTTGTTGGAAATTTGCTTAAAGTTGCTTGATCGCTCTATAAATCACTTCTTTCCAATAGCACTTAGATTTCTCGATGAGAAATGAGTTTGATTTCATGCCTTTTGTTAAAGCTTTGCCATTAATGCTCGGTACAAAGATAGCTAAGTTGAAATCATGCTTGACAACCTATCATCCACTATCCAATGATCACTTGGTGAAGGCTTTGTGACTCAGTAACCATTTATGTTTTGTTACTCCTGACCTTGCTTGGTAGAGTCCATGACCCGACCTTACTCGATAGAGAAGGTAACTAGGTGATAATTGATACTAATCTTCCTCAATGATCCTTTTGTATCTTGAATACTGATTTTGATCTTTGTCACCTTTCAATTGGAATTATTTGAATGTGATCTTGATAACGTAGTTCCAGTTCTCCTTTGGAAACCTAGTTGGAAATGGTGGAGTCACCCACTTCTTGAGTGACATGACCATCATTACTTGGACTAGCATCTTCAGTAGATTTAGGAATCCATTGCTGCCTCATCTACTTTTGAATTTTTTTTACTTTTACCTTCTTTTCATCTTCAATTTTACCAGTATTCATGCAATTTTTGGCTAGATCACCAAGTTCGATACAAGTGAAACATATTATGGTGGTATCTCTCTTCCTTGTGTGATGTTTAACACAATTCATACCAATGTGTCCAAATTCTCTACACCAATCACATCTACACCAAGTGTTGTAGTCCCAACTGAATATTGCTTTCACAATTTTCTCTACCAGATTAAATGACTTAGTTCTACATTGTGATGCCTTCTGACCTTATTTCTTGCACTTGTGACACTTGCCCTCAAATTTTGGTTTCTCTTTGCATTCATTAGCCCTGTGACCATTCTAATTGCAATTGTGGAATTTTCCATTAAATTTTGCTTTATCATTACTCCAACATTTGTTTGATGTATGACCTGACTTACCACAATGATTGCAAGTAGGTCTTTGATTTCTTTGAGCACCTTGTTCAGAGGATTCACCTTACTCTTTGTATCCAATTCCTACTTTTCCTTTTTGCCTATAGAGGTTTTGCTCATTGAGTTGAACCATGTCTACTTGAGATTTCATCATTCTTTCATTGATTTTCTTTTCAGTGTTTAGGTCATTTTTCAATCTTTCACCAATTTTCTTTTCAGATCTCAGCTCATTTCTCATTCTTTCATTGATTTGTCTTTCTAAATTTAGATCATTCCTTAATCTTTCATTGATATGTTTTTGGCTCATGATTTCCTAATTTGCATTGGAGAATTGATCCATAAGATCTACATGCTAAAGGGATTGGTTCTAGATCTCATTGTTTCTTCCATCCATTTCTTCTTTTACCTTGTTCCTCTGTTCTAATATTTCACATAGCCTTACTAACCAAATTTCTTGTTCTCTTTTCAGTTTCCTTACTTCTTCTTGTAGGGAACCATTCTTCTCTAGGAGTTTTTTGATTGCATCATTTGCTTCATCTAAATTGCTTGAAGGGAAAAAATCTTCAATTCTCTCTTCAATGTAGAGATGGTCATTCATTTGATTTGCAATTTTCTTTCTTCTTTTTAGGGATTGGGAAAGTTGCTCCTTAGCTTTCTTGAGTTGTGCAATGGCCATTTCATCCAACTATTCATTGTCAATTGCCTTATCAAGTCTGAATATCTCCATTATCCTTGATCTTTGCTCAAGTTGTTAGACTTTTACTTGAGAACCACAAAGCTCTAATACCAATTTTAGGAAATATTCAAGACTATGCTAAGTTACTGAGAGGGGAGGGGTAAATCTGTAACTTCTAAAATTTTTATTTTGAATCCAATAAACCACTTAGCATTTAATTTATCACATATGATCTAATTAAATGCATGTGAAACTGAAAATATAAAAGCATCCGCAACACTTGAACACAATGATTTGGTGACCCACAAACTTTCCAAATAGAAAGTGAAACTAGGGTGGGGATGATACCCACAAAAAATTAATACTGCAAATAAAGTTGGCCTATTAACGCTTACAATGTGTTAGAATTCTTTAAAATAACTGAGAGGGGGGGTGAATCAATTATTCAAGGTCTAAATGCCCTAATAATACTTTTTCTCAAATTATAGTGAGTCCATAAACTTTTCATCTGTTCAAACTTAAATCAATCATCTTAGCAAATTACAGTAAATCAATTCTGGAGGAATAAAGCATGCAAGATCAACACATGACACAGTGATTTATGTGGAAACCCAATTTCAGAAAAACCACTAGTAACTTGCTACTTAATTCTCACTCTTCTAAAGTGATGCCTTGTTAAAATCCTGCCCTGTTAAAGGCTTACAACACACTGTTAAATGTGACCTTGTTAGAGGATTTCACCATACTGTTAGGAATGGGCCTGGTCAAAGGACTTAAGAACATTCACTTGGAATGTCGCCCTGTTAACAGATTTATAACATGGCTATTAAACCAACCTAAGTCCATAGGATTTAAACTATCTATTACAATTGCTAGAGAGTAACAATAATAACTTTCTGATCTAATACAACTTACAACATATTTTGCAAATTTCATATCACACTTTAGTTCAGTCCTTTTGCTTGGCTTTTAATCACTTCGTCTTTGACAGCTTGTCATCTCAAGCTTCATCTCCTTGAGTCTTCTCACTCATCATACCAATGCAACCATATCTGTGGTCATCTGTTGAAGCAGAGTAACTGTGCTCTCTTACTCCTTAGCACCTCCTTCAACACTTTATGCTTTCATGCTTGACCTCCTCTCTTCTGCTTCGTGACCTTGTTACTCCTTAAATAGAAATCTGGATTGCCTTTGCCGCTCGATTCTCCCTCTCCAACTTTAGGGTTTCAAATGGATTAGGTAGGATACAATGTATCTACCCCATATCTTGCTCTTATCTAGAAACTTCATCTAGACTCCAGTTGTATTCTCCAAAAATGTTCTACATGGTAATTTGTGCCACTAGCTCATCACTCTTATTTTCTATTTAATTCACAGAATTCTAGATAACAACCTTGTCAGCTTAGATCTAACGAATCTTTGATCTTAGAAATAATGAAGCAACTCAACATTATTGGTTTACTAATGCTCAACATCTCTATGTTACTTGGCACTTGTATCTTGCTCGGCACTTGTTTCTGCTTGACACTTTTTTCTTGACTCGGCACTTGTATCTACTCGGCACCTGTTTCTTGATTCGACACTTGTATCTACTTGGCACTTGTTTCTTGACTCGGCACTTGTCTCTGCTCGGCATCTAAAGATCACTCGGCATCTAAAGTTCACTTGGCATCTGAAGATCACTTGCTTGGCTTCAACTAGGAATCTGTTCGACACTTAATAGCTTGCTCGGCTCCCTCTCTAATAGACTTAGTTAGGCTTTACAAATGACTTAGCTAAAATCTTACATCTTTGATATGTTTCAGTGTGCCCATTCTCTGTGTATAAGACTATGTCATCAATACACTCTTTCATCAATGGCTTAGCTGATCTTTGTACTTCATTACAACATCATAACTTCAACCTTTCTCTAGGTGTTCTAGTTACATCTTATTGATTGCGTCCTCCTTGTCAATCAACCAATTGATAGTATTTGGATCACTAAAGCAATTGTCATTCCTGCAAGTAGCAAGTTTGAAATCAATGACAAAACAATGATTGAGAACATTATTTACTATTTTCATTACTATTTATGTATGATCTTTTCAAACATTTCCAACAATCTACCTCATGATCTTTTCAATCATTTTCAACAATCTCCCTCTTTGGCATTGATGGCAAACCAAATTGATTAATTGATCAACTTAGTTACCACCAAGATTGTATATGTTTTCTGCTACTTTCTGTGTCTTCCTACTAATCTCATATATCTCCCTCTTTCATATATATCTCCCTCTTGCTTTGTATTGATTAGTTTTCTGCATATTTCTCCCTCTTTGACATAAATGCCAAAGATGTAGCATCTTTAATATGCACAATATAAGCTTTGGCTATGATGTCTTCTCCCTCTGTCACCATGCTTGTGACTGATTTTGACTTTCTACTCCTGCTATCATCCTCTGCATCATTTTTCAAATATTTCAATGATTTATTCCTATTGATGCAGGGCAGCTTCCTTGTTGTTTTACACTGCTTGAGTTAGGAGCATTACCCCCATCTTGCCTCTTAGATATTCATAAGCATCTTTGGGCAATGGTTTGGTGAAGATATCTGCAATTTGTTCCTTTGTGTGAATGTACTCCAACTTTAGTTGTTTGTCTTCTACCAATTCTTTGACATAGTGATACTTGATTGCAATAGGCTTGGTTTTTGCATGCATTACTGGATTTTTGGATATGTTTATAACACTTGTATTATCACAATACAATATCACAGATTTTGTTACCTCTTCTTTCATCCCTTTCAATAGATGTGTAAGCCATATAATGTTTGTGCAATTGACTACTGCTGCCACATATTCTGATTTTGCAGTAGACTGGGATGTGCATGTTTGTTTCTTGCTAGTCCAGGTAACTAGCCTTTTACCTAAAAATAATGCACCTCCACTTGTGCTT
Organism: Cupressus sempervirens; assembly: GCA_028749045.1. Taxonomy (NCBI): domain Eukaryota; kingdom Viridiplantae; phylum Streptophyta; class Pinopsida; order Cupressales; family Cupressaceae; genus Cupressus; species Cupressus sempervirens. Next base: position 1,053,887,093 of record CM053785.1, read on the forward strand.
TTTCTGTCATCAATGTTGCCTCCCCAATCTGCATCTATATATGCATTGAGCTCAAACTTCTCATTCTTTTTGTAATATAGACCAAAGTTGTCAGTTCCTTTGAGATACCTCATTATTCTTTTTACTGCTATGAGATGATTTTCTTTGGGATTAGCAGAGAATCTAGGCACTATTCCAACTGCTAATGCTATGTTTGGTCTGCTATGTACAACATATTGTAGTTTTCCAATCATGGATCTATACATTGTTTGATTGACTTCAACTGATACATCATTTTTGGATAACTTATTTCCCGTTGCCATTGGTGTGCTGACTGGTTTGGATTCTTCCAATCCAAATGTTTTACGTATCTCTTTGATATACTTTGATTGTGTCACAAATATACCATGTTTTAGTTGATTTACTTTCAATCCAACAAAAAATTTGATTTCTCCAAACATAGACATCTCAAACTCATGTTTCATTTTATCAGCAAAGCCTTTGCAAAGCACTTCCTTTCCTCCAAAAACTATGTCATCCACAAAGATTTCAGATACAATAATATCCTTACCTTCTTCTGATTTGATGTACATGTTGTTGTTATTATTAGTTCTTTCAAATCCTATTTTCACTAGATACATGTGATGTCTCTCATACCATGCTCTGGGTGCTTGTTTCAGACCATAGAGTGCTTTATGTAATTTGCAAACCATCCCTGTTGTTCTCATCAAAAAATCCCTCTGGTTGTTCAATATAGACTTCCTCTTCCAATATGCCATTTAAAAAAATAGACTTTACATCGATCTGATAGACTTTAAAACCTTTATATGCAGCATAGGCAAGTAAAGTTCTTACTCCTTCCATTCTAGCAACAGGGGCGAATGTTTCCCCATAGTCTAATCCTTCTTCTTGAGCATAACCCTTGCATACTAGTCTAGCTTTGTTTCTAGTAATCTCGCCATTCTCATCTAACTTGTTTTTGAATACCCACTTGGTGCCAATCACATTCTTGTCAACTGGTCTGGGAACCAAACTCCAAGTTTTGTTCTTCTTTATTTGATCAATCTCTTATTCTATAGCTTTATACCAGTCATCATCTTGTAATGCACCATATACTATCTTAGGTTCAAGTTTGCTAATTAGACATGATTCATATGTTAGTCTATTCCTTGTCATTGGTCTTGCATCTTTGTCACCAATTATGTGTTCAGCAGGGTGATGTCTTTTTCCATATTTGGATAATCTTGGTTCTTTCCTTGTTTCCATGTTTGATCTTTCAGATTCAGGGTCACTATGCACTGAGTTGTCAGGTTTTTCTTCATCTCTTTCATGTGTACTATTTTTTGGATCAGATTGTGCATGTCTTTCATTCTGTAACTCGGCTTCTAAATGTAACTCGACATTCACTAGTTGTGACTCGACTGAAACTAAAATTTGTTGTTGAATCTCAATTTGATTGACAGGCATTCCTTCATAAGAATACACAAAGGTTCTGTATTCATCTATTCTCTTTGGTTCTTCGGCTTGGACTTCTGTATGCTCACCAAAGTTTACATTTGCACTTTCCACAATTTTGTTAGTGTTAGTATTCAAACACTTATATGCCTTACTTCTAGTGGAGTAACCAAGGAATATGCCTTCATCACTTTCTGCATCAAATTTTCCATTTCTAGCATCTTTAAGGATAAAGCATTTGCAACCAAATACTTTGAAATTTTTTACATTGGGTGAGTGACCATACCATAATTCAAAAGGTGTTGTATTTGTACCTTTCTTGACTTGTACACAATTCAGTGTATGAACAGCTACACTTACAGCTTCTCTCCAGTATTTTAGAGCAACAGTATTTTCCATCATTAGTGTTCTGGCACAGTCAATCACAGATCTATTTCTTCTCTCAACAATTCCATTTTATGGGGGAGTTCTAGGAGCTGACATTTGCCTTTTAATTCCCTTGTCATTACAAAATATCTCAAATTTATTTGATGTGAATTCACCACCTCTGTCTGATCTCAGGCATTTCAAACTCTTTCCTGTTTCCTTTTCAACTCTAGCTACATACCACTTAAATATTTGAAAAGCATCATATTTTTGCTTTAAGAACATAACAGTCATCATCCTGGAATAGTCATCAAAAAACAACATTATATATTTGTCTCCTTTGTAGCTTTGTACTTCCATTGGATCACATAAGTCAGTATGGACTAACTCAAGTACTTCTTTAGATGTATAGTTTTTACTTTTGAAACTTGACTTTGTCATCTTTCCTAGCTAACATTGTTTGCACATGATATTATTAGGTTTCTTCAATTTAGGTAAACCTCTGACTTTCTTCATTTTACTTATATTGACCAAATTGTCAAAGTTGACATGACATAGCCTTCTATGCCATAACCGTTCATCATCAAATTTTGCAACAAAACAAGAAACATCATCCATATCAAGGTAAAACAGATTACTTCTTGTTTGATCTCCTTTTCTTATCAATTCACCATCAGTGCCATAGATTTTTGCAGTTTTGTTTCCAAATTCTACTTTGCATCCTACATTGCCTAACTCTGAGACACTCAGCAAATTGTAGTTTAATCCTTCAACATAGTATGCATTATCACATGAAATTTGTTCTATAATCTTAATGGAGCTTTTTCCTTTTATTTGACATGGAGCATCATTACCAAATCTAACACTATTTCCATCATACTGAGTAAGGTTAACAAACTTACTTTTGTCTCCTGTCATGTGATGTGAGCATCCACTGTCTATGATCCATCTATCATTTTTGTTCATACTTGTTACCAGTGTTGTAGGTTCTTCTTCATCAGATTGGTCTTTCATGGCTACATAGACAACTTCATCGTCATGATCATCAGAATTCTCTTCAACAATATAACACTTCTTGCCTTTGTCTTTGTAATCTCTCTTATCATCTTCTCTTCTATATTTGTTGCCTTCCTTATAATCCTTTTTTTGTGTACACCTTGCAGCAATATGTCCTACTTCATTGCAATTGAAACAAATGATAGGCATCTTACCTTTGAATTTTCCTTTGCCTTTGTGAAATCTTCTAGCTAGCAATGCTTCCAATTGTTCCACATCTTCCTCACGAGTGCTACTGTCACTGGATACATATTTCATTTTTCTTCATTTCTTTGGTTTCACTTGTTCAGCATCTTTCAGTGATAGCTTGGCCTTGAAAGCAAATTCAACATTCTCAGGTCTGTAGTTGTCAAAGTTAGATAACTCAAATGCAGTGAGTCTACCCACTATTCCTTCAAAACTTAGATTGTTTCCTGGTACACATCTTAGTTCTTGTATTGCTGATACTCTAATAGCATAGATAGGGAGCAAGGTTCTTAAGAGCTTACTATTAACAATATCTTCATCCAATTGACCACTCAAACATCTTATTTCACTTACCACTTCCTTTATTCTAGCGCCATACTGAGCAACATTCTCGCTTTCCTCCATTTTAATATCATCAAACTTTTCTCTGAGGCTTTCTCTTTTTTCTCTTTGGACATTCTGATCTCCTCCATAAATGTCTGATAGGGCTTTCCACATTTTGAATGCAGTGTCACATCCTTTGATATCATCTAATTCAACATAGTTGAGTGTTGAAGCAATCTCCAGCATTGTCTAATTGTGTTCCTGTTTGTTTTTCAAATCTTCTATAGTAAGAGTGCTAGTTGGATCAACATGTTTAGTAACAATTGAATTTTGGGCATAATCTCCTATGGATCCAAGATGGAGTTTCATCAAACTCTGCCATGCAACAAAGTTTTCTTTGTTGAGCTTTGGGACTTCTCTCTTATGCATTTTGATCTTTTTTGCTTCTAGTCCCTTTAAATTGAATTAGCAGTTTGGCTCTGATACCAATTGTTCTTTAGAATAACTGAGAGAGGGGGTGAATTAGTTATTCAAGGTCTAAATGCCCTAATAATACTTTTTCTCAAATTATAGTGAGCCCATAAAATTTTCATCCATTCAAACTTAAATCAATCATCTTAACAAATTATAGTAAATCGATTTTGCAAGAATAAAGCATGCAAGATGAACACATGACACAATGATTTATGTGGAAAACTAATTTGGGAAAAACCACCAGTAACATGCTACTTAATTCTCACTCTTCTAAAGTAATGCCCTGTTAAAGGCTTACAACACACTATTAAATGTGACCTTGTTAGAGGATTTCACCATACTATTAGGAATGGGCCTGGTCAAAGGACTTTAGAACATTCACTTGGAATGTCACCCTGTTAAAGGATTTATAACATGACTATTAAACCAACCTAAGTCCATAGGATTTAAACTATCTATTACAATTGCTAGAGAGTAACAATAATGGCTTTCTGATCTGATACAACTTACAACATATTTTGCAGATTTTAGATCACACTTTAGTTTAGTCCTTTTTCTTGGCTTTTAATCACTTCATCTTTGACAGCTTGTCATCTCAAGCTTCATCTCCTTGAGTCTTCTCACTCATCATACCAATGCAACCATATCTGTGGTCATCTATTGAAGCAGAGTAATTGTTCTCTCTTACTCCTTAGCACCTCGTTCAACACTTTATGCTTTCATGCTTGACCTCCTCTCTTCTGCTTCGTGACCTTGTTACTCCTTAAATAGAAATCTGGATTGCCTTTATCGTTTGATTCTCCCTCTCCAACTTTAGGGTTTCAAATGGATTAGGTAGGATACAATGTATCTACCCCATATCTTGCTCTTATCTAGAAACTTCGTCTAGAGTGCAGTTGTATTCTCCAAAAAAGTTCTACATGGTGTTCTGTGCCACCAGCTCATCACTCTTAGCTTCTATTTAATTCACAAAATTCTAGATAACAACCTTGTCGGCTTAGATCTGATGAATCTTCGATCCTAGAAATAATGCAGCAACTCAACATTATTGGTTTACTGATGCTCAACATCTCTGTGTTACTCGGCATTTGTATCCTGCTCGGCACTTATTTTTGCTCGGCACTTGTTTCTTGACTCGGCACTTGTATCTGCTCGGCACTTGTATCTTCTTGTTTCTTGACTCAACACTTTTATCTTCTCGGTATTTGAAGATCACTCAGCATCTGAAGTTCACTTGCTCAACTTCAACTAGGAATCTGTTCATCGGCTCCCTCTCTAATAGACTTAGTTAGGCTTTACAAATGACTTAGCTAAAATCTTACATCTTTGATATGTTTCAGTGTGCCCATTCTCTATGTCTTAGAGTATGTCATCAATACACTTTTTCATCAATGGCTTAGCTGATCCTTGTACTTCATTACAACATCATAACTTCAACCCTTCTCTAGGTGTTCTAGTTACATCTTATTGATTTCCTCCTCTTTGTCAATCAACCAATTAATAGTATTTGGATCACTAAAGTAATTGTCATTCCTGCAAGTAGCAAGTTTGACATCAATGACGAAACAATGATTGAGAACATTCTTTACTATTTCCATTATTGTTTATGTATGATCTTTTCAATCATTTCCATCAATCTCCCTCATGATCTTTTCAATCATTTCCAACAACAATGATCACTTCTTATGATCTCCCCTAGTAGGATGAATTAGGACTGCTAGGTTCACCTTGTTAGAGGTTTTACAAACACACAATGAAGTATGCACTCTATTAAGAGATTTAAGAAAGATTGTTAAGTCTACCTTGTGAAAGGATTTTGACTAGTTCACCTATTAGAATGAAATAGTAGATCTCTAACTTACAATTGGATTGTTGATAGAGATTCCTTGATTGTACTGATCACCTTTCTCTGATAGATTTGTCACTGTTGCTCCTTATATTGATATGGCCTTCATAAATCTTTGTCTATTGCTTATATTCACATTCTTGTATTTTCATTTCATACACATTTTATTCCATACATTCATATTGATATGATATAATACATCACACACACACACACACACACACACACATATCAAACCAATTTGCAAAATTACAAAGTCGGCCATCATATAGGTTAACACATATATCACAAAGTTGGCCCAAATGAAGACACTTATGTTTTGAAGACTGACTTAGTGAAGTTATGATACTCGGAGCCCATTGTCATTACTTGACATCATCTTGCACTTGATAGATGTAGAGGCTCAACCCATACTGATCACTTCAAAGTAGTCTTGAACTTGGTTTGCACTGGTGACTCGGTAGATACTATGTAACTTGGCATACACTGAAGCAGTCAATAAACACATAAGCTCAGTTTACACTAGCTTCGCATTACAAGAACTGTGAATTTGGTAGAAACTGTAATGCTTGGTAACCACTAAAATGCTTAGGTTGAACTGTTAGACTAAATCTACTAGGCTTCACACCAACTAAATACACTTGGTAACCACTAAAATGCTCGGTAGCTATTGGAATTAGTCCAAAAAACTTGATAGCAACTGTAGAGCTCAGTGACTACTGAATTACATGGCAAACATTGTAGACTATTCAATGAGCTCGATAGCCATACAAAATCTAAATAAGTGTGTGTCACTAATAAAAAACTTGACTAATATGTCAATAGATAAGGACCCTAATAACCTCGTCAACATTGAAGAAAATTTGGATAAATGCAACAATGTGAGCATTGTCTCAAGTAGAATCTATTTATTGATAATAAATAAATAAATAAAATTAGAACAATACAAAAGAATTAGTCATGATATCTTATTAATACAAAATGATAATAGTGATCAAATCATTCTTTGGGAAAAATCCCATAATGATCTCAACAATATAAATAAACCTACTAATCCAAAATAATAGAATAGGCCAATAAAATCTATAGAAAACAATGAAGTGTCCCAAGAAGGAGATTCAAAGTATATTATTTCAACTTTAGATCTTCTAGAATAAACATTAATCCAAAAGTAGATGTTAATAAAGAAAATGAAAAATAGAGAGAGAGAGAGAGAGAGAGAGAGAGAGAGAGAGAGAGAGAGAGAGAGAGAGAGAGAGAGAGAGAGAGAGAGAGGGGGGGGGGAGAATATTAGGTATGCTAACCCCAATTGAGAAGATAGACAACTAGAAAAAAGTAAGTACTCAAATAAATATTGAAAAGGAAATAAATTTAGTTTCTAATCCTCTCGAATCCAATGCATATATTACATGGCATACATAACAACTTACACAAACATGACATATTGCCTACAGGAAAAGGGCCAAAGAAACTAAAAATAAATCTTACAAATTTTGGCAAACCCCTTAGAGTGGGAATGATCCATTTGAATTAAGCATCTCAAGAAATTATCATGGTAAAAAAGATGAAGAAGAGTGGATAGGAGTTCGGGTGGAAGTAGAATCATATTTATTAGCAAGTAAATTAGAATCAGATTCAGGGAAAAAAAATCATAAGAAAGAAAACAATAATAAAGAATTATAGAAAGAAATTGGAATGCAAGAAAAATTAAATTATAATCAAAATAAATTAAAGCAAAGTAATCATAAAGCAGGAGAAATAAAGGAATTGATACAATCATAAAAATCCAATTTGAGCAGTACAATTCTCAAAGAACTAAGGGTAGAAGAAGTTGGATAAGAAGAAGATCTTATCAGACAATGTATAAGCAATGTGGAGGATAACATAGATTCTCTTGGCTAGGAATGTAACATGGAAGGTATAAAAATGGTTCATTGTGGGAAACAAAATAAGAAAAGAGGAATAAAAATGCTTGCAAAATTAAGATCAGTAACTGAAAAAGTAGAAAATCAAAAAAAAACTTTATGAAATCCTTAATGCTGGGAAGGGGAAGTTCCTTCCCATAGGGAAATGAAGTAAACAACTTGGAATGTTAGGTGACCAAATTCCCCTAACAAAAAATGCTTACTAAAGGAGTATCTAACTTTATTTGAATAAAAAATTATTTCAATTCAAGAAACAAAACTAAGCAAGTCAGAAGGAGATAAGTTAAGTAGGGAACTTAGGATATGGAAAACTAATCTGATAGAATTTGAGGGTGCCTCAGGGGGCATATGAATTATTTGGGGTCCTAGAAAAATTGAATAGTAGATGGATAAATAATAATAATTGGATGAGTGGAAAAACTAAAAGTCGTAAGATTTTTTTATATTTTGTATTAGTCAATATTAGTGGTCCAACTCCAACAACCAGTAAGAAAGCTCTTTGGCAAGGAATCATTACCTATATTAATAGTCATCCAATAGAGTTATTCTGGATAGGCAGGGACTTTAATGTAATATTAAGTCTAGAAGAAAAACAAGGAGGTTCTCTAACAATCTCCCCAGTCATGATAGATTTTAGTATTTGGATTTCTAGAGACAACTTAAAAGATTTTTCAACTTCCAATGGTCTCTACACTTGGCATAATAGAAGAAGATATTTATGTTAAATAGTAGAAAGACTTGACAAATTTACATTCATAGGAGACCTTAGAGATTTTGATCATTCAGTTCAATCCTTTATCCTTCCAAATGTGGGATCGAATCACTTTTTGGTCATATTAAAAATATTTGAACATAAAAAACCATCAAGAAATCCTTTTAAATGTGAGAAGATGTGGTTCAAAGTTGATTTTTTTTTAGAATAATTAAATAATGTCAGTCAGAAGGGATCATTGAAGGCTTCAAATGTTATTTTTTATATCCAAATTAAAGATGTTAAAGGAAATCATACTAAGATGGAATGACAAACACTTTAATAACATATTCAAAGAGAAGTTAGATATAGAAGAAGAACTGAAAAAATTAATGAAAAAATCATAAAAGAGGGATTAGACAATAATAAATACTTAATAGAAAAAGAACTTTTATCTAAACAAAAAATTTTTTGGCAAAAGAAGAAATCTGGGAAAAATTGGTTATGAAATAGGGATATGAATACTTTTTTTTGCATAATAGTACTATCAACAATAGAAATGTTAATAAAATATCAAGAACTAAATATGAACTAGGAAACAAAATAGGAGACCCAAAACATATAGCTGAAATATTTGTAGAATACTATACTAACATTATGAATAATTATGAAAATTCTAACTTATAGGCACAAAAAACTATGTTGAATGTCATTCCAAAACTTATATTGAATGAAGACAATAAATTCTTAAATAAGGCCTTTTCCAAAGAAGAAATTAAAATATTTTTTTTTACCCACAATCTATATAAGTCCCTAGGACCAGATGAATTTCAAGTGTACTTCTTTCAAATATTTTGGGATATATTAGCAGACAATTTATGGAAAGCAATAGAAGCTACTAGAAATTTAGGATCACTATTAGCTGAAATTAATAATACTTTCTTAGTGCTGGTCCCAAGAAGTCAATCACTTTGAACTAGGAGATTATCACCGTATCACACTTTGCAACACAATATATCAAATTATAATAAAGGCTTTAGCCAACAAACTCAAAGCAGTCTTACCTAAACTAATTTCAAAAGAGAAAACATGGTTTATGCCTAACAGATCGATCTTAGATAGATTTATTATTATTCAAGAATTTATTTATTCCTCCCAATCTAACAAGGAAGCATGTATGCTCCTGAAATTAGACACAAAGCAAGCATTGATAAAGTAGATTGGAGATTCCCGTGTAAATCCCTTGAAGCATTTAGTTTCTCACATCAATGGATTAATCTCATCTTCAACTGTATATTTTCACCAAAAACATCTCTTCTAATTAATGGCACCATAGAAGGATTTTTTAATATTTCAAGAGGTATTAAACAAGGTGACCCGATATCCTTGTTTTTATTCATTATAATGGCAGAAGCCTTTGCAAGAAGTATTCAGAAAACTCAAGAAGAGTCTCTTATCAAAGGTTCCTTAGTAGAAGAAGGTATGCCCACAATTTTTTATCAAAAATTCATGGACGATACTATCCTCCCAAGAGAAAGCTCATTGAAAGAAACCCATAATTGTAAAAAGATAATCATAACATATACGGAACTATTAGGCCATAAAGTTTATGTAGACAAATCTGAATCTTTTTTCTTAATATCACACCAAATCTTGAAAAATAGCATATGTCAAATTATGGGATTTAAAAGAGGATCTTTCCCTTGCAAATACCTTGGAATTCAGCTATAATTTTTTTTTAAGGTATACCAAGTCTTGGCAACCTATTCTAGATAAACTAGATCAAAAAATGGAAAATTGAAAAGGAAAATGGTTAACTAAAAAGGAAGAGCAACTACAATAAAGTTAGTTCAGTTTGTTATACCCACTTACAAAATGTCATGTTTACCCCTTCCCAAAGGGTTTAAAAATAATTTAGACCAAAAAATAAGAAATTTCTTTTGGAATGGATTAGAAGAAAAGAAAAAGAAAGCTCTTGTAAAATGGGATGACATTTGTAGACCTAAAAAATAAGGAGGCTTAGGAATTAAAAAATTAAGTTGGAAAAATGAAACCTTGGGAGCTAAATTAGTTTGGAGAATGTTTCAAGAAAAAGAGAGAATATGGGCTAAAACCTATCTCATAAATATCTATCATCTTCAAACATAGTATTCTTATTTCATACCATTAATCCTCTAAAGGGATCTAGAACATGGAACTTTATGATTCAATGTTGACCCCCATTAACAAAAACTTAAGTTGGGATATATGCGATGGGAGAGATGCCCTATTTTGGGAGGACTCATGGGGTGGTCTTCCTACTTTGGATAACTAGACTTTGTCTCCAAACATCAAATATACCTTATCTAACCTCAGGGGTAAATTTGTAACTGACCACCAAACTATTAGAGTTTCTACACATTCAGTAAAATGCAAATGGAAATATGTTTCCCATACAAGTTTAATGGAAGAACAAAAATTTCAATATATAAACAAAGAATAACTAATCATAAAAACAAAATTAATAAACTAATATGGGGTGCATCTAAAGATGGAAAATACAAAATCAAAATAGGCCACAAAATAATCAACAAATCTCATAGATGAGATGCAATTGAAATTACTTTAGAACTATGTTGAGATTCATCTTGCTTAACAAAAGTAGGTATTTTTTATGGGAATTTCTCCACAATAGGATCTTGCCAACAAATAGATCTCTAAAGATGGGCTTTGAAGGGCCATCGAGATGTTCACTTTGCAAAAGTGATTTTGAAATAACATATCATCTATTATACAATTGCCCCTTTGGTAATGCATGTTAGATGTGGCAATGCAACAAATATAATTGGCAATCAACATTACTAAACAATCTTTGGGGCCATTTCAAAAGCTGGCCTAAGTTAGGTTAGTCAAAGATTTACAATGATCTCTAGCAGATTTCCCCATCTATACTAATGTGGGAGATTTGGAAGGAAAGAAACTACATAATCTTTAGGAATGAGGAATTATCAATTCCTTTACTTTTGAATAAAGTAGAGGCTAGTATCATAGAAATCATCAACAACAATCTTAGAAACTAGGTTAAAGAAGAAGGAACCTTCTCTGAATGGGATGAAGAAATGAAGAGAAATTGGAGAAATCTCATCAATCCCCCTTTGATGTACTCTAATGTCAATAAAATGGCTAGAAAAAATTGCAAATGGAGTCCTCCTCCTAGTGGATGGATTCAATTGAATTTTGATGGTGCTTCTAGAGGTAATCTTAGTAGCGCATGCTTAGGTTGCATGATTCATACTGCTAATCAAGAATGGTTAGCTAAATGAGCTAGAAGCATAGGAAAGGTTTCAAATAATAATGTAGAAATGAAGGCTTTAATTGAAGGATTGCAATTAAGCATGGAATTGAGAATTACAAAATTGATCATTGAAGGTGACTCTCAAATAATTCTTAATGCAATTAGAAAATGAAGTACCCCAAATTGGAAACCCAACTCCAAATCAGAACATACTCTAGAATTAATGGATAAATTGGAGGAGGTCTAGATTTAACACATTTATAGAGAAGGAAAAAAGGAAGTTAACTCTCTAGCAAATGCAAGGGTTGATGGAAAAGATATATTCGTTAAAAAGAGCTAGGTAATCCTAACTAAGGAGGTAGCAACACACACTAACAAAAATTTTAACAACTAAAGAGAGGCTAAGTATACATATGAATTAATATTAATTAGCTATTATATATTCTAAAAGTTAAATTAATTTGGTTACGCCCTCTCACTAAATCGATTCATTTTCCAAACTATTATCTCATTCTTTATATGTAGTCATTTCATTGCTTCATAACCTATCCCCACCTTAGGCTGACACAATATCTACCCTAATTAGACTTAAAGGTTTGACTAACTAGATAGCTTTTTACTTCCCTATTGATGGTCAAAGATTGAAAAGCATAATGTTGGCAACTCACTTTTTGGTAGTAAGAGCAATACGAAGAGTTTTGAGGTGAGATTTTTTTAATAATGGGAATAGATACAAGGTAAATTCTGACATCTCGATGATGTTTATAGCTTCAACATTATAGGTGGATCTTGATAGAGTCACATTAGAATTGTTATGCCATAGAGTGTTCAAGGGGATTTACATTCAAAATCTAGATGTACTTATCTCGAACATCAGGGAGGATTTCACTATCCCTAAACCTAAATTTTATCATCATAGGATGATGGGATGGGAAATAAAGAGTCTTTTTCCTTTCTAATTATGGTAGTGGAATACTTTGAAGACTTCATTGAATGGACTCCTACCCTTTGGAGAAAATTGGATTTCTTGTTACATTTTCTACATGTTCGTCCTCCCCCATCTCCAAACTGGATTCAGACATTCATAACAGAAGACCACATTGATGTATGGGAATGGGAAGCAGATTCAATTCAAGAAGTAACATCTGATAACATGTTAGAGGAGAACCTTTCAACAGAAATAGGGATGATATGAATCATGTAAGAGTATATTTTAATTTCATAATAATATAATCTCATAAGGGTTCATCATTGAGAATAAATCATATGATTTTGAGAATATTTGGTACGATATTCATTGATCTAACTTATTTTAATGAGGCCCCAAAAGTATGATTAATAATGATTGTCGTATACATGTGAAAAAATACCTAAAAAGTACAGTTTAATAATCACTAGTAATTCATATAATCTTCGCATCACTAGGTGAATCCATAATCACATGTAAAAATCTTAATAACCTGACATAATTTCTCCATCTTCCATTGAGTAGTTCAAAATAATAAACAGAAAAGAAATCAAACTAGTAAATATTTGATATGTTCATGAATAATGATTTATTTATATCTTAGTGATTCATTACACTTACTCATTAACATATTACTAGAATACTAATTAAAATGACTGTTATTTTAAGCATACTAAGATTGATCTTAGCCAAGTAACTAACTTCTGCAGGAAAAGAAGGAACATAATGGAGATATCTTAGATTGTATTGGCCATAATTAAGGGTGGAAGTTCTAAATTCATCAATGCTAGATAAGGAAACATCTCCACAAATTAAATAGTTATTTTGTAATCTTCTAAAGGACAATAAGTCTTGGAAGAATTTTACAATCCTTTGCTCTTAACAATGCTACAATGTAATCAGATTTGTTGCAAATATCAGGGCTTAGTCCTTTTAATAATAAAAAATAAAAATAAAAATTGTTATATTTTATAATGATTTAAATAGATTATTACAAGTAATTTGGAATAAATTAGAAAAAATGGAATGGTTGGAGAACTAGAAAATATGTTTTTATATTAGTTTTTGAATGAATTGTTTTTAAAATGATTATTTAGTCACATAAATTATTGATTTTTTTATCAATAAATGATTGAAGCATTGCATATTATATTAGTAAAAATAAATGATAAATTACAAAGTTCTCCATTCAAATGGGCATTGGTAGGAAAGAACAGAGTAAGAAAACCTCCAGTCTTGCCCAAGATTGAGGTCCTATATAAAAGACGAATGTAAAAGGGGCATACTCCAGTGTAGGTATTTATAAAATATTTTCTTCCAAATTTATACCTTATTTGATAAGTTCTCTACTTCAATATAACTTATACTTGGATCTTTTGTATTTGAAGGGTCAAAGAGAAGCTTAGTATACTCAACTCCTTGTATTTGTATGGCCTACATAAGGAGAGAGAGCTAACTAAAATCTGCAAGATAAAACACAACTAGCTTCCATTTGGGTGTTAGAAGTCAGTGTCCCAAATATATGAATGTTTAATTTAATATAAAAATGACAAGAAAAAAACCATGGGACAAGTCGAATAATCATAGCGAACACCCAAAACCATTGTGATGAAAGAATAATCATAACAAAGAAAAGATAGAAAGGAAATCCTAGCACCAAATTGATGGAAGGAACCCTGCATTCAGAGGGAAGGAACCAACGAAACTGCTAGAAAGCAATATTGGTCAAAGGCATCGAATAAGAAAAGACTGAAGGTGCTAATAAGCAAAAGATAAAACTACAATTAATGAAAGATACGAGCACGTATACAAAAATTAATAATTATCATTGTCTTATGATTCGATTGTTACATGAAATGGACGAATTAAAAAAATGTAGTTAATTTTATGCCTAGCTCCCTATGAGAAACCATGGATACAAAGATCTAAACAAAAGCTAACTGAAAAAAGATAAGATAGACAAAATGACATAGAGCCAAAATAATAATAAAGGGTCTGCCATTATACTTCATAATATTTACAATACAATATACAAGACCAACCCTATCTAGAAGCCATTTAATCTAACCAAAAAAGATTCTACTATAAGGGGTAATACAAAAGTAGAGCCCACCTGCCAAAAACAAGACAAACACTAAGAAAATGACAATGCATCAAAACCTAAGAACGAGATTAGATACCAAAAAATCTATACTAAAAGAGCACTATAATTAGGAATCTCCTTCCATCTTCCAAGACACCATGATGATTTAGGAAACTTCATCCAGATCTTTTGCCTTGGAGCCTGAAGTGAAGATGAAGGTTGGCTTTTCCTTCCTAGACTTGTATAGATTTGGCAGACAAAAATCTAAAGCATCGGGATCTTTGAATACAAGCCCAGGTCAGATGTATGCATTAAAGATCTATAGATAATGCAACAACCATCCCTTGGCTGGATCCTCCAAAATTCCTCTACAACGAGGAAGGAATTGAATACTAACCTTCGTCTTTAGCCATTCTTGGAAGAATTGGATGTTTCGAATGACCAATGATGGGCGCCTAGGAACACAACTAACTCTAGACTCCTGGGAGGATGAGACAAATAAAATTTAGGTAGGGGTACTCTAAGTTTGTTATCTATATTGAGGACCACATGTTTTATGCCCTCCAGCCATATTGGGTTAAAAATGTTGTAACAGAGTCAAATGCTCTCCCATTTTTGAATTATAGTCCTCGCCAGACATCCAACGAATTCCCCTATGATATTGTTGTTGGTTCTCCAAGAATAATCGTAATTAAAGACTCCTCCTAGCACTCGACTAATGGCTACCCTAGTCATGTCATCTATAGGGTTGAGAATCATGTTCCAATGATCTGGGTTGACATTACCTCAAAATGCCATTGTTTAGACCTCTAAAGAATGATACAAATAGATGTTAGAATCCATACTTAGACTTAAATTAAAAAAATACCTAAGCAACCTAAAATTGAAAGCGATAGTAGAATACCTAGAGTTGAGTATTTAATACTCATTTCGGGGCTTAGGAAGAATCAAGAAAGGAGGGAAATAATATGTCATCTACATATCATTACACAACATGAGCAATACTATGTATAAGTTCTATGATTACAAGATACAAACCACTTAATTTCTCATGGCTACTAAGTATAACTATGTAACATGTAAGATATGTTACAAACCTTATTAATAATCATGTTAATACCAACCCTGAGGAAGATAAAAAAGAGGGAGGAGATATAAGTGTATATGAGCAATGTTAGTATGCTAATAGAAACCAAATTTAAATAAAGCTTCTACAAACTAAAAAAAATTCATAAACTTCAAGATAGACTAAGATGAGCTCTCAATTGAGAATATGAGCCATTAATGGGCTCTCTCAATAAGAAGCTCTCTTGTTGAGTGGCTTTGTCTAAATAGAGAGGATGTATGCTCAAGCTTATGCTTCAAAAAGGGCTTCAAATGGAGTTGGAATTTGGGTGTGGGTGTATGGTTTTGATGTAAAATGGCATTATGACTTTACTTCATGGATTGTGTTAAAATGGCTTAGGAGAGGATTCAATTTATAGGCAATGCTAATTGGGATATATCCTCTCGTGCGTGCCAATTGTTTCAAGATAAGTTGGATCTATTGCTAATTGGGATATATCCTCTCCATCTATTCCTCTGTTAGTTAACTTGACTACTTTTAAATTTCCTTCTCTATATATATGTTTTAATCTTACTTCTTCAAATTTGTCCTAAAGTTTGAGAACTTTTTTCTAGTTTAGAATTGATGGTCCACTTAGGAGTTTTTCATTATCTAAGAGCATTTAGAATAATTTGAGAATCTCCTTCTATGATGATTCTTTTGATCTTTAGTCTAAGACTTTGTATTAGCTCTTCATGGAGAGATTCTAGTTCTGCAATGTTGTTTGTTACTATCCCCATGAGTTTAGCTCTTTTCATGATCCAATTTACAAAATTTGACTTGATTATGCACCCAATCCCCACTTTCCCGAGATTTCCTCTTGAGGCTTCATAAAAACTAAGTTTTTTCCAACCTTTTGGAGGTGGTTCCCGCCTACAATCAATTCTGGCTATATTGTTTTTCTTTTTGTAGATTAGAGGCGGGTTGATTAAGTGCTTCCAATTCTTCTTAATTTTTGGATCCCATTTTGTGAATGTACCTTCTTGTTGTCTTTCTCAACACATAATTCATTACTTCTATTAAACTTGCTTCTATTTTATTGAGGAGGGAGAAAGCGTTGAGTTCTATCATCATTAATAATTCATCTATTTCTTTCTTTCCAAATTTCCCATATAAGAATAGCAGGAGAGATGTTCCAATGTTTGCCATATATTTTAAAGTTGGAGTCTCTGGGCCAACTAGATAAATGATCATTTAGTTCCCTAGAAGGGGAGCAGTCCAATTAAGTTTTTTCCCAAGCCAAGCCCAACATACTTTAGCATACTTGCATTGATAAAATAAGTGCTCTACTATTTCAGAGTTTTCTTTACATAAGCAACACCTTGAAGGGCCTTCGAATCCCATTTTCCTAAATCTATATGTTGTTAGGATTCTATTTTGTGTAATTTCCCATAAGAAGATGTTTGCTTTTGGTAATCTTGATGGGTCCTAACAGAGATCTAAAGGCATGGTCATGCTTTGTCATATTTGGGATTGATTATTAGGTTGTAACCTTTCTTCACATTGTATACTCCATCTTTTGAAGTCGTCTAGATTAGTTTGTCTGCCCTATCATTGTAATTGATTAATCGATCTCCTAGAATAGCCTCAAGTTTTACCTGTTCTTCTGGTGTGAGTCCTATATTGTCTAGAGATTTTCATTTCCATATTACTTCTCCATCAACTAATGTGTATAGGATGTAATTTGATACCTTATATCCCCATTCAAAAGTTAGTAAGTTTTTAGTATGGTATATAGGTTCAATTTATCTAGGGGGTAACCATTCCAAGAGTCTTCCCAGAATAAGGCTTCATCTCCTCTTCCTAGATCCAAGTTACATAATTAGAGATCAAAGATAGACATTTTTGCATGAAATTCCAAGCCTTGGATCCTTTTGAGGGATTCTTAGTCCTTTGGAGTGATGATCTATCTACTGCATTCAAATATTTATTATATAGTATTCTAGCCCATTTGCTATTTCTTTCTTGGTACATCTACTATAATTGTTTAGCTCCCAGTGCTTCATTTTGCTAGTTGAGGTTTTTGATTCCTAATCCTCCAGCTTCTTTTAGTTTGCAAATCTTTCCCATCATATTAAAGCTGGTTTCTTTTTATCTTTTATTCCTTTTCAGAAGAAATCCCTAAGCTTTGTTTCTATTTTTGTTGTTGATGTTTTTCGGTATGTGTAGACATGACATTTGATAAATGTGTATTGCTAAAAGAACTGCTTTGATTTTTTTTGTTCTACCAACTTTAGTTAGCCACTTTCCTTTCCAAGCTTCCGTCTAACTGTCTATTCTTTCTAATATCTTTTCCCAACATTGATTCTTCTTTGCTCCTTTTTCTAGATAAATTCCTAAATACTTACATGGAAAGGTTCCTTTCTGATAACTTAACTCATTACAAATCTAGTCTTCCATTTCTAATGGCGTATTGAGGAAGAAGATTTCTTATTTTTTAGCATTAATTCTTTTTCCTAATGCTTTTGTGTAGTTTTTTATTATCTTTTTAAAGTTTTCAGCTTCTTCTTTGGAACTAATTCTTGTTAGTATTGTGTTAACTGCAAATTGTTGGTGGGTGATGTTTGGGATATTTTCTGTGATCGTAATTCCTTTAATTTTTTTTGTCAATTTGTGCTAGTTTGATGGTTCTCCTGAAGGATTCTGCCATAATTATGAAGAGGAAAGGTGAAATTGGGTCACCTTGTCTAATTCCTCTAGATGTGCCAAAGAAACCTTTTGGGGTTCCATTAGTAAGAAGTGAAATTTTAGGAGTTGAAATACATTGAAAAATGGTGTTGTTCCATTGACACAAAAATCCAAATGCTTCTAGAGATTTATATAAGAATCTCCAATCTACCTTATCCTAAGCTTTTTGAATGTCCAATTTCATCAACAAACTTGCCTCCTTATTCCTAGATGTTGGATGAATAGTTTCTTGGATGATTGATATACCATCTAGAATGGATCTATTTGGCACAAACCCTCTTTGTTCTTCCGCGATCAATTTGGGAAGAAAAACTTTAAGTCGATTTACTAAAGCTTTAGATGATATCTTATATATAGTGTTATAGAGTGCTATCAGTCCAAAGTCTCTTGGTTCCTTAGCGTCACTTTTTTTCGGTATAAGGGTTAGGAAAGTATGATTAATTTCTATTAATATTGATCCTCCATTTCTTTATGCTTCTATTGCTATCCATAAATCTTCCCCTATAATCTCCCAACATTTTTGAAAGAAGAAAGCCTAGAATCCATCTGGTCCTGGTGATTTATCAAGAATAATATTAAAAAGTGTCGTCTTAATTTTTGGTAGTGAAAAAGGTTTACTGAGAGACTTGTTCTCCTCTTTTATAATATTTTTTGGAATTGCTTTCAACGTCTTATCTTGAGCTATTTAGTTTGAGGATTCAAAGTTGTTAAGTATATTCTTAAAATAATCTACAAATATCTCAAATATTTTGGTCAAGTTTTCTTCCATATTACCCTCTTTATTTTTTATTTTTGTGATTTTGTTTATTGCTATGTTATATAGAGAGCTGCTATGAAAAAAATTGTGTTTCAATCTCCTTTTGCCAACCATTTCTCCCTTGATTTTTGTTTCCAAAATATTTCCTCCTTAGCTAAGATATCTTCCTATTTTGTGAGTAGTTATTTTTCTTTAATATATTTCTCATTGTCCATTCCTTTCTTAATATTTTCTTGGTTTAACTCATTCAGGTCTTCTTCAATTTTTAGTTTTTCTTTGAAAATATTATTAAATTGCAATTTATTCCATTTTAGGATTTTTTTCTTTAATCATTTTTAGTTTGGTAACAAAGCAAAACATTTTTGATCCATAGACTTGTCCTTCTTGCCATCAACATTCAATGTTTTCCATAAAATTCTTATCTAAGAACCACAGTTTTTTGCATTTAAATGGATTTCTCATTGGTTTTATTGGTTCAACTATATCTAATTGAACAAGAAAGTGATCAGAACCAGCCAAGGGCATGATAGTTGCTTTAATATCCATGTCTATGTCACTTAGGTCTCCTCCTCCGAAGAATCTATCTAGTCTCTCTGCTATGCAGCTGAAATATTTCCTCCTATTATTCCATGTATATATTCCATTATTGGTTGGAATATCTATTAATGTGTCACTTTCTGCCCAATTTATGAAGTCCACTATGGCACGTGGAATATTCTGTGATCCCTCATATTTTTCTTCTCTTTTTAGTATTATATTAAAATATCCTCCAATAAAAATATTTTCATTCCGATAATTACCCAGGAATGAGCTGATTTCATTCCAAACTACTGCTTTCTCTAATATTTGGGTGGGTCCATAGATGTTTAGCAATATAATCTAGAGCTTATTTATGAGACTACTGACTCTGCACCCCATCTAATTATTGTTTCTAGTAATTATATTTGTGTCTATCTTTTGAGGGTTCTAGATAATTCCTAGTCCTCCTGAAGCCCCATTTGATTCTTTCAATGCTATTTTCATTGGTCTACTTTTAGTCCTAACTTGTTCCCTTCTTCTGTATTTAATTTAGTTTCTTGGATTAGTATGACTTCTACTTCAAGAAATGTGAGGTTACACTTTAATAAGAATTTCTTGCTAGGGGCATTTAGTCCCCTAACATTCCAAGTTGTGATTCTCATTTATCCTTGGGAATGATCTTCCCCTTCCTTGCTTGTAGGATCTCACTAATCTTTGTTTGCTCCTTTGCTTGTCTTATTGCCTCCCTTAGTTCTTTTAATGATTTCCTTCCTCTTTTTGGTTTATATTTGCCACAATTTAGAGTTTTGAGTTCTTCCTGATTGATGGATATTCCTAGATTATCCAGGGCTATTTATTCTTTGATTAAAGTGGTTAAGTCTATCTCTTCTACTTTATGTTCCTCTTCTTCTAGTAATTCTCTGATCATCTAAACTTCTAATGTTGTTTCTTCATTCTTTGGATCCTTACCTTCTTTGTTGTTGTCTAAGTTCTCTTCTTCTTCATGGGATTGATTTGGCTCCTCCATCACTCCAAATTCTTCCCATATCTGAATGTTCCCTAGCTGATTTTCATGATCTTCCTTCTTGTTACCTATTTGGCTTTTCTTTAAATCTGATTCTTTAAGTAGTGTTTTTATCTCCATTGGTATTAGAGGCTCCTTTGTTATATCTCTTTTCATCTATTGTTCCTCTTCCCTTCTACTTTCAAATAGGTCCTTTCCATTAGTTGGTGTCTACCAAAATTTATAGCTCTTTTTCCTTGGCTTTTTTTGATTGTTACATTACTCCAATGTTCTGATGTTGTTTTCGGGATGTTTGTTAGCTATGTTTGAGTTTCGATTTTTTCTTTTTCTAATTTTTTTTGTCTCTTTCCTTTCGACTTGTATGTTTCTAATTCCAGGCTGTTGTTGGAGTTTTCTTTTGAATCTTGGTTCCTTTCGGATATTTTTGGATTCTTTGTGATTGCTTCTTCTAATTTCTTTTTTGCCTCTGCTTTTGTTTCTTTTGTCAATTCTTATGCTTCTTGGTCTTTTGGTTTTTTTCCCTTTATGCTCCTTGTGTTTTTGTTCTTCTATTATTATTTGATCTTCTATGTCATTTTGTAGAAGGAAGACCTCATGTGTTAATTTATTAAAAATTTTCATACTGATTTCCATCTCTTTTAGACTTTCCTTCTCTCTTTTACATTCTTCACATTTTTTGAATTTTGATATCTTATACCAAATTTTCTGGATTTTCTTCAATTCAACTGTTGGTTCTTTAGTTCTCTTTGTGTGTTCCATGTGATCCTCTTGTGTTGCTAGCTGCCTCTTATCTTTTCCTTCTATTAATACATCTAGGTTTTCACTTCTTATGAGATTTCCTTCCTTCTTTTTGTCATCTACCTTTTTTCCCCATCTGTCGACGTTCCTTAGGGTTTCTTTAAGATTATTAGTAATATTATCCAAACTGATCTTTTCTCCTACTATTCCATTTATTTCTCCTTCGTAGTTAGTAAAATTTAATCTGTAGATTGATCTATTTATTATTATTATTTTTATTTTTGTCCTAGCTCTATGTTGATTAAGAATTTAATCTTGCTTTAAGTTTTAAAATTTGATTCAATTCCTATTTGGTTCCCTAAAGATTGCCCTATCTTTTTTAATAGTGCTATGTTATTTAATTTTGTTGGAAATTTTTTGCATTCAATCTACTTTGAAATTTGCTATTTCTTGATGCTATTTTCAAAGAAATTTGGTTCCCATGCCAAGAATTTAATTGCGTATCCTCTACAAAAAAAATTAGCAGATCCAACTAATTCATTCCTAATTTTAATATTTAGACAATGAATATACAAAAAATGCTTAGCATGAGTAGTGATACTTACCTATGAACCACAAATCTTTGCTAAATTTCTTACCAGTTTTGCTTTGTAGTTTTCTGGTCCATTCCAGAGTGCATATGCTTCCAATATGGAACATTCCTGCCATCTATTTTCACTGGCTTCATTACTAATATTAATATATCACGATTATCATAAGGATTTCCTCCTTTAGGAAGGATATTTTTGATTTTTTCGTGTTTGGGCAGATTTGGTTTCCTTTTTCTATGAGGTGGTATATAGACTAGGAATTTAACAGAGCTTGTGGGTAAGGTGCTTTGTTCTTTGGGGGGATCAGCTAATAGGGGAAGATTAGGTTTAGGTGGACCTAAGGGTATACAATTCACAACTAAAATGATTATAGGGTGAGAAATATTGTACAGAGTCAAAGTTTGCATTTGGGTATTTCCTTGTGAGGCTTTGTTTTTCATGCTATCTCCATTTTTTGAATATTTTGTCTTGCTGAAGAAATCTTTTTGATTCTTATGTCAGTCTGGTTCTTTTTTTTGATAGTTCTTGATTTCTCTATTGATTGGGTATTGCTTAATCTCTTGATTCTTCAATTTACTACCTTCTGCCAATCTTTTCCATCTTGCTCTTCGTTGTTCTTTTGACTAATGGAAAGTGCTACATTTCGAGCTTCATGGAGTCAGACTAGGGCTTCGAATCCATTTAGTCTAGCTATAGATTTCCTTCCGCTTGTGTTGATAATGCTTCAAAACTGTTTGTAGTCTTCAATGTGTAGGGAATCGCAGAGCTTTGAGTTTTAGGTTTAGAGGTTTGATTCGGGTTTTGTGGATAATTGTAGATGCTCACCACGGGGTGATGTTCGACCCTTTTATTATTTTCTACTTTTTTCGAGAAATCTGTTGTTTTTGATCTGTTCGTCATTTTTGCAACTCATTGATAATATGATATTGACTCATGAATATAAATTATTAATTTTTATTAAAGTATTATAACAAGGATTAATTGATTGTTTATTTTAATTTTAAAATATAGATTTTATTTTAAGTGTGATATTTTATTCAAATTGTAGTAAGGTTAAGCTATGAGATAATTAATGTTTAAAATATATATTTAAAAATGTAGTAGTTGTTAATATAATTAAATTTTCATAATCTATAAGATTGAAATTCTTTCTGAAAATTCGCTGAGAAAAATGCAATATGGACAACCCTCTCAAAAAAGAGCTTCTATAACACAAAATCAAATCACCCAATCATATCATTTATAAAATATATGAAATTAATCAATAAATTATAAAACTTAAGAAATGTTTCAATGATATGAAAATAGTTACATTGCCTACGACAAATACAACAAGTGTCATGTAGTGGCTTGTATTTGCTACAAGTTGTAATTATTTAAAGTTTATTAAATTATTAAATAAATTCAAGAAATTGAAGGAGAATATATGTAATAAAAAATTTGACAACAATAATTTATTTAAATAGAATGATTATATAATATTAAAATAAAAAATAGAAATAATTAATATAGAAGTAATGAGTAATAGTATTCAAAATATTAATCACTTTTAGTGTGTGGAATATATTTTGTATAAAAAATATATTTAAGTGTAAATAGAATGAAATACTTAAATATTTAAATATAAATTAAGATATAGTTTGGTACAAATTGATATGCATGTGCATGTGCATGTATATGTATGTGTATACATGTGTATACATGTACATAGCTACATACATATCTTTTTGATGATGCTCATAAAGATTGTATCTTTCTTAAATACTTCATATGTTATATCATTATTAAATATTCAAGGTCCTTGCACTACAAATCACAAGTGGTAGAATATTTCTATAGAATGATGCAATACATGTATTTACATATGAAATATTGAAAGATTGAAGAATATAACTATTTAGATGTCTATATGCATAATTCTATATGCATAATTAATGTAAGAAAAACTATATAATTTTAGTATATATAAGCTCACTCAAATAAATATTTACAACTGAAAAATAACCATAAAAACTAATTTAAAAAAAAAGATATAATTGGTTGAAATAAGCATAGGTGAGTGCAATATATAGCCTACATGATAGAACGAACTTAAATCCTGATATTCACATCACAGAACGAACTTAATTTTTTAAGGAAAAAACTAATATTCTTAACCAAATTACCAACAAAATTGTCGGGAATTTTTTTTCCATCTAGACAAGAGCAGGTAGGCTCAGCGCCACAAACCGAATATCTTTACCAGAGAGGAAATAAGATGAAAAGAGGGTAATCACTTTATTGAAGGCAGCGGAACTCTACCCAGTTGCTGCCATTCTCCTGCTGCTCGAGTTGCCTTTTCAAAATGGCCGTGGCGGGGCATTCATTTGGTCTCTGCTATTCCAATTCCCCCGCCAGTCGCCTTCGTTCAACCAAAACAAATGCTGTGAGTCAATTGCAGCCTTTTTAAATTTTAATTGGTGACGATTATTTTCTATCTCAATTGTAAATTAGTTTATGAAGAAACTCCATTTACGATTTTATATTTTTGTTTTTGTATTTTGAACAGTGAAATGGTTAAATTTAATTTTCCACTTGCTTGAAAAACTGGCATAATTTTGAATACAAGTAGAGATACTGTAGACATCATTAATTTTCATTCGCAGTACTTTATTTCAGCTATATTTTAAAATCTGTCTAATTTGTTTAACTACGTCATTGTAAACATGTTCCCTCAAAATTCTCATGAGGCAACTGAAAAAATAAATTATGTCAAATTTAAACATAAAATTTCTTAAATTTACAAAATCTACCGAAATGCAGCGGTGAGATTGATGTTCCTTAGTGCCATACTTGTTAATAGAGCCTAGGTAACATTTTTTTTAATTGTAGAAGATTTAAACTCACCATCATTTAGGTGCCTATAATATAGTCATTGCCATTTGACCAAATGCCTTTTGACAGTAGGAAGTGTCAAGATCTCACTCTTCAGAGCCTATAGAGTTACTTATATCTTGCCAACTATGGCTGTTCCAATTTTGAATGAAATCCCTTAACCTTGACTAATTTTATTGTTTGACTAATTTTAGTAAAGAGTTATTTTCCGCAGCAAGTCAAATTGTGAAATTGATGTTGGGATTCAACTATGTAGTTCTTCGAGTCAAACTCATTGACCCATGTTTCATGAGTCGGGGTTCACAAGAATCCATCTCTCATGAGAATGGATGCACACTCGAGTTGGAGTATTACTGAGATTTGATCAAGGTGCAAGCCAACAATCTTAGAGGGCTTCCCATCAGATCGTACACAACAGTGCTCACCATGAGTTCAACATGTATTGTATCAGCCAAGACCGCTTTGTAATGGACACACTATAATTGCCCAAAAATTGAACCAAATGCTGATAGGAATTTAGTCAAATAATTTGCATCCAACTCTTAATTTCTCCGTTAAATGTTTAAACCCTTTTATGGCTCCGGAAATAAATGTTTGTTTGTTTGTAATGTCCCCTCTTTAATTCGACATGGCATTAATCATGGATTTGCCTATTCCAGACTCTCGTAGGCAAATAGTGTGGAGAGGGAGTCAATTTTGCGGATCAGATGGTCGTATCTTGCTCTTGAAGAAGTGTTAAGAAGTTATATTTCATTATTATGTTATAATTATAAGTTGAGCTGCACTTTTTATTTTATAAAATTACTTTATTATAAAAAGTGCATTATAAGATTTTATAAAGGGAGTTTCTAGAAGTTCTAGAAAAAGTGCATTATAATGAGATTTAATAAAGGATGTTTCTAGAAGTTCTAGCAACTTCTTAGAAAAGTGAATAAATAGGGGGCTAGGCCTCTCATTTGGGGACGGGGGAATATGATAAGTCAATTACATCTTCTATGAGCATTTGTGGAGCTTGATGGTCTGCAAATATTCGACATAATCCTTGAGAACGATACCTCTCAAGAGATTGCATAACTGAGGGAGTGAAAGACCTTCTGAAGGGTTGCACATTGGAAGTGGTGCTCTGCCATTTCATGTTGAGCTTCATGGTGATTTCAGATTAGGGTTGGAAGTGAACATTTAGGGAGTCATTTCAGAGAGAAGATTTCACTATACTTGTAGAAGGACTGTTGCAAAGAGAGGGGCGGATTACACATACAATTCTGATACAAAACTGGCTATTCTAGAAGATCAGATCGGGAGCGAACTTGGAGACATAAACCCCTCATTTTCGATTTGGAATTCAACTACCAAATTTCCTTGAATTTAAAAGACCTGGGCGACTCAATTTCAGCAAGAATCGGCATACATTTGGCAGGGAATTAATTCATATTAAAATCGTACAGCAGCCGTACAGGCAGTCCGTACAGTCACTGGTTTTGGACAGAATAAAAGTCGCAGGCTTCCAGTGGGATCTCCAGCACGTGAACATAAATTAATAACAATTTCCAGGTTCTTCTAATCTGATTTAATTTGCCAAATCATTGATAAATTAGTAGCAAGGGTTGGCATTGCTATAACAGTCCATAATAATCAGTTGCTATCTGAACTTATCTTATGTAACAAGCATTGATTATCAATTTATATCATAAGTTTTTATCTGCTGAAGGAATTTTGGAAGTTGTATTTAGGCAATTGTTTTGAATATTCTATATTATTTCTTGAGTACGGAAACTAGTTGTATTGCCAAGTGTTTGATAGAATTCCTACTTCAGCCTTGGTAGTTTATTTGGTGTTTTTAGCAAGGATCTTTACAGTGGTATCAGAGCTAAAGACCTGCCATCCTGTGGAGTTCTTCTCGGGAATTTGGAACAGCTGGGAAAGTGTTTGACGAAATGTCAAAACACTAAAATCAGAGCATGCGACAAAGGCATTATAATTTCCGTAACACCAAAGCAAGACAAGATAGGACTTCAGATCTGCAGAGCGATCAGTCTAGTTCATCTATCCAGGTAGACATAGAATCCAGTCATACAGACACAGGAGAGGTATTCTTTGATCAAGACTACGACTACAATATGGATAGGGGCGGGAATGCCGGTCCAGATCAGCGAGAGGAAAGATTTTTACAGTTATTAGACACCTTGGCACAGGGACAGCGATTAGCAGAGCAGAGAGCACAGGAACAGAATCAGAGAATGGAGCTTATGATGCAGATGATGGCTCGTCAAATGGGGTTGAACGCTAACCTAGGGGAAGGAAATAATCAGAATGGTAACAATCGGAATGGGAATAATCAGGATGAGATACATAATAGAGGAGAACAAATGGGGAACAATTTCGGTCATGTACCCCAGCAAGCTAGGACAGTAAGTTCAAGGCCTATGATTCCCACGTTCCTCCCTAGAGCTCCAGAGCAGCCGGTACCAGAACCCCAAATCACTGACATACAGGATCAGTTGAGGAGAGATTGGGAAGCCGGAGGTCCAGATTTTACTGCTGCAATCACCTTTAGAGAATATATGGATGTGAGGATGAAGCATATGCCCCATGGACATGACAGGACTCAGAGCTATGGGCTACGGAAGAAAGTAGGGAAACTTCAATTACCATATTATGATGGCTCGGGGAAGTCTACAGCAAGAGCTTGGGTTCAAAAACTTGACACATACTTTCAATTGAACCCTATGTTTGAGGAAGAAGCTATTAAGTATGCAGCAATTCACCTGGATGGGTTAGCACACGAGTGGTGGCATCATGGTATGGTCACTATGGGTCATGCACACATTACCTCATATGTGGAGTTCACGGAGAGACTGATTGAACGATTTGATAAGAAGGATCCAGAACTCCATTTCAAGGAATTAGCTCAGCTTAAACAGTGGGGATCATTGGAAACATACATTTCAGAGTTTCAGAAACTTGCAGTGTTAGTAACAGATGTATCTGAACGAAGGCTATTGGTTTTATTTATGGATGGGTTAGTTGATCCGTTGAGAGGGTGGATTAAAGCTCTCAACCCTCCCACTTTGCAGGAAGCCATCAAGAAAGCTCGTGACATGGATTCCTCTTCAGCTTCTAAAAATAAATTTCAGGCAAAGAGTTTCCCTTCAGGAAGAGATAAGGACAGGAAACCCTTTCATAGAGAGGCACAGCTACCTAAGGAAGAAAGTAAGAAGCTGGACAAGGAGACACTTAATGACTTGCGTAGGAAGAAGCTATGCTTCTATTGCAAAGGACCGTATGAGTACGGCCATGACTGTCCTATGAGGCCAAAAGGGAAGGCCAACCGGGCAATGTGGGCTTATTACGAAGAATCAGATTCAGATGGTTCAGAACATCATGATGAGGATCCTGATGAAGCAGAGGGAGAGCAGGAGATAGACAGTGCAGGGCAAAGGCAGGAAACAGAGCTACATTTACAGGAATGACGACTGTCTAGTATCCAGAGAGAGGGATCTTTCAGACTTCGGGGAGTCTTGGCTGGATAGAAGGTTATTACATTGTTGGACACAGGTGCCACGCATAATTTCATTGATGCACGATTTGTAGAGAAGCGTGGACTCATTACTGAGGAGTTCGAAGGACTAAGAGTCAAGGTAGCTGATGGATACACTCTTCGTTGTGACAGGATGGTACGAGACCTACCTTTGCGCCTGAACAACTATGAGTTTAAGGCGGACTATCATGTGGTCAACATGGGTGACATGGACATAGTACTTGGAATGCAGTGGCTACATTCATTGAAGGTGGTTACCTTAAGATTAGAAGATATGGAGATACAATTTGAGGTGAATGGTAGAACTCATGTGCTTAAGGCTATCCGTAATGGTGATATCAGGACTATCTCATTTAGGCGGCTGGAGAGATTAACTAGGCATAATGATATAGAGTGGGCAGCAGTTTGTACTTTGATACCTACACAGGAGGAGCAACACAAGGCGGAATATCATCCTGATATTCAGAAATTGAGGATTAAGTACGAAAAGGTATTCAGTGAGATTCCACCAGGCAGGCCACCAGACAGAGGCATTGAGCATATTATTGAGCTGGAGGAAGGTGCTAAACCTATCATGATCACACCATATCGACATCCAAAGCGACTCAAGGATGAGATCGAAAGGACCATTGAGGAGTTGCTAGCTATGGGGCACATCCGACCAAGTAAGTCACCTTTTGCATCTTCTGTTGTTTTGGTAAAAAAGAAGGATGGAACGCTTCGGATGTGTATTGATTACAGGGCATTAAATAAGAGAACCATTAAGAACAGGTATCCTATTCCTCGCATTGATGAGTTGATAGATGAATTGCATGGGGCCTGTTATTTCACAAAAATTGATTTGAGATCAGGATATCACCAGATCAGAGTCCGTGAACAGGATATTGAGAAAACTGCTTTCAGATGTCATTGTGGGCACTTTGAGTTTGTAGTCATGCCTTTCGGCCTGACCAATGCACCTGCCACTTTCCAGTCCACTATGAACAGAGTTTTCCACCATCAGTTGAGGAAATTCGTGCTGGTGTTTTTTGATGACATTTTGATCTATAGCCGATCATGGCAGGAGCATCTAGAGCATTTGGAGACGGTGTTGAGCATTCTACAGAAGGAGTCCTTGTATGCAAAGGAGTCCAAATGTGACTTAGGGATGACCGAGCTATTATATTTGGGACACATCATTAGTGCAGATGAAGTGCGGATGGATCCTGAAAAGATTCGCGCCATTGTTGATTGGCCTCCACCAGAGAACCTTACACAGTTAAGGGGGTTCCTTGGTTTATGTGGTTTCTATCGCAGGTTTGTCAGTGGCTACTCACGACATGCAGCTCCCATGACAGATCTATTGCAAAAAGGGGAATTTGTGTGGACTCAGAAGGCACAGGACTGTTTTATGAGATTTAAGGAGATAATGACTACGTGCCCAGTTCTAGCACTACCTGATTTCACGAAACCATTTGAGCTTCAATGTGATGCATCTGGAGAGGGAGTAGGTGCTGTACTTATGCAGAATAAGCACCCCATAGCTTATGAGAGCAGGAAGCTCAGAGGACCCGAGCGATCATTCAGTATATATGATAAGGAGATGTTGGCTATCATGCATGCTTTGGCCAAATTCAGACAATATCTTGTGGGTAGCAAGTTTTGTATTAAAACTGATCATAACAGTCTGAGGCATTTCTTGGGACAGCGGGACCTGAATGATCGCCAACAAAAGTGGGTAAGTAAGTTGCAGGCATATGATTTTGACATCTCATATGTCAAGGGAACTCAGAATGTTGTTGCAGATGCTCTATCTCGAAGGCCACACCTCACCATTATGGTTCAGATATCAGAGGATTGGCGACCCTTGATTATAGCAGAGTATGCCAGGGATACATGGGCCTCCGATATAGTAGAGGGAACAGTGATTGATACTAGATACACACTTGTAGATGATTTGATCATTTACAAGAACAGGATTTACCTAGTCCCAGGATCGAAGGTTAAGCGACTGATCTTGAGAGCACTTCATGACTCACCGACAGCAGGCCATCCCGGGTACTTCAAGACTTACAGATCAGTTCGAGAGCGGTTCACTTGGAAAGGGCTGAAAGCTGATGTTTTGCAGTACGTTCGAGAGTGTCTTGTTTGCCAGCAAAACAAACAAGAACATACCTATCCGGCAGGGCTCTTACAGCCACTTCCGATCCCTGACAGGAAGTGGGAGTGCATATCCATGGACTTTATCACAGGTTTGCCCAAGGTACAAGGACGGGATTGTATTTATGTGGTGGTAGATAGATTAACGAAATATGCTCATTTCTTTCCTGTCACCACTACACACTCAGCAGCTCAGGTGGCAGAAGTTTTCTTTCGGGAGGTTTTCAGATTGCACGGATTGCCTCGGAACATTGTGAGTGACAGGGATAGCCGTTTCATGAGTCACTTTTGGCAGGAGGTATTCCGGTTATGTGGCACGGAGCTTACACCCAGCATTAGCTATCACCCACAAACCGATGGTCAGACAGAGATTGTGAACAAATGGGTGGAAGGGTATTTAAGAAATTATGTAGCAGCTCAGCAGCGAGCTTGGGTCAGATGGATATATCTCTGCGAATATTGTTACAATACTACATATCACATGACTATACAGATGACACCCTTCATGGCACTTTACGGTTATGAAGCACCTAGCTTCTTGGATTTGTTGTTGAGCGACAGCCGGGTACCCAGTGCAGGTGAATTATTACAGGAGAGTAAGGATATAGTTGCTACCCTCAAAGACAATATTGCAAGAGCTCAGAACCAGCAGAAGCAGTATGCAGACCAGAAGAGAACTGAGCGTAGTTTTGAGGTAGATGATATGGTTTACCTCATGTTGCAGCCATACAGGCAATCTACTCTTAAGAAGAGTGGTGCAGAGAAACTTAAGCCACGCTATTATGGACCATTCAGGATTATCAGGCGAGTTGGTGAAGTGGCTTATGAGTTGGAGCTTCCCGCAGATAGCAGAGTGCACAATGTGTTTCATGTGTCACGCCTCAAGAAGGCTTTGGGTCAGAATGTGGTGCCTTCTGCAGTATTACCTCCTTTAGATGATGAGGGAAAATTGATTTTAGTACCAGAGTCCATCCTGGAGAGCAGAGAAAAGCAGCTTCGCAGAAGAGTGATCAGAGAATACTTGGTTAAGTGGAAAGATCTACCTGTTGAGGATGCTACTTGGGAGGGGGAAGCTATTTTGCAGCACCTGGTGTTGAGATTGCTTGAGGTCAAGCAATTTCAGGAAGGGCGGGCTGTAATGTCCCCTCTTTAATTCGACATGGCATTAATCATGGATTTGCCTATTCCAGACTCTCGTAGGCAAATAGTGTGGAGAGGGAGTCAATTTTGCGGATCAGATGGTCGTATCTTGCTCTTGAAGAAGTGTTAAGAAGTTATATTTCATTATTATGTTATAATTATAAGTTGAGCTGCACTTTTTATTTTATAAAATTACTTTATTATAAAAAGTGCATTATAAGATTTTATAAAGGGAGTTTCTAGAAGTTCTAGAAAAAGTGCATTATAATGAGATTTAATAAAGGATGTTTCTAGAAGTTCTAGCAACTTCTTAGAAAAGTGAATAAATAGGGGGCTAGGCCTCTCATTTGGGGACGGGGGAATATGATAAGTCAATTACATCTTCTATGAGCATTTGTGGAGCTTGATGGTCTGCAAATATTCGACATAATCCTTGAGAACGATACCTCTCAAGAGATTGCATAACTGAGGGAGTGAAAGACCTTCTGAAGGGTTGCACATTGGAAGTGGTGCTCTGCCATTTCATGTTGAGCTTCATGGTGATTTCAGATTAGGGTTGGAAGTGAACATTTAGGGAGTCATTTCAGAGAGAAGATTTCACTATACTTGTAGAAGGACTGTTGCAAAGAGAGGGGCGGATTACACATACAATTCTGATACAAAACTGGCTATTCTAGAAGATCAGATCGGGAGCAAACTTGGAGACATAAACCCCTCATTTTCGATTTGGAATTCAACTACCAAATTTCCTTGAATTTAAAAGACCTGGGCGACTCAATTTCAGCAAGAATCGGCATACATTTGGCAGGGAATTAATTCATATTAAAATCGTACAGCAGCCGTACAGGTGCGGCCGTACCTGCAGTCCGTACAGTCACTGGTTTTGGACAGAATAAAAGTCGCAGGCTTCCAGTGGGATCTCCAGCACGTGAACATAAATTAATAACAATTTCCAGGTTCTTCTAATCTGATTTAATTTGCCAAATCATTGATAAATTAGTAGCAAGGGTTGGCATTGCTGTAACAGTCCATAATAATCAGTTGCTATCTGAACTTATCTTATGTAACAAGCATTGATTATCAATTTATATCATAAGTTTTTATCTGCTGAAGGAATTTTGGAAGTTGTATTTGGGCAATTGTTTTGAATATTCTATATTATTTCTTGAGTACGGAAACTAGTTGTATTGCCAAGTGTTTGACAGAATTCCTACTTCAGCCTTGGTAGTTTATTTGGTGTTTTTAGCAAGGATCTTTACATTGTTTTTATGTCTTTGCATAGATTTGAAACCGTATAACATGAACAAGAAGGAATTTATAATAATATGCAAACTGAATATTGAACTACTGCTGAAATAATATTAATTTTCAACAAATAAAATCAAATACATAGCAGACTTTTCAACTCACTAATCTTCAGACAATATTGTGATATAATTCAAGGTATATAACTTGGATCAAATGCAAATTAGAGTTATGTATTTCGCTGCTGTAGATACTAATTATGCCGTATATTGATAATGTTCTCTCACAGCGAATACACACAGTATATATAAAGAAACAAGGAGTCATGCCCATGTAGGGACATGAATCTGCTTGGTACAAGTACCATGTAGGGTCATGTACCACGTAGAGTCATGTCTCTACGTGGACATGGAAAGTCATCCTTATTAACACCGATTCAATCAGCATGATAACCCAATGATTGGGGGTCATAATAGGTCAACGTAATATGACTTTCGGTGGTTTATGATGCCATGATAACTAAATGGAGAAGAGCCCGATAATAGTAAAAGCATATTAAGAATTATATATATATATATGTATGTATAGACATATATACATATATCTATACATGTATGAAACCATTATAATGTAAAATCAAATAGATGTTTGCAATTTGTTATAAAAACATTGTAGGGTTTGCAAGATTGCACCTTGCAATTTATTCAAAAAACATGTAGAAACTAAAACATATTCAAGATTTATAAATGAAAACTAAAAAAAAGTTGACAAAAGAATGAAAAATACACTAACATACAAAAAAAAAATCAACACTTACCTCTTGCAAATGAGTTGAGTGTTGTTATTGGCTCCTTAAAGCTCCCAATGCAATCTTATGGCTTCCTCAAACTGATTTTGATTTCTTTGATGCTCTTCTTTCTTGCTGTTTGCAACCCTATGGTTTCTCTTTTCTCTTTTTCTCTCTCACTTTTCATCTCTTCTTCTCATACTAAACAATTAGAAGAGCCTTTAGGGTTATAAGAAAGAGGAAAGACAAAAGAAAAGATTAAAAAAGTGCTTATTTTTTAATGTTTTTAACTTGACCCTCTATGCTAGCTGCGACCTATTTCACGTGGAGATTCTTGGCGATTTCTAGCTATTGTTGGATGAATCGTGATTTTGGTGATTCAAGTGATTTTTGGCACAAAAATCGGTGAGCCGATTCATCGACTCACCATGAATTGCATGCCTTAAGTCAGACTACGAAATCGCGGCAATTCACATTACTCTGTAGTCAAGATCATTCTTATAGCATAGATCAAGACCGAACTTAGAGCCAAACTGGTACGCTTTCAACTAGCCTTTGAGTTAGTGTTGGTTTATTGGTATCACCATTTACAACTCTAGATAGAAGTGTAGTTTGAGGTTTCATTTTGCCTATTACTCGCTCCATGAGTAAGTGAATTCTTTCTTGAAATCTAAGAGGAAAGAATATTGGTAATACCCTTTCAAATTTCTCAACTTCTTGCTTATCTTGAGCTGATCTAAGGAATGGTGAGAAGGGGGAGCCTTCTCTTTAAGGTAGGAGAGATTCTGTCTCACACATTGTGGCTGGTCTGCCTATTTTGTGACTGGATTTTACTCAAAGTTGTTGGTTGCAAAATATCCACTCAACACGCCTGAATGAGGTTTTGTGTCAATTGATCCTCCCTGGTTACTTTGTCTTCATCCATGTCACTATAGTTTATCAGTACTTGCTGGTCGAAAGTATGACTCATTATGCCTCCATACTTTTACCTGTCACACTTCCAACTTCCAGGTTCGGCCTCTACACAATGACACGAGAAATGTTTTGTTTTAAAGGACCTGAAACCTTGTACAACGTATCATTGAAACAAGAGTAGAGAAGCTCAGACAACAGATAACCTCATAGCCAAAAGAGAATAGACAAAACAAGCCAAAAAACAAGAGGCCAGAATACAACTATGCATGAAAAGACAACAAATGAAAAGAAAAAAGACAACCCCATGACAACTACAGAGTCTTTAGAAGGTCCGCTGCTTGGTCTGCTAGGATGTTCATAATTTTTACAGATGCTTTCATGTCATCCAACTTTTTTGCTTCCGCACCTTCATTCTTCTTGGAATTAGCCCTTGTGCGCTTGCTCGGGTCTTGGTCCTCTTTTATAGCATTAATGTCTTGGCCTTTACTGTGTTCCATCTTGTTCAGCAGGGTGTTAAAGTTGTCAGCCACGATCTTCAATATAGTGCAGTTCTGATCTGCCAATTTCTTAACCATTTTCTCGAGGTCACCCACTCCAGTATCCAGACCATCCATCCTTTTTTGAAGATCTTTGCCTAGCTGATCTAAATTTCCGTTCTTGGCTTCAAGTGGTGGCACACGCTTCATCAAATTCTTCACCTCTTCCGCATTGCCTATAACCTCAGAGAGTATGTCAATGTGCTCACCTAGTGTTCTCTCCCCCTTTGCCGTCTTACTGAGCTGATCAAAATCCCTTGGTATGTCCTACATTTGCTGCTTCAGAGTGCCAATATCTGTAATGTCCCCTTTTTGACAGGCACCGGCTACTTATTTTATTTTAGCCTTTATTTTCCCTGGAGGCTAAAAAGGAAGAAATAAGGGGGAAAAAATATATTAAATTAATTACTTATAAGGTTACTAAACAATGAAATATTAAAAATTAACTTTATATTTAATTGATTTAATATTAAAGTGACTAACATAATAAAATATCAAAAAGTCACTTAAAAGAATAAAGTGCTGGATTCCTCTGGAAGCTTCATGGAGTTGCTTGTGAAATCTTTATAAGGAGCCTTTGGGGGGTCATTTTACACATCTTGAGTTGCATATTCATCTATTGTGCTGAGAGCCTTAGTGCTTGCATACTTGCCTGAGAGTTTGAAGACTCTAAGGTGCCAATTTCGGTTGTGAGATATCAACCCTAGTTGGGAGTGGAGGAATTGATATTCAACCAATTCATTTGTGATTAATTGGGAGATAATATTCAGTGATTTTTGTTCAGCCCGTGCATCTAATTTTTGACATCAGTTGGCAAGGAGAAAGGTTTCAGTTTTCGTAGCAGATCCGAAAAAACAGAGCCGAAAAAGCAGTCCGAAAAAGTAGATTCGAAAAAGCAGTGCGAAAAAGAAAAGCAAAAAAGCAAAGACGAAAAAGCAGTCCGAAAAAGAAGATCTGAAAAAGCAGTCCGAAAAAGCAAATCCGAAAAAAGAAAAGCCAAAAAGCATGTCATCTCAGCTACTTATTCCAGGTTCTTTTGGTATTTACATTTGGCAATTGTAGATGGATACATTTGACAAGTAATATATGTCTTTTTGTTACCAAAGTATTCAGTCATTGTGAACATTGAAGTATTGAAGGGAAATCAACTTAATTCAGCTGTTCAGTTTGTATGCCAGATGTTTGTAAAAACGTCTCATTGCATAGTCATAGGATGCATACCAAGTGTTTGTGAAAATACCTCTTGGCTGTAGGTGTGCATTTTACATCAGAATTTCATGTACTTGCATTTGAAAAATAATAAAAAGAAGTTGCATATCACTTTGATTTCCAATTAGTTATTTTGCAATCATTTGTATTCATCAATATCATTGACATTCAAAAATCATAGCAAAACAACAAACATCAGCAAACTGAGGCTGCAAGGGAAGTGTTTGACAAAATTCCTGAGGCAGAAAAACAGGGATAAAATTTCAAAAATTGTCAAGGCACTTTACAGTGGTATCAGAGCTAAAGTTCCTGCCATCTTGTACGGGTTATGAGTGAAGAGTTTCCAAATGTTCCATTCATAAATCCTTTGGATAAATTCTATAACAGGGCAAGAAAGGGCTTAAGTCTTTTAGAACTCATGGAAGAAAGCAGCACCCAACAAATGCTTAATGCTCTTGCAAGAGGGCAACAGGAGTTGAGAGATGAAATGGCAAGAGGAAGAGAAGAACTGTCACTTATCCTTGGACAGCTGGTAGATAACAGAAACAATGGAAATGATAGGAATCATCATAGGACTAATGGGCAGAATGGACACAATGGAGGTCAAGAAAACAATGACGCAGCTCAAAGCAGTGCTAGAACAGCAAGTAGAGCTACTCCTAGGCCTCTTATGACTACATTTTTCAGAGAACAGGGTGCTGCAAATCACGACCAGCAAGTAAGAGAAGAGGGATATGGTGATTATTTGAGGGAGTACAACTCTCTAGGTGATGATTTCAAGGCTGCCATGTCACTAGTAGACTTTTGTGGTCTTAAATTGAGAAATAGACCATGAAACAATGAATGGGGAATGCAAAATGAAGACTTGCAGCATAAGGTGGGAAAACTAACCTTACCATCATTTGATGGAAGTAACAAAGGTACAACTAGAGCTTGGGTTCAGAAGCTCGACACATATTTGCAGCTCAATCCTATGTTGGAAACAGAGGCTATCCAGTACGCCACACTCCATTTGGAAGGTGAAGCACATGAATGGTGGTACTATGGACTTGTCACCTTGGGGCATGCCAACATTACTTCATATTTGGAATTCACCTAGAAGCTCATTGACAGGTTTGATCGTAAGGATCCTGAACTCCACTTTAGGGAGTTAGCACAACTTAGGCAGACTAATTCAGTGGATGCTTACATCACAAGAGTTCCAACAGTTGGCAGTTATGGTGACAGATATTTCAGAACAGCGGTTGGTGATGCTCTTCATTGAGGGATTGACAGAGCCTCTTTGTGGTTGGGTTAAGGCCTTCAAACCAGATTCTCTCCAGGATGCTATCATGAAGACTAGAGACATGGAATATTCTACATCTAGCGTTATGGCTCCTAGCAAGCCTTTCACATCCCATAAGGATAAGGGGAAGAAGCCATTCCAGAAAAAAAGTAATAAGGAGAACTTTGATGAAGCCTATAGATAGGAGTGTTGGCTTAAGGGGATTTGTTATCATTGCAAGGAGAAATGGTCTAGTGGACACTGTTGCCTAGGGAAAGGCAAGGCTCATTTAATTGAGGTGATATCAGATGATGAGAGCAGTTCTGAGGAAGAGGAACCTCAAAGGGAAGACAATAACGGTTCAGATGGGGAAAATCATGATGAGATCATTGCTTCTATCTCCAATGCTCCTAAGTTCAACTCTTTCAAAGTTCGTGGGGTCCTACAAGGTCATCAGATAGCAGTATTGATTGACAGTGGAGCTACTCATAACTTCATTGATGTGTCATTGGTGAACAAGCGACAAATTCCTCTAGAGGATTTTGGGGGATTTAGTGTGATGGTGGCTAATGGGCATAAGATAGCTTGTACTCAGTGGATTCCACAATTGTCTATTATGATGGGCAACTACACAGTTACAGATGATTTCTATGTGGTTGACTTGGGTGATATTCATGCCATACTTGGGGTCCAATGGTTGCAGTCATTAGCGAAGTACTCACAGAACTTTCAAACAATGGAACTCAAGTTCATAGATGCTGATGGGTGTAGAGTGGTGCTTAGAGGTATGGCATCTAAAGCACCTAAGATTGTTTCAGCTAGACGTATGGAGAGTATTTTCAGGCATGATGACGTAGTTTGGGCAGTAGAGTGTGTGATCACTCCTAAGGAATCTACAGATCAAGGACAACCAGTCCACATTGACATCAAGGAGCTATTGGGCAAACATGACAAGGTTTTTGGTGAGATACCCCCAGGGAGGCCACCGGACAGAGGCTTCGAGCATACTATTGAGTTGGAAGAAGGGGCCAAGCCAGTGATTGCTACCCCTTATCGCCATCCTAAGAAATTTAAGGATGAGATCGAGAAAGCAATCAATGAACTGCTTGATATGGGACACATTCACCCTAGCTCCAGCCCTTTCGCCTCTTCAGTGTTCCTGGTGAAGAAGAAAGATGGGACCATGAGAATGTGTATAGATTACTGAGCCCTCAATAAGAAAACAATGAAGAACAGGTACCCAATACCCAGGATCGATGAGTTATTGGATGAGTTACATGGGATAGTATATTTTTCAAAGATTGATCTTCGATCGGGTTACCATCAGATTAGAGTAAGGGAACAAGATGTGCACAAGATTGCTTTCCGATGCCACTATGGGCACTATGAGTTCTTGGTGATGCCATTTGGATTAACTAACGCACCTGCCACATTCCAGTCTTCTATGAATCATATCTTCAACAAACAGTTGCGTAAGTTCCTCTTGGTATTCTTTGATGATTTGCTCATATACAGTAAAACTTGGGAAGAACACTTGCAGCAGCTTGATGAGATCCTTACCATCATGGAGGAGCAGTCCTTGTACGCTAAAGCTTCGAAATGTGAGTTCGGCCTTAGATTCTTTATTTGGGATGCGTGATCAGTGCAGAGGGTGTCCAAGTGCACCAAGAGAAAATACAGGCTATTCTAGATTGGCCCACACCACAGTCACTTACAGAGCTACGGGGCTTCTTTGGACTGTGCAGTTACTACAGGCGTTTTGTTAAGGGGTTCTCACAGTTGGGGGCACCTTTGACAGATTTGACCAAGAAGGGTGCATTTTGTTGGACAGCAGAGGCGCAGCGAGCTTTTGATAAGCTCAAGTAGGTGATGAGCAGTTGTCCAGTGTTGGCACTTCCTGATTTCACGCAGCCTTTCATTCTAGAGTAGGGGAAGGTATTGGTGCAGAATCGACACCCTATCGCCTTTGAGAGCCGTAAGTTGAGGGGAGTTGAGAGACTATACTCCATCTATGATAAGGAGATGCTCGCCATTATGCATGCCTTGGAGAAGTTCAGACAGTATCTAGTTGAGAAAATTTGTGGTGAGGACAGATCATAACAGTCTCAAAT
Source organism: Cupressus sempervirens (assembly GCA_028749045.1). Classification (NCBI taxonomy): domain Eukaryota; kingdom Viridiplantae; phylum Streptophyta; class Pinopsida; order Cupressales; family Cupressaceae; genus Cupressus; species Cupressus sempervirens. The sequence continues at coordinate 1,053,926,898 of CM053785.1, forward strand.
ACTTCTTAGAGTAGAAGGACTTGAACGAGAGACAGCAAAAGTGGGTTAGTAGGATACAGGCATATGATTTCGACATAGAGTATGTTAAGGAGAAGAAGAACATTGTTGCAGATGCCTTTTCCAGGAGGCCTTCAGCTTGCTCACTCTCTGAGATTTCGGCAGATTGGAAATCCATCTTACTGGTGGAGTACTCCAAGAATACATTTGCTTGTGAGTTGATGGATAGATTGATTCGGGATGACAGGTACAGGATAGTTGATGATGTGATTTACTACAAGGATAGGATCTACCTGGTACCAAAATCAAAATTGAAGGAGAAAATACTACAATCTTGCCATGATACACCCCTAGTAGGCCATCAGGGCTACTTCAAAACTTATAGACAGATTAGAGAGAGGTTTTCATGGAAAGGCCTCAAGGATGATGTGTTGAAGCATGTGAAGGAGTGCGTGACTTGCCAACAGAATAAGTCCGAGCATACACATCCAGCTGGGTTACTTCAGCCTTTGTCTATTCCTGAGCGGAAGTGGGAGAGCATTTCGATGGACTTCATCACAGGCCTACCCAAGGTACAGGGGAGAGACAACATCTTTGTTGTGGTGGACCGGCTCACAAAATACGCACATTTCTTTGCTATTCCGATAGAGTACAAGGCTTCACAGGTGGCTGAGCTATTTTTCAGGGAGATCTTTAGATTGCATGGGCTACCTAAGAACATAGTCAGGGACAGGGATGGCAGGTTTATGAGTGCTTTTTGGCAGGAGCTGTTTAGACTGACAGGTACTGAGTTGACACCCACTACCAGTTATCACCCTCAAACTGATGGGCAAACAACAATTGTTAATAAGTGGGTTGAGGGGTACTTGCGTAATTATGTGGCAGGACAACAACGGGCTTGGATAAGGTGGTTGCATTTAGGAGAGTATTGTTACAATACCACACACCATATGTCCATTGGAATGAGTCCTTTCAGAGCCTTGTACGGGTATGATGCACCTTCATTCATGGAGGGCTTTTGGTGAGAGTAGGGCACCTAAAGCAAAAGATTGGATTTAGGAAAGCCAAGATATATTGAAGGCACTCAAGGATAATCTGGTAATGGTACAGAATCAGCAAAAGACTTATGCAGATAAACACAGGGTTGAGCACAGCTTTGAGATTGGTGATATGGTATATCTACGATTGCAGCCCTATAGACAGTCCTCTCTTAAAAAGAGTGGAGCAGAAAAACTAAGACCAAGGTTCTACGGTCCATACAGGGTTACTAGGAGGATTGGGGAGGTAGCATATGAGTTAGAGCTGCTTGCGAGCAGCAAGATTCATAATGTATTTCATGTTTCATGCCTCAAGAAGACATTAGGTCAGCAGGTTATCTCTTCCACGGATCTTCCACCACTTGATGAGGAGGGACATTTGGTCTTGGTGCCTGAAGAGATCATTGATGTCAGAGAGAGGAAATTGCGGAACAGAGTGATTAAGGAGTACTTGGTGAGATGGAAGGATCTACCTGCAGAGGATGACACATGGGAGAATGAGCAGATTTTACAGCACCCGAGTTTGCAATTGCTTGAGGACAAGCAATTTCAGGAAGGGAGGACTGTAATGTCCCCTTTTTGACAGGCACCAACTACTTATTTTATTTTAGCCTTTATTTTCCTCAGAGGCTAAAAAGGAAGAAATAAGGGGGAAAAGATATATTAAATTAATTACTTATAAGGTTACTAAACAATGAAATATTAAAAAGTAACTTTTTATTTAATTGATTTAATATTAAAGTGACTAACATAATAAAATATCAAAAAGTCACTTAAAAGAATAAAGTGCTGGATTCCTCTAGAAGCTTCATGGAGTTGCTTGTGAAATCTTTATAAGGAGCCTTTGGGGGGTCATTTTACACATCTTGAGTTGCATATTCATCTATTGTGCTGAGAGCCTTAGTGCTTGCATACTTGCCTGAGGGTTTGAAGACTCTAAGGTGCCAATTTTGGTTGTGAGATATCAACCCTAGTTGGGAGTGGAGGAATTGGTATTCAGCCAATTCATTTGTGATTAATTGGAAGATAATATTCAGCGATTTTTGTTCAGCCCGTGCATCTAATTTTTGACATCAGTTGGCAAGGAGAAAGGTTTCAGTTTTCGCATCGGATCTGAAAAAGCAAAGCAAAAAAGCAGAGCTGAAAAAGCAGTCCAAAAAAGCAGATCCGAAAAAGCAGTCCAAAAAAGCAAAGCGAAAAAGTAGAGCCGAAAAAGCAGTCCGAAAAAGTAAATCCGAAAAAAGCAAAGCCAAAAAGCATGTCATCTCAGCTATTTATTGCAGGTTCTTTTGGTATTTACATTTGGCAATTGTAGATGGATACATTTGACAAGTAATATGTCTTTTTGTTACCAAAGTATTAAGTCATTGTGATCATTGAAGTATTGCAGGGAAATCAACTTAATTCAGTTGTTCAGCTTGTATGCCAGATGTTTGTAAAAACGTCTCATTGCATAGTCATAGGATGCATACCAAGTGTTTATGAAAATACCTCTTGGCTGTAGGTGTGCATTTTACATTAGAATTTCATGTACTTGCATTTGGAAAATAATAAAAAGAAGTTGCATATCACTTTGATTTCCAATTAGTTGTTTTGCAATCATTTGTATTCATCAATATCATTGGCATTCAAAAATCATAGCAAAACAACAAACATCAGCAAACTGAGGCTGCAAGGGAAGTGTTTGACAAAATTATTAAGGCAGAAAAACAGGGATAAAACTTTAAAAATTGTCAAGGCACAGGAATAAAACAGGAATAAGCCGGTTGATGGGTTGTAGAAAAGATGGTTCATTGAAGGCCTACACCCAAGCTGCGAAAGAAGGTGAAGATCGTGTCGCCATCTTCATACATTGAAGCGTACAATCGGGCAATGAACTTGGAAAGTGAGCAGAAGACGAAGAAGAAGAAGAGTAGTTCGTCTGATTCAGATGACGCATCTTCACACGAGGAGAGCAGTGATGACGAAAATGACAGCAAGAAGGTCCGTGCCCTCCAAGAGGACATGATTCGGATGATGAAAGAGTTCAAGAACATGCAGAAGGAGACCAAGGGAAACAAGCTATGGTGCACCGAGTGCAAGAAAGAAGGCCATACGAAGGGATCCTGCTCGAAAGACCAATTTTGTGAGATTTGCCAGATCATGGGACATTCAACAAAGGAATGTCCTTTCAACCTGAAAACAAGAGCACCGCAGCAAGTGTTCCTCACTCAGGAGGCGTCCACGTTAGGAGGGAGCGAGAACACAGTACGGTGTCTGGAGGATACATAAATAATCGGCGCGGTCAAAACAACAACAATGACAATAATAATAATGGCGGGAGGAGTCGAATTCAGTACAATGCGAACGGCCAGCCGACATTTCAATGCCGTGCATGCAATTTGTGGGGCCACTTCACTCGAGACTGTACAATGTGTGCGGACCTGGCGATTATGAAGAGGCTAAGTGCTCGAAGTTGGGAGTAAATTTGATCACCGTCGGGACGGACGAGGAAAAGGGTTCTAGCCATCACATGGAAGCAACTGAAAGTATACCCCGATCCGACGAAGGAAAAGAAGAGACTAGAGGAAGCACGGGCAGAGATCCAGAAAGCAACGCAAGTAGAGAAGGCACACCTGGAGGACACTACTGGTACCTCCGCACGAAATTGCATAGAATAGAACATTGCACGACAAATATTACAAACCAAGGTACCCGTTAGGATAAATGATCTGCTGCTCACAATGCCTCAGCTCCGATCGACACTGAGAAACATCGTTCCCACTGCTAAACTACCAGGAGAACATGGAAGGGAGCAGGAAAGTGGACCAAGTACAGCGGACAAAAGGGAGAAGGAAAGTGGTGCAAGTGTAGAGGATCCAATGCTGCTAGCCCTCTCATCTGGACGACATCCGGCAGTTGTCTAAATGGGAATTCTTGGGATTGTTTTGATGGATGCGATTGTGGACAGAGGATCTGGTGTCAATGTGCTACCAGAAGATACTTGGAAGAGGTTGGGACAGCCGACATTGTGGCCACCTACATTCCAGTTGTTGACTGCCAACCAACACGGAATCAAACCATTGGAAGTCTTGACAGCACAACTAGTAACGATTGGAACACAACCATTCCTATTCGACTTCGTCATCATCCCGCTGAAGAGGAGAGGATATGACGCTATTTTGCGCTGTGGATGGCTCATGCAAGCGAAGGCCAAGCATGACTGGAAGAAAAATACATTATCACTGGAAAGAAAAGGGAGGAAATACATTATTGATTTGCACACGCAAATGGTAGGGGAAGAAGCTTTGTTATTAGATTTTGAAGAAGAGGATGAAGGGAGGCAACGTATGGAACCGGATCATGAGGTAGTCCTGCGGTTGGAAGGAGGTTCAACGGACGACGATCTGGATTCAGTGAACAGTCTTTACCACTGGCATATAGAGGACTACGAACTCTTTCTGAGCTATAATATGTTAAGGGTGGACGAAGGTGAGAAAGAAGAGGAAAATGAATGTTCGAAGGAATACAGAGAAGCAAAAGAAGGAAAGGCGGTTATGGCTGAAGCTGAGGGGAAGAACACACAGTACGAACCCAGGAAAATGAAAGATCCCACCGTATGATTGCGCAGAAAGAAAATGTTACATCGAACCACGAATCTAACAGAAAGGTGCTGGCAACATGGAAGACACATCATACAGTCTGCACAAGAAACAAAGCGAAGGGTTTAATAAAAGTTGTAGCAGTACGGAGTGGAGGTGTTATTGACGGCAAGAAGGGGCAGTTGATAGAGTCCATGGTACCGAGCTTCGGGAACAAACTGGGCGATATGGAAAACCTGAGGGAGAGATCATGTAACTTGAATAAACTGGACGAGTGACGATTGTAGGCACAATGGGCCATAAAGGTTACATAGAATAGGCATAAGGCATGGCACTGCAAGCACTTGAAGTTGAACAGGTTTCAATTGAGACAACTAGTGTTGAAGTATAATGGGCGCAATGAGATCAGACTAGGTAGATTTAAAATAAAGTGTGTTGAGCCATAGAACATCCCCGAAGTGGGCGGTAACAGAGCAATAAAATTATGGACACTCGACGGGAAGGAAGTAGCCGATGCAGTGAATGGGTTGAAAGTCCACCATGGAAGAAATAACACACCTCCATGGGCGAGCAACTGAGAAAATAACGTCTGTAAATACTGTATATATGTAAATATTGTACATATTTAAGATAAGTAAGGACAGAGTTAAAAAAAGAAAGAAGAAAGGAAAAAAAAAAGTAAGTGAAAAGTCACCGTATGGCTTTTAAGCTCCTTCATCATACGACATTTTTAAGAGCATCCACCGTATGGCTTTCCAAGTACATGATGGATTGTGAAACTTGCAAGCAAGGATGTAACGTACGGATGCAATTGCCTTATGATTTAAAATTTTGCAGATTAAGTTGATGTATGGATTCACCAGTTTGATGTCCTTGCTGTACGGATTTTCTAGTAACTAGAGGATGCATCTTCTACCTGGCACCATACGGCAACTTGTGGTCTCCTGAAGGACACCGTATGGTGGAATTAAGGTAAGGATCATGAAGGTTTGATTTAGCTTGATGTATGGATTCTTTTCCCTAAGAGTGGTGTACGGCTGGGAAATTTTATTGATTTAGTCATCGTACGGATTTTCACAACCTCCATCGTACGGCTTCTGAAGTGCATGGGAAATTTGATTTGCAAACTGCCATATGGATTCCAATAAGATATGCATCGTACGGATTCCAATAAGATATGCAATGTACGGATTTGAAGGCCAGCATATGGATTTTTGAAGGCATTGACTGAACCTGCACCGTACGAATTTTGGCAACAAGATTCTGGAGTTTGCTGTACGGGTTTTTTTCCTTTTATAATGGGCGTATAGATTTCAAGAGATTGGTGTACGGATTTTAAAGTTGGAAGAGACACCGTATGGATTTCATGAAAATATTTTGCTGCCTTGTTTGCACCGTACGGATTTGAATAGTCTTCTGTTTCACAGCATACGGATTTGGAGAGTCTTTGTTTCACGCTATATGGCATTTGAGAGGTCTTGCAGCTATTCATTGCTGCCGTATGGATACTATATGAAGTTGGAGGTTGTTGTATAGCTTGACGTCTAGATTTGGCTTAGTGTACAGATTTTAGAGCAAGGGTCCTTTGTTAATTTTTATGTTTTTCTGGCTGGCGTATGACATTTTCAGATTGGTGAGAGCTTTCAGTAGGGTTTAAAATATATACCAGCAATACGGCAATTGCAATTTTTTGGGCACCGTATGTTCACCGTATGTTCGAAGTAGTTAGAAGAGAAGGGCAGAAGGAAGCAGTTAGAAGAGAGGAGCAAAAAAAAAAAAATGACGACAGATTGAAACAGTTTGGAATGAGTAATGAATGATGCCAAAGGGAAGGATAGACATAAGCAGTTGCCAGAAAGAGTGTGGAATCGGAAGAAAATGACAGAAATAGTGTGTTCCATGCAGTTTTGTGTGGGTTTAGGAGTGCTAATTTGATCTTGGCAGCTATCAATCGTGGGAAGTGTGACCAGTTGATGAGACCTGGAGCTGTTACAGGCATGGAGTGTGTGTGTACCGGAGGCACTTGGAGTAGGTGTTGGACGTGAGGCTGTCTTGATGGATGCGTAGAGAGCTCGGGAGGCGTTGATAATCCAATTGAAGGCAGTTCAACGACACTTGGCTCAGGGTACCAAGGAGTTGGAAACAGAGAAAGCGGCACGGGTGGCTATTAAGGTCAGCTAAGGAGACAATATTGTGTTAGCAATGGCTGCAAATGCAAGGTGGTTTGGAGACCAGTTTGGTGCAGGCACGAGACAAATGTGAAAGTGATGTGACAGAAGCAGATTTATCTTGTTGTACTTAGTCAGTTAATGAATTTTGTTAATTGTCTCGGATATTTTGTAATTGTTGTCCGGAGACGACTTTTTCTTTTAGGGGGGATGATGTCATAGGTAAATATTGTGTAGTCGACAGAATGTATGTCGTCGGTAGATATTGTGTAACCAATGGATCCCTTTGGGAAGGTTCTTTTTATGTAGCCGATGGGCCCTTCGGTAATTGTCATGTAGCCGATGGACCCCTTCGGGAAGGTTCTTCGAAAAGTATTTATACACCCTTTTGGGTCATTTGTAAATCATCTAATCATCTGTATGTAATCTTTTGGCATATGCGAATAATAGGATGTAATGTCCCCTCTTTAGTTCGACATGACATTGATCATGGATTTTGCCTATTCCAGACTCTTGTAGGCAAATGGTGTGGAGAGAGAGTCAATTCTGCGGATCAGATGGTCATATCTTGCTCTTGAAGAAGTGTTAAGAGGTTATATTTTATTATTATGTGTTATTGGGGCCTACATGTTATAATTTTAAGTTGAGTTGCACTTTTTATTTTATAAAATTACTTTATTATAAAAAGTGCATTACAATGAGATTTTATAGAGGATGTTTCTAGAAGTTCTAGAAAAAGTGCATTATAATGAGATTTTATAAAGGATGTTTCTAGAAGTTCTAGCAACTTCTTAGAAAAGTGAATAAATAGAGGGCTGGGCCTCTCATTTTGGACATGCTTGGATTTGAGATTTCTTCTACTTCTTCCATTGTGGAGCAAATTTGTAGTCTCTTGGGTCTGCAAATTATTTGATCTTTGGGAACGAATCACTCCCTTGAATTGGCGACTTTGAGGGTGTGAAATATCACCTGAATTGTTGCATTTGAGGAGTTGGTAATTCAGCCATCTCATTTGGACTTCATTGAGATTCAGTTATAAGAGTTTACTTTGGTTGGAATAAGGGTTTCAGTTGTGCCCTAGCATTTGTGGATTGATTAACAGGGTTTGTAGACACAGTTGTGCATTATTTTCAGACTGCCAGTCCAGGGTTTGGACCCACGTTTTTGCTCATAACTCCTAATTGGCTTGACGGATGAATTTCATATTTTAGGGGGTTATTCAGCAACCCTAGGCGCCCAGATTTATTGCTTTTGGAGTGACAAAAAACGCTGCAATATTTTTATCTAGCAGCCATACCAGGCCATACCTGTACGGCCCTGTCAGTTAGGCAGCAGTAGCAATTTTGTGAGTTGGTTTGGGGCAGATTGTGAGGTCTTCGTGTGGCATTAATTCAGCATTCATATCCAGCAAAATTGGAGCTATTCCAGGTGCACAAACTGAAGTTTTGATTGCCAAAATATTGCATGTTCTGGATTAGAACAGTCAGCACTGTCATTGCATAAATAGTTATTTCCAGTCATTAATAACTATTGTAAAAGTTTCGTCATTTGCATTCCAAATCTGAACTAGGTTATTGTTCATGTCATAACATTGCATTGTCAAGAGCTTGATGTGTTAGAAGTGCATAGTTGTGACAGTCTCTCATTGTAATCAGTTCTATTTGCTGTCATAAAATCAGAATTGCATTGGACTTCATATTTGAGTTTCATATTGTCATCTATCTCTTAGATTGGTAGTGTTATAATCTGGAATTGTTGTTCATACATTATTGGCATCATATATTGAGGTTTTGTTGTACAACAATTAGTAATATTGCAGCCTTATTCGGTTACATGCCAACTGTTTGACAAAATTCCTAAGTCCAGTTTGAGGGTTTCAGTGGCCTTTATAGTAAGGGTCATTACATAGGAGGAGTTCTATTGTTTCTATCTATTGCCTATATGCGTTGATAATACGGTAAACAATTCCTATCCAGCTTCATTTCCTTAAGTTCTTTCTCAACATCCACATCCTGAGCAAACACTTTTTTCCTTTTCCTTTCCACCCTCTTAATTAAGAGCTCATCATCAGAGGGGTCAAAATCTCTTTTAGCATTCTTCCCCTTGTTTCCCGAAGACTTGCCCAAAGTTTCTCTCTTCTCAATACCCTTTTCCTGCTCCTCCTTAGAATCACTATCTAGTTCCGATTCAATCTCCTTTTTCTTTCTATTCTTTTTGGAAGAGCTCCCAAGATCACCTTTCTTCCTCTTCTTCATTTCAACCTCATCCATTTCATCCTCGTTAGTTTTTATAGATCTCTGATAGACAAATCTATTACAGTAGATATGAACAATGATAGATACTCTTACTTGTATAATTGTAGAACAGATTTGTTTCCCAAATGGTGACTGTTCTGTGATTGCTGAGATGACAAAGATCTTCTAATGAAGATTGCTGATATTTGAATTGTAGATTGAATATATTAATAGACTTCCAACAAAGAGTGCAGAGGAGAAGATTGAGAATGATCCTGTGATTTTTGTGTAGATTGGTGGGACTTATAATGCCTTGTATTGATGTTATCCTTAGCGATCTGCCTATACTTATATATGTTAGTGAGGGGCCATGACCCCCGTAGAGTCATGACTCTACGTAGCCTTTGGCCATGAAGAGTCATGCCTCTACGGAGCCATAACTAACTCCATATTAGTTTAGAGTAATCCAACATTGCTTAGTATAAGCAATTGACAATAACATAATACCATCGATATTGTATAACTTGTGATGTTCACTGATATAAAGCAGTCTATTGATAATACAGTTTGCCGATAAGACTATTAATTGCATGTTTAAGGCAATCATTAAACAAATCATATATGTGTGTGTGTCTGAGAGAGAAACACCAATGATTATTATTAGATAAATCTGATACAGATTTGCATACGATTGATGAACATTATTATTTCTACAGACGCTATACATCAACACTCCCTCTTAGCAAGGGAGAAGTAATACACCTTTAGAATAGAATATCTGAATACTTTATTTGATCTTAACACTCTGAAACAGTGACTAGTCAAATAATTAAAATCACTATGTTATGAACACTATCATAACATATATTATGATCTCTAATTGTCTGAAACAATATCTAGAATAATCATACTGGATACGTTATCTATGATCTCTAATTGTCCAAAACAATATCTAGAGATGTCCATGATAACATGCCTATCATTTTCAAGATCATCACCTTACAAACAATTACCTTCTGAATATATATGTCCATGAAAGATTGCCACCTTTCATTACATATCTGATGCGACTAAACAATAATAGAAGCATAAACTCACATGAATTGAAAATTTAAATTCAATATTCAATATTACAAATTAATCATACAAAGTTTTTCTCTGAAGTATTTCAACTTCACTTTAGCAAGAAGCTTAGTAAAGATATTTGTTGTTTGCTCATTAGTATTGATGTATTCCAATTGAATAATTCCTTGATCCACCATATCTCTAATGTAGTGGTAAGGAATTTCAATATGTTTGGAATGATTGTGGAAAATTAGATTAGCAGAAAGCTTGATGCAACTTTGATTATCACAATGAATCATAGTGGGCTTCAAAGGCCTTTTAAGATAAGATAGATAAGATAATGATATTAATGTCCAACAAAAGACCAAAAAGAGGTCTATGAGACTGAAAGATTACAACAAAGCAGGGCTGAAGCCAGCAGGAGCACACAAATCTGCTAACAATTTTCGTAGCCATACCGCTTCTCTAGCACCCAAGGAAGATGCAATGTATTTTGCTTCAGTAGAACTTAATGCAACTGAAGACTGTTTTCTGCTAAACCAAGAAACCATTCCAAATCCTAGACTGAAGCAACATTTAGAAGTACTCTTACATTCAATAGGACTGTTTGCTCAATCGAAATCATAATATCCATGAAGTTCGATGTTGACTTTATCATATTTGATTCCCATGCCAATAGTACCCTTTAGATATCTCAAAATACATTTAGTTGCATGTATATGTATCTTCTTTGGTGCACACATAAACTAGCTCAAGGTGTTAGTAGCAAAGCATATGTCAGGACACGTATTCATCAAATATATTAAAGATCTAATGATCTGCTTGTAGTAAGTAGAATCTGTAGGTTCTGATTTGATCATATCATCCTTCAACTTGTGTAGATTTACTTCCATAGGAGTAGAAGCTGGTTTACATTCCATCATTCCAAGTTTTGTTAAAATGTCGACTGTATATTTTCTTTGATTCAGGAAAAATATAGTTATCCTGTTGCCAGACTTCCAATCCAAGGAAGTAGTGAAGACCTAAATCTTTCATTCCAAACTCTATTGTGAGTTCTTATTTGCATTTCTTTATGAGATGTTCTTCACCTGTTATTAGCAAATCATCAACATATAACACAAGAATAATCATATCATCACTATCTATTTTGAAGTATAAGTTAGGACCAGCTTCATTTTTAGAATATCCTAACTTCATTAGATAGTTTTCTATCCTTTCATACCATGCTTTGGGAGCCTATTTGAGACCATATATAACTTTCTTTAATTTACAAATATGAGTTTTGTTGTCGTGAGTGCTGAATCCTTCTAGTTGCTCGATATAAACTTCTTCAATTTTGCCATTTAGAAATGCTGTTTTGACATCCATTTGATGAACCTTCCATCCCTTGGATGCTGCGATAGCCAAGATGGTTCTAATTGAAGTATATCTAGCAATTGGTGCAAATGTTTCTTCATAATCAATGCCTTCTTTCTGTGAGAAACCCCGTGCTACAAATTTGGCTTTGTACTTTTCAATGCTGCCATTAGATGCATGCTTAATTTTAAACAACCATTTAGAAGAAACAACTGATTTGTTTTTAGGTCATGGTACAACATCCCATACATCATTTTTTAGTATGGAGTTATATTTTTCAATCATTACTTTTTCCCAAAATTGATTTGAAAGTGCTTCTTTAGCATTTGAAGGTTCAGTTTTTATAAGTTTAGTTAATAATGCAACATAACATAATTGATTTCTCGTTCTTTTACTTTCTCGAATCACTTCATTAGGTTCAACTTGATTTTCTTCTATCATTTTCCTAACCCAAAATGGCCTCTTTTTATTGTTGACATTTTCAGAATCTTCATGATTAGATGTAGTGGAAGAGGATGGCTCAATATCATTCTCCCTCTCAATTTTTGCTTGGTGATTTCATCTACTTCAAGAATAGATTCAGTAAAGGATTCATCACTGTTTCTAAAAATATTAAAAGCGATATCTTCAAATTTTACATCTTTGCTAACCTCAATTGTTCTTTGACTTGGAATGAAGACACTGTATCCTTTTGTTGTTTCACTATATCCAATAAATATCCCCTTCTTTTCGGATGGTTCTAGTTTTGTTCTTTTCTCTTTAGGAATATAAATATAAACAGGACATCCAAATATTCTTAGATGACTTATATCTGGTTTAATGCCCGTAAATACTTCTTCAGAAGTGGTGTTCTCTAATATTGAGTGTGGGCATCTATTTTGAATGTAGACTGCAGTGTTACATGCTTCAGCCCAGAAGGAAGTATGAAGATTTTGGTCGTGCATCATTGCTCTGGCTGATTCAACAATTGATCTATTTTTGCGTTCAGCTACTCCATTCTGTTGAGGATTATATGGTATAGAAAACTCCCTCTTAATCCCAACAACAATGCAAAAGTTTTAAAAAATATTAGAGATGTATTCACCTCCATTGTCTGACCTTAGAACTTTTATTTTCTATCCTGACTGATTTTCAACTAGGGCTTTGAACTTTTTGAATTTTGATAAAACTTCAACTGATTCTTTCTATTTCTGAAAGTAGATCCAAGTTTTTTTAGAGTAATCATCAATAAAAATAACATAAAAGAAGCACTCGTTAAGCGAAGGTACAGACATAGGACTGCAAAGGTCAGTGTGAATCAGTTCAAAAATGGATTTTGATTTGTGAACACTTTTAGGAAATGATTGCTTAGTAGTTTTGCCTAAAGCACATCCTTTGCAAATACTTAAGTGATCAATTTTGAGACTAGGTAAACCTTTTACAATTTTTCCTATGGATGATAATGCACGAAAGTGAAGGTGACCTAGCCTCCTATGCCAAATTTCGGTGGAATTTGAAGTTTCATGACTAAGAGCTAGGTTTTGATTATTACAAAGTTTATATAGACTTCCATCTCTGAATTCGATGGAAATGGCTTTCTTGATATTAGAGTTCTTTGGCCAAGATAGAACTTTGTCTTCTTGGAAAGTGATTCTAAATCCTTGATTAGTAAGACCAGAAATAGAGACTAGGTTTCTTTTTATTCCTAGTACATATAAAACATTTTTGAGTTGGAGAGTAATTCCTGAATTTAGGTAAATTGAACAAAAACCAATGCCTTTTATAGGATGCATAGAGTTGTCTCCAATGGTAACTTCTTTTGAAGATTGTTCTGTGAAAGTTTCAAATTTGTCTTTAAAACTGGTGATGTGCTGAGATGCTCCATTGTCTATGATCCAAGTGTTGTGGTTTGAGTTTAATTCACTTCAAAGGGTTAAGTAAAAAGCATAGTTTTCTCCTTCTTCTTTCTCTACTTCCTCTGCTTTGATTTCTGCTAAGGTTGCTTTAATTTTCTTCTTTTCAGGGCAGAAGTTATGGGAGTGACCAATTTTATCACATTTGAACCATCTAACTTTGGACCAATCATGTTGCTTATATGTTTTGTTAGATTCCCTTTTATTATATTTGAATTTTCTTTTCTTGTTTGAATTTACATGGAGTGCTTGAATGTATCCCTCTTGATTTGTGCTTAGTCGTCTTGAGACTAATCTCGATTTTTCTTGTGTGCATTCATTCTTTAATAAATCAAATTTAGGGAGTTTAGGTTGAGAGCTTAAACCTCGAATGAATGTTTCCGAAGATAGAGGAAGACCTCTTAGTGCTATAATGCTGAGTTCTTTGTCATCAACTTGATTTTCAATTGTCGCAAGTTGATCTTTTAATTCAGAAATCCTTAGAAAGTAGGATGTAATAGATTCTCAATTTTTCATCTTTATATATAGTAGATCTTGTTTTAGGGTTAATAATCTACTAGTATTGTTAATTTCAAATGTATCTCTTATAGTGGAGAACATCTCAAATGCAATCTTGAGACTGGATATGAATGGAAGAATATGATCTTTTACAAAATCTATTTTAATTTTCGTTGCTTTGTTATTGTGTCTTTTCCATGTTACTTTCTCTGGATCAATTTCAGGCATGGATATATTTGTTTCAATATAGTCCTCTAATTCCATTTCTCTTAATATTATCATGACTAATTTCCATGATGAAAAATTTGATGCACTCTCAAGCCTATCTTCTAGCCTTACATGATTCACCATTTTGATTTAAGAATATAAGTTAACTTTTGTGAATCTGAAACTTTAGATTTAATTGTCTGTAGTAAATTTTCTTATCAGAATGGCTCTGATACCATGTTAGTTTTTATAGATCTTTGATAGACAAATCTATTATAGTAGATATGAACAATGATAGATACTCTTACTTGTATAATTGCAGAATAGATTTGTTTCCCAAATGGTGACTATTCTGTGATTGCTGAGATGACAAAGATCTTCCAACGAAGACTGCTGATATTCGAAGTATAGACTGAATATATTAATAAACTATTACGGAAGTAATTGGTAAAGCGATTTTTCCTTAGGAAACTATCAAAAAGAATAGAAATATTCTATTCTAATAGATAAAGCTAAAAAAGCGAAAGCTAACTAAAGCTAACTAGATATTTACAATAGATAACCATTAACGATTAATAGACGACTTATCTCTTATTGTAATACCCTCCCTTAATGGTTAATCTATCTAGAACACTAAGCTGTCCTTTGAATTTGGCAAACTTATTAGGGCCAAGAGGCTTGGTGAGAATGTTTGCAGTCTGATCTGTGGTAGGAACATACTGCAAATCTGTAGTCCCATCTTTAATCAGCTGTCGTATGTAATGACAGTGAACATCCACATGCTTGGTTTATTCATGGAAGATTGGATTTCATGCTAAGTTGATAACGTCTTCATTATCAACAAACAGAGCAGTCGGTTCTGTTGGTGACATCTGCATATCCCCAAGCATTTGACGAAGCCAAACAACTTCACCTCCCGTCTTAACAGTCCCTCTGTATTTGGTCTCTATAGAGGAGAGAGAAACTGCCTGCTGCTTCTTACTAGTCCATGTAATTGCACTGGATCCCAACCTAAACACATATCCAGAGGTTGACTTTTTATCATCAACAGAGTCTGCCCAATCTGAATTTGTGAACCCATTGAGTTTAGGATTAGAACTTCGAGAGTACAGAAGTCCATAATCTGAAGTGCCCTTCATAGAACGAAGCACACGCTTTGCTGCCATCCAATGATCAGCCTTAGGAGCTGTCATAAAGTGTGAAATATAGTGGACTGTGAAGCTGATATCAAGCCTAGTAGTAGAGAGGTAGATGAGGGTGCCTACTAGTTGCCTGTATGTAGTATCATCAATGGAAGGAGAATCAGACTTTGCTGATAACTTGAGACCTTTTCCATAAGTGTAGATGCAGGTTTCCAATCCTACATATGAAATTTGTCTAACAAGGCCCTGGCATATTTGGACTAAGAGATGAATATACCAGAAGACTTTTGCCAGACTTCGACATTTAGGCAATAATGCATGAGCCCAAGGTCAGTCATATCAAAAGACTGGTATAAATTTTGTTTGATTCCCTGAATTAAAGATGCCAAACTGCCAGTGATGATCAACCATCCACATAAATAACCAGAAGGATGATGTTACTGTAAGTAGTCTTGACGTATAGATTTGAGTTTGAAGAACTCCTCTTGAAGCCTTGATCACTGAGGTACTTATCAATTTTTATGTACCATGCCCGAGGGGCCTACTTTAAGCCATAGAGAGCTTTTACCAATTTGAGAACCTGATGGTTTTTACCAGCAATCTTGAAACCAGGAGGTTGCGTCATGTAGACCTCTTCATGGAGATCACCATTCAGGAAAGCACTCTTGACGTCTATCCAATGGACCTTCTAGCCAAATTGTGCTGCCGTGGCTAGGACTAATCAGATGATGCCCATCTTTGCAATAGCAGCAAATGTCTCCTCATAATCAATGCCCTGACGCTGAGAAAAGCCCTTCGCCACTAAACAAGCTTTGTACTTATCCAAAGTACCATCCGATTTGTATTTGATTTTGTAGACCCAAATGCAACCAATAGGTTTCTTCCTTGGTGGAAGATTAGAAAGGACCTAGGTGTTGTTCTTCAATAGGCTTTGGTGTTTAGATGTCATGGCCTGTTCCCACTCTAGAATTCCTTTAGCCTCGGAATATGTTTGAAGTTCAAACACATTATGAATGTTGGTCATGAGAGCAAAGTTAACAGAATCTGTAGTTTTGCTCTTTTTTCGAGCAATTCTCCCATCAATGAGCTCATCATCATGAAGATCAGCAAGTGTCTTAGCTCACCACTTACGCCAGATAGAAGAATGACCAACATTAGTACCAGGAGATGCTTGATCAGCAGGATCCTTATTAGAAGAATCTAGATCAAACTTAGGTGAAGCATCTACAAAGCCAGGTGATCTTGCAGGAGAAGCCAGAGGTGTTTGTATAGGTATTATTGGTATAACTGGAGCTGTAGGAGCTACTAGAGCCCTCCCATCAGGTGGACCTAATGGAAGCTGAACTCCCAAATCATGAGCCTGCATAGGCTGGTTTGTTGGATCAGGAACAGGAGAAACAGGCATGAAAGGTCCTTGTTGCTCATCAAAGACTACATCACGACTGTAGATGAGACAAGATGTCTCAACATCGATCAGGTAGTAGGCTTTGTGAAGACTACTATATCTAGCAAGCATGAGTTTCTAACTCTTGGCATCTAACTTGGTGCGTGAAGCATTAGGGATCCAAACAAAAGAAAGGGAGCCAAAAACCTTCAGGTGACTGATTCTGGGCTTGTGACTTGACCAGGCCTCTTCTGGAGTTTTATCTTTGACTACTACTGCGGGTAACCGGTTCAACAGATAAATTGCAGTGTTAATTGCTTTTGCCCAAAACTGCTTTAGAACATGTTTGTGTTTGAGCATGGATCAAGCCATCTTGGTGATTGTCCAATTCCGACGTTCAACTACACTGTTCTGTTGTGGCGTGTGGGGTGTGGTTAATTGGCATTTGATGCCATGTGTATCCAAGAAGTTGGAGAAAACATTAGAACAAAATTCCTCCCCATTGTCTGATCTAAGAGTAACAATAGATTTCCCAGACTCTTTTTCAATTAAAGGTTTAAACTTCTGAAATACAGGAAATGCATTGATTTTTTTTTAAGGAAATACACCCACATTTTTCTACTGAAATCATCAACAAACAACAAAAAATACTTGGACCCAAGAACAAAAGGAGTGGCCATAGTGCCGCAAATATCGACATGTACAAGTTGAAGTACCTGAGAAGCTCACCATGAGTCGCCACTGGTAAAAGGTGTACGACGTTGCTTCCCAGATCGGTCTGACCAACGCTATTGGTATTCTTTGATGATCTTCTTATTTATAGTAGGACATGGGAGGAGCACCTGAAGCATTTGAACGAGGTTTTGAGTATTGTGGAGGAGCAATCCCTGTTCACCAAACAGTCCAAATGTGAATTTGGGATGACAGAGATATTGTACTTGGGGCATGTCGTCAGTCAATACGGGGTTCAAGTGCATTAGGAGAAGATTCAGGCTATCCTCGACTGGCCTCCCCCAAAATCACTCATGGATTTGTGAGGGTTCTTTGGATTATGCTTTTACTACAGAAGATTTGTCAAGGGTTTTTCTTAGCTCAGTGCACCTTTAATGGATCTGAAAAATAAAGGGGCTTTCACTACCATTGGTCATAGTCACTACCGACCTTCTGCCACTCAATGAGGAAGGAAAGCTCATTCTGGAACCTGCTGAGATTCTTGAAGCGCATGAAAAGGTCTTGTGGAGCTACACTATGAGGGAGTACTTGGTACGTTGGCGACATCTATCGATGGACGATGCAATGTGGGAATGCGAACACATCCTCCAGCACCTAGCATTGCACTTGCTTGAGGACAAGCAAATTTTGGGACGGGAGGATTGTAATGTTCCCGTCATAAAATAAATGTACTTATTTAATCTTTGTAACGGGCCGATTGATTTATTTTATCTCGGACCCATTTTTTATTTAGTTTTTGTAGTTTGTGTCATCGTCGGCTAACTATGTACACTCTTGGAAAGCTTATCCCGATGGGTATTTAAGCGCGGCTCGTAGGTAGTCTGGAGGTTACAGTGGATTCCTATTGGAGTTCGGCATTGTTCGTCATTTTGGAAGTGAAAGACCTTCCCTATTTGGCTTGTGCGGTTTTGGTGGGATTCAACCCTCACTCTATTCTGTCGGTGTTCTTCTAGTCAGTATCCGGCAAATTGGAGTGCTGTCAATATTTGCAATTTTATAAATCTGGTGAACATTCTTCCATACTTGTTCGGGTACTAGTTAATGTTCAAAATCTTCGAGTATTGTACCATTAACGTACTGTGTTTTGGATGCATGCTCATTCCTCACTACACATTGAACGGCTTCCATTCCGAAACAACAACTAATCTCCTTGTTTGGTATCCTGTTTTGCATCATACAACATTCACAATTACATGCCCGTACGGCCTTCTTGTCCACCGTACGGACGTCATTTACCACCGTACAACCAGTTCCATATTTCGTACGACCATCTTCCTTAATAGCCCATACGACAATCTCGCACACCCGTACGGCTTCATAAACAGTACATCTCTAAGTTTCTCACCATACAGCTTCATTAGGTTACCGTACGTCCAAAGTTTCACCGTACGGCTCTCAATATCGAGGTATGGCATTACACCATTCACCGTACAACTTGTACCATCACTGGCTGAGTGTACGGACTTCAATAGCTAGAATACTAAACCGTACGGCTTCTTGTCTAGTCTTTCTACCATACATCCTTTGCAAATCAGTATCTTCATCGTACGGCTATTCCAGTAGGCACCATTCTCACTGTACGAACTTCATTTCAAGGGCAAGGTTGCAGTCTTCAGCTTGTAGATTGAATTATTATGTGGCAAGAACATTAGATATTGCATCACTAGGAGAGTTGGTGAGGTTTCTTATGAGTTAGATTTGCCAAGTGACAGCGAAATCCACAACATATTTCATGTCTTGTCTCAAGAAGGCCATTGGCCAGTAGATTGTTCCTTTAGAGGGTTTGCCGCCGCTTGATGAGGAGGGTAAGCTTGTTCTAGAGCCGGCTGAGGTGATTAAGACCAAGGAAAGGAAATTGTCAAACAGATTTGTTAGAGAGTATCTAGTTCATTGGAGAGACTTACCGTATGAAGACGCCACTTGGGAAGGTGAGTCTATTTTGCAGCACCCAACATTGAGATTGCTTGAGGGCAAGCAATCCTGGGAAGGGAGGACTGTCATGTCCCCTTCTCTGCACTAGTTTTATGGCACCAGGTTAATCTATCTCCACATCCGAATAAATTAACGACATTAACTATCAGGATGCCTACTAGTCACATCAAATTTTTTATCCTAAGTACATTAGTTATATTATTAAAGTGTGTGGATAAAGTCATTTTATGTTATAAAGTCATTTACTTTATAAAGTGACTTAAGTGATTACAGGACAAAATTGTTGTTTTATCCCACATGCCTTATTTCAATGTCTTTCCCTCACTTCGAGGTTATAAATAAAGGGACCTTGCTTTGGGATAAACACACAAGAATTTATGAAGTTAATATATTGACACGTTCTGGTTGCTTTAATGTGACTGGTCAGAATCTCGAGGACGAAAACCCTTGAGACGTTAGGAGTTGGATGTAGCCCCAGTCTTCTTATTGGAGTCTATATCAAATCATTTAAAAGGTTGTTGGATATCCACGATTTCTGGTGAGTTATCAAGTTGGCAATGAAGTTTGGGTATACACAGGTTGGTACAACGTTCTGGATTTTTATAGCATTTACAGTTGTGGAGCTTATGTGAGAGATTCTCAGTATATCATTGGGGCGTAGGAAATAGGAGAGAGACGTCTTTGAGAAAGGGCGTTGTTTACATCTATAGATAGTTTGGAGTCATTAACAGCAGGAGGAAGACGTGTATTTTCTTAGTACAATCGTCTTTACAAATACCATCACTCCCAGCCGTGGTTTGTTATTTGGTGGTCACTCACGTAACAAGAAGGAAAGCCAATCGCCGTGGCTAGAGAATAGGTTCAGACTGAAGTACGGCGTCAGTTCTTTCTGATTATATTGTGGATGGTAGTGGTCTCACGTTTTTCAGCAGTGAGCCATAATACATTGAGACTTCATTCTCCATCAGTAGGCAGATGTTTTCTAGTACATAGGAAGTATTAATGAAGTGAAGGGAAGTCGACTGATTAGAAAGAGCTGAAGAATAGGTGACATGAGTTCCTACAACTTCAGTGAGCTTTTTGGCATACACCAGGGGTATGGTCTGTATCTATCAGTACTCTTATCTCAGCTTATTTACATATATCTGACATTATGTTAAATTGAACTGTATTCTTGTAGACTGTAGTCTAAGAGCTATTAATTCTAAATTTGGTTATAGTCTCTTATTGAAATCTGATGTTATCTATTCTAATACCGAAATTGCGGAATCATCACTATTAATGCTATCGTAAATATTTCTTGATACTAGATTAAGGTTTAGTAAAAGATTTTGTTATTGCTTTGCATTTGTCCGAGACTTTGGTTACACTGTAAGTGTTTGACAAAATTCCACCAGCCTGGTATTCGATTATTGTTTCATTTCCAGTAGAGATTCTTACAGTACCTTGCACTATGCTAAGAGAAATTTTTCTTTGGTTGCTTCTGGTGAATGAAGCCTATAATTCAAGACCCAAATCATTATAGGGACCATCAGTTTTCTATTAGGGCATTTAGATTTTATGCAGAAAATTAGGACGACATTACAGACAGTGTCTTGAAATATAGAGAAATCATCATTTTTATTATGACTAAGAAAGGAACTATGTGTTGCGTTACCATCTGGAGGACTGGTCTATGTTTTCGGTGGCGTTCACAAGGAACTATCGACACCCTATGGACAGGCATGTGTTTACAATGTAGAGGAAAATATGTGGGAGATTCTTCTTCGTATGTATTCTTGCTGATGTTTATTTTATCACGGGGCAGGAGTAATAAAACTTATGTAGCAACTTATGTGTCACTAGAATGCACCTTCTCTTAAAGAAGTATGAGAATGTAGTGTTGTTGATTCTATTCCACACAAATTGTATGTTCATTCCTGAAGAAAATTGGAAGAAATATTTCGACTCTACAAAATGGAATGAGTGGGAATTTTACATTGAGAGGGGAATAATAATAACCAATGTTCCCTTCCTACTTAACCAGCTTTGGAGGGGAGATACACCATTACAGTTCCAATTTGAACTATCCTTTGATTCAATACATATGGACCTTGACACGTAGGGTATGCTTTCGTGATAGAGGGAGAAGATAAGGGATATATGAGGATCATGTCAAGATGAGCTCCCTCGTAACCATGAAACTGTAGTAGTCAGAGGACTATGATTCATATGATGAAGTTCTATGTTGAAGAATGAAGAAAATAACTTGCTGCCATGGGGCTTAGTTGGTGGAAATTAACTAGATCAGCTCTTCGAAAAGGTAGTATTAACATTAAGAGGGAATCTGAAAATTCAACACAGGAAACTTTAGATGAGGAGTCTGAAAGAATGATCTTATGACAAGTAGTCATCTTTGTTTACCGTACTGGTAAAGAAATCAACACATACAGACAATGAAAACGAATAGCAGAATTATATTCGCATATGCCAGAACATACATTAGGCTTCATAATATTCGCAATAGCAGATGAATGATTTACAATGATCCCAGACGGGATATAAATACTACCGCCGAACCTTCCCGAAGGAGTCCGTCGGCCACAAATATTCTATCCACTACAAACTATTTATTGACGATGTCGGCTACAGAATACAGAAACACCGCCGAACATCACCTCGTCGGCTACAAAATATAGAAACTCCGCCGGACATCATTCCGTCGGCTACAGAAACACCGTTGGAACCATCCAGTCGGCTGACACCATCCCCCCCAAAAAGAAAAGTCGTCTCCGGACGACAATTACAACATATCTGAGACAAAGTAACAAACAAAATATATCATCAGAGTGACTACAACAAGAAAAATCTGCTTCTGTCACATCACTTCCATATTCAATCCGTTACATTTGTAGCCTCTGCTAACACAATACTGTCTCCTCAAGCTGACCTCGACCGCCACCTGTGCTGCTTTCTCTGTTTTCAATTCCATGGTACCCTGAGCCAAGTGTCGCTGCACTGCCTCCAACTGGATGATTAGCTCCTCCCGAGCTCTCTACGCATCCACCAAGACAACCTCCCAGCCAACACCTACTCCAAGTGCCTCTGGTACACAGCTCCCTGACCAAATTAGCACTTCGCAACCCACACAAAAATGCATGGAACACACCATTTCTGTCATTATCTGCCGATTCTACACTCTTTTTGGCAACCGCGGATGCGTCCCCTTCCCTTTGGCATCATCTATCACTCATTCTGAACAACTTGAATCTGTCGACGTTTTTTTTTTTTTTTAGCTTGCTAAAAAAAACGCTCACACCCATCTTCTACACGAACTCAATGAGAAACAGAACTCCAACAAATTTCCGGTGAAACGTCTCCTCCAACAATGAAAACCAATACACAGACAAGCCTTTCAAAGAACACCAAGCGGTGGAGATCTGAGTCCGCCGTCACCTCATATCCATCATGCCAAGTGGACCATTGCACAACGGATGTCACTGCTGCTAAGGATTATCACCGAAGGCACAAAGTATGCAAGGAAACCCTGCTGTATGCCCGTAGAAAAGAGTTATAAGCCCGCGGAGGAGAGTTTGCAACGGACGGAGGACAAACCTGCGGAGAGAAAAAAAAGGGGTCTCCGCGGAAAGAAGTCCGCGGGACAGGTAAAGAAATCAACACATACAGACAATGAACACGAACAGCAAAATTATATTCGCATATGCCAAAACATACATTAGGCTTCATAATATTCGCAATAGCAGATGAATGATTTACAATGATCCCAAATGGGATATAAATACTACTGCCGAACCTTCCCGAAGGAGTCCGTCGGCCACAAATATTCTATCCGCTACAAACTATTTACTGACGATGTCGGCTATAGAATACAGAAACACCGCCGAACATCACCACATCGGCTACAGAATACAGAAACACTGCTGGACATCATTCCGTCGGCTACAGAAACACTGCCGGAACCATCCAGTCGACTGACAATCTTATGACAAGTAGTCCATTGTAGCATTGAATCCTACACTTTTAGTTGTATGGGAATCATAATAAATGATAAGAAGTCCCTTGGAATAGGATATCATGTAAGCTTCCATGACATAAGAAACATTCAAGAGAAAAGACTGATGGATGAAAGTCATACAGATTGAAGGATGAAGTCATAGCTTGCCTCCATGAGGCTGAGTTGGTTGCACATATTTTAAAGTAGTTATAATTCTTCTAGAGGAAGAATCAATATGCAAAGGGAGTTTGAATATCCATCACATGCAATGTTGGACGAGGAAGTTAGAAGCCTGATATCTAACATTCAGAGGGAGTTTGACAATCCTGAAGAGTGACCTTGATGAGGAGGTCAAAAGGCTCATGTTTACTTCATGAGCTATTCTTCGTGAAGGGAAAATTCAATGTACAATCTCTCTTAATACATTGTTCAGTAGGTTGAGGTAAAATCTCTTATCCCATCCTTTGGGAATAGCTATGGTGGATCCACCCTTTGATATGGTTCATGGTGTGACACCATGACAACACCACATGATAGAATTCATGGTGACTTTATTTGTCATATGTGATGTCTCTATGACTTTAATGGGCCTACCAACCTGTGCACATTATGGAAAGGTGATGATCCTCCTAATAATGTACACTTGTATTAAGTATTGTGAGGTGATGACTTTACAACACTCACTATCATGATGAATATCATGCTGACTTGATATTCACAGAAATGTCTTGATAGTTGTCTAATGTTTACTATCATAACAAATATCATGCCAACTTGATATTCATGGAAATGTTTTGATAGTTAATAGATATCATGTCGGCTTGATATCTAATCATGGTGGATATTATGCTGACTTAATATCCAAGGATATGCCATGATGAGTTATGGTATACATCATGTGATGTGATGTCTATGCACATACCATAACCAGGATATTTGGATATCATGCTGACTTAATAGCTATTATGCTGACTTAATATCCAAGGATATGCCATGATGAGTTATGGTATACATCATGTGACGTGATGTCTGTGAACATACCATAACTAGGATATTTGGATATCATGCTGACTTGATATCTAATCATGGTGGATATTATGCTGACTTAATATCCAAGGATATGCTATGATGAGTTATGGTATACATCATATGACGTGATGTCTGTGTACATGCCATAACTAGGATATTTGGATATCATGCTGACTTGATATCTAATCATGGTGGATATTATGCTGACTTAATATCCAAGGATATGCCATGATGAGTTATGGTAGACATCACACAACGCGATGTCTGTACACATATTATAACCGGGATATATGAATAAAATGCTGCCTTACTGTTCAATATACTCCTTGATATCACAAGTAATGTGGTATCTAAACTTGTTCATACTTAGTTAATCTTCCTTAGCTAAGAGAGAGTGTTGAGGATAAGGTGGCTATGGTCAGATTACTGGGCTCTATTCACATACAACAGTTCAAACTCTATAGATAATCAACCAACCTTATTATAACTAAGATGAATTAAGGCATTCTTATATTGAGCATTCCATCTTGATTAATATACATATTGATCTCTTGATTATGTTGCTAATTATAAGTTAGTTAGTATTTACTAACTAACCGCATTCTTAAGGGATTGAGTGTGTTAGTAAATACTAACCGATCCAATAAAGTTGCAACCTTTAATTGAATGGACATGACCAGTCTGAATTGGTCTTCAAATGATATTTATACATGCTGCCTAAGAATGGAGTAGGAATATTGTAACCGATAAATGTTCCATGCTTCCATGTTCAGATTAAATACAACACACACACACACACACACACACTCCAGATTGAATATCTTATTAAAGAACTATCTTATATTTAACAGATCTCAAACATGTTTTCCAGGGCTTTGAACATATCATGCACTAAGTCCAACCTTGCAATAATAGGTAGTAGATGGTCTTTAACTTTGTCTACTAATAATTCCATTGCTATGGTGTTGTTCATTTCCCATTGACTCTTTTCATCATTCTCATTGGTTTAGGAGGATTTTCCATGATTGTTTGTAACTCACGCTTTCTTAGTATTAGCATCCTTCATAGTTTCCAGGCTTCAAAATTTGAAGCACTTTCAAGACTGTCTTCAAGTCTGATTCCATTTACCATTTTGATAGATATAAGATTTTAAAATTTAGGTGTATCTATTTGTCAATAAATCTGATCTTGATGGTCTCTCAAACCTGCTCTGGTACCATGTTAAAATTGTGATCAGATTTTTATTTATAAATTCAATCTAGTTCACTGAATGATATGATGGATTTATACAAAGGTTCTATATATATTTATGGCATTTAAAATAAGTTGTATTTAACATATGCTAGTTCTGCTAATTTATCAAAGGGCAGCAGTTTGAATCTTGTCACTGATCAGTTTAAACTTTAAACTCACATAGAAGACTGATGTAAGAATGTGTTCATTGTGGTTTAAGACTGCCATCGACTCTCATTAATAGCAGTGGGGAAGGCGTTGAGGAGACATGCCTGTGAATGACGTGCCTCCTACATGGGAGACACATCCATTCGCGGTTGTGTCTCCCTTAACAAAAAAGAAGCCTGATCATCCTTAATATAATATGCAGCAGTCGATGATTATGTATTATTAAGTTGATAGAAATAAGTTACAATTTATTGTATTATATCATATATATATGTGTGTGTGTATGTATGTATAATTATTTGTATCAACTTTACCAAAAACATATGTATATATATATAACGAAGAAATATTCTTTGTAATGTCTTATGTATATTTATATATATTTATCCGACTGAAGCTACAATAACATTTTGTTAAGAAAGTAACCTGAATATTCTACAGGTCTATGGGTACAGAATCGTACCTCACTCCTCTTGCTAATATTCTCTATAGAATGACATTGCATATTATTTATAGTCTCTATAGAGGTGCCGGCAATCAGGTTGGAATTTGTTAATTTGACTTGTAATTAATTATTAGTTAAGCCTTATTACTATTCCAAAGTCGCCGACTTAGAGGCTCTTAATAATGGATGCATTTCAAAGGGTCATGTCTCTTAAGAACATACCCTTCAATAAGGATATTTAGACAGGTAATATAAGTAGTTTTAGGACACACAGAAAACATAGAGTCTGGACTAAAAGCATATATATCCTATCGGGTTCCTGGTATCAGAGCCTAGTTATCAGATCTAGGACTCTGCAGATTGTCACATATCAGACCTGTTCATATCCAGTAGTTATTATTCATCTGCAATGGCATATACAATCAGGCGTGAGGATAGATTTGATGAAAAAGAACATTTTGAAGCATGGAAATTCAGAATCTTGATGATTCTCGAAGAGAATAATGTTAGACAGTTTGTTGATGGAGCATCCAAACAGCCATTTGTTGAACCTCACAAATCCACATGGTCCAATGGAAATAGGAAAGCCATTCAAATCATCTTGGATGGAGTTAAGAATGACATCGTACCTATGCTTACAAAACACCTAACTGCCTACGATATGATGAATGCATTACGAAATGCATTTGAAGTAAATAATGCAACGAGGGTCCTTGCACTAAAATGACATCTAAATCTGCAGATATTTACACATTTAACACGTTGGAACTCAATAGGAATGATCTATCTAAAAAATGGCTTGTGCTTTCTTTTTCTGAAGCAACTAATTTTAACTAACAAATTGTTTTTGGATTCATTGACTGTAGGGCATATCTTCTTCTAGAGAAAGGACCAGGAAAAGAATGTTTTCACTTAATATTAATGCAGCATTCTGGGGTAGTGGTCAAGGGAAACGTTTGGTAGAGGCACCGGGACGTGATTTTGTACTTAGCACTGAACACCTTATGGAACCGGTCATAGAGGTTATACGGATCTTTCTCTCCACCTGGTTTTTTTTGTTAAGTTTTATGTAGTTATATCTTGTCAAATGCTTTTCTGCTGCTCATAGTTGTTTGTAGTTGATAAATGTCTTTTATTCAATTTGTTTTTTCATTCAATGTAAATACAGGGAAAACCTATTGTCCAGGAAACATATCGAAAAATTTCTATATCAGTTGTGTCATCGATTTTGCGGCTTTCGTCAGAGGACTGGGATGCATGTTCTATGGGTGCAACTGGCCAGAATAAAATTAATCCTTTCCTTACCCATGCCTTTCTGTCATGCTTGGAGGAGACTGGATGTGCTGTTGAGGTTTGTTGATAGTTTCTATGTTTCTCTAGTTCAGTGGAGAGTAGCATTTAGTGAAAAAGACTTACCTTTTATTGAGAACACTATGCATTCTCAGCCTGATGATAGGTCTTGAATGATACCTAATATGTCCATAATGTTCTTCTCAATATCCCTTGATCCCAAAGAACACTTTTTTCTAATACCAAGGCCTGTTGAATTGTAAGATCTTTAGCAATGATTATGATTATCTAGATTAACGGATTCATCTTTTCCTAGATTTTGATGCTTTGTAAAAAATATTACGTGTTCTTTATGTTTCACAAAATTTATTCATTCCTAGGATATGCGAGTGGAGTCCTTGCTACCATGATGATAGAAATAGCTAGTTTAGAATGGCAGTCTCTGATATAATTCAATTAAACTAATTCAAGGTCCTTCCTCACATGTACCTTAGTTCTTTAAAATTGCAAAAGCTAAGCAATTCTCTGTGTACCAATTTATGTTTCCTATGGGTTAGAGCTATGAACTGTTTCATCCTATATGTTATGTCTAAAAGGTTCTAATAGTTGCATCATTTTAAGGTGATTGCCTGTTTTGATGTTTTTCTAACTTGTCACATGTCTGTAATGGATTGTATTATTTACCTCTACTTGTGCATGCTTGAGTTTGAAACTTTTGATACCATAGTGGAACAAGATGTGATTCATAACTAATCCCTCATTTGTTATGTTTCCACTTTCTAGCATTACCATGCCCTGACATGTGACTGGTCTGGGCTGCCACTTTAGTTTCAAAGTGACTTATGACCTCATTGTGGAAGGGTGTTTTGCTTGTGAAGGATATGTCATTGTTTATTTATTTTGGTCAAACATCACATATGCATGCAAAGTTGCTTGGTTGTTTTGTAGCATGACATTTTTGGCTTAAACGTCAAATTAATTTTTCCTTGGGTAACCCATGTGACTAGCCAAAAAGGTGCCCCTTTTGGTGCTCTAGTGGTGAGTTGCACAACCTACCATTGCATTGCTGATTTTTGTGCTCTAAAACAATTTTTTGTAAACCTTCTATGTTCAAGCATAGATTTCCTTTTTATCATGATTCATTTGAAAATGTTTGCTGTTGGCTATAAAATGACATTGATTAAACACATCACAATGATGAAAGTGGGGTATGCGGAATTCCATATCTTAACTATATGAGAAATATTCTAAGTTTACGGATGCACACCCCCTATCCTTTCATTCTAGTGTGGAAGCATTTCGGTGTGAATGCATGGGTGGATGTATCCGGACGCATTGTGGATGCATCTGAATGCACATCCAGCACATCCATCCATATACACAGGCTATGGATGAGCACCCAAACAACATCCGAGCACATCTGAACAACATTTGAGTGCATCTGACCATTTGACTCTCTTTTTGACTTAAAAAAACACATTTTAAAGTGCAACAATCTGAGATGAGGGCCAGGGTGCTTGTAATGTCCCCATCCTAAAGTTTGATAATAAATAATTTTATGTAATCACAAAAGAAATAAATAATATAATAGTTGATCAATAGATTAAATGACAAACAAAGATTATCATTATTATAAATATAATATAATAATCTTAGTATGATTATCTATAATTGAAATAATAATGGTAATGTATAAATAGATAAGTAATAAGTAAAGATATTATTAATAGCAAATACATGATGAATATTCATTTATAATAAATAATAATTGTAAATGAAAAATAAAGTACCAAGTCTCTAAATTACGATAATGACCCACCCCTTCTATAATCACCACCTATGCATTCTGATCTCAATCTAATCATAAATGAAGTGTATTTGATTATTGCCACCAATAGACACTAATATCAACGCTGAATATATTGGGATGAACCACCAATAGACATTAATACCAATGCTGAATATATTGGGATGAACCACGAATAGACATTAATAGCAATGCTGAATATATTGGGATGAATACAAGCATGTTGCATTGTGAACCACAATGGTCAGACAATGATTAAGGGATGATTTGGCCACATTAATATAAGTGATGAACTGACCATGATCTATGGAAATAATGATGCTTGGAATTTTTTAACGTAGTTCATATCCCTAATATTGTTCAAGATACTAAGGTGTGCATGACTATAAGATTCAGTAATTAAAAAGATGATATGATGTACTTAAAAAGAAACGCTAATAAATCATTCGAACACAAGTGAACGAGGCTATCAAATATGAATTGAGTAACAATGAATAGTGATATTGAAGTTCAATACAAACTGATAGTTAAATAAATCAAAAACATAAACTGCCACTAGGCAGATTAGATTTGTATTATCCAGCACATTGCTTAAATGATTAATTAAATAAAGTAATGCCAGCAATTAACGGTTGTTATGAAAGATGGTTTCAAAAAGGCATAAGATGTGCCTGTTGCAAGAGTGACTAATGGTCTCAATGCAAGATATATAGAGCACATTCACCATCTCTCAAAAGGGGGAGAAATAAGGAAATTAAAAGGATGGTATTGTATGTCGATTACAAAATAGAGAAATAGGTTAAAAAGAATTAAGATGCCTTCTAGCATACATTGATGGGAAGATGGTTAAATCATTAAAGACTGCCTGCTAAATAACATCTACCAAAAGGGGTATATCCTGTCACCACCATAATACCCCATAACCCGATCAATGGCTTACATTTATATATATGTTATGAATTGGGGCGTCAACCATGTAAGCCCTAAGTTTTAAGGATTATAATTAAATGAATATTGATCGACATTTAATATTATAAATACAATCATTTAGGTATATCCAAAAATTATTAGGAATTATAATGATCTTAGAATATATACTGTAAATCTAAATTGTTAATTTAATAAATCAATTGATATATAGACTAACATAAATAATTAATTTGATAAATGATGGAATAAATATATGTCCATATTTAATCATATATTTGCATGTCTTATAATAAAATAACTGTTATTTTGAGGAAAGAGTTAGTTTAATTAATTAATGTAAATACTATCATCATTAATACTGATTATTCTCAATATTATAATTATTGGGTATCTAAAGAGAGGAGTCTAGATGTAATCAAGGAGAGGATCAAGTAAATTCCAACCAATGGATGTATCTATAAGAGGGTGGGTCAGCATTCCGTAAATCTTCGTCAAATAGACTTGGACCTATAAACTTTGAGGGAACACCTATTGAGAATTGGTGTCTATGCAACTTGATTAAACCTGAAGTCTCCTTAAATCTAAAGGTAATTGTCATATCCCCATTTAAAGATTGAATTTTGATAATAATTAGATAATACAATGTTATTAAATAAATAATGATAATAAAATTATATTAAAACTAATACTAAAATATAAAACCAGGAAATAGTAATTATTTAATCTATATTATTAATGAAATAATATTTAGTATGATATTTTAAATAATTAAAAAATAATAAAATTTCAATGAGTAAATATCATAGTTCCAAAAATCGCCATGAAATTGCCGAAATCGCCGAAATCGCGATAAGATTCATGGCTCCCGATTTTTTTGGAATCGGAAATCGCTGGTGGCCATTTTTTCGCGTGAATCGCGTGAATCGCCAAAATCGGCGATTCATGGCAAAAATCGCCAAAATCGCCATCGTGAATCTCCAGAAATCGGCCGCGGCAGCAAGGATAGAAAGTTCAATTTTTAAAAAAAAAACACATGTTTTATTTGCTTTCTAAGTTGACTTTCCTCTTTGTTATAACCCTAAAGAGCCTTCTATTTGCTTAGTATGAGTAGAAGAGAGGAAGAGTGAGAGAGAAGAAGAGAAAAGAGAATCCATAGGTTTCCAACCGGCAAGAAGGAAGAGCACCAAAGAGATCAGAAGTCCATTTGGGGAGGCCATAAATTGCATTGGGAGCATTAAGGAGTCAATATCAACACTCCTCAACTCATTTGCAAGAGGTAAGTGTTGGTTTTTTTTTTGCATGTTAGTGTAGTATGCATTTTTTGTTAAATTTTTTTAGTGTTCATTTGCAAATCTTGAATGTTTTTTATTTTTAGTTTTACTAAATTGCAAACTAGGGTTTGTTGTTTTGTAGTTTTTGTTTATTAGTTGCAAACTTTGATTTTTTACATGAATTTTTTTATTGCAGCAGCCCTTTGCTTTCATTTTCCAATTTCCACAATGGGTAAAAAAGATGAATGCTGGAAATATAATGAAGAGTTTCCTGGGAGAACCAAATATCAAACAAAATGTATATTTTGCAAAGAAAAAATAAATTCGGGAGGTATCTATAGATTGAAATACCACATTGCTGGCATACCTGGCCATGATGTCACAGTTTGCACTCAACAAACCGCTGAAGCAAAACGCTCTTGTTTAGTGGCATTAGAAAAACTTGAACAAGACAAGTTGACTAAGAAAATGCAACTTGAAGGGTTAAGAGGTATTGGCTCCCGTGCTCCCACATCCGCAACCGCATCTACATCTGCAAGTGCATCTGCATCAGCTTCCGCATCCGTAGGTTGTGTTGGGGAGGGTTCTTCTAGGCCTCCTTTTCATCCTAGTGCTAGTGCTCATGTGAGTGTTAGTGGTAGTCGGTCTCATACTGAGACAGAGTCCAACACCAACCTATTGCGGCCTAGAGTGCGGAAAAGCAGAATGGATAGTTACTTTGTGCTCCGCACTACTCCTGGCTCCCAACCCACGCTTGAGGGCATGGGTTTGAACAAGGAGATTCATGATGCTGCCAGAAAAGAGATTTGCAAATTCTGGTACTTTTGCAACATTCCATTTATTGCAGCCAGGTAATTGATTCTTTTTTCTTTGTTATCTTCAAAGTTAAAGTTAAAAGTAAAAGTAAAACTTTAATTATATCTACTTGTTTTATGATTTTAGTTTTTGACATCTAAATTTCTAATCAATATCATTATCTATTTGTGACAGGACTCCTTATTGGCAGAACATGATAGATGCAGTTGCCATTTGTGGTCCGGGGTTTAAAGCCCCAATTGAGGCCGAGTTGAGTGGATACCTCCTGGAGGAAATGGTTGAGGATATGAGGCATGAGCTTGAGGACAACCGAAAGGAGTGGATCGAAAAGGGTTGCACCATCATGACTGATGGTTGGACAGATAGGAAGGGAAGAACACTCCTCAATTTTCTTGTATCTTGTGGAGGTGATTGATCATTCTACTTTCCTACATACATAATTTTGAATCGTGATTGACTATTTCAAATTTTGATTTGTTGATTGCTAATAGTAATTATAATTCGTTGTTTTGTTACTTGTAGGATATACCATGTTCCTCAAATCCATTGATGCTTCTGTTCATGTAAAAAACGCCACATACTTATGTGAGGTTATTGAGGAAGTTATAGCAGAGGTGGGGGAACAACATGTGGTGCAAGTGGTGACGGATAATGCAGCAAGTTATGTTGCTGCAGGTAAACTTTTAACTTTTTAAGTTTTGAAAATAAATTTATTTGAATTTTGAACTTTTTCTAATTCTAACTTAGAATTTCTAAGTTTCCTAAGTTCTAAGTTCTAACATGTTTGAAATTTGAATTTCTAATTATCTTAAAATTGTTGTAGGCAAACTTTTGATGGAGAGGCACCCCACCATATTTTGGTCCCCTTGTGCAGCACACTGCCTTGACCTCATGTTGGAGGAAATTGGCAAACTTGAGTGGGTCAAGTCATGTGTGGAAAGGGCAAAAAACATATGTAAGTTTATTTATAATCATTCATTTGTCCTTAGCACAATGAGGAAGTACACATGAGACAAAGAGTTAGCTTGTCCAGGGATCACGAGGTTTGCCTCGAATTTCATCACCTTGCAGTCCTTGTTGACATCAAGGGATGATTTGAGGAGCATGTTTGTTGGGCGGGAGTGGATTTCATCTTCCTATGCTATGACCACTGCAGGGATAGATGTGGTGGATTGCATATTTGATGATGATGGTTTTTGGAAACCTGCTAGAGAAATACTTAAGGTAATTTTATTGCAATTTAACATTTAATATTTTACAGTTTACTATGCTAATTGTTTAATGATTTAGTTTTACCTTATATTATTGAATTATTCTATGTTTAAGTTTTGACTCAATTTTTTGTTTTACTTTATATGTAGGCCACTGAGCCTCTTGTATCTCTCCTACGAACTGCTGATGGGGAGAAGCCCTCTATGGGCTACATATATGAGGGCATGGATAGGGCCAAGGAGGCCATTAGAGCTCAGTATGCAGGAGTGCAGGAGAAGTATGCCCCTATTTGGGACATCATTGATAGGAGATGGCAGAATCAGCTCCACAGACCCATCCATGCAGCAGCTTACTTTTTGAATTCGGCATTTCGTTTCCATCCTGACTTCAAGGCGGATGAGGAGGTTCTCACCGGATTATATACAGTGATCCAGAGGTTGAGTACTGATGAGGATAACAGTGCTGCAATTATTGAGCTTGATAAGTTCAATAGTAAAGAAGGGCCACTTTTCTCTAGCAGGGTAGCCATAGATGCTCGGGAAACAATACAGCCAGGTAAAAATTAAATAATATATTCAATGTTCATGAATCTAGATTCTAAACTTAAAGTTGATTATGTAATTTTAGAGTTAACTTGTAATTTGTAATTTGTAAATGAGACTAATTATTTTTATTTTCCCTTATTTTGAGATAGATGGTGGCAAATGTTTGGGGCCACAACCCCAAAACTTCAAAAAATTGCCATTCGTATTCTGAGTCAGCCAAGCAGCGCTTCTGGATGTGAGCGCAGTTGGTCCATGTTCGAGCACATCCACTCGAAGAGGAGAAACAGGTTGACAGTGCAGAGGTTGAATGATCTTGCCTTCGTTCATTACAACCTCCGTCTTAGGATCAGACAGATTTTGGGCACTGACTCCTCTCCGATCATTCTGGAGGAGATTGATCCAGAATCAGAGTGGCTCACAGAGGTTGTAGATCCAGTCTTCACTGAGGAAGACCGTGCGTGGATTGACCAGGTGGATATAGAGGCTGAGGCAGCTAGAGCACGTTCTTCAGGCATTGGTAGACGCACACGTGCACGCACAGACACAGGCCCTAGCGACATTCGTGAGCCCATCTTATATGCGGGAGATATGGCTCGACAGTCCTCTAGGACCTACATTAGACGCCTTGCTACTAGGCAGACTGGATACTCAGAGGCTGAGGCTGAGGCTGTAGCCGAGCTTGAGGATGATGTTGAGGATGATGATGACTATGAGCCTGAGGCTTGAGCTGGAGCCTTGTTTTTATATTTTGTTTACAGATATTGATACTGAATCATTGATAGACATATGTTTCAAAGTTTCAAACTTTCATGGATCTTCATCTTAGATTCTTACATAAATTTATGATTTGATGTCTTATGGATCATCTTACATACATTCTATGATTTAAATCATTATGATCATTTGATTTCTATTTACTTCAGCTAGCCTACAATTTACATTTTAGAATCTTAGATAACATAGTTACATATGTGATGGATTTTATGTTTCATGTTTATTTATGTTAAGTTTTAACTTCTATTTGATGATGTTATAGTGTGCTTAAGTTATATTCAATAAAGGGTGCATGAAATAAGTTTTAAATTGTTAAAATCTTTAAATTTAAAGGGTTTTTTCAAATTTGCCGATTCATCGCCGATTCATTGCCGATTCATTGCCGATTCACGATTCGATTCGGCCTTGCCGATTCCGATTCACGTTTCTTTGGTAAATATAGAAATAAAATTAAATACAAGAGACAAAATTGAAGAAAGTATGTAAACTTTTTAAATAGAATTTAATAATAAATAATAATAAACAAAAATAAGTAAGCAATTAAATAATATAACATAGAATAATATAAATTAACTAAATCTAATGAAAAGTCAAGAGACGTTTAATAAATAGACATGACTCCTTAAAATTAAGATATAAGAGGGAGGAGAGTTTATTTTAGAGAGGGGAAAAAGAAGAGGAGAAGATAGGGGTTCAAAAAGGAAAAATGGGAGAGGAAAGTAATATGGAGAAAATAAGGAAGTGACTTTCTGAAAAGGTATCAATGATATTGAAAGGATGTGAACCTTTGAAAGGGTCATAATTATGAATAGTTGTGACTCTTCAAAAATATTGTGATTGCAAAGTATTGAGACTTTTCCAAAGGATTTTATTTATGAAGTGTTGTGACTTTTTGAAAGGATTATAACTATGAAGTGTTGTGACTTTTCAAAGGATTTGTATTGTGAAAGGTTGTGACTCTTGGAAAGGAAGAAACAAAAAAGTATATTTTGTCATTTCCTTATAATTAGAAAAAGAAGAATTTTAGAAAGTAAATATAGAGTTAAGATAATTCTAGAAGGAATAATTCATTGAAGGGCCAACTAAAGATAGAGTCACATGGAAAAAGAAAAAAAGAAGGTAAGAAAGGTATGTTTATAGATTATATTTGTTTAATTATATTTATGAATTTATTTATATTGATGAATCATACTTGTGGATGATATTGTGTTAACCTATGGGGTTAGCACCATGGATAGTTATGAGACTCGAAGCATGGAGCATGTGAGATATTAAGATCTCCATTGTCCGCCATGGCTGAGAATCAATGTAAACTCGAAGCATGGAGCATGTGACATATTAAGATCTACATTGTCCACCATGGCTGAGAATCGATATCGAAGCATGGAGCATGGAGATATTAAGATCTCCATTGTCCACCATGGCCGATAATCGATGTGCCAAAATATTCTGATGTTGTCAACATATGCATATGTGAGTAGCCTTGGATAGAGGATGCCCGTTCAAGAAGAATCTTAAGGGGTGCACTCCCAGGAAGACGGCGAGATAGCTATGAGCTAGGAAGCTCGATCTGGAGACATCCTTAAGATTGGGGTTAAATTAGAGGGTAGAATAATATAGTTAGTTTTTTATTGTTGTTATTCTTACCATTATTTTGTAGGTATTACTTGTCCCAAACCAACCCTAATAGTGGGGACATTACAGAAATCTCCCACATTATCATTATCCGACTAATGGAGAAGGATGTAGTGTTACCTAGGAGGGGATTATATAAATCCAATCTAGTGGATCTTATCCCAATAGAGGGTAGGGGTCAATGTTCTATAAATCTTCAAGAAATGGACTTGGACTTGTAAATTTTGAGGGAGTCCATAGGCGGTGTCTAGGCAACTTGGATAACATCTATATCCTTTGTCCAAAATTCACAAAAATAATAATTGAAATGACTATTGTGACGATTATGATTGATTAAATAAGTATCAATCTTGAAAGACCCAGAAAGGGGACATTATAGCACATGGATTCAAACACTCTAAATTGCCACAACAAAGTCCATTTCCATGCTTATCTTAGTTTTTGTATGATGCAGCATTGCTACAATGTTTGGTAAGCTCATGGCTAGTGCCAAGATGTCTTTTGGTTTGGTTTCCATTGTATAGCTACAATGTACCTCTTTCTGAACAGAAGAAAGGTTGTAACTTGTGACTACGTATGAGCTTGCCATGAATGGTAAAGGCCCTAGTGTGATCTCTTGACCCCCATAAGAAGTCACTACAACAAGGAACATTGAATTTGTGTGCATACTTATTCTACTTGCGACTAAGACTAAGAGCAATAATTTTAATGATTGCAGAAAACTATTATTTGTGTTTATTGTTATCCCTCTGCATGGAGAAGACTTAGATGTAGAAATTTAAAGGTGCCAAGGAAACAAAACATTGCAATTGGGGAAGAACTAAAAACCGCCTCTTCTAGGGTTTTAGTTAAATTTTTATTTCACAAAGAGTTTAATTTTTTTTGTATATATATACATATAACTTATTTATACACACACACACATGTACCTAAATGCCCTAAATGCATTTGAAACCCACCTTTTTTATGTATCCACGAGTTAGGTTGTCATACCCACATCGGTGCTTGGATCCGATTTGGTAACTTAGGAAATATTTAGTGTTTGAACTGAAAAGTGGTCATTCAAAAATTTTGTATGTCAAAAACTACTAGCATTAAAATTTTTCTTTTGTCAACACAAAACAAAGTAGTGTGGGAAGTAAATTTTTTCTTCAAATCAAGAGACACTCCCTTGTAACTAAAAGCTAAATTAAATTCAAAAACTCTTTTCGGACGACCTTTAGCTTTCTACAATATGTAGAATGTATCCTTGGTGTTGTGAGCATGCATTGCCAACAAAGTAAAGAAAATGCCTATTGTTCTGTTCTTGGGGGTGGGTACAATGCTGTTACAATACTAGACAAGATAAAAGATTTGTCATTTTATCGATCACAATATTAGAATATTATAATGTTTCTTTAATGATCATCTTAGTTAGTCTTTAGTTTATTAGGTACTTTCTATTTTCGTCTTTAGTTCATGATTGTTTCTTTTAGAAACATCATCTTTGTAAATCTATATAAAGAGCTTTCATCTCCTTTGTTTAATACAACTCCAACAACATCATTTTACCATAACATGGTATTAGAGAAAATACTTAAATTTTTTTCGAGTAATAAATTTGTTTGAAATTATTAGTGCCTTTATTATTCGAAAATAATTTTAGCTTGGGTTTGTTGGTTGTTTTTTTGCAAGAAAAAATCGTTTTTCTTGTAGAACTTGACTAGGAGTTTGGGCCATTTCTTGGCATGATTTTCAGCAGCATTTTCTAGTTCGTGGTAATGTTTTCTTGAAACAACGTTTTTGCTACTTGATCGTGGTTCTCAAACGGTTTTTTTTTGTTGTGTTACCTTGCAATCAATGAGACCAACATTCATTACAAAAATGACCACATATTCTAACAGCTCAAACTCCGTTTTACCAAAAATGTGGTTGATTTTTGGCATTTTTGTCCCATTTTTTTTGCACATCTAGGGTTGTGAGTGATGTCAAGAGTTTCTTAAAACCCTTAATAGCAGATCCGTGCCCTGCAATTGCTTCTTTTACTACAAATCCGCCATTGTTTTGGAGGTTTTTTTTTTTGCAGCCAAGGCTGTTTTTGTTCAAAACCCTAATTTTCTGTACCTGATCAATTTTTTTTACAAATTCATCTTGGGGTTTTTGATAGCTCAACTGGGCTGCCGTCCATTTTTTCTAGGTGCCTCAATTTTTGAGCCTTTGTATCCAGAATTCGATAACATATTCTTTTTGGATTTGTCGAGCTCTCTTTTGGGTATCTCTTCATTTTTCCTAGGTCTTCCTATTTTTGCCTCAAAGTACGTGCCTTCATAGATTTTCACATTTTTCATTGAAAAACGTGCCATGACATCTCTAGCAAATATTTTGCTTGAGGGTAATTCAAAATCCAATGGTCAAAATTATATGGCACATGGAAGCAGCGAATGTTGACAATCTTTGAATATCAAAGTACTGATTAGATTGTTTTAGGTACTACACACAGAGTCCAACTGCAATTGGTACTGATCAGAATACATGGGATCAATCAAAACCAGACAATACAAAGTTTTGTTTTTTTAAGAAAATAGTTAAACCCACAAGATAATTTGAGGAAAAAATTATAAACCCACAAAGGAATCCTAAGCAACTTTGTGAATTCTAAACATTTGTGAAGACCCATTAGAAATTTTAAGGGTGGAGAACATGAGACTTCACATGGTAAAGTTAAACCAACACATTCAAGTACATGCAACCCTAAAAAATAGAGACTTTTGCTGCAACCAAGAAATCGGGGGATCAAAAACCCTTAATTAGGCTTGTGGTTTCCAACAAAAATCCTCGAAGACAAACCACAAAATATTCATAAAATTCCTCTAACGATTTTTATTTCTAAAAATCGTTATTTCTAAAAATTGAAAAAAAATTTGTGGAAAATAATCTATTTCAAAACAGACTTGAATTTTCCTTAAAAAATCCGCCAAATTTTATGAAATCCCATCGACTAGCTTTGATACCATATTACAAAGCAATTGGTAAAATACTTCCTTATTTTTAATAGTGATCAATAGATCAATATATATAAATGAATAGACGATCGTTTCCTTAGGAAATGATCGTAAAGAATAGAAACATTCTATTCTAGCTATTAGTTAACTAACGACTAACTAAATATTAAAAACACTCTAATATTTATAATAGATTACAAATACATAACCATTAAATAATAATAGAAGCTTTCTATTAGCGTAATACACAAATGACCTAATCTATGATAACTAAACACACATTTTGGCTAATGGTCAGAGACTAGAGAGAATATGCGCGAATAAGAATTGGAATAGAAAACAAAGATAAGATCCTACAAATTGAATAAAGGAAATTGTATGCAAAGCTTTCTTGTTTCCTCCATCTAATTCTATTTTTCACTTTTCACTCTATCTAATATGATTTGCATGGCTTTCCTATTTCCTTTACTCCAGATAGTTTTATTAGGTTCAACAATAGGTTGCTTGGATGTTGAATCAACAAACTGTTTTACATCATTGTCTTCAAGAATCATCATAATTTTGAATTTCCAAGTAACGAAGTGTTCTTTCCTATCAAACCTGTCCTTGGGTTTGATTGTGCTTGCCATTGAAAATTGAAGGATGTTGCTAGATATATAAAGTTTGATTGTCAATTTGCAGAGTCTAGGTTCGACTACCAGAGCTCTAATACCATGTAAAGTTTCTGCAAATTCTGCTTCTAAATCAAACTGATATAAAACCTTTATAGTGTTGGAGATGGTCTCAATCAATTACGGATGGAATATTAGTCCTTGCTGAGATAATAGCTCTACAATAATATATATTCTGCTACTAATTTGAATGAGGTAGAGAATGCTAA
Organism: Cupressus sempervirens; assembly: GCA_028749045.1. NCBI lineage: Eukaryota > Viridiplantae > Streptophyta > Pinopsida > Cupressales > Cupressaceae > Cupressus > Cupressus sempervirens. The sequence continues at coordinate 1,053,967,133 of CM053785.1, forward strand.
GGAACAAACTTCTTTGTGTTTGTGTGTCCTTTATCCACATTCCTATCTCATATATATAAGTCACCCATGAGACATGTCCTAAGAAAGGACATGAAACTTCCTAGGTCAGCCCTACACAAACCAAAGAGTATGTTGCCTAGATTGACGTTTCATGAATAAACAATTTAATTGGTAAATGCACTAACAATAAGTAAGTCATTTAGAACATTAACAAATGCTCCAAGAAGGATGCCGATCAGGTAAATACTATAAGATATTTAATAGGTTAAATCCTTTACTAAGGATATCGATGCTTTTCTAGATTTGTACGATCAACAATGCAGATCATTATGTTATTAGAGGTATTTAGGATTAACACTCCCTTTTAACTTGATAATCATATCTAGCAACATCAATTACGATGAATAAGCATAGATTGATTATCTATATCTATCTGAATCCTCTTAGCATGTGGTATCATTAAACACATGATATTATGTCATATTACCATACCTATGATATGACTTATCACTTATACTTGTGATAACAAGATTGCATGAAATGCAATATATAGGATAAGATTTGGGGAATAATTACATTTTTCCTTTATCCAAGTTGTGACTCATAGGTATTGGCAGACCTATATCACAATATGATATTGAGTTAAGATCTACCAGTTCACAGGATAAACTCTGGAGAATAATAAAATTCTTCCTTTATCCAAGTTGTGACTAATAGGCATAGAAATGTCTACATCACAATGTGATCTTGAACGCATCTAGATCTGACAATAGATCTCTATTGTTCAGCAAATTATCTAAGAGATTGTCATCTCTCATAATGTCTTTTATACAAGCATTCATTATCATAGAGATCGTCACCTCTTAAATAATGAATACAAATGGTGGAGCTCATAAAAGTCAATAGCTTGACAATAAAATTATTTTATTAATAATTTAAAGAACATAAATGTATTATAATTCAACCATACCAGGTCTTTTCCTAAAGTGATCTATCTTCATTCGTGAGAGAGGTTTGGTAAGACTATCTGCTGTCTGATTTGTAGTGCAAATGTATTCTAATTTTACAGTATTCTTGTCTACGATATCTCTTAAATAATGGTAAGGAATTTCAATATGCTTGGACCTGTCATGAAAAACTGGATTCACAGAAAGTTTGATGGGACTCTAATTATCACAATGAATAATCGTAGGATTCATGGCTTGACTAAATAATCCCACAAGTAACTTTTTAAGCCAAACTACTTCTCGAGAGGCCATTGTTGCTGCAATGTATTCAACTTTTATTGAACTCTGTGCTACTAATGACTGCTTTCTGCATATCCATGATATCATCATTGAGCCTAAACTGAAACAACATCCTGAAGTGCTTTTCCTGTCAATAACACTTCCAGTCCAATCTGAGTATGTGTACCCCTGTAGGTTCAATTCAACTTTCACATATTTGAGCCCAAGGTTAAGAGTGCCTTGTAAGTATCTTATGATGTGTTTGACTGCAACTAGGTGAATCTCCTTTGGCTCACACATAAACTAACTTAAAGCATTAAAAACTTAGCAAATATCAGGTCTTTTTTTCACCAAGTACATAAGAAACCCAATCATTTGTTTGTAAAGAGTAGAATCTATGGAGGGTGATTCTGCTGCTGCTTCCTTAAGTTTATGAAGATTAGTCTCCATTGGAGAAGACATTGGCCTGCAGTTCCACATTCCAAACTCTTCAAGATGTCTAATGTATACTTTTTTCGATTAAGTATGATGCTGTCATAATTCTGCCATACTTTCAGTCCTAGGAAGTAATGAAGGAGTCCTAAATCTTTCATTTCAAATTCTTTGATTAGATCTTTCGTGCATTGATCTATAAGATGATCATCACCTGTTATAAGTAAATCATCAACATATAGTATCAATATTATCATATCATTTTTATCCTTTTTATAATAGGGATTTAGATCAGCTTCATTCTTTGAGAATTCTAAATTGGTGAGATACTTATCAATTCTTTGATACCATGCCCTTGGAGCTTGTTTAAGCCCATAGAGAGCTTTCTTGAGCCTACAAACAAAAATTTTAGGGTTATGAGTTTCAAATCCTTCAAGTTGTTCCAAATATACCTCTTTTGTAATCTTTCCATTCAGAAATGCTATTTTTACATCCATCTGATGTGCTTTCAATCCATTTGATGCTGCAACAGCTAGAACTGCTCTTACAAAGGTGTATCTGGAAACTAGAGCCAAGGTTTCTTCATAATTAATTCCCTCCTTTTGAGAGAAACCTCTGGCTACGAATCTAGCTTTATATTTTTCAATGCTATCTTCAACAACATGCTTAATTTTAAATATCCACATAGAAGAAACAATTGATTTTCCTTCAAGTTTTGGAACAATTTCCCAAACATCATTCTTAATAATGGATTGGTATTCTTCCATCATAGCATCCTTCCAAGCTGTATGTTTAATAGCATCTGAAACATAGATAGGTTCTGATTTAGATAAATCACTCATGTCTGCTGCATAATTAGAAAATCTTTTCGGTCTTTTGCTTTCTTTGAAGGTTCCAGATGGTGCAGCAAAGTCTTGTGCTTCCTCTATTGGCCCAAAGTGGTCTTTTCTTTGGATTTAAAGTTTTCTCAAGATTAAGATTTTGAATTTCATCTTCAATTTCTTCAATGTTCTCCGTCTGAAACTCAGATTTAGTTTTTTCTTCATAAGTAGGTAAGGGAGAGGGTTCTCTAGAACTTAGGGCTCTTTTGAATGCTAAATCTTCTTCAAATATTACATCCCTACTAAGTTCAATGTTTTTCTGACCAGGTATGAAAGTTCTATATGCTTCAGATGTTTCACTATACCCGACAAAAATACCTTTCCTCCTGGAGGGTTCTAACTTAGTTTTCTTTCCTTTTGGAACATGTATATATATTGGGCACAAAAAAGTCCTAAGATGACTTATATTAGGTTTAACCTTAGTAAAGACTTCTTCAGGAGTTTTATTTTTAAGGTAGGAGTGAGGACTTCTATTTTGAATATAGACAATAGTACAAGAGGTTTCCGCCCAAAGATAATATTCTTAATTTTGATCAAATATCATAGCTCTTGCTGCTTCTATAATTGTTCTATTCTTCCTTTCTACTACCCTGTTTTGTTGTGGGTTATAAGGAACAGTATACTTCCTCTTAATTCCTGTTTCTTTTCAAAACTCTTTAAACAAATTTGAAGTATATTCTCCTCCATTATCAGTCCTAAGAGTTTTAATTTTGTGTCCAGATAAGTTTTCAGTTAAGGTTTTCAAATTCTTTAAATCTCTTAAGAATTTCTTCTGATTCTTTACATTTTAAGAAGTAAATCCAAGTTGTCCTAGAGAAGTCATCTATAAAATGTATGTAGTACTAGAATCCTCCAAGAGAAGGAATAGACATAGGTCCACATAAATTTGAGCAGATTAATTCTGTTTACCGTACTAGGGTAAATGAATCAATGCACACAGACAATAGATAAGAATAGCAAAATCCTTCTATTATTTGCATATGCCAAAGGCATTACACTATGCTTATGATGATGATTATAATGATCCCGGAGGGTGTATAAATACTTTCTGAAGAACCTTCCCGAAGGAGTCTGTTAGCTACATACAACATGTCAGCTACATAACAAGAACCTTCCCGAAGGGGCATATACCGACGACATACATCCTGACACACATTGTCGGCTACACAATATTTATCGACGACATCATCCCCCCCAAGAAGAAAAGTCGTCTCCGGACAACAACACAACAAAACTCAAAAAAACTAATTACATTTATTAATAAAAACAACATAGACATCATACATAGACATCATGAACTATAAGGTTGTGTCTTAGATTGTGAAGACCGACTGCATCGAAGCTGATACACTTGTTCTGTTTGGACCTTCAAATTAGCTCTGATCTGAGAGTTCTCCTCCACTACTTCCTTCAACATCAATGTAACCTCCTGGCACTCAGCTTCTTTTTGATCATGAGTGTTTACCGTACGGGTAAAGTAAATGAACGCATACAGAAAGTAACAGCAGAACAGTAGCATAATATTCGCAATAGTAGATTAATGATGATTTACAATGATCCCAGACGGGATATAAATACTACTGCCGAACCTTCCCGAAGGGGTCTGTCGGCCACAATTGTTCTATCCGTTACAAACTATTTACCGCTGGACCGTCGGCTACGGAATACCGAAACACCGTCGGACCGTTGGCTACAGAATACAGAAACACCGCCGGACCATCGGCTACAGAAACATCGCCGGACCGTCGGCTACAGAATACAAAATACCACCGGAACCATCAGTCGGCTAACACCATCCCCCCCAAAAAGAAAAGTTGTCTCCTGACGACTGAGAAAATATCTGAGACAAATTAACAAACAAAATACATTAATAGAGTGACTACAACAAGAGAAATCTGCTTCTGTCACATCACTTCCATATTCATCCTGTTACATCTGTAGCCTCTGCTAACACAATACTGTCTCCTCAAGCTGACCTTGATAGCCACCTGTGCTGCTTTCTTTGTTTTCAATTCCTCGGTACCCTAAGCCAAGTGTCGCTGCACTGCCTCCAACCGGATGATCAGCTCCTCCCGAGCTCTCTACGCATCCACCAAGACAGCCTTACAGCAAACACTTGCTCCCACTGCCTCTGGTACACAGAAAATTCATGCCTGTAGCAACTTCAAGTCTTCTCAACTGGTCAGACTCCCACGACTGATAATCGCCACGACTAGGGGTCCAGGGGGCAACGCCCCCGGCGGGGTCGAGGGGCAGCGCCCCTCGCCGCCAAGACCAAATTAACACTTTGCAACCCACACAGAAATGCACGGAACACACCATTTCTGTCATTATCTGCCGATTCTGCACTCTTTCTGGCAACCATGGATGCGTCCTCTTCCCTTTGGCATCATCTGTCACTCATTCTGAACAACTTGATTTTGTCGACATTTTTTTTTTTTTTTTTAAGGTACTGAACCTTTGACTGGCGCCCGCGTCCTACTTGTGGCCTTCTGGCGTCGCCCGCGGCCTTCCTGTTCTCCCCGCGGATTCCTGCGTCACCCATGGCCTTCCTGTTCTCCTTGGCGGCCTTTCTTTTTCTACTCGCAGCCCATTCTTACGCCGGCGGTTAACTGGGCGAGGATTTGATGCGGTGGTCACAATAGTTCCGCGGGGCCTCTTACTTTTCCTGCCGGAACCTTCGTTTACTTTTCTTGCCGAACCCTTCGTTCTTCGTCGAAGCAATCATTATGCTCGAGGCTTCACACTCCATGGGGGTCTCTTGCCCGTGGACCCGCGAAACTTTCAACTTCACTGGCGGCGGACAGCTGTTGCCCGCGGGGCCTCCAACTTCGAAGCCCGCGGGGCCTTTCTTTCGGCCGCAAACAATTGTTGCCCGCAGGGTCCTCCAACCGCTGTTGCCCGCGGGACCTCCGGCAGGTGTTGCCCGCGAGGCCTTTCCGCGGCTCTTTGTTTTTTTTTTTCAATTTTTTTTTTTTTCATAGAAAAATACAAAGCACCTCAAATTTACCTCGGACCGTCGTTGTCGAGGGAGTCTCCTTCTGCGACAACGACAGAGTCATCCTGGCACGATGTATTTTGAGTTTGGATCCATTGACTGCCGGAGGTACCTTCTGCCTATCCAGGGTAGATAATCTGATCGCTCCATTGTTGCCGACCTTCCAAATCTGATATGGTCCAATCCAACTACCCTTAAACTTTTCCACTTTGATTTCATTTTGACTGTCGTACGCCTTACATTTGTTTTGTGCCAACCTTGTTGCCCACTGTGCCTGCGGTCGTCGCGCAACTGGATTATTTCTTTGCTGTCAGTGCCCTTCCACTAATTTTATGCTGCAGTATGACCTTTTCTTTCCGCGCGGTCTATTCACCATGTACCGGATAGTGGAATCTTTCGTTTTTTTGTGTTCAAATTGTGTGTTCTTCCCCTCAGCTTCAGCCATAGTAGCTTTTCCTTCTTCCGCTTCCTTGCATTCCTGCGAACATTCATTTTCCTCCTTTTTCTCATCTTCGTCAACCCTTAGCATATTGCAACTCGGAAAGAGTTCGTAGTCTTCTATCTGCCAGTGGTAAAGGCCATTCACTGAGTCCAGGTCGTCGTCATTCGAACCTCCGTCAAGTCTCAATACTCCTTCATCCGGTTCCATTCTCCTCTTTCCTTCATCATCACTCTCGCCTTCACTGTCAGAATCTGACAATGCTGCCTCCTCGCCAACCATTTGCGTGTGCAGGTCAATTATGAATCTTTTGCCTCCGCGCTCCATTGATAGGGTATTGCGTTTCCAATCATGTTTTACTTTTGCTTGCACCAACCAATCCCGTCCCAGAATAACATCATAGCCTTTTCTTTTTAATGGAATGACTACAAAATCCAATAAAAATGGTTGCGTACCAATTGTTACCGGTTGCGCTTTCAGAATTCCCAACGGTTTGATTCCATGTTGGTCTACCGTGAGCAACTGAAATGCAGGTGGCCATAGTGTCGGCTTTCCCAACTTCTTCCAAGTATCCTCCGGTAAGACATTCACGCCGGACCCTCCGTCAACAATTGTCTCTGTCAGAACATTTCCCAAAATCCCCATTTCAATGACCGCTGGATGCCGTCCGGAGGTGAGTGCCAACAGCATTGGGTCTATTGTCATTACTTCCCTACTATTCCTTCGTGTGTCCTCTGGTGCTTTCGAAAACGGTGTATGATTCAGAATAGCCGTCCGTAACTGAGGCATTGTGAGAAGGAGGTCACTTATCTTGACCGGTATCTCCGTTTGCAAGATCTGTCGTACAATGCTTTGTTTTGCGAAGTTCTTTGCCAAAGTGCCGGTGATGTCCTTCAACTGAGATGTTTCTGCCGACGATGCCTTTGCAATGTCTGCCTGCACTTCCCCCACTTTTCTCTTTTCCTCCGCTTGCCTCCGTGTAATTGCCAAAACCTCCTCTACATCCGTGCCAACAGTGATCAAGTTTACTCCAGCCTTTGGACACTTGGAATCTTCGTGATCGCCGGGTCCGCACCATCTGCATAATAATTTCGGTGTGTTTTCCGCTGTACAATCCCGTGCAAAATGACCCCACAAATTACACGCTCGGCATTGAACGATCGGCTGTCTGTTTGCATCATACTGAGTTCGACTTCGGCTCCCATTATTATTGTTATTATTGTTATTATTTTGCCCTCTGTTATTATTCCTGTATCCTCCGGATGTAGCACCGGCAGTATTCGTGTTTCCGCTACTACCCGACGGGGAAGCCTCCTATGTGAGAAACACCTGTGAAGATCCTCTTGTCTTCATGTTAAAGGGATAGTCCTTTGTCAAATGGCCTATGATCTGACAGATGTCACAGAATTGGTTCTTCGGACACGATCCTTTAGTATGACCGTTGGTCTTACATTCCGTGCACCACAATTCATTACCTTTGGGCTCTTTTTGCATATTTTTAAATTCCTTCATCATTCGAACCATATCCTTCTGTAAGGCACGAACCTTTTTGTTACTACCTTCGTCATCGCTGCTATCATCCTGAGCGGATTCATCATCATCAGAGTCAGAGGAGCTGGTTTTCTTCTTCTTTGTCTTCTGTGCACTTTCAAGGTCAAGGGCTCTGTTGTAAGCATCGGCATATGATGACGGTGGCACAATTTTCATTTTCTTCTGTAGTTTCGAGTGTAGGCCGTCCACAAACCACCTTTTCTGCAATCCGTCCGCTGGCTTGCTTTCCATTTTGTTTACTAAGTCTTTTAATCTCCTGGCATAGACGCGGACAGTTTCTTGCTTCCCTTGCTTGGTATTGAAAATTTTCGCTACGATTTCATTATCATCCCGTAAGAGTTTAAATTCCGCCAAGAACTCCTTTTTAATGTTATCCCATGTATCCAGCTTCTGCGGATCCATATCCGAAAACCAATCAATCGCGACACCCCGTAGGGTTGCCGGAAATTGCCTGGCCCATTCGTCGGCATCTGTGATTCCATTTGCCCGCCAGATCGTCTCACATGTCTTACAATGTCGGAGGGGGTCGGCTGTACCATCGCCTTCAAATTTCGGTAATTTTTCTTTGGGTCTCGCCATAACTCTGGAGGTCTGCACTCCTACAGTGGTCGGCACTCCCACACCGGCAGTCTGTACTCCCACATCGGCAGTCTGCACTCCCACACCGGAGGTGTCGACAGCTGCAACCCTTGGTGAAGACGGAGGATCCTCCGAAATTGTTTCCGGTGGAAGTCTATCCTGGACGAAGAGGTCACTCCACGCTCGTGCTCCGTTGGCACTACGAGCCGTGCGAGTTGATGCTCTCCCGTCTGAATTTTCTTCCCTCGGCGAACACAAATTCAAGAACTCCTCCCGTGCTTCTTCCACCAATTCCACCCCTTGCCGAGTCTCCTCCAACAATTCCTTCGCACTTCGGTTTCCGTCGGCAATCTTTTGGAATCTCCATCGGCGTTCGGCTTGCTGTGCCAAAATTAAATTCTCTTGCGCAGTACGGATTCCATCTTTTCCCTTCACCTTATTCCGATCCTTGTTAAGCTAATTTGGCATTATTCTTCATTCCTCCCACCTTCCAGATTCATAAGGCAACGGCGCCAAAGAACAGTAGTATAATATTCGCAATAGTAGTGAATGATGATTTACAATGATCCCAGACGGGATATAAATACTACTGCCGAACCTTCCCGAAGGGGTCTGTTGGCCACAATTGTTCTATCCGTTACAAACTATTTACCGCCGGACCGTCGGCTACGGAATACCGAAACACCGTCGGACCGTCGGCTACAGAATACAAAATACCGTCGGAACCATCCAGTCGGCTAACAATGAGCCTTCTTCGTTGAGTCCTTCTCCTGAAGTGCTACTGCCAAGCGTTGTTCTACCTCCTGCTTCCCTCGTGCACTTTCTTCGAGTTTTGCTAACATGACTGTCCGCTCTGCTTCCCATGCAATCTGCTGGGTGGCAAGTCGGTCGGCCATCTCCTCCCGAGCCTTCTCCGCCGTCTCTCGAGCTTCCTGCCCAGCCTCTGCCTGTCTTCTCTCTGTAAGCACTAACTCTTCCAGGGACTTGCTTCGCTTTGTGATGTCAACAAGGCATAAACAAACATCCTTATCCTTCTCCTTTGCTAGTGGTAGAGGGTCTGTCATTGCACCCCTACATCTACTTTCTCTGCTGCTGCTGCTGCACAGTGATCCTCCACCCTCGGTGATGCCAGTACCTCGAATACCTCGTTGTTCGACCAAATGGCCTCCAACTGCAGGTCCTCTCTCATGCGAGACTGGATGGAAGGACCTCTGGCAATAGGGTCAAGTAGCCCTCGCCTCAGGTACTCACTTGCCCGAAGCAAGTCGGTTCCATTGCTAGCACTTGGGGTTCCACTTCTAGTATGCCCAAATCAGCATCCTGATCTGTCGCTTCATCCAACAGAGTGTCGGCTATGGTTACTACTGCATCTGTCCCAATCAGCTCTAGACGGACTTGCTCCTGCATGCCTCCCTGACTGACTTCTACCTTCGCTGCTGGCTCTGCTATAGGAGATGGTTGAGGCAAACTCTTTGCTACAGGTACTGGGGTCGGTTCCTGAACCACTGGTTGAGGTTGTGGTCCCGCAAGTTGCATACCCATAGGCATGTTTGCTGGTGATGCTGTCCTCCGGCTTACTATAGGTTGGATAGGCACTGAATGTGGAATTGATCTTGCTACTGCTGTCCGTGATCTGGGATTTAGAGTGACTGGGGTCATCACCACTAGATGCTGAAACTGTCCAAAACTTGGGATGTGAACATCTACCATGGCGTGCATATGTGGAGCTGAAAATGACGGAATTGATGGCGTAGCAATCACTGGTGCAGTCGGCAACCGCCACGGAAAATGAAGTGGGGTCGCTAAAATCACCCCACCTTCCTCATCATCTTCCTCCTCTTGCTCCACCTCCATATCCTTTGAGTCGTCCTCCTCACAAGATGTATCCTGGCGGCCACTATCCGTGTTGCCTGATTCCTCCATCTCTTGTCACACCCTCTTTTGACCAATGCCCTTTTGCCCTTCAGGTGAGTCTAAATGCCTCCATTGCATTATTAGAGTCTCGCCAGGTACTGCCGGACTTGACTGTATCCCCAACTTTTCTTGGGGTATTGTCCTTGCAGATGCCTCTAGAAAGAGTCCGATGGCATAATGCGGCATGTTAAACATTTTATGCTGTAATGTCATGAACTCATCCATGCGCGTGGCCAAAAGAGAAGCCTAGTCGTACATCGTCCCATTCATGAGTTTGTTCATCATATTGACCAGTGGAAAGGAAATGTTTGATGCCCTGCTTGATCCTGTAAGTCTACTCTTTACCATGTCCATGAGGCACTTCCAATAGCCTTCTCTAATGTTAGATTTCCGCAACCCTCTTCCCCTCGAAGTGTCGACAAGGGCATCTTTCTGCTGTTGTACTTGGTCGTTGCACACTAATTGTACCAGCTGCAACTTCCTCTCCTTGTCCATCTTTTTGGGCTTACTATCAATTTTCTTCCCTCCTTGTGCCATTCTTGGTATGTCGAATACTTTGGTAAAGTCAGTTGGCCGAACTGATACCACCACGTCGTATCCCAAATATGGAATTGAACTCTCAGATACAGAAAACTGTCATATGCCTCAATCATGGGACACAATACACCTTTGAAGTCTCGGATACAGAAAACTGGCATTCGGATTGCCCACTCTACCTGTGCCCTCTGTATGCTTGGTTTGATGAGGTGGGTGTCCGGGTTTTCATTCCACCATTTCCTGCAATCCAACCCATTCAGCCCTTCGAATGCTACATTCTGTGGCATTGTTTGCACATCCGACTGGTTCTGTACTTTGACCCTTTGCTTGCCCTTGTCCTTGCCACATGGCCGTGCTTCAGAAGGTCCTGTGTGTACATCTTGACTCATAGCTGAATCTTGATCAAGTTGCTTCCTCCAAGCCCTCTTTCCGGTTGATTGCATACCTAACACACCTTTATCAGTTTACTGAATATATTGCCGTTAGGTCAGTTACTTATTCTGTACTGCTGCAAAAATTCCCCTCCTAACCTTTGTACGGACGCTGGCCACTTATCTTTTTATTATCCTTACTCTTGTATGCCGTACAACCATATGGCTTCCCTACTTCTCCACTAGGAAACACCGTGCGGATGGTTGCTCTTGTCGTACGGCCTCTTGCACGAATACAACTCCTCCAGGCAGTTTGAGAATGGGTGTCTTGGACAGGGATCAACTATCTTAAAACAAAATTCTAGTATTATTTACCTCAAATTGTCCTGCAACCGATTTCTATAGAGCTCCAATATCAGTTCTTGAGAGTGTGTCTAACCCTCCAACTGTACTTGCCAATTACTCAAGGTGGCACCAGATGAAGAATTGTAGGTTGGGTTTCATGTGAACCAAATCTTGGATGTGAATTGAAGGCAAGTCAATGTGGATGCGTTTCAACAAGAAATGCCCTCTCTGCTTCTCCTTTGCAATTGATGCTAATACTCCTCAACCTTCTATGCACCCGCTTTGCTAGATACTTGAATGAATAATCGCCATACGTGGTTATTGGCATGCCCTCATAGCCTTATTTTCTTGCCATATGTCATACGGAATTCTCTCTTCCAGAACGAAACTCACATGTCTACTGCCGTACTCATCTCCGTCACCTGTTAAGTCACCGTATGGATGATAACTTCCTAGGATAATAACATGCTACCGTACGGACCCCAAGCGATGACTTTGTTGCATAAAAAACACCGTATGATGACGTCTGGAAAAGGTTGTACGGTCATAATGCATATGAAGCCAAACATACGACGATTTAATTTCTTGCTTCTCTTGACCAGGTACGGTGTTGATTACATTTCCCTGCTTCTTCATGTATGGTGTTAGAGGTATAAAAAATGCCATACGAGCAGTTACTAAAAACACCGTACGGTGTTCATATTCATCGTACGGTTCACCATGCCGTACGGCCACTTGATCGTACAATGTTTGCTTTTTTATTTTTTTTCAAATTTTTTTGATACTACTGCTCCTTGATATTTCCTGATGGCGACCTAGCTGGCGCGTGATAAATTCTCAACTTACACCCGTTCACTGTTTCCGGAACTTCTTGTCCATCCAGCGTCCATAACTTGATTGCTCCATTATCGCCTACTTCTTGAATCTGATATGGCCCAACCCACTTAACTTTGAACTTGACTGGTTTGATCTCATTCCGGCCGTTGTACTTCAACACCCACTGTCCGGGTTGAAACCTATTCAGTTTCAAGTGCTTATTGTGCCATGCTTTGCGCCTGTTCTGTGTTACCTCCGTGGCCCACTTTGCCAATAATTGCTTCTCCTCGAGCTTGTTCAAATTATGCAGCCGCTCCCTTAAGCTTTCCATGTCGCCTAACTTATTTTCCAGTGCTATCCTCAGGCTCGGTATCATGAATTCCACTGGTACCACTGCCTTTTGTGCGAACATTAATTGGAATGGTGTGTGCCCCGTTGTCACCTTGTACGCCATGCAGTAAGCCCAAAGGGCAGAGGGTAATTTTTCCTCCCGGTCTTCACCTTCAACCGCACAAGATTTGTAGATAATTGATACTAGGATTTTGTTTGTAGCCTCGGCCTGCCTGTTTGCTCTTGGGTAGTACGGGCTCAATAATGAATTATAAATCTTGAACTTAGCGGTGAGCAGTCGAATAACATGGTTCACAAAGTGTCCACCCCTATCACTTGTTAACTGCAATGGGATCCCGTACCTAGTAATGATTGGCTCGTAAATAAATTTTGCTGTGCTTACTGCCAAGTTCTCTGGTAGTGCGCGTGCCTCTACCCATTTGGTCAAGTACTCCGTCGCTACGACAATGTATCGACATCTTCTAGTTTTGCTCGCCTTCAGGGGTCCGATGAAGTCCAATCCCCATCTTTCAAAGAGTTCTTGAGCATGAGAGGGATTTAGAGGCATAAAGTCTCTTTTCAATGGTTTCCCGGCTCGCTGACATGTGTCGTATGCAACGATCCACTCCTTGGCGTCGTTGTGTACAGTTGGCCACCATAGTCCTCCCAAGAGTATCTTTCGTGCAGTTGTGTCTGGCCCCATGTGTCCTCTTACCGGTCCTTCATGTGCTTCCTTTAGTACCCTTGGAATCTCTTCCTCCAGGACGCATCGCCTTAGGATTTGGTCGGGTCCCATTTTGTATAACAGCCAATTGATCAGTTGAAACATTCGGCTCCTCAACACCAACTTCCGTCTTTCATTTGGTGGCATGTTACTCAGAAATTGTCCCGTCGAAAGGTACTCTCCAATGCTCTTGTACCATTTTGGTAGTACAACAGTCTGGAACAACTGTGCATCAAGAAAATTGTCGTTCACACTGTCTGCCAGTTCTCCTGTTTTGAGTTGTGACAGATGATCTACACTTACATGTTTCTTCCTAGGCCGTACAATGATCTTGAAGGTAAACTCCTGCAACAGAAGTAACTAGCGACTGATTCTTCCTTGAATGATAGGTTTATTAACTATATATAACAGAGCCTGATGGTCGACATAGAACACAAATGGTGTCGCCAGCAAGTAATGACGGAACTTCTGCACAACGTAGACCATTCCTAAGGCTTCCCATTCTGTTTTACTTCTTCGGATTCAGGGCTAGGTGTGCTTGTCGACATCTCTCCATACATTTGCCCAGTGTTGCCAGATGTTTGTCCTTGGCTCTGAATACTGACCAATCATCTAGGAATGCCTTGAAGTTTTCGATGGACATTTTGTCAAAGATGTGCAGTATGATCCGCTGGAATGTAGCAGGCATATTGCATAGGCCAAATGGCATCCGGTTATATGCATACACCCCATCTTCTACGAAAAATGTCGTCTTCAGTTTGTCCTCTGCTATTGAAATCTGATTGTATCTGGAAAACTCGTCCATAAAGGAATAAATTTCATGTCCGGCGACCTCTTCCAATATACTATCTGTAAATGGAATCGGGAAGGGATCCTTGATTGTGACTGCATTAAGGCATCTGAAATCAACGCATATCCGAATTTGGGTGGTGTCCTTCAGTGAGATTACTATGGGTGACACCCATTCACTTGTCTGCACCTTGAAAATAATATTGGCTTCCAGCATCCGGTTGATCTCTTCTGTAACTCGTGCCACATAGTTGTTATTCATCCAGTAGGGTTGCTTCCGTACGGGAATTGCACCTTCAACCAAAGGGATGGATTGCACACAACTTCGGCGATGCTCCTTTCAGATCTTTGTATATCCATGCAAATACATCTTTGTATTCCAAGAATATCTTGAATGCCGCTACTTTCAATATTGGATCCCAGTTATCTCCTACCAGTATGTTTCTTGGTTCAGCCTCATCTCCCAAATTTATAGTTTGTAGTGTGGCTTCGTTGTATTTGATCGACTCCCCCTCAGTGAATGCATGGGTGGGTGTTTCATCTAGCGGCGCATCTCGCTCTTTTACTTCCGTGAATTCTTTTGGAAATCCATCACTGTGCCCTTCCTCAATCCTTAGTATGTTGTAGCTCTGGAACAACTCATAGTCCTCCATCTGCCAGTGGAAAAGACCGTTCACTGAATCCAAATCGTCGTCTGTTGATCCTCCTTCCAATCGAAGGACCCCCTCCTGAGCTGGTTCCATAAGCTGCCTCCCTTCATCCTCTTCTTTAGAATCTAATGTCAGAGCTTCTTCCCCCACCATTTGGGTGTGTAAATCAATGACGAATTTCCACCCTTTTCTTTCAAGTGAGAGTGTTTTTTTTTCAGTCGTGTTTAACTTTGGCTTGTATGAGACCCCCGGCCCAGAATGGCATTGTATCCTTTCCTCTTTAGCAGGATCACAATGAAGTCAAGCAGGAATGACTGTGTTCCAATCGTCACCGGTTGTGCCGTGAGGACTCCCAACGATTTGATCCCGTGTTGTTCCGCAGTTAATAATTGGAACGTAGGTTGCCACAACGTCGGCTGTCCCAACCTCTTCCAAGTGTCCGGTAACACATTGACACAGACCCTCCGTCCACAATCGTGTCTGTCAGAACAGTCCCCAAAATTCCCATTTCGATGACTACCAAATGTCGTCCGGATGGGAGGGCTAGCAGCATTGGATCCTCTGCACTTGTGCCACTTTCCTTTTCTCTTCCTTGTTTTGCTGGCAATTTAGCAGACAGGGCGATGTTCGTGAGTGCTGTACGGAGTTGAGGCATAGTGAGCAGCAGATCATTTATTTTGACAGGTACCTCGGTTTGTAATATTTGCCGTACGATGTTCTATTTTGCGCAGTTCCATGTGAAGGTACCAGTAGTGTCCTTCAGGTGTGCTTTGTTTGCTTGCGTTGCTTTCTAGATTTCTGCCTGCGCTTCTTCCAGTCTCTTCTTTTCTTCCGTCGGGTCAGGGTACAATTTTGCTTGTTTCCTGGTGATGGCCAGAACCTCCTCTTCGTCCATCCCAATGGTGATCAAATTTATCCCGGATTTTGGACACTTAGCATCTTCATGATTGCCGGGACCGCACCATCTGCATAATAATTTTGATGTGTTTGCCATTATACAGTCTTGGGCAAAGGGGCCCCACAAATTACATGCTCGGCATTGTACTATCAGCCAGTTGTTGGCATCGTATTGAATTCGACTCCTGCCACCATTATTATTGTTGCCATTGTTGTTGTTTTGACCTCGTCGATTGTTTCTATATCCTCTCGACGTGGCACCCTCCGTGCTGGTGTTCCCACTCCCTCCTGACATGAAAGCCTCCTGTGTCAGGAACACTTGTTGAGGTCCTCTTGTTTTCATATTGAAAGGGCATTCCTTTGTGGAATGTCCCATGATTTGGCAAATCTCGCAGAATTGGTCCTTCGGACAGGATCCCTTCGTATGGCCTTCTTTCTTGCACTCGTTGCACTATAGCTCATTTCCCTTGGTCTCCTTCTGCATGTTCTTAAATTCTTTCATCATCCGAATCATATCCTTTTAGAGGGCTCGGACCTTCTTGCTGCCCTTTTCGTCATCACTACTCTCTTCTTCTGAAGATGCGTCGTCATCTGAATTGGACGAGCTACTCTTCTTCTTTTTTGTCTTTTGCTCACTTTCTAAGTTCATTGCTCGATTGTATGCTTCAGTGTATGATGATGGTGGCACAATCTTCATCTTCTTCCGCAACTTCGGGTGTAGTCCTTCAATGAACCATCATTTCTACAGCCCTTCAGTCGACTTATTCTCCATTTTATTTATCAAGTCTTTTAATTTCTTGGCATAGACTCGAACTGTTTCATTTTCCCCTTGTTTTGTGTCGTATATCTCGGCTACGATCTCATTGTCGTCGCGGAGCAGTTGAAATTTGGCAGTAAACTCCTTAAGGTTGTCCCAAGTGGTTAATTTTTGGGGATCTACATCAACGAATGAATCAATTGCGACACCCCATAGGGTGGCCGAAAACTGTTGGACCCATTCGTTTGTATTTGTTATGTCATTCGCCCTCCAAATCATTTCGCATGTTTTACCATGTCGGATTGGATCGGCTACTCCATCACCATCAAATTTTGGCAACTTTTCCTTTGGTCTTGCCATTATTACTGGATATTGTGTAGGGGCGTTGTTTGGTATTGCAACACCGGCGTTCTGTATTCCATTACCAATGCTTTGTATTTCGGCACCAATGCTTTGTATCCCGATACCAACGCTTTGTACTCTGGCACCAACGCTTTGTATCCCGACACCAACGCTTTGCACTTCGACACCAATGCTTTGTATCTCGACACCAACGCTTTGTACTCCGACACCAACACTTTGTATCCCAACAACAACGCTTTGCACTTCGGCACCAACGCTTTGTATCCTGACAGCTGTGCTTTTTGGTGAAGAAGGGTCTCGGTTAAGCGAATTTGTTCGTTTTGGAAGTATATTGCGGACGAAGAGTTCACTCCACGCTCGTGCTCCCTCGGCACTCCGAGCCGTGCGAGTCAATTCCCTTCCGTTTGGATTCTCTTTCCTTGGCGAATACAGGTTCAAAAAACTCCTCCCTTGCTTCTTCCAGCAACTCCACTCACTGTCAAGCCTCTTCAAACAATTCCTCAGCACTTCTGTGTCCGTCGGCAATCTTCTGGAACCACCTTCTGCGTTCGGCTTGTTGTGCCAAAATTAGATTTCCTTGTGCTATGCGTATTTCATCCTTGTCTTTGAGCTTATTCTTATTCTTGTTCAGCTAATTCGGCATTAGTCTTCATTCCTGCGCCTTTGTTACAAGTCCATCGGGCAACGGTGCCAAATGTTTACTGTACTGAGTAAATGAATCAATGCACATAGACAATAGATAAGAATAGCAGAATCCTTCTATTATTCGCATATGCCAAAGACATTACATTATGCTTATGATGATGATTACAATGATCTCGGAGGGTGTAAATACTTTTCGAAGAACCTTCCCGAAGGGGTCTATCAGCTACATACAACATGTCGGCTACATAATAAGAACCTTCCCAAAGGGGCATATACCGATGACATACATCCTGACACACACCTTGTCGGCTACACAATATTTACCGACGACAAATTCCAAAACATTGTTAGTTTTTCTAGTACTATCATGAAATGGACTTTTGGTGTTCTTACCTAGAGCGCATCCTTTGTATATGCTTGAGTGATCTTTATTCAACTTAGGTAAACCGGTTACCATTTTCTACATAGTTGATAAGGTTTTGAAATCTAGATGTCCTAACTTTCTGTGCTATATTTTGTTTATATCAACAGCTTCATGAATTAAGGCTTGAATAGGTTGACAAGATTCTATATTTAATTCATACAAGTATCCCTTTCTTTGATCAATCAACTTTGATTTCTTAAATGAAGAGTTCTTAGACCAGGTCATTACTTTACCGTCCATTAATGCAACATTATGTCCATTATCTTCAAGTGCTGTAACTGAGATTAGATTCCTTTTTATTCTTGGTACATAGAGTACTCCTTTGAGATGTAGAGAGCTACCTAACTTCAGTTTCAAGGTGCAATTCCCTATTCCTCTGACTGAATGAGCGGAATTATCACCGATGGTAACTTCGCCATCAACTTCTTTAGATATAGAGTCCAGTTCTTCTTTGTATCCTGTAATGTGTTGAGATGATCCACTGTCAATTACCCATGCTTTGCTTGATACTTCATTTGATAGTGTAGAATACAATACATGATTCTCAGAATCATAGTTATCTTCTTTCCTAGTAATGCTTGTACAATTTACTTGCTGCTTTATATTCTCAGGGCAATTAGATCTATAACGACCAAATTTTTCACTTTTTTCACATTTTATTTTGGATAGATCTTTCTTAGGTTTGTCAGTTCTTTGATTACCCTTCTTATTCTTGAAGTGCTTCTTATTACCTTTATAAGAATTTGTATTGAGGACATGAAGTTATTCATCTTCAATTTTCAATCTTCCTCCTTTCTTAAGTTTTCTAGATTCTTCTTGCAGGCAATCTCCTTTGAGTTTATTAAAGTCTAGAAGATTATCTTTAGCACTTACTCCTTGTGAGAATATTTCCCATGAATTTGGAAACCCATCTATAGCCATAAGTGTTAGTTCCTTGTCTTCAATTATGGTCTGTATACTTGCAAGTTCATCTCTTAGACTAGCCACCCTTAAGAACAAGGAGTTCATAGATTCTCCCTTTTTTATCTGTATATGATTTAGTTGCCTTTTTAGTGCAAGGGTTCTAGTCGCATCGTTAACCTCATATGCATTTAATAATGCATTCATCATATGAAATGCTGTTTGATGTTTCATTAGCATAGGTATTATTTCATTTTTCACTCCATCTAATATGATCTGCATGGCTTTCCTGTTTCCTTTACTCCAGATAGTTTTATTAGGTTCAACAATATTTTGCTTGGATGCTGAATCAACAAATTGTTTTACATCATTGTCTTCAAGAATCATCGTGATTTTGAATTTCCAAGCAACGAAGTGTTCTTTCGCATCAAACCTATCCTCGGGTCTAATTGTGCTTGCCATTGAAAATAGAAGGATGTTGCTAGATATATAAAGTCTAATTGTCAATTTGCAGAGCCCAAGTTTGACTACTAGAGCTCTGATACCATGTAAAGTTTCTGTGCAAATTTTGCTTCTAAATCAAACTGATGTAAAACCTTAATAGTGCTGGAGATGGTCTTGATCAATTATGGATGGAATATTAGTCCTTCTTGCTGAGATAATAGTTCTACAATAATATATATTTTGGTACTAATTCAAATGAGGTGGAGAATGCTAAAGGAACAAACTTCTTTGTGTTTGTGTGTCTTTTATCCACATTTCTATCTCATACATATAAGGCACCCAAGAGACATGTCCTAAGAAAGGACATGACTCTTCCTAGGTCGGCCATACACAAACCAAAAAGTATGTTGCCCAGATCGGCGTCTCATGAATAAACAATTTAATTAGTAAATGTATTAACAATAAATATGTCATTTAGAACATTAACAAATGCTTCAAGAAGGATGCCGATTAGGTAAATAATATAAGGTATTTATTAGGTTAAATCCTTTACTAAGGATGTCAATGCTTTGCTAGATCCGTACGATCAGCAGTCCAGATCATTATGTTATCAGAGTTATTTAGGATTAACATCTTGAACATCAATTTGCATAACATTCACCATGTACTCAAAATGTTCATAGGGTATGTGCACACACATTCTCGTAATGCTTACCATATGAACAACCATGGTCTGTTTAAGGAACTTAATCCACCGTGCAAGTTATCGTCTACCGTGATCTGCTTAGACGTCATAAGATGTCCATCACAATAGAAGACCATGGTTTATTTAAGGAACTTAATCCACCATGCAAAGTATAATCTATCATTTTTTGCATAGACATTGTAAGATATCCATCATAATAGAAAATTAAGGTATTGTAAGATTGTCAGTTTTGAATAACTTTTGCAAATACAAGTGATGATTATTTGGAAGTCATCACTTCCTCATGATGTTTACAGGGGTTAGGCCCAAATAGTCATAAAGTATATTTATGAAACATAGTTCTCTTGACTGCTACAATTTATTGATCACTGGAGAATCCATTTCAGCATGATCTACTCCTTGTGAATCAATACGATTGAGGTCACTGAAGGTTGGCTGAACCATATCCTCTATCTACTCTCTCTCTTTCAAGGTTGCCTCTAATGAAATGTCAGTCCCTTCGAATCTCAATCTCCCTCTTTTTGCAAAATATACTCAGAGGAAAAGATCAAGGCAAATAGCTCTTTTTTTTTATAGGTGACGTTATTTGTATTATATTGATATTAAAGAGAGATTACAAAATATGCGGTATGCCCATAAACCTTACTGCTATAAATCTACCCGTCCCATGGCCAAATATATGTCATTATAAAAAGTCAGAGTATTAACATTGTCAAAAGCCTAGACCACCTAAACCAACATAGATATAAAAAACTAGAGACAAACAAGACCAAAGATGCCCGCATGCAAACGCCGTTGTCTCCACTATCATCTATTGCTACTCCTTAAATCAGCGTGTTGCTTCTTTACGTGTAAACATTGGCGTTGAACGATTATCCATCACCAAAATCCCCTGCCTCACCCATTGACGCTTGCAACTGCCATCCCCCTATTCTTCAAGTAGTGAGGCATCCACCTAGACTCGTTTTGATGTGGAAGCTTCCCCCCGTTGATTCTTCTTCATGAGTTGGTGGCGCAATGGTTGCCCTAGAGCGAGCGTGCTCTTTTTCAGTGTAGCCTTCAAGAAGCCTCTCTTGCTCTCGGCTGACACCCAAATTCACCCAAGTAGAAAATTCACAATCTTTCTCCAACCCTGCTCTGCCTTTGAGAGATGCACTCCTTGTGGATTTGTAGAGGACCACACTACCAGTGGCTAGACAGACGATTCCCCACCATCAACCAGCCTCCAAGGCTTCGCTCCCATCTCTACACCCACGGCCCAGACAACATGTTCAATAATATCTTCCAGCCCCAAAAGCCACTACATATCCACACAAGCAGGAACTACACGACAAACCTCCTCCTTTGTTTCCCCACCAATAGTGCCAGTGCCAAAAATGGAGACGCTACGTCCAGGTTTGACCGCCGCTTCCAATATGTATCCATGTACTTCGGCCCAAACATCTGCTAGACGTCCTCCAAGAAATCTTGATCATCAAACACAAATATGTTCTTAAGGCACCGAACAGTGATCTTACCCTCGTAAGTCTGTGTCTGATTCTCAGAGGCTAAAGCAATATTAGCCTCCATTTTTGTCGCGTTTAAAAAATGCTGAGATTGGCTTGGCTTCTGCTTGAATTTAATGTACTTGGAGCTCTCTGGAAATAGACTAACGCTAGAGTAAGAAAAATGATTTCACACAAGCTGCCACGCATGGAGGATTGGGATCTCTGCACATTGTAAAATGATAAATGCCATTGGGGGAAAGAGTCATGGTGCCTTCCCCAAAAAATATCAGCCAAGTTGTAATTGATTTAATTTTAACATTGGCCAAAGCAAATTAATTTTCTCTCTTTAATTCTAAAACAAGGTGTCGTAGATCCTCAAAAATTTCATTTTGAGAACCCATTGCTGCATTTGCGCACATGTTAACCAACATATCTGCCACCTTGTTTGCTTCTCAGAATGTATGGGAAGCCTTGAACTCTTCAAATTCCATTAGTAAACCTTTGATTTGTTGAATGTATATATCAAGGTGCCAAGCCTCCATCTTCCCTTTCATAATGCCATTTATGATAATCTCCGAGTCCCCTACTAAACGGACTCTTCTAATGCCCCGTTTTGTTCCTAAGACAAGAACCTCTTTCGCTGCAAAACATTCAGCCACATTATTCATGCCATCATGCAAACGTTTTGCCATGAAGGCAAGAGTATTGCCCTTGTAATCTCTTGCTACACAACCACACCCTAAGACCCTCGGGTTTCCGCTAGCCGCCCTGTTGAAGTTAGTTATTAGCCATCCTTCCTCTAGTGGTGTCCAACAAACCTTTCCCCTTTTTTGAATAGGATTAACCCTACCAAGCCCATGAACGGGCCAAGGCAAATAACTCTTATAATAATAAAATTTACCTTTGATAATTATTCTCAATCACAGTATTATTATTTTTTAATTATAAGAACATTAGTAATTTGATTTTATACATTCATGATGAATTAATTCTATTCCAATATTCAATGTAATTAAATGATTACAAATAGCATTAATTGTTATATATCATACCTCTTACCTAAGGGGTGGGGCCATGCTTCTCTCTATCCTCTTAACACCGTTGCTCAATTCCTATCCATGTCACTGCTTCGCTAACTACCCCATACCTTTTGGTCGTTGCTATGTTAATTTCAATTTGCTTGCATATTTTCTTTTCAAATTAATGCTCATTGATATTCGAATCCTCACTTCCTGTAGAGATCCTATCACTACAACACAATTCACCGATCACACAATGAATAAGCATTAAGTGAGCCCAGTGTCATTAGTAATCTAGAAATAATGTCATTTGGTGGTCTCTTATCCACATTGCAAAGAGTGTAGTTTGTAGACATTTGTAGCATTGACAATTGTGATCAAATTGCAAATATTATCCATAGAAGATCAAATTAATTTTGAAGTCTCCAAAGTTTGAAACATAACTCTCTTCAACTCTGTCGCTGTGGCAATTTGGAATGCCGAGTCATTGGGTCAATTTGTTTACTCTATCTAGCTCTTTATTACGATATCTCAGTTGATAATCTTGTTATACTTATAACCCACCACATTTATTATGATGTGCAAAACCGCAATAACCAATCGGGAACCATTGATGACAAGGAAGGATGGGAGACCTTTGATAATTGAAATGTGAGTCACGTATATATCTTATCACTCTGTAGGACCCACTACGATGAAGACATTTTTATAATTATGTATTATAAGCTGGTGCAAAGTCTCAACCTAGAATCAAGCTGTATAATTCCTTATTACAGCTGGATCACTATTGATCCCAGCCACATTGCTCAGAGAACTCATGATGCTTGATGTACTGTAACTAGCAGTCTGATAATATTATCTTCATGTGAATTGATGTATATAAAATTTCGTCCCATGCAATATTATTCAGTATTTTAAATCTGTGTCAAATCAACCAGCTACTCTCATTGATATCACAATACTGAGGTGATGAGATCACATTATTGACTTTGCACCTTCGATGAACTTGAAGCCAACTCAGTAAGCTAAATTTTGCAGATCACGATCTGGGACTGAGCCTGTGCCTCTGGAGTTGTTTATATTTATATTCCTCTCTGCCTCGTTTCTTGCATTCCTCCTCTGATTGCTAATTGATGTCTATCCTTTTATGTTTCCTTTTCTTAGTTACATCTGCAGTTGGCTCTGATACCATGTCAAGGAGCGAAGGATCACTGCAAATGTACTAACCACTGCCATATTTTTGGTATGTGTCTTCCAAAGGCAGCGATCTCTTACATTTATACATGGCTAAGACAAGAAGAGACATGTCCCTTAAAGGGACATGTCTATTCATTAATTTATTATTTAAGATTAATAATTAGACAATAATTATATAAGATTATACACACACACACATTAATTGTCTAATGATTATTAATCATAATATCAGTCATACTAATGTATCTCATGGTTAAATCAATACGGCTGATGCTACAACATTAATAAGAGCTTGTTATATCCTAAGAATCAAACATTTATAACACATTGCAGGTACTGGTTTGTTGTGCCAATTAACAATTTTTATAAATTGAAACAGGTATTCACTGTTAACATTTGAAGCTCTTTGGGACCCACGACAAAATAGTTTGAACTTTGTTTATTTTAGTGGTGATACGCATAATTCATGTTAATAAATGAATTCAAATTTAAAACTTAGGATTGAGCCAAAGTTTAATAGTATAATAGCTTATATTTTAACAAAGCTGTTGATGTTTCTTGGATCTGCTGCAAATGTAATGGCATTGCCTGTTTGAGGTATATGTTTTCCATATGCAACATCCTCTCATTTATATTGAGCATAGGTTATTGAATAGACATGTTTATTCAATAATCAAACAATTAATTTATATAAACTTAATTATTGTTATATATATAAATATATATATTTCTCACATATAATAAGTTTATATTTCATATAGAATTATATCTTATATATAATTACATGTATATCCAAAGAGTTATCCAACAGAAGCTACCAAACATTAACACTCCCTCTTAGCAAGGGAGGATAAACACAAGACAAATATTACACTATTGGTAATATTAAGGATATCTCAAAAGTTTTCCACCATTTGATATAGCATATGATACCAAGAGTATTGATCTTCAGAATATCAACATATGATATTCATCAATTTCTCAAAGTAGGGTATGATATCACATTTGATATCAAGAGTCTTGATCTCCCAGAATATCGACATACGATATTCATGAAGTACTAAAAAACAAGGTTTGATATCACATTTGATATCAAGAGTATTGGTCTCCCAGAATATCAATGATATTCACCACTTACTCAAAATGTTTTGATATCACATTTGATATCAAGAGTATTGGCCTCCTAGAATATCAATGATATTCACCAAGTACTCTAAGAGTAATGGCCTCCTAGAATGTTGAGATACAAGAAATTCACTAGTTACTCAATTTATTAGATCTCATTATACAAGTTGATTATAAGATCATCACCTTACAACAACTTCTTCCAAATACAAGTGACATCATTTGGAAGTCGTCACTTCCTCATGATGTACATAGGCGGTAGGCCCATACATAGTCACAGTCCTCTTGACTATGACAACTTATGAACTTCAAAGAAACCATCTCAACATGGTTTACTCCCTCTTAATCAATAAGATTGGGTTCACTGAAGGTTAACAAAATAGCATCCTCAGTCTTCTCCCTCTATTTCAAGGTTGTCTAAAATGTCAACCTCTCTCTGAATCTCAATCTCCCTTTGAACATCAATTTTAGAGTTCTTCATTCAATATTGCTTTTGATGAAGTGTCAGACTCCCTCTGAATCTGATATTAGTCATCAATGTCCTGCAAGAACATTCTCAAAGAGAAGATCAAGGCACATAACTTTTTATGGTTAAAAAAAATTCCTTGAATAATTATTCTCGATAATGATACTATATTATTCAAATAAATAAATAAAACATATTCTACTTATGTACCAACCAATAGTAGAATTTCACAGTAATATTATTTGAATAGATTTCATTTCAAATAATAATAAATATAATACTTAATAAATAAATTAAGTTGGGAATTTCCATGTTCCCTATATTACATATACTCAATATTCAAATATTCATTATAATTAGAAAGTATATTTCTAATAGTACAATTAATATTCCTATTTATAATAAGGCATAATCATAACAATATAATTTGTTTAATTAAACAACTTACCTCCTCACTCCATAGCCTGTACCTTAATTTTTTGTCCCCACTCATGTCCACGATAATGACCACCACTTTTAACTTCAACAACTTCTTCCAATAAGACATTGTGTTTTTCACTTCACTAATGAAATTTGTCTATCGACATTTGAATCTTTAACACTACAGATAATATTATGGGGAAGAAACATTAGCACACGTGTTTCTAGGAATATATTCTGCATGTAATATTGAAGTTGTTTGCGTCAAGTTTTCCGATCCACATTGGAGGTTAGTCCTCTCTGCTTCCGTTGCACATGTGATGGCACACTCAAAATTATTTCTTCTAAACTTCTTTGGATTTGTGGCAATCGCAGAGTCCTCCTATGGTGGCGGCATTAATGCAGTCTGACTTCCATAATAGAGAGTATGTGAATAGTTTCAGGCATGCGGTGTGAGAGAAAGAAAATGTGGAGTTTGTATTTGGGAGCTCCTCATTCCACGCTAGAAGATATCTCTAATCCATGCTCACTACAACTTGTCATTGCCTACAGTATCACATTGCTGACATGCTATGACAAACTGTGGGAATGGAATCAACAAAAAATTCATTACATGCAAGTCTCAAAAGGCTTTGAATGCAATATGCCTCTACGCATTAGTAAGGGAACATGTATGTCAAATCTTTGATAGAATATCTCTAATAGTCGGAGGTTACTCTAGATTGGAAAAGTTCAAATAACCCAATAGTGTGCAATAAATTATTTCAGGCGGTCTCAAGCTGCCTTTACAATTTTGCATATGACGAAACAATAAATGCTCATGTCAAAGATGGATATGACATCTTCTATGATCTGATAGCACTCAAAATAAAACACAATTATTTCATATAGAGAAAGAAATATATCTTCACAAACAGTTACAATATTAATCGGTGCTATAGTAGTATCATTTTTGTGGATAATGTAAAATTCAATTTTCCTGCATGACAAACCCCCACTAATTTTATCTCATCCTGGTCAACTACATGAATTGTCTTTGCATTCTCCATGGCTTCTATGATTACACTTGCAATCTACTCCATAGTTCCAAAAATCGCCATGAAATCGCCGAAATCGTGATAAGATTCATGGCTCACGATTTTTTTGGAATCGGAAATCGCTGGTGGCAAATTTTTCCTGTGAATCGCCTGAATCGCCAAAATCGGCGATTCATGGCAAAAATCGCCTAAATCGCCATCGTGAATCTCCAGAAATCGGCCGCGGCAGCAAGGATAGAAAGTTCAATTAAAAAAAAAAACACATGTTTTATTTGCTTTCTAAGTTGACTTTCCTCTTTGTTATAACCCTAAAGAGCCTTCTATTTGCTTAGTATGAGTAGAAGAGAGGAAGAGTGAGAGAGAAGAAGAGAAAAGAGAATCCATAGGTTTCCAACCGGCAAGAAGGAAGAGCACCAAAGAGATCAGAAGTCCATTTGGGGAGGCCATAAATTGCTTTGGGAGCATTAAGGAGTCAATATCAACACTCCTCAACTCATTTGCAAGAGTTAAGTGTTGGTTTTTTTTTTGCATGTTAGTGTAGTATGCATTTTTTGTTAAATTTTTTTACTGTTCATTTGCAAATCTTGAATGTTTTTTATTTTTACTAAATTGCAAACTAGGGTTTGTTGTTTTGTAGTTTTTGTTTATTAGTTGCAAACTTTGATTTTTTACATGAATTTTTTTATTGCAGCAGCCCTTTGCTTTCATTTTCCAATTTCCACAATGGGTAAAAAAGATGAATGCTGGAAATATAATGAAGAGTTTCCCGGGAGAACCAAATATCAAACAAAATGTATATTTTGCAAAGAAAAAATAAACTCGGGAGGTATCTATAGATTGAAATACCACATTGCTGGCATACCTGGGCATGATGTCACAGTTTGCACTCATCAAACCGCTGAGGCAAAACGCTCTTGTTTAGTGGCATTAGAAAAAATTGAACAAGAAAAGTTGACTAAGAAAATGCAACTTGAAGGGTTAAGAGGTATTGGCTCCCATGCTCCCACATCCGCAACCGCATCTACATCTGCATCAGCTTCCGCATCCGTAGGTTGTGTTGGAGAGGGTTCTTCTAGGCCTCCTTTTCATCCTAGTGCTAGTGCTCATGTGAGTGTTAGTGGTAGTCGGTCTCATACTGAGACAGAGTCCAACACCAACCTATTGCGGCCTAGAGTGTGGAAAAACAGAATGGATAGTTACTTTGTGCCCCGCACTACTCCTGGCTCCCAACCCATGCTTGAGGGCATGGGTTTGAACAAGGAGATTCATGATGCTGCCAGAAAAGAGATTTGCAAATTCTGGTACTTTTGCAACATTCCATTTATTGCAGCCAGGTAATTGATTCTTTTTTCTTTGTTATCTTCAAAGTTAAAGTTAAAAGTAAAAGTAAAACTTTAATTATATCTACTTGTTTTATGATTTTAGTTTTTGACATCTAAATTTCTAAACAATATCATTATCTATTTGTGACAGGACTCCTTATTGGCAGAACATGATAGATGCAGTTACCATTTGTGGTCCGGGGTTTAAAGCCCCAACTGAGGCTGAGTTGAGTGGATACCTCCTGGAGGAAATGGTTGAGGATATGAGGCATGAGCTTGAGGACAACCAAAAGGAGTGGATCGAAAAGGGTTGCACCATCATGACTGATGGTTGGACAGATAGGAGGGGAAGAACACTCCTCAATTTTCTTGTATCCTGTGGAGGTGATTGATCATTCTACTTTCCTACATACATAATTTTGAATCGTGATTGACTATTTCAAATTTTGATTTGTTGATTGCTAATAGTAATTATAATTCGTTGTTTTGTTACTTGTAGGATATACCATGTTCCTCAAATCCATTGATGCTTTTGCTCATGTAAAAAACGCCACATACTTATGTGAGGTTATTGAGGAAGTTATAGCAGAGGTGAAATAACCTCAATTGGATTATTGCTTCTTTAACACCAAAAAAACTTAAAACTTCAAGGGTTAGACATTTCGTCAAACACTTGGTGAACAATGATCACAAATGCAATGTTTCAAATCATCCATCAAATTAATGGTTATTACAAATGCAGTGATAATGGTGACGCAAACACATTCAAAGAAATCTTATGGAGAGACAAACAAATAACAGTGACAATATATATTTCATTCAGCTCTTACTAATAGAGTAACACCGGGTAAACTCCTTGCTACCACCTGTACGATATCCTCTGCGTGCCTTCTTTGATCTTCTGCAAATTGCACCTACTTGTCTTGTTGGTCCGTTTCAAAACCTGCGCAATACCGATTGCCGTCGATAATGTTGATAGAATATTAATATCTGCTGGAGGATACTTGGCTAGGGAGTCTGCTGGAAGGTCTTAGGAATTCACAAGAGATGAAAGATTATACATATGCCTGCTATAGGATTTACTCTAGGTAACCAAGCTTGCATATAATTCTGACCTTCGTTGTTTCCGCCGTAACTGGTTACTCTTCTATTGCCGGCTGAGAATGAATCGTCCCTCCATTATGCTCGAACTCCGTTCAATTCGGCGAGGATATCAATGACGCCCAAGCAATGACTCTACTAGCAATACTCCTATTCACCCACTGTATGTATGACGTTTCCCGCCCTTTGATGCCTATGCGATACAGTTGCCGCCGTGTGGAGTCACCCGCAACAATGCCCTTTGTTAGTGATCCCACGGCGATTTGCTGGTATGGACAACAAACTTGAATCGCGTGAAAGTCCCTCCCCCAATCTTTTGCTAAGAGATTCCGACACTTGTGATTTCTTCGTCCTTCCGATTTTACCTCCAATGATGAAAAAGCCCTGAAGAATGATGCCTGGCTCGGGTAGATTAAATCCCACTTTCTTGGTCATCTGCTGTGTTTGAGTTTCTGAATCACGTCATGGACAAACTTGAAGTATATGCAGACTAAGCGCTTCACCATAAATGATCTCTGCGATTGCTTTCGGTCCAGGTTCGGCCCTAATAATAGATGAAATGCTATTGGAAGGTTGTCAAGGGAACTCGTCTTCTATTCCCGATCCGTTTTACTGAAGAGGTCGCTTGACTCCTCTTGACAATTGATCCTGTAAAACCTTGTGAATAAATTATATCTTCGAATATCAACCCTCAGAATGATCCTCCGAAATTTTTGGCCTTGAGCCACAGATTCTACCCTAATGAAATGACTGAATGTCACCTCCAATCTGCAATAATTCAGATGATATTTCACACCCTCAAAATTGCGCACCAATTGAGAGTTTTCGTTCTCAATGGTCAGTTGTGACGATTGCAGAAACCCTAGGTTCCCCAACGCACCTGTGATTGAATCACAATCTGAGAACAGAGAGAGATAAAACAACTGCCTAATTCGAAAGGAGCCCCGGGGTGCCTATTTATTCTTTTCTTCCCACCTTCTCCAGAGACTTCTAGAACATTTCTGATTTTATATCTTAAGTGACTTTATTAAATATTTTTATAATCCAAGTCACTTTATTAAATTAATTAAATATAAAGTTACCTTTTAATATTTATTTATTTGATAACTTTATAAGTAATTAACTTAATATCACTTATTTATTTAATTAAAATGATTAATTAGTCGTCCTCATAAAATATTCATTATTTTGGACAACGAAGTTAATCAAATTAATTAATCAGACTACCTCTGAAAAATTGGGGACATGACAGTCCGCCCTTCCTGAAATTGCTTGTTCCCAAGCAATGGCTGAACCATGAGCCCAAACAATCCGCCCGGATCCCAAATGACAACCTGTGTAATATCCCAATTCTCACCATACTCCCGTGGAAAAATCATCAATACCAACAGCTGAGAAATTGCACTCAACATCCAAACAACTGACAATTCTGATGAAATCATCTGTAAACCAACTGTAGATGGCGATAGAAGAATCCTTTCTGTAGAACCCAAACCAACTGAAACATCGATTCTATCAATACTCAAGTCCCTGTCCAATTGACACCTACACCCAACTGCACTGTGGAGATGACAACAACAATAGATACCTGAGTCACTGCCATCAAAACCAATCTCTGATAAACTGTGCCGGGTGTGTCGATACTGCAGGTTGTGTAACTTGCAACTACCAATTCTAATTTCAAAAAATGGTGCCAATCCATCCCATAATGGATGGTCAAAAACTGGAGCTGATCTATACCTGCGTGAAATCAAATCTTCTATCTCTAGGTCAAAAGAAAAATGATGAGAGTACCCTACCGTATAATGCCGATAAGAACCTCCAAACTCTGCTGCTGGCTCATCATCACTGAACTGGGAATCAACAGTTGGCTCCAATCCCCGACTCCGAGTGACTGTAGGCTGGATAGGATCCCGTGCATTCTGCTCAACAAACCCTTCCTCGAGATCCCCGTGAAGTAGCATAGTAGAGAGGACCACTATAATCTTCTCAACCAATCTGCAAATAATACTAGTATCTTGGATGAGAACACCTTCTGTCACCTTATGTGAGTCCAGACAAATATGTGCACCATCCAGCAAATACTCCATGAACGGTTCAGTGCAATAAAAATTATACGAGGAAGCATCAACATACTCCCCTACACACCACAACTGATCCTCCTGTGTAGGTGGCATACCCAACTGTACCACACTGTCATCTATCGGAGAAGGATCAATCTGGGGACTTGACTCTATTGGTATCCCAAACTCATTAGGACCAGCTACTTCCAAATCCTGGACATGTGTGTCAGCCCCAACAACATGCTCCTCAGTAGCAACTGCAGGAGTGTACTCACCACCATCCACCTCAATAGTCAAATGAACTGGGTCTGGGGCTGGTTTTGACCGCAAAAGCTCCAACTCCACAGTCACCTCCCTTAACTGAAACTGCGACTCCTGTAGATCTCGCTGTGTGTCCCCTAAAGCCTCAGTAGTTGCTATGAGCTCTTGGGAAAGCTCATTCACCTCCTCTTCACGATCCAGGAGTGCCTCATAAGCTGTACTTCCCCACTCAACCAGGTGATCACGGTCGGCTACCAATCGTAAGTAATCCTGCTTCAAAATCCGAACAGCTTCACGCAAGGCATGAATCTCTGCCAAAGAAAAGTAACCACCGCTGGACTCATCTGTCATAGAAGTACCCCAACCAGTAATAGCCAACAATTGACGAGCAGTATCAAAGTGCTCACAAGCGATAGCAATGTCTCGCTCACTAACTTTCAGCTGGCTAATCACATGATGGCTCTGGCTAAACTGTCTCCTACAAACCTCTTCTGATGCACTGTCTAACGGAGTATCCTCAAGATTACTAGTCTCTAAAATATTATCATCCATATCTCGCGAATCGTCTCCAAGGTCCATATCAACATCCGGAGTGTCAAAATCTGTAGTACTGCTGTCTAACTCCTCTGTACCCAAAGAAGTTGTCAAGGAAGCTAGATCTTTAAAATTATCCACTTCATCCTCCTGGATGTCATCAAGGCTAATATGATCCTGGGACTCATCTGTACATACTGCCAAATATGAAAAATCTTCAACACCTTTCAGCAAAAATGGTCGTCTGACAATATGAACTAAGCCCAACACCGGTGTATAAAAACCAATACCAACATCGGACAAGCTGCTGGCACAAGGAAAGACGACACCGTGTATTTTGCTGATCAAATCCATGATAGCACCCAAACAATCATTGCTACCATAAAGTATTCTCCAGTCAATTGAATCCCAAATGCTGCTGAAACATTCTTGAGTCCATATTCGTAAGCAAGAAACAGCAGGTAACTCAAGCAAACTCCTTACCTGAATAATGTGACCAATACCAGCTAACTCCTCATATTTGTCTGACATTGTCCTTGTATCTTGGATGTGAATGCAAGATGAACTCGTATCATTATCAGCAACCACATATGAACCGCCTACTGCAGAAAACTGAATGTCAGACGTGCTAGATGAAACTAGGCTTAGCTCCATGCCATGCTCATTCCCATGTCTCTCCCAGTCCTGTAAAGCCAAAGTTGCTCGAGTGCCCTCAAGCTCGCGAGAAAGCTTGACAACTTTCTCCTCCTTCCTCCTCAAGGCATCTGAATAGTCTCCAACAAGGCTAAGAAGATGGTCACGATCTGATAGAAGATGTAAATAACTCAACTTCATCGTTCCCATCCCTTCTCTAATCGCCTGTAAGTCAAAGCAAGAAGACTTTGCCTGAACTCCCTTATGTCTTCCTTGTAACTAAATCATCTGGATGTGCTCTTCTATCATATCCCGCATCCTGTCATGATGAGATAAAGAAACCACAATACTATCTTCGCTCACCTTTAGCTGGTTGGATACATCATGTGAAGTACAACCAGCCTCAACCTTATGTGACGAAGCATCGATCTGTGCCTGGTACTCTCTCTCAGCAAAGTCATGAATGCTCAATGTTTGCTCATCTCCACCAGGTATCTTACTATCAACATCCTCATCATCATCTGAACCCTCTACACTGTAGTCTCTGCTAGTTGGAACCGAACCAACCTGAGTACCTGAAACATCACCCTTTGGCAGCTTGTATACAACTGTCTCAACTTGAGTACCAAGTTGACAGTTACTATCCATTAGTGTAATATCTTTTACCACTTGTGGCTGAATTGAAACCTCTGACCGGTTGCAAATTTGTTTCTCGAATTCTTCATTAAGGCTCTTAGTAATATCTCCCACTAAATCAATCAGTGCTTTGCGAGAAGATTTGCCAAATTGAAATCCAGTTGACTTATTCACCTTAGCTGGGTCAGACAGCTTGTCATTTGTACGGCGGTGCTTAACCAGCAGTTCAGACATGTTATGCTTTATTTTCCTGAGTTCATCTTGAACGTCTGAATAGCCCTCCTCTTGTAGAAAGGTGGGACGAGTAGGCCTATTTGCTGTCCATGATTTGCGCCTAGGAGCACCTTGTGAGCTTGCCGCACTTCTATTATCTGGTGTACCTCTATCTTGAACAACTATCTCCATTAAGGTAGTCAAATCCTGTAGTGACTGAGCTATTCCATGTTGTTCGGTAGTCATGTTTCTGTAAAATTCTCTGGTTGCATCAGCTCTGGGGAGTCTCGGAGAACTCTGTGATTGTCTCTCACCCATATCTCTGCCCTTAAGTGTCTCTCACCCATATCTTTGCCCTTAAGTGTTGTTCTCCTGAAAATAATATCTGAATATGGTTGCATTAAAGATTTTCTACCCAACAGGATGGCAGGAATGCCGCTCTGATACCACTGAAATAACCCCAATTGGATTATTGCTTCTTTAACACCAAAAAAACTTAAAACTTCAAGGGTTAGACATTTCGTCAAACACTTGGTGAACAATGATCACAAATGCAATGTTTCAAATCATCCATCAAATTAATGGTTATTACAAATGCAGTGATAATGGTGACGCAAACACGTTCAAAGAAATCTTATGGAGAGACAAACAAATAACAGTGACAATATATATTTCATTCAGCTCTTACTAATAGAGTAACACCGGGTAAACTCCTTGCTACCACCTGTACGATATCCTCTGCGTGCCTTCTTTGATCTTTTGCAAATTGCACCTACTTGTCCTGTTGGTCCGTTTCAAAACCTGCGCAATACTGATTGCCGTCGATAATGTTGACAGAATATTAATATCTGCTGGCGGATACTCGGCTAGGGAGTCCGCTGGAAGGTCTTAGGAATTCACAAGAGATGAAAGATTATACATATGCCTGCTGTAGGATTTACTCTAGGTAACCAAGCTTGCATATAATTCTGAGCTTCGTTGTTTCCGCCGTAACTGGTCACTCTTCTATTGTCGGCTGAGAATGAATCGTCCCTCCATTATGCTCGAACTCCGTTCAATTCGGCGAGGATATCAACGGCGCCCAAGCAATGACTCTACTAGCAATACTCCTATTCACCCACTGTATGTATGACGTTTCCCGCCCTTTGATGCCTATGCGATATAGTTGCCGCCGTGTGGAGTCACCCGCAACAATGCCCTTTGTTAGTGATCCCACGGTGATTTGCTGGTATGGACAACAAACTTGAATCGCGTGAAAGTCCCTCCCCCAATCTTTTGCTAAGAGATTCCGGCACTTGTGATTTCTTCGTCCTTTCAATTTTACCTCCAATGATGAAAAAGCCCTGAAGAATGATGCCTGGCTCGGGTAGATTAAATCCCACTTTCTTGATCATCTGCTGTGTTTGAGTTTCTGAATCACGTCATGGACAAACTTGAAGTATATGCAGACTAAGCGCTTCACCATAAATGATCTCTGCGATTGCTTTCGGTCCAGGTTCGGCCCTAATAATAGATGAAATGCTGCTGGAAGGTTGTCAAGGGAACTCGTCTTCTATTCCCGATCCGTTTTACTGAAGAGGTTGCCTGACTCCTCTTGACAACTGATCTTGTAAAACCTTGTGAATAAATTATATCTTTGAATATCAACCCTCAGAATGATCCTCCGAAATTTTTGGCCTTGAGCCACAGATTCTACCCTAATGAAATGACTGAATGTCACCTCCAATCTGCAATAATTCAGATGATATTTCACACCCTCAAAATTGCGCACCAATTGAGAGTTTTCATTCTCAATGGTTAGTTGTGACGATTGCAGAAACCCTAGGTTCCCCAACGCACCTGTGATTGAATCACAATCTGAGAACAGAGAGAGATAAAACAACTGCCTAATTCGAAAGGAGCCCTGGGGTGCCTATTTATTCTTTTCTTCCCACCTTCTCCAGAGACTTCTAGAACATTTCTGATTTTATCTCTTAAGTGACTTTATTAAATATTTTTATAATCCAAGTCACTTTATTAAATTAATTAAATATAAAGTTACCTTTTAATATTTATTTATTTGATAACTTTATAAGTAATTAACTTAATATCACTTATTTATTTAATTAAAATGATTAATTAGTCGTCCTCATAAAATATTCATTATTTTGGACAACCAAGTTAATCAAATTAATTAATCAGACTGCCTTCGAAAAATTGGGGACATGACAAGAGGTGGGGGAACAACATGTGGTGCAAGTGGTGACGGATAATGCAGCAAGTTATGTTGCTGCAGGTAAACTTTTAACTTTTTAAGTTTTGAAAATAAATTTATTTGAATTTTGAACTTTTTCTAATTCTAACTTAGAATTTCTAAGTTTCCTAAGTTCTAACATGTTTGAAATTTGAATTTCTAATTATCTTAAAATTGTTGTAGGCAAACTTTTGATGGAGAGGCACCCCACCATATTTTGGTCCCCTTGTGCAGCACACTGCCTTGACCTCATGTTGGAGGAAATTGGCAAACTTGAGTGGGTCAAGTCATGTGTGGAAAGGGCAAAAAACATATGCAAGTTTATTTATAATCATTCATTTGTCCTTAGCACAATGAGGAAGTACACAGGAGACAAAGAGTTAGCTCGTCCAGGGATCACGAGGTTTGCCTCGAATTTCATCACCTTGCAGTCCTTGTTGACATCAAGGGATGATTTGAGGAGCATGTTTGTTGGGCGGGAGTGGATTTCATCTTTCTATGCTACGACCACTGCAGGGATAGATGTGGTGGATTGCATATTTGATGATGATGGTTTTTGGAAACTTGCTAGAGAAATCCTTAAGGTAATTTTATTGCAATTTAACATTTAATATTTTACAGTTTACTATGCTAATTGTTTAATGATTTAGTTTTACCTTAAGTTATATTATTGAATTATTCTATGTTTAAGTTTTGACTCAAATTTTTGTTTTACTTTATATGTAGGCCACTGAGCCCCTTGTATCTCTCCTACGAACTGCTGATGGGGAGAAGCCCTCTATGGGCTACATATATGAGGGCATGGATAGGGCCAAGGAGGCCATTAGAGCTCAGTATGCAGGAGTGCAGGAGAAGTATGCCCCTATTTGGGACATCATTGATAGGAGATGGCAGAATCAGCTCCATAGACCCATCCATGCAGCAACTTAGTTTTTGAATTCGGCATTTCGTTTCCGTCCTGACTTCAAGGCGGATGAGGAGGTTCTCACCGGATTATATACAGTGATCCAGAGGTTGAGTATTGATGAGGATAGCAGTGCTGCAATTATTGAGCTTGATAAGTTCAATAATAAAGAAGGGCCACTTTTCTCTAGCAGGGTAGCCATAGATGCTCGGGAAACAATACTGCCAGGTAAAAATTAAATAATATATTCAATGTTCATGAATCTAGATTCTAAACTTAAAGTTGATTATGTAATTTTAGAGTTAACTTGTAATTTGTAATTTGTAAATGAGACTAATTATTTTTATTTTCCCTTATTTCAGATAGATGGTGGCAAATGTTTGGGGCCACAACCCCAAAACTTCAAAAAATTGCCATTTGTATTCTGAGTCAGCCAAGCAGTGCTTCTGGATGTGAGCGTAGTTGGTCCATGTTCGAGCACATCCACTCGAAGAGGAGAAATAGGTTGACAGTGCAGAGGTTGAATGATCTTGTCTTCGTTCATTACAACCTCCGTCTTAGGATCAAACAGATTTTGGGCACTGACTCCTCTCCGATCATTCTGGAGGAGATTGATCCAGAATCAGAGTGGCTCACAGAGGTTGTAGATCCAGTCTTCACTGAGGAAGACCGTGCGTGGATTGACCAGGTGGATATAGAGGCTGAGGCAGCTAGAGCACGTTCTTCAGGCATTGGTAGATGCACACGTGCACGCACAGACACAGGCCCTAGCGACATTCGTGAGCCCATCTTATATGCGGGAGATATGGCTCGACAGTCCTCTAGGACCTACATTAGATGCCTTGCTACTAGGCAGATTGGATACTCAGAGGCTGAGGCTGAGGCTGTAGCCGAGCTTGAGGATGATGTTGAGGATGATGATGACTATGAGCCTGAGGCTTGAGCTGGAGCCTTGTTTTTATATTTTGTTTACAGATATTGATACTGAATCATTGATAGACATATGTTTCAAACTTTCATGGATCTTCATCTTAGATTCTTACATAAATTTATGATTTGATGTCTTATGGATCATCTTACATACATTCTATGATTTAAATCATTATGATCATTTGATTTCTATTTACTTCAGCTAGCCTACAATTTACATTTTAGATAACATAGTTATGTATGTGATGGATTTTATGTTCCATGTTTATGTATGTTAAGTTTTAACTTCTATTTGATGATGTTATAGTGTGTTTAAGTTATATTCAATAAAGGGTGCATGAAATAAGTTTTAAATTGTTAAAATCTTTAAATTTAAAGGGTTTTTTCAAATTTGCGATTCATCGCCGATTCATTGCCGATTCATTGCCGATTCACGATTCGATTCGGCCTTGCCGATTCCGATCCGATTCTGATTCACGTTTCTATGATCTACTCTGATACCATGTTGATGTTTCTCGGATCTGCTGCAAATGTAATGGCATTGCCTATTTGAGGTATATGTTTTCCATATGCAACATCCTCTCATTTATATTGAGCATAGGTTATTGAATAGACATGTCTATTCAATAATCAAATTATTGTCATATATATATATATATCTCACATAGAATTATATCTCATATATAATTCCATGTATATCAAAGAGTTATCCAACAAAAGCTACCAAACATTAATAAAAGCAGTTAAAATGTAGAAAATTAGAGTATTTAGTCAACACATATATTGCAAATTCTTTGTGCAGCTAATGATTTTGTCATTATATTTGTGCCTTATTTGAAATTGAGAATTCTTATCAGTGTAACTTCTGGATCAGGAAACAGGATGGTTACCTCAGCACATCATAGCAAGAGATGAGGATGGTGCTTTGCTAGGTGTTGTTCCACTGTATATTAAAAGGTATCCTGTATATACATGGCAATTACTTTATTCATTTTTGTTTAAAAAGATAGGCTCTAAACTTATTCGTCACTTTCAAATTAATACCTATTCCAAATTGAATTGTATGTGACTAATATATCTCCTTTTTTTATTGTCTGTTTTGCAATTTACAGCCACTCATATGGTGAATTTGTATTTGATCACTCTTGGGCTGATGCTTATTATAACTTTGGTTCCTCATACTATCCAAAGCTACAATGCTCTGTGCCTTTTACACCAGTAACAGGTCAACGAATACTAGTGCGTGACAGTAAATACAAGGATCAAATTTTTGAAAAACTTGTGATTGCCATGAAGCAACTAACTGAGAAGGTATGCATAAACCATCCAACGACAGGCTAAAAGTTTAAACTCTCACTTTCTTGGCATGCTACAAAGAAATTTGGAAAAGGAGAAAAGAAAAGATGGAAACTGTGAGAAGTGACTCTGTATAGAAGGAAACAAACTAGGATGGTAAATGTGCATTTGACTGAAAGGAATTGATTTTTTAAGTTCTCCTGGCATGCATGGCTATAGGATTGTGCTTTTTCATTAGCCTTCAAATAACATGTATGTCATATTGTTAGCATCGATCCTTTTCATGATCAGTTTCTTGAAACAACACTTTGGCTGATATATCCTTTTTTCTAAAGCTAAAAGGAAATTTCTGTTACATATTCAAGGCAAAAATGTTCCATCATAGAGGAAGGTATTCTAGCTGTAAGAGACCTCTGCTTTTTTATACTTTTCTGTAAAATGCATTTTTTTGCAATACAAAAATAAATATGAAATGCAAGACAAAAATTATTATACTTCAAAGTAAATAGTATAGTAGTAGCATTATTTGAAACCCAGAAATACCAATATCAATACTGTAGATATTCTCAAGATTCAAAGTATTCTAAATGACAATTAATCACACTAAACTGCAGATTGCTTACAAGATTATTGATATATGGAAGTGTTGATTTTGGCACTTAAGAAAAGTACAGCAACAAATGAAGTTGTGACTTATGTTGGAATATTGCTGCAATCCATACGAACATTAATACTTTGCATTTGCAATAGTAATTGTTCCATCTTTCCTTGTCCTTGTAGTACAACGACTAACAAATTAAACCCAGTCACTTGAAATATTATGGCTTCTTCTTAGCAGTGTACAGCAGTCAATGAATACAAAATTCTCCTTACAAAAGTACTTGCCACCTTTTACTTGTACAACACCCCCACTATGAATTAACTTAAATCTCTCAAAATGTATGGTGGTCTATGAGTAATTTTCAACATGTAGTGACATATATTGGTATGACTACTAATGTATCAGAGTATAACAGCATAAGTGGTACGACTAAGACAAACCTATATTAAAAGATTATTTATTGTAAGTCCAATGAAGTAAACTACTTTGAAACAAACCTAAATCTGTTATAAAATATGAAGTTTTCAAAATCATTAGAATATTCAATCACCAGATTGATATTGGAATGGCTACAATCTTTTAGCACAATTGGGAACCTTAGTGGAGTCACAAGGAAAACACAAGAGGGTTTTCATTCTCCAACCTGTTATGTTGTACAAGGAAAACACACATGTCCCATTGCAAATGGGGAATCCTTCTTTTTTTCACTTTGTAGCTTAGCGTTGTGTTTAGTTGTCCTTAGGTTGGCAAATATTCTTGCTAGGTTTCCTAGTCCCATAACTATCAGGGGATGGGTGAATCGAGTCAAGAAATCCTAGGTTGAGATCTGGATTGAAGAAATTTTTTAAGGATTGAATCCTAATAACAAAATTCAAGTTTGGGGAGGATTTTTTTCAAGAATTCCGCCTCTAGGTCAAGGTTCCCCTTCAACCCGTGCACAACTTGAGGTGATGACTATCTTGGAAATCTATGTTTGAA
Organism: Cupressus sempervirens; assembly: GCA_028749045.1. NCBI lineage: Eukaryota > Viridiplantae > Streptophyta > Pinopsida > Cupressales > Cupressaceae > Cupressus > Cupressus sempervirens. Next base: position 1,054,007,307 of record CM053785.1, read on the forward strand.
ATGGAATTTGGAATTGGAATGTGGGAGTCCTTGTCCTAATCGCAAAGATCCAAGACAACCTTTAAATATGAGAATAGAGTAAGATCACTTAATTTGCCAAAGTGTAATGTCCCCATTTTTAGCAGGTTCTTGCAGTTGGCTAGGTTAGTTCACCATCGTGACCCTTGTGAGCTAACAGTGGGATTTGAGGATCTCAGTTGTGTGTTTGTAGGCTTTCCAACAATGTATGGTGTGTTTTGGCTTTGTTTGAGAGACTTACTATAAATAGTAAGTCAATCTGTTGGTTATGACGAGCTTAGTTGAGTCAGAGGAGTTGGAGGATGCTCTCTGTTTTTATTTTGGGCTTTCAGTTTGGGCTCCAAGAATCTTGGAGGGAGTGTCTATTTATAGTAAGTCATCTCGTCAGGTACATTCATCGTCTTTCATCATCAGGATCACTTTGCTTTTGTCAGATTTCGATTCTGATGCTTCTTCAGTGGTTTTTGCAAGACGGGTGAGTTATTATTATCTATCTAATTACACTGAGGTTGCTATTTTTGTTGGTGTTGTTGGTTGGTCACTTCAGTATCATAGCTCGTTGGAACCGGAATGAAAAGTTTTAAATCATGGGAACAAGAAAAAGTGGCCTTACGTGTCTAAATTTGAAGTTATGATGGAAACGGTCATTTTCAGAGCCAAAAGCAATTAATAAATTAATTTATAATGACTTTATTATATTTTAATGTTGTGTGTGGGAAGCTTCTTAAGTGAAGTTCATTTGAGAAACTTTGTGCCATTTGGAGATTATAAATATGAGGCCATTTGATGAGTAAAGCATCCGCTTATTTGAATATTTTATTTTCTTATTGTCTTGTGACATTCCTGAAGGTCTGATTTTTCATTCCCTTGCTGAGATATAAGGGTCTGATTTCTGAGTGGTGTCTTTGCAAGTTTGCTGCTGAAGTATAGCAAAATTGCCATTACTTCTCTACTGTATCTACTGTGGCTGAGAACGAAATTTATTAGTGTCATCCAATTCTGTGATATCTGTGGTTAGGAGGACATTGTTTCCTGATGAAATCATTATTCAATTGCACTTGAAACTGGAGTGGGTTATTATATGTTTGGTGTCCAAGAAATCTGTTCTAAGTGTGGGTTTTCGCTCTACAATTGGTGCTGATACATTTGCATTCTGAGCGCTCCATACATCTTGTATTTAGGCCCTAGGGCATTGTGCTACTTGGGCATTATTTCCTGCAATCTAAGTGTTGGAAATTACAGCCATTGGAGGTCTGTTAATAACTATTACTGGGCGATTTCATTCTTCTATTCTGATGACAATATGACCTACTGTTAAAACCCATGAGTTCCCAAGTTTGGCTTTGCTCTTGCTGGTTGCACACTGGGCGTCATTATTGGACAACTGTTGTCTATGTATATGTTTGAGGACATCTGCTGTTGGGCACTACATTAATTAGCTACCAAATGCCTTTTTCCTCATGTCACTGGGGTTAGGCTTTTGATCTTTGAAGGCTGTTTGTGGGCATTGATTGTTTTCAGAACTTAACACCAATCTGCTTCATATTTGGGGATGACCAAAGTTGTGATTTGGGTGGGTGTAATTGCTACAGCAGAACAGTGTATTTGCATTATTATTGGGCACTGAATCTTAATTGGGATCAATCACTGCCAGGTTCCTTATTTTAATTGTAAATTTCTCTGAATATTAAATGAATAAGTTGCAGCATTGAAGTGTGAGTTAACTATTATTCTTTGCATAGATATTTGGCATGACATTTAAATACTTTCTTGGCATTGAAGTGTGAGTTAACTATTTAAACTATCATCGGTATTTTGCCGATTCAGTTGAGAGCCAACTTGGGCTCTTTACAGTGGTATTAGAGCGGTTTCTTACCAGCCTGTACGAATTGGGCTCAGTTTTTATTTTGTTCATTGCTGACTTTGTAGATTTTCAGATCTGTTTGCGGAGTGACCAACACTTTAAATTTTTCTAGCTATGGACAGACATAGGATTGATAGTTCTAGAAATCGATGGAGTAATGAGGAAGTTAGCATAAAAATGAATGCTTTGTAGGAGAGTATGGAGAAACTTAAGCTTCATCAACAAAGGCTGGCGGAGAGCTTGTTGGATCCAGCGATAGTTGAGAGGGCAGCTAGATATATGGTTTCTAATTTTAGAAGGTCGACATCGAGGTTGCAGGGAAGGAAGCTTGAGTTTTCCCCAACAAGTGTCCATGATGCTGATATTCCTTCATTTAGTACAACACTTACTAGTCCTATCCGTAGTATTGATGATGGACTAGCTTCGCAAGGCATGTGGATGTGCCCATGATGGATAGCAGCGCTGAGCTTCAGCAAGTTGATGCTCCCAAGGTAGTCGCTATGGTTAGTTCAGAGGTAGTTGATGATGTAGTTACCATTGACTTTTCAGACTCACCAGAGGAGGGAGTTGCTCCTATATGTCAGCTACTATAGTGTTGCTCCAGTATAGGAGGGAGTTGCTTCCTTAGGTGGGATCGAGGCACGTATGGAGTCACCCAACTATGATGTTGATGATATAAGTGTCACAACGAAGTTGCGAGATGTGGATGTAGTTGGTATGGACACATCTGATGATGCTATGAGCTGTACTGGATATGATATCCCTTATCAGATATTGGGTTATGACTCCGAGGAGGTTTTTGATGAGTCCTAGGATTGATGTGTACAGGATCTTACGTTTGAGGTGGAAGCTAACACATGAAAGAAGATTGATACTGTGAGGGCTTCCATTTCTTTAGATGAGGAGTTGGTTGAGTTATATGGTAGTTGTATCTTGGATGCAGAATTGTGCGAGGATGATAGCACACATATGAGCGATCTTGTGGTGAACAGTTCTGATTCCATTTCCTTTTATAGTTTAGTTAGTGAGATAGAGAGCTTGCATAGCAGGCAGGGGTTATAGAGGCATCATGTGACTATTCAGTTGAAGGTGAGTGAAAGTGACATCTCTTCAGCTTTTAAGCATTATGATGCGATCTGTCTAATGCTGGCTGCATTTGGTTAGGGTGCTCCTATGTATCATGAGCATGATGATAGTACTTTTTCTCTAGTAGAGGTTCATGCGCTTCGAGAGGCTATCAGAATCTTGAAGCATAACTATTTGCAGCTAGTTGTTGATAGGGATTACCTTTCGGAGCGGGGTAGCACCTGTTATGAGACATTGTTAGAGAAAGAGGAGGTGGTTGAGTTCACCCAAGAGCTTGAGGTGACTGTGGACTCTCTTCAATGTATTCAGTAGGCTCATCAGGAGTCAAAATCATGATTGGATAAGGTGACTATGGAGTTGGAGCATGTTCAGACCACACCAGCCCTAGATCTAGTTCATTTGCATATTGTGGTTGGTGGCGAGTTTGCTTCTACGGTTGGATATGATGGACGTGATGTGTAATGACCCTTACTGCGATGGCCACTAAAGAGCAATACTGTACTATGGAAATACTCGGCATGCACATAAAATGTAATAATTTAAACAATTCACCAGATAAGGTGGATGTATTAAATGCAATGGTTACTAATAACATTCAGGGAAAAATCTTATTGTAAATTGCATCTGTTACAAGTTTCTAATCCAATTACAAACCAGTTGAAGATAATGAGTAACAAAGTCATATATAATTAAAGCAATAACTAGAACCTGGAATGGCTGCCTCTGTTGATAATCATATGCCTGCGAAAGAGAAACTGATTCAGAGATTTTCTGAGCCTCCTCTTCACAACTGAAGAATGCCGATTGCTGCATGCATTAAACCCAGACTGTCATACGGGCCTATGCCAGGTTGCCTCAGTTCTGTGACAAAACTGATCTGGTTTGACCGGATTGAGTCCTGGAAATGTCCTTAGCCGTCAGGTAAATCACCCGATTTAATTTGATGCTGATCGAATTGTGGATTTCACTCCCACTCCGCGAGTAGTTAATACTGCCGCCCGCGTTTTAATGAGACCCAAGGCTTTCGGCTTTGCGATTTATTTTATAATCTTTTAAACTCCAAACGAATGCTAAAAGAGGTTCGCAGAAAATCGCTAGCATTAGAAGATAGTTCCTGATTTATTATTTAAGGGAAATGCTGCTCCAGTAGCGATTATTAACCCCCGAGTTTTCAAATCTCCATTCGACTCCAGTAAATCCTGTGCGATGGTGCTTTCCCGGATGCAGGGAAATAATGGTAATTTCTCCTTGACGAAAAATATACTGGAAGAGGCGCTCGAATTTGTTAGAAATTATTAGTGCTGAATAAACTCCTGACTCCTCCTTACGAATTTGAATCCCTAAAAAAATGTCCAAATTAATTCACCATGAGATAGCTGGACGCCATCTCCAATGAGCAACCATTCAGAAAATATATCACTTACTTAGTTATGCAGATCCAAAGGAGTTTTTGTTCCCAAAGACCTAACGGAAATTTGCAGACCTAAGACCACAAATTGCTTCAATATGATAAGAAGTAGAATCCACAAAATGGCTTGTCCAAACGGGTTCCTCTTGTCCTCTATTTATTCACTTTTTTGAGAAGTCACTGGAAGCTTCCGAAATCGTCTTTTATAATATCTTATTGTAATGCACTTTTATTATCAAATAACTTAATAAAACAAATTAAATAACTTTATTAAATTAAAAGTGCAATCTTAATTCATCATTAGAACATGTAGGCCCCATTTACTGGATGTAGCAAAATGCAATCTTCAGGCGAGATGACTCTCTCTCCAAAATCATTTGCCTACGAGAGTCGATGATAGGCAAATCTACTGTAGGAATTGTGTCACTAAAAAGGGGACATGACAGTCCGCCCTTCCTGAAATTGCTTGCCCTCAAGCAATCTCAAAGCTGGATGCTGCAAAATTATTTCATTTTCCCAAGTGGCATCTTCAACTGGTAGATCTCTCCATTTAACCAAATATTCTCTGATCACCCTTCTGCGGAGCTGCTTTTCCCTAGTTTCCAAAATGAATTCCGGTACTAAGATCAATTTCCCTTCATCGTCCAAGGGAGGTAACACCGTGGAGGGTACCACATTCTGTCCCAACGCCTTTTTGAGACGTGACACATGGAACACATTGTACACTTTGCTATCTGCGGGAAGCTCAAGTTCATAAGCCAATTCCCCTATTCGCCTGGTGATCCTGAAAGGCCCATAATACCTAGGCTTAAGCTTTTCTGACCCACCCTTTTTGAGAGTAGATTGCCGATAAGGCTGAAGCATGAGGTAAACCATGTCACCAACCTCAAAGCTTCTCTCAGTTCTCTTCTGATCTGCATACTACTTATATTGATTTTGTGCCCGAGCTATGTTATCTCGGAGAGCATTAATAATGTCCTTACTCTCTTGAATCAGACCCCCAGCTCGTGGAACCTGAACATCAACCATCAGCAAGTCAATGAAGCTCGGTGCATCATACCCATATAACGCTCGGAAAGGTGTCATCTGAAGAGACATGTGAAAAGTGGTATTGTAACAATATTCACACAAGTAAATCCATCTTACCCATGCCTTCTGTTGATCAGCCACGTAATTTCTCAAGTAGCCTTCCACCCACTTGTTCACTATTTCCGTCTGTCCATCAGTCTGCGGGTGATAACTAGTACTGGGGGTGAGCTCAGTGCCACATAATCGGAACACCTCCCGCCAAAAATGACTCAAGAATCTACTATCCCTGTCACTGACAACACTGTGGGGTATCCCATGTAATCTGAAAACCTCTCTGAAGAATACCTTAGCTACCTGTACTGCTGTATAAGTAGTGGTGATGGGAAAGAAGTGAGCATATTTCGTTAGTCTATCAACCACCACATAAATGTAATCGCATCCCTGAGCCTTGGGCAACCCTGCAATGAAATCCATGGATATGCATTCCCACTTTTGTTTAGGAATGGGAAGTGGCTGTAGGAATCCTGTTGGGAAGGTGCGCTCCTGTTTATTCTGTTGACAAACAGGACACTCACGAACATACTGCAATACATCCTTCTTGAGTCCTTTCCATATAAACCGTTCCCGCACCTGTCTATATGTTTTAAAGTACCCAGGATAACCAGCTATGGGTGAATCATGAAGAGCCCGCATAATAGACCGTTTCACCTTCGATCCTGGGACTAAAAAGATCCTGTTCTTGTAAATGATCAAGTCATCCACAAGTGAATACCTGGTGTCAACAATTGTCCCATCAACTATCCCAGATGCCCAAGAGTCTCTAGCGTATTCTGCAACAATCAAATGCTTCCAATCTTCAGAGATCTCAACCATCGCACTAAGATGTGGCCTGCGTGACAAGGCGTCTGCTACAACATTCTGAGTGCCCTTAACGTATGATATATCAAAGTCGTATGCCTGCAGCTTACTCACCCATTTCTGCTGTCTATCATTGAGATCTCTCTATCCAAGGAAATGTCTCAAACTGTTGTGGTCAATTTTTATACAAAACTTACCTCCTATTAGATACTGCCTGAATTTAGCTAATGCGTGCATGATAGCTAACATCTCCTTATCGTAAATGCTGAATGATCTTTCTGGCCCACGGAGTTTCCTGCTCTCATATGCAATAGGGTGTTTGTCCTGCAACAAAACAACCCCAATGCCATCTCCTGAGGTGTCACACTGAAGTTCACATGTCTTTGAGAAATCGGGCAATGCTAGTACCGGGCATGAACTCATGATCTCCTTAAATCTGTCAAAACAAGCCTGTGCCTTTGCTGTCCAAACAAAAGCTCCTTTTTTGAGCAAATCTGTCACAGGAGCCGCATGTCGCGAATATCCGCGAAAAAATCTGCGATAAAAGCCACATAAACCAAGAAATCCCCTCAGCTAGGTCAGGTTCTCAGGAATAGGCCACTCCACAATAGCACGAATCTTATCAGGATCCATCTGTACTCCTTCTCTACTGATAATATGTCCTAAGTATAATAACTCGGTCATGCCCAAATCACATTTAGACTCTTTGGCATACAAGGACTTTGCTTGCAAAGTATTCAGTACTGTCTCTAAATGCTCCATATGCTCATGCCATGTTTGACTGTATACCAATATATCATCAAAGAAAACCAACACAAACTTCCTCAGCTGATGATGGAAGACCTTATTCATGGTGGATTGGAAAGTAGTTGGTGCATTGGTCAACCCGAATGGCATCACTACAAACTCAAAGTGTCCACAATGACATCTGAAGGCAGTCTTCTCTATGTCTTGTTCTCTGACTCTAATCTGGTGGTAACCGGATCTCAAGTCTGTCTTACTAAAGTAGCATGTCCCATGTAGTTCATCTATTAGCTCATCAATCCGTGGAATAGGATATCTATTTTTAATGGTCTTCTTATTCAACATTCTGTAATCAATGCACATCCGAAGAGAACCATCTTTCTTCTTTACCAAAACTACTGAAGAAGCAAAATGAGACTTACTGGGTCTAATGTGTCCCATTGCGAGAAGCTCCTTGATGGTTTTTTCTATTTCATCTTTGAGCCTCTTTGGATGCCTGTATGGAGTAATCATAACTGGTTTAGCACCCTCTTCTAATTCGATGATGTGCTCAATCCCTCTATCAGGTGGTGTACCAGGTGGAATATCGCTGAATACCTTACTATACTTTTCCCTCAATATCTGGATGTCTGGATGATATTCTGTCTTTTGTTGTTCCTCCTTTGTGGGCATGAGAGTACACATGGCTGCCCATTCAATATCATTATGCTTCACCAATCTTTCCAATCGCCTGAGAGAAATGGTTCGGATGTCACTATTCCTGATAGCTCTCAACACATGTTGCTTCCCATCTACCTCAAACTTGATCTCCATGTCCTTGAGGCGGAAAGTGACTTCACCCAATAAACGTAACCATGTCATACCCAAAACGATATCCAAGTCGCCCATATTGACCACATGGTATTCTGCTTTAAACTCATAATTATTCAGACGTAAGGGCATGTCTCTAACCATTCTATTACACTTAAGAGTGTATCCATCGACAACCTGTACTTGGAGACCCTCAAACTCCTTTGTCTTAATTCCACGGCGCTCAACTAGACGTGCGTCAATGAAGTTGTGTGTAGCACCTGTATCAACCAATGTGATCACCTTCTGTCCTGCTAAAACACCACGTAACCTAAAAGATACCTCTTGCTGAATACTAGACAAACGCCCCTGCTGTAAATGTAACTCAATTTCTTCCTTCTGCTCTGAATTTCCTGTTTCTTCTTCAGATTCTGATCTACTGTGGTCATCCTCATTTGCCGTACTGTCGGAATCTAACCCTTCGTAATATGCCCACATAACTCTATTGGCCTTTCCCTTAAGTCTCAAAGGACAATCATGGTCCCTGTCATATGGGCCTTTGCAATAGAAGCATAGTTTCTTCCTGCGCAAGTCGTTTAATGCTTTTGCATCCAGGGTTATAGTAGATTTTCCTTTGGTATCAATGCTCTTCCCTTTATTCTTATCAGACTTCTTAGTGTCTCTGAAAGAAGTAGTACTTCTGGAAGTGAACCTGCTAGCAGGTGCTGTAAGCTCCGTACTCCGAGCTTTCCTCATAGCCTCCTGAAGTGTTAGTGGATCAAATGCCTTAATCCACCCCTTGAGGGGTTCAGACAATCCTTCTGTGAATAAGATAACCAACCGTCTCTCAGACACATCTTGTACTATAACCGACAACCTCTGGAATTCACTGATATAAACCTCCAAATTGCCTGACTGTCTCAGCTGTGCGAGGTCGTGAAAATAAATCTCTGGATCCTTCTTATCAAAATGCTCAACCAATCTATCCACAAAGTCTTGGTAGGATGTCACCTGATTGTGCTGCAAAGTAACCATCCCATGTGACCACCAATCATGAGCTGCGCCTTCCAAATGCAAGGTGGCGTACCTGATGGCATCTATCTCAGATATAGGCCTTAATGCTAGGAAAGTGTCCAACTTATGAATCCATGCCTGTGCTGTCATCTGACCACTACCATCGAAAGATGGTAAAGTGAGTTTGCTAGCAGCTCGCTGCAACTCACTATCATGACCTCCTCTAGACCTCCTATTCTGACGGCTACTCCTCATATGCTCTCTCCTTTGGTTTAGATAGCGATCAAAGTTCAATAGTTCACGCACATGTGGTGGTAATGCCTGCCATTCTGCAGTAGCAGCTCTGAGATCATCCTGAAAATCATCCGGCAAATCGTCTTCTCCTATCTCCTGAGCCTCCTCCCTTGGGAAGGTGGGACGAGTAGGCCTATTTGCTGTCCATGATCTGCGCCTAGGAGCACCCTGTGAGCCCGCCACACTTCTATTATCATGATCAGGTGTACCTCTACCTTGTTCTTGAATCCTGGGCTGAACAACTCTCTCCATTATGGTAGTCAAAGCTTGTAGTGACTGGGCTATTTCTTGCTGTCCGGTAGTCATGATTCTGTAAAACTCTTTGGTCTCATCGTCATCAACTCTGGGAAATCTAGGTGGACTCTGTGACTGTCTTTCACCCATATCTCTGCCCTTAAGTATTTTTCTTCTGCGAATATAATATCTGGAATATGGTTGCATAAGATGTTCTACCCAACAGGATGGCAGGAATATTGCTCTAATACCACTGTAATGACCCTTACTGCGATGGCCACCAAAGAGCAATACTGTACTATGGAAATACTCGGCATGCACATAAAATGTAATAATTTAAACAATTCACCAGATAAGGTGGATGTATTAAATGCAATGGTTACTAATAACATTCAGGGAAAAATCTTATTGTAAATTGCATCTGTTACAAGTTTCTAATCCAATTACAAACCAGTTGAAGATAATGAGTAACAAAGTCATAAATAACTAAAGCAATAACTAGAACCTGGAATGGCCGCCTTTGTTGGTAATCATATGCCTGCGAAAGAGAAACTGATTCAGAGATTTTCTGAGCCTCCTCTTCACAACTGAAGAATGCCGATTGCTGCATGCATTAAACCCAGACTGTCATACGGGCCTGTGCCAGGTTGCCTCAGTTCTGTGACGAAACTGATCTGGTTTGACCGGATTGAGTCCTGGAAATGTCCTTAGCCATCAGGTAAATCACCCGATTTAATTTGATGCTGATCGAATTGTGGATTTCACTCCCACTCCGCGAGTAGTTAATACTGTCGCCCGCGTTTTAATGAGACCCAAGGCTTTCGGCTTTGCGATTTATTTTATAATCTTTTAAACTCCAAACGAATGCTGAAAGAGGTTCGCAGAAAATCGCTAGCATTAGAAGATAGTTCCTGATTTATTATTTAAGGGAAACGCTGCTCCAGTAGCGATTATTAACCCCCGAGTTTTCAAATCTCCATTCGACTCCAGTAAATCCTGTGCGATGGTGCTTTCCCGGATGCAGGGAAATAATGGTAATTTCTCCTTGACGAAAAATATACTGGAAGAGGCGCTCGAATTTGTTAGAAATTATTAGTGCTGAATAAACTCCTCACTCCTTACGAATTTGAATCCCTAAAAAAATGTCCAAATTAATTCACCATGAGATAGCTGGACGCCATCTCCAATGAGCAACCCTTCAGAAGATATCTCACTTCCTTAGTTATGCAGATCCAAAGGAGTTTTCGTTCCCAAAGACCTAACGGAAATTTGCAGACCTAAGACCACAAATTGCTTCAATATGATAAGTAGAATCCACAAAATGGCTTGTCCAAACGGGTGCCTCTTGTCCTCTATTTATTCACTTTTTTGAGAAGTCACTGGAAGCTTTCGGAATCGTCTTTTATAATATCTTATTATAATGCACTTTTATTATCAAATAACTTAATAAAACAAATTAAATAACTTTATTAAATTAAAAGTGCAATCTTAATTCATCATTAGAACATGTAGGCCCCATTTACTTGATGTAGCAAAATGCAATGTTCAGGCGAGATGACTCTCTCTCCAAAATCATTTACCTATGGGAGTCGATGATAGGCAAATCTACTGTAGGAATTGTGTCGCTAAAAAGGGGACATGACATGATGATGTGGCAGACATCCATTTCGGATATGGGTGCAGTTGGTACGGATGAAGTAAGAGTATTAGTGGAGTCAAGCTCTCATGTTGATTTGCTTCCTTCTGTCAGAAGCAAATCTATTTCTTCATCCCATACAGTTGATAGGATTGGATAGTTGGCAGTGACACATTTTCAGAGGGATCAGCTGTGGGCCACAGGGAAGAAAGTTGATGCTTTCACATATAATTTCTATTGCACAGATTCCTTCATGGAGTATCTATTGGAGAGTTCAGATGTGAGGGAGGATTCATATAGTGTCTGAGGGTACTCTCATCCGAGGCTCTCATGCTATTCAGAGGTTGGTGGAAAAGATTGTAGAGACTCTGCCTACTATGCTTCCCCACAGAGATTTTGAGGTTGGGTTTGCTGAGAGGGTTGCCCAGGATCCTGCCTGACCAATAGTTCAAAGTCAGAGATTGGAGCCATCGTTTGATTCCCAGTTTGATGATGATGATCCCTTGATAGAGATTGGGAGTTTTTATCAGCATTACATTTTGAGGAGTGCTCATCATTTTTTCTTTTGACCCAGTAGTAGAGGACTTGGTTTCACGTCAGTGTGGGTTGGGTCTAGTTTCATATCATCCATTACGGGATGGGTTAGCACCATATTTTGCAAATGGGATTGACAATGGCTTGCAGTGTCTACACAGCTCGAACATTTTGGCAGAGGTTGGAGTTGGTGTTAGTGATTCAAGTACCTATGGTTGTTACCATCTCCATAGTGCAGTTGGGTGTGATTATCAGTTTGATGGGAACTCAGGTGTGGACAGTGTCAGTATTACAGTTGCATTGAGTTCCGATGGGTTGTTGCCTTCATCAGCACCTCGAGTCAGTTTTCAGATGATTCTAATATTGATGTCCATTATTTGGGTATTGGTGCTACAGGAGTTGCTTGTACATAGTAGGGATAATACGTAGTTCTACCTTTGGGATCTAGGTGGATTGTGATGTCCATTTTGCTCCAAGATTGCTTGGGGACAAGCAATCCTAGGGAGGGAGGACTGTAATGCCCCCCTTTTTTATCAGGTTCCTGCAGTTGGCCAAGTCAGTTCACCATTGTGACCCTCGTGATCTGACAGTAGGATTTGAGGGTCTTAGTTGTGTGCTTACAGGCTTTCCAATAGCCTATGGTGTGTTTTGGCTCTGTTTGAGGGACTTACTATTTATAGTAAGTCAATCGAATCATCGATTGGTTATGATGAGCTTAGTTGAGTCAAAGGAGTTGGAGGATGCTCTCTGTTTTTATTTCGGGCTTCCGCTTTGAGCTCCAAGAATCTTGGAGGGAGCATCTATTTATAGTAAGTCACCCTGTCAGGTTCATTCATTGTCTTTCATCATTAGGATCACTTTGGTGTTGTCGGATTTCGATTCTAAATTTTCTTTAGTGGTTTTCGCAAGATGGGTGAATTATTATTATTATTCATCTAATTATACTGAAGTTGTTATTTTTGTTGGTGTTGTTGGTTAGTCACCTCGGTATCATAGCTCGTTGGAACCAAGACGAAAATTTTTAATCATGGGGACAAGAAAAAGTGGCCTTACGTGTCTGAATTTGAAGTTATGGTGGAAAAGGTCATTTTTGGAGCCAAAAGCAATTAGTAGATTAGTTTGTAATGATACTTTATTATATTTTAATGTTGTGTGTGGGAAGCTTCTTAAGTGAAGTTCATTTGGGAAACTTTGTGCCATTTGGAGATTATGAATATGAGCCCATTTGATGAGTAAAGCATCCCCTTATTTGATTATCTTATTTTCTTATTGTCTTGTGACATTCCTGAAGGTCTGATTTTTCATTCCCTTGCTGAGACATAAGGGTTTGATTTCTGAGTGGTGTCTTTGTAAGTTTGTTGCTGAAGTATAGCAAAATTGTCATTACTTCTCTACTGTATCTACTGTGGCTAAGAAGGGAATTTATTATTTTCATCCACTTCTGTGATATCTGTGGTTAGGAGGACATTGTTTCCTGTTGAAATCATTATTCAGTTGCACTTGAAACTGGAGTAGGTTATTATATGTTTGGTGTCCAAGAAATCTGTTCTAAGTGTGGGTTTTTCTCTCTACAAGTGGTGCTGATATATCTGCATTCTGAGCTTTCCATATATCTTGTTTTTGGCCCCTAGTGCATTGTGCTACTTGGGCATTATTTCCTGCAATCTTGGCATTGGAAATTACAGTCATTGGAGGTCTGATATTAACTATTTCTGGGTGATTTCATTTTGCTATTCTGACGACAATATGAACTGCTGTTAAATCCCATGAATTTGAGTTTGGCTTTGCTCTTGCTGGTTGCACATTGGGCGTCATTATTGGACAATTGTTGTCTATGTAATGTTTGAGGACATTTGCTGTTGGGTGCTACATTAATCTGCTACCAAATGCCTTTTTCCTCATGTTACTGTTGTTAGGCTTTTGGGCTTTGAAGGCTATTTGTGGGCATTGATTTTTTCTAGAACTGGACACTAATCTGCTGTAATGTCCCCAATTTTTTTAATGTAATAATTAAATTAAATTAATTAATTAAGTGGTCCTAGAATTTAAATAATATAATAAAAGGACCTTTAATTAATTAATATGGGCCCAAGTTAATATTTGTATTTGTGTTTCCGATTGATTTAATATATCTCGGACCTATTTTAATTTTAGTGTTGCCGTCGGCTATCTTTGTACATCCTTAGAAAGTTTTCCGATGGGTATTTAAGCACGGCTTGTAGGTAGTCTTTGGGTATGCAATTTGGATTATCTTCTTTGTACTGCGAATTCTTGTTGGGGATTCTTTGTTATTCGCCATTTCGGAAGTGAAAGATCTTCCCTATTTGGCTCTTCCAATTTCGGTGGGATTCAACCCTCACCTTATTCCGTTGTTACATGTACTAATTTGCTTGGATTTGGCAAATCAGAGCATTATCTTCCGACAATTATTATTCGCATTTGAGTCTCTGTTATTGTGTGGATTTCATCAACATTTTTTGTGTTTGTGCAAGATTGTGTTTCATATCGGTCTCAGATACCTAACGGTGTGTTCTCCCGTACTGCTCATTCCTCACCCGTACGACCCTCATCCATCCATCCGTGCTATTTGTTGTCCTGCATTTTGTCACCACAAAATGTTGGTAACAGTACGAAACTTTTTCAAATTAGTTTCGCATTTCTCAAAGTTTATTTCATTATTTAATTGTTTAGCAACTTAGCATTGATTAACCAATCGGTACCAATTGATACAATGAATCCTTTTACTGAAGGGCTTCGTCAAGTCCTTTTCGTTTTGCTTTCTATCGAGCCTTTGCTTGATTTTTGAAGCCTTCACAGTCTATTTTTTGTTTTTGAGTTTGTGTTTTCTTGTTTTTGGTCCTTTGAATTTGCTCATGTCACGTCTTTCGTTTTTCCCTTCGATTCGGTCTAACCTAGAGATCAATCGGAGTTGTCAGTTAAGAGATATGGTCATTTTAGTGCCCAAAAAGTGGACCTTTTAGGTGCAACAGTACGAATTAAAAATATGATATTATATTTTCATTTTGACATTCACTTTTTGAAAATATAACAATTTTACTCACTTTTTGTTATGTTTTGAAGTTACTTTTCATTTAAATTTATAACTTAAAGTGACTATAGTGCATTTTATGTTATAATTTTAAGTGGAGTTACTTTTAAATTTTTCACTTAATGTGACTATAGAACTATATAGGTACTTTTTAAATTTTTGATTTTTAAATCAAATACTTATATAAATGTCACTTTAATATAATGTTTATGTATTACATTGATTAATATGATGCATAAATGTTATTTTTGACCCATATTGTTGACATTTTTATAAAAATAAGTGATATGCATAACTTAAAAGCCTAAAAGTGGACATTTTATGTGCATATGCATGTAAAAAATTATGAAAAGTGGAAACTTTTCATGCTAATGCATATAAAAACTCATTTCAAAGACTTTTTTCATGCCATTACATCAAATGCTTGTAAAAGTGGACCTTTTTGATGCAATGACATGAATATTTGAGTTTTTATGCTTGTGCATCAAAAAGGTGAGACATTTTAAAATATGTGACTCCAAAAAGTGAGATTTTAGAGTCTTACACATTTTAAAATATGCAATGAGTTTCAAACAGTGAGATTATATCTCAAGACATTTTTAAAAACATGCATTGGACTCAAAAAGGTCCTCTTTTGCCTTCCAACATGTTTTAAAATATGTAATGAACATAAAAATGTCCTATTATGTGAAGAAAATAGGTTCTTACTCCAAAAACCTCCTATTTTGATCATAATTTTTGATTTTCTCCATGGATTTGAATGAAATCAGTTGCATTCATCATGTTTTGGAGAGGTGATCATTTTGCCCTCATCAAAAATCAAGTTATTGCACCCAAAAACGTGTTTGAAACTCTTAATCTAGGGCATGTTTTTTGCATAAAACTCCATAAATCTGCCAAGTTTGATCACATTTTTGCATGAGATCAAGTCGTTTTTACCTCATTAGGTGATTACATTGGTTGAGGATAATTATTTTAGTGTTAAATCATCAAAATGTTTTACTTTGAAGAGCACGTTTTTTGCTTGTTTTGGCAAAAACGGCTCAAGAACATGCAATCTTTAAAACGTTACAAGGAGGAGCTAATCTAAGGCACGTTTTGGCATTTTGCCAAATAATTTCTTTGTTTTCTGCCCTTCATCATTCGGATTTTGAAGATTTGAAAAGTTCTCATCATTTTTTGAAGAAAAATTCAAACAAAGAGCATCTTTTTCATTTTTGGCACATATTCATCATGTAAGTGGACCTCTTCTTTCTTACGTTTTAATTCATGCTTATCCTTGCTAATTTTATGCATGAAATCATTGAATGGATGCCATTTGTGAAAATCTTTGCCTTAGAATATGCATTTTTCCTTTAAATATGAATTTCTTTTTCATTTTGATGTCTTTGGTTCTTCCCCAAGTTCCAAATTCGAATTTCATCTTTGGAGTGCATTGCATCTTGGCATGTTTTGAGTTGTTTTCAAAGGTATGCTGTTTTTCTTTTGCTTTGGTTTTGTGTTTTTGTTTGCCAGTTTTTCTCCATTTGGAGAAGTTGCAATTTTTTTCCCAAAAACTTGTTTTTCCTTCATTACATGCAAAAGCGTTATCATTTTTCACATTCGATTTCCATGTCATTACATCTCACATCTCATCCGACAAATGCGACTACATGTTTATCATCTCATTCACCATCCGCACATGTATGTAATGCCATTTTCTGTTTCCATTTTCATCCATCTCATTCTTCGCTTCCATTTGCACGACACGATTACACGAAATGCCTTACGTGTAATTGCATCCAAAAGGTCCGATTTTGATCAAAAGTCATATTTTGAAAAGACAAAAAAAATGTTATTTTCACTTTCTGTGAATTTTGACTTCTTTTTTCCTCCAAAAGTGACTATATAATTCATTATCTCACCTCCATTGTTTCATTTCCATCGTCATATACGCATTCGCACTTACATGAATAAATACATGTTTCTAGACATGTTTCCACCTCATAACATATTTTACATGTTACCCTCCATCCGCATCCGCATATACATGTAAAGTATACACATTCGCACCTACACTTCATTTCATTTCTCCACCTTCCGTTACATGTTGCATTTACATGTAATCCATTTTCCGTGCAGTGACATCTTGAAAGCCCAAGTCACTTTTTGGAAATTGGAAATCTCCATTTACACGCATTCCCATGCCCCAAGCACTTCAAAAAAAAAAAAGGGAGTTAAAGGTGCTGATGGAAAGTTGTTTCGAGTGTACATCCGAAGATCGTCAAGAAGGTTTTCAAAGTGTCAAAGACTCTAGTTTGTGCTGATCTACAAAGGAGAATTCACGACAACTTGAGCGAGAAAAGATGGATCACATCAAGTTTCCACATGATAATGGACAATTCATCAAAGAGAGCTAGAGGTTGTCAAAAGACACAACACTATGGTTATCAACGTGAATGCAGTAGTACAAGGTACAAGAACTCCCAATCCTATTATTCTCTAGGATTGCATCGTCAAGTACAAGGCCTTTCAAAATTGTTTTTTCTCTTCCGTCTTCTTTCTTCTTCTTTCATGTTTGTAGTTGGAGAAGATGCATTACATGAAAAAGTGTAATTACATGTAATGAGAGTTACATGTGTATGTAAAAGATGTAATGCGAGTTACATGTGTATGTAAAAGATGTAATGTGAGTTGCACGTGCAGTTGCATGTAACCCTATATTTTCTGTTGTAGTTAGACTTGGTCAAAGTTGGTTGAGTTGCTCCCACTTTTTCCTCCCCCTTTTTCTCAACTTCTTTGCCTATGTAAAGGAGTGCCCCCTCATTGTAAAAATTATCTTTTGTTGTATGCAAGAAAGCTCTGCCACATTTGTACAAGTGTAACTTTGATTGTGTAGTACGAATTTGGGAGAAAAGTGAATAAAAGAAGCAATTGGATTCGAAGCTTTGACTGAAAGCAATTGTGATAGAACAAATTAGAAGCTTTGACTATAATTTGTGCCTATTGTCTTGATTCATGTTATTATTGTGTGTTCAATAAAAGAGCATAGAGAGTTAAGAAACAATTGAAGCCCGCGCTTTGACCAGGAACAATTGTGAAAATCCATAGCTAGAAGCTTTGTCTGTGGCTTGTATTTTCATCTTAATTTGCAAAATAGTTAGATTGTTCTTACTTTTAGGAGTCTTTGTGCCCTAATTGTAAAACTTTTACCATATAGAAGTACGACTGGACTTAGCGCCAAACCGGTATGTTTTAGCTAGCCTTTGAGTTAGTGAAGATTTATCGGTATCACTATTTCCAGCTCTTAATAGAAGTGTAGTTAGAGATTTACCTTGCCCATTATTCGTTCTACGAGTAAGTGGATCCTTTCTTGAAAGTTAAGAAGAAAGGATATTAGTAACACCCTGTTTAAGATCTCTCGACTTCTTGCTTACCTTGAGTTGATCCAAGGAACGGTGAGAAGGGGGAGCCTTCCCTTTAAGGTAGGAGAGACTGTCTCACACGCTGTGGCTGGTCATCCTATTTTGCGACTGAATTTTTATCCAAAACTATTCATTGCAAAATATTCACCCAACACTATTCACACTTCATTGTACGGCGTGAGTTTTTTGATTACTGTAAGGCCTCCCAATTCATCCATACGACCTCCTTGCATACCGTACAACATCAGTTGTATTGTTTGCCGTACAAATTGCTAATACATCCACTATAAGCATGCCAATTGTACGGACATTTACTTGAGGTACATTCGTTGCCACCATCTCAGCCTCTCAGATCAATTGCCTTCGGGGTGAGATTCCCTCCGGGCCAAGATTCCCTTCGAGCCGAGATCCCCCTCGGGCCGAGATTGCCTTCGGGCAGAGATTCCCTTCGGGAAGAGATCCCCTTTAGGCTGAGATTGCCTTTGGGTCGAGATCCACTTCGGGCCAAGATTGTCTTCGGGTCGAGATTCCCTTCAGGTCGAGATCCCCTTCGGGCCGAGATTCCTTTCGGGCCGAGATTGCCTTCAGGTCGAGATCCTCTTCGGGTCGAGATTACTATTGGGCCGAGATCCACTTCGGGCCAAGATTGCCTTCGGGTCGAGATCCCCTTCGTGCCAAAATTCCCTTCGAGCCGAGATCCCTTCGGGCTAAGTTTGCCTCAGGAACATTACAGTGGTATCAGAGCTAGTGATTCTGCTAGCCTTTTGGGAGAATGGAGAACTTTGACTTGGATTACACTATGGCTCAGTTTCCATCTGATTGGAGGGCACATCTGTTAGTCGAATACTCCAAGAATACTTTTGCGTGCCAACTGTTGGATAGTCAAGTGCAGGATGACAGATACAAGGTGGTTGGTGATGTCATTTACCACAAAGATAGAATCTATTTGGTACTCGAATCGAAGATGAAGGAAATGATTATGGAAGAAGGTACTTGCACAAATAACATTAACCCAATGCTCGACAATCAACTTGATGGAACTTTGGGTTCTACCAGTGACTCTCCGAATAAGATAGCTCTATAGGTAGTTGTTCAGCCCCGTGGTGATGCGGATTCAATCTAGGAGTATTTGCAGGAGCAATCTTTACAGTTGGTTGATTATGAAATCTATTCTCCAGTGGCAATCATGATGAATTACAAAGATGAATTTCAAGTATGGGATCTTGGTTACTCAGGACGAAGCAATATTTATATCAAAATGGCACAACGGAGCTTGAATGGTGATCTACTCATCTCAATTGAATCCAATTATGCACATGTGATTCTAAAGAAGCATAGAGTTTTCCGCAATCTACATCCGTGCATGGTTTGGGATCCTGGAGTTTGTGTATTGCTTGAGGACAAGCAATCTTTGACCGGCGAGGATTTGTAATGTCCCCAATTTTTTTTAATGTAATAATTTAGTTAAATTAATTAATTAACTGGTCCCATAATTTAAATAATATAATAAAAGGACCTTTAATTAATTAATATGGGCCCAAGTTAATATTTGTATTTGTGGTTCCAATTGATTTAATATATCTCGGACCTATTTTAATTTTAGTGTTGCCGTCGACTATCTTTGTACACCCTCGAAAAGTTTCTCGACGGGTATTTAAGCACGGCTTGTAGGTAGTCTTTGGGTATGCAATTTGGATTATCTTCTTTGTACCGCGAATTCCTTTTGGGGATTCTCTGTTATTCGCCATTTCGGAAGTGAAAGATCTTCCCTATTTGGCTCTTCCGGTTTCGGTGGGATTCAACTCTCACCCTATTCAGTTGTTGCTGTATTAGTCTGCTCGGATTTGGCAAATCGGAGCATTATCTTCCGGCAATTATTATTCGCATTCGGGTCTCTGTTATTATGTGGATTTCATCAACATTTTTTATTTTTGTGCAAGATTGTGTTTCGTATCGGTCTCAGATACCTAACGGTGTGTTCTCCCGTACTGCTCATTCCTCACCCATACGGCCTTGATCCATCCATCCATGCTATTCAGTCTTCATTGTATGGCTTGAGTTTTCTGATTACCGTACAACTTCCCAGTTCATCTGTACGGCCTCCTTGCATACCGTATGACATTAGTTGTATTGTTTGCCGTACAAATTGCTATCACATCCATCGTACGTTTGCCAACCGTACATACATTTACTTGAGGTGCATTCATTTCCGCTGTCTCAGCCTCTCAAATCAATTGCCTTCAGGGCGAGATTCCCTTTGGGCCAAGATTGCCTTCGGGTTGGGATCCACTTCGGGCTGAGATTCCCTTCGGGCCGAGATCCCCTTCAGGCCGAGATTGCCTTCGGGTTGAGATCTCCTTCGGGCTGAGATTGCCTTCAGGTTGAGATCCACTTCGGGCTGAGATTCCCTTCGGGTTGAGATTGCTTTTGGGTTGAGATTGCCTTCGGGTCAAGATCCCCTTCAGGCCGAGATTGCCTTTGGGTCGAGATCCACTTCGGGCCGAGATCCCCTTTAGGCTGAGATTCCCTTCGGGTCGAGATCCCCTTCGGGCTGAGATCCACTTCGAGCCAAGATTGCCTTCGACTCGAGATCCCCTTCGGGTCGAGATCCCTTTGGGCTGAGTTTGCCTCGGGAACATTACATTTGCTTCATATTTGGGGATGACTAGAGCTGTGATTTTAGTTGCGATTTGGGTGGGTGGAATTGCTATAGTAGAACAATGTATTTGCATTATTATTGGGTGCTAAATCTTAATTGGGATCAATCACTGCCAGGTTCCTTATTTTAATTGTAAATTTCCCCGAATATTAAATGAATAAGTTGCAGCATTGAAGTGTGAGTTAACTATTATTCTTTGCATAGATATTTGGCATGACATTTAAATACTTTCTTGGCATTGAAGTGTGAGTTAACTATTTAAACTATCATCAGTATTTTGCCGATTTAGTTGAGAGCTAGCTTGTGCTCTTTACAGTTTTGAATGCAAGAAAAATTTGTTGAAAATGTGAATAATTAAAATCAGAAGAGTTGATGTTAATAGCAGAATGATTCAAACCAGATCAGAAGTAAATTGTAATGAACCCTTTTTGGGGGTCCATCATTTATTTACAACTTTCCTTTTATTTATATTCTTTTTGCCATATTTTTCCGATGATGCCTTTGATAGATGCTAAATTTCAATATTCACACCATTGAAACTAAGAAAGAAAGCTACTCCATTTGCCATGGGCTGTTGTAATAACCCGTTTAGGGAAAATTTCTTATTCGCTTCTCCTTTCTTATCGATAATCTTTCTTGGTGCTGATGGTAGATTTTTAGATTTATTCTTCAGTGACAATTGCTGATAATGTGTATTCTAAACCTGCCGGTTAAAAAACGATGTTGGGACTTATATGTCTGTATGCATGTTAGTGAATCAAATCTATGACCAGACTGTCATGGTGATGGCTATTTGCAGATTTGAGGAATTCTGATCTATATATTTTGCTTACAGGAATCGAAGTGGAATGGATATAACTAAAATCAACACTAAAAATGGTTGCCAAGTCTGATTATAATTTGATCACTGGTCTAAAGTCCCAATCTGAAGAGATAGAATAATTTGTATATTTCGATGATCTAATCTCTTGAATCAGTTCATATATATACTTATACCAATAGCCAAGACATAGGCGGACATGGCTATTCGTTAATGAAAGACACGACTGTATTTTTAGGAAATCTCTAAAGTGCCGACCCTTAATCGGTTGCATTAATAAACAAATTCCAATATGATCTCCAATCTGTATAAGGCAGTTGATAATTTGCCCAATCTAATACATGATCCATATTATAGCAAGAGTATAATGCTTGATACCAGAAAAATATAATCGGATCGCTCAGATTTTCATACTTAGTTTGCTAATGATAATATCAGTTCGATACAAGGAGTACCTCGGCAATATAAATTTAATGTCTATCCCTATATGTCCGGCTATCTATCCCATATATACTTGGATGATAGAATGGATGTGACTTTAGACATCTAATGGTTATTTGAATATAATTACCTTTAGTATATATTTTAATCCTTCTATACAATATATTCTTACATTTAATATTTTAAATGTTCGTATTTAATATTTGTTGTACTTTGGAAAACACACTTTGATGGTATATATTATAATATATATCATAATTATATTATAATTCACGTTATAATAAATAAGTGGTAATATTAGTTTAACTTACTAAAATTTATATCTTTCATTATAAATGATTTTAATTTGGATAATAATACTCTATAAGATATTATTATTATTTATTTAACTTCATCAATATAATTATTATAATTACATAATATTAGACTATTTACTTTTATATTTGTATATTTATATTGTACTATCATTTTATATTAATGGTTGTACCATATTTATTAATCGATATAATATAATATTAATTAATTAATCAATTCATTACCTTTAGTTATCAATAGTATTTATATTCAAATGTGATAATAGTTAGATATATCCTCATCTTATTGATATATGTAATAACCCTCCTCAAATCTGCCCTCAAAAATGCTGATGAAAGCTCAAGGGATTTCATCAAACAATTCACATGCAAGGGACGTATGACTGATATAGTGTTTCAGCTAGCTTCAAATGACCTTTTTACAATTTGCATCAATGAAAAATCTTGTGCTAGAAGACTACAATGGACTACACAAATGACCTAACATGAGTGTGCTACTAAATTTGACAATATTTAGTGCATATATATGATCTAAGCATGAGAAATGAACACCTACAGCCAACTGACATTTTTACAAATAGTTGGTATGCAAACTAACTAGCTGATAAATAATGATATTAAATTGCTTAAATGACACCAGCAACTATTATCTTCTTAATTGTAATGAAAATTACAATGCTTATGAAATATGGCCAAAACTTTGGCATTTACATGGATTACAAAATGATAATGCTGGTATAATGCACACTTACAGCTGAAAGCTTATAGCACCCTAAAAACAATACTAACAAAAGAACCTGGTTGTAGATGGTTGAAATAATTTCCTTCTATGCTGCCCCTTCTGCTTTGCTTTTTTTCGAGCTGCTTTTTCGGCCTGCTTTTTCGTACCCGCTTTTTCAGACTGCTTTTTCGGTTCTGCTTTTTGAATTGCTTTTACAGATTGCTTTTTCCGCCTGCTTTTTCGGTTCCGCTTTTTTCGGGCTGCTTTTTCATATCTGCTTTTTTTAGACTGCTACCATGTTGAATCTCAAGACCATATCTTTCAATGGCGTCAAGATTTCCAACTTGAAGGGATTTCGTCCTTCAAACTATTGAGATATAATCTTCAGAAAATTTTCCAATTTCTTTGATATTTTCAAGCTTGCATAAATGAGAGCTATCCTCTTCCTTTTAATCCTGTCCTCACTTGCTCCACGCTTCCGTCTTGCCAATGTGGGATAATACATGACTTTTAATATTACTTCTTTTTTTCTTTTTACAAAGTCCATGTATGTACTCAAAAGGGGGACTCTTGATTTTTATAAAGTGACTTTATGAAACATTATAATATTTAATTTAAATAGTCACTTTACCGTGGTAACTTCAAACATTAAAATAATATACCAAATAAACTCGAAATCCCACATATAATAGCTTATTAAAAAGAATCCAACAAAACGCATCTCATCCTGTCACTGAAAATTGAAAGCACTGCATCCCCCTATTGGCTTACTAAAAAGAGTAAGTCTTTCTGACAACCCAACAAACAAACTCCATTTGGCCTGTAATTAAATTTGACTAGGCCAAATAACCTCAAGATCCCTTTTGAAGTCCTGGTTAGCCCTCGGGACCATACAAGAATGGGCTAACGACAACATACCTCCAAACTGGCTAAGTGGGGGACATTACAATATATAATGTAATTATAACATATTATATATTATATTAATAATAATATTAGTAATATCATTATTCTTAATACTATTACGTAGTATATTTTCTTTATATATTATTTATAATAATATTTAATTTTCAATTATATTATAATATTATCCTTGAATATGTCCATTTCATAATATAACCCATGTAAGTACATTATAAAATTATTATTGGTATTCGATATCATTTATAATCAAAGTATTTATTTGTTATTTAATTTATTTAACTCATTAATATTATAATTATAATATAATATTTTACATTACAACTATGCTATAATCTTATATATTATTTTATTTTCATATTGTCAAATATATCACTATTATATAATAGATTATAATATTATTATTCTTAATTATTATCATTGTATAATATGTTATTTGAATATTCATATATCCTTTTAATTTGGGCTCATAACATAAATCATAACAAGAAGTGCGACTTTTACAAAGGAAATCTATTTCCAGGATTAGTGACTACAAGAAAGGGTGCTTGTGATTAACAATTAATTCATTCATGACTGGATGTTGCAAAAGGAGAAAGCATTTGCGAAGCAACAAGTAGTTCACATACAGTTCTAAACATTTTCACTATTGCTTTTCATCATTTCCAGATTTAAGGAGGGTTTGTGAAATGAATACTGTGAAATTACTTTTGATGTTGTTGAACAAAGATTATCATAAAAATCCTTTTCAAGTTTTTCAAAGTAAATTTATAGAGCAAGTTTTAAGCTTATATTTCCTTATCACAATTTGCTTACATTTCACAAGGGTTTGAAAATAAACATAGGGGTTCTATTGCTCTTCTTTGTGATGAATTATGAATGGTTATAAGATAAAAGTTAAGATGGCGCTAACTCATCTCCAACCAATCTCACAATTTCAAGATCAAAATATCCTAGTTCATCAAACCTGGCTTATCAAACAACTCGACATGTGGAATGCATTTAATATAATAATGCTACCAATTTTCTCATTGGTTTATCTTGTAAAGGGTATGTACTTGAAGACTTGTAATTTTCTCATGTGATAGCATTAAATGTATCAAGTTTGTATTTGCAACTACCTTAGTTAGGGTTTCTTTGAGTTATCTTGGCCATTAATTTAGAATCAATTCTGACCCTTCATTATGTAATGTTCCCATCATAAAATTAATAATTAATCAAACTATTGTTAATGAGCCGATTGATTTAGTATATCTCAGACCCATTTTTATTTAATTGTTTGCATAGGTAGGTGTGGCCGTTGGCTATCTTTGTAAACCCTCAGAAAGTTTCTCTGAAGGGTATTTAAGTACAACTTGCAGGTAGTAGTTGGTATGCGATTTTGGATTATTTCTTTGTACTACAAATTCTTGTTGGAGTTTTGTATTGTTCGCCATTTCAGAAGTGAAAGATCTTCCCTTCTTGACTAGTGCGGTTTCGGTGGGATTCATCCCTCACCCCAGTCCGTCTATTACTTGGCTCGATTCTAGCAAATCAGAGCATCTTTCTTATGTGCAGATATTATTGTTTCTGGAATACATCTATCTTTATTCGTATTTCGTGTGTGGCATTGTGCATTTTGTGTTTCTATTGATTCCTCCATGATCGATCGACAACTGCATACTTCTGTTCACATACCCCTATCACTCTTGAACAACCATCATTCTGTACACATCTCCCTGTCACCGTACGACTTGCATCATTGACCATACGACACTTGTCTTGCTACATTGTACGGCTACACCCATTGACCGTACAGTTCCTCCTTGCTACACCGTACGGCTACACCCTTAACTGTACAACCCTGTCTTTTTCTCACCGTACGAACTACCTTGTTGCTACCGTATGACCTCTACTCTTCCCTCTTTGTATGGACATTGGGACTTATAGAAGTTGATTTCGACAGTTCATTTTTGCACAGAGGAAGGACACCCTTGGTCATCTCTGGAAAGGAATGTTACAGTGGTATTAGAGCTAACGATCTTGCCAGCTTGTGGACAGTGAATGAAAGATTATAGCTGGAAGAGAAGAAGATCCCATTTAGTTGATAGAATGACGGATCAAGAACCCACTCTTGCCGAACTCATGGCGCTACTAAGGGACTTTTCGAGGAATCAGACTTAAATCAATGATACTCAACGATTTATGGAAGAAACTCTCAAGAAATTGGTAGACAATAAAATATTCAGTGAACAAAATGGTCATAGCATGGACTCAGTGTTAGGTAAGACAAACCTTCATCCAGTACGCTCTTGACCTTCATGCCGTTTTTCCCTCCACGGATGGAGGTATCACATGGAGGAAAGTAGACAACCTTTGAGGAAGTTCAAGCACGATTGAGAGAAGATTGGAAGAATGCAAATTTGGAGGATATATCCTACAAAGATTACACAAAATTGAGAATGAGATATTCCGAAGACGGAAACCGAGGATATTTTAACGATGATCTCAGAAGAAAGTTGAGTAAGGTAAATCTGTCACCATTTGATGGGTCTGGATCCATATCTGCCCAAGCATGGGTGATGAAGGCTGATACTTACTTCCAACTTAATCCAATGCTAGAAGAAGCAATCAAATTTGCAGCACTACACTTGGAGGGTGTGGCGCATGAATGGTGGCATCATGGCACCATCACACTGGGGCATGACCAAATAAATATTTATGCGAAATTCACTAAAAGATTGTTAGATCGGTTTGATGGTAAAAATCCGGAACTTAATTTCAAAGAGTTGGCACAACTAAGGCAAATTGGATCGGTCGATCAGTACATCACAAAATTTCAGAAACTCTCTATTTTGGTCACGAAAATTTGCAAAAGGAGACAGATAGTGCTCTTCATGGACTGATTGAAGGAACCACTGAGGGGTTGGGTAAAAAGTTTCAATCCTGCCACCCTTTCAGAGGCTATGAAAAAGGCGTGAAGCATGGCATCATCATAGACATCAGCCTCTCTAGGTTACTCACACTCCAAACCATCAGTATTTCCAAGGGACAAAGATAACAAACTTCTGTCAAAGAAGCCTCTGTCCAAACAAGAGCTCCAAACGAAGAAATTATGTTTGAATTGCAAGGGACCGTGGGAACCTGGGCATAGATGCCTCGGTAAAGGGAAAATACACTACTTTGAAGTCGTATCCGATGATGAGGATGATCTACCCACAAAAGACGATCGCTCCCATGAGGACTCCATATTGGTTAAATTGAACCGTACAAAATCGTTGCATTGGGATGACATGGAGGAACGATCGCCTTAACCGGGTGCCCGAGATGTACAGTATTTCGTGTACGGGGAACCCTTCAAGGGCAGAGTGTCATTGTGATGCTCAATAGTGGAGCCACTGTAAACTTCATAAACTCGTCTTTGGTGAAAAGAAGAGGTCTACCTACTGAGACGCACACAAGATTCTAGGTCAAGGTTGCCTGAGGAATACTTTTACCCTATACACACCTTGTTCCCCAACTTAGTATCACCATAGCTACCCACACTGTGATAGAGGATTTCTTTATAGTGGACCTAGATGATATGGAGGTTATTCTGGGTATAGAGTGGATGGAGACACTTGATGAATACACTCAGAGCTTCAAAAGGATGTACTTGACTTTTGTTGTCGATAGGAAGAAGGTTGTTCTCCATGGGATGGCCAATGAGGGACTGAAGGAAGTTTCGACATAGTGGATAGAGGCAATCTTTCAGCATGATGACATTGCATGGGCTACACATTGTTTTGTTTCGGCGGAACCTATAAAAGAACAACAGACACCCAATCGGGATGATGATCTTCAAAATATCTTGAGTACCTATGATAAAGTTTTTATAGACATTCCTCTCGGCAATACCCCCCATCACGGGTTTGAACATACCATCGAGTTGGAAGTTGGTGCCAAACCAGTTATCACCACACCATACCGTTATCCCAAAAAATTCAAAGATGAGATTGAGAAAATGATTCAGGAGCTACTCGAGAAAGGATGGATCCATCCCAACTCTAGCCCTTTTGCATCATCAGTGTTTTGGTAAAAAGGAAGGATGGGACGATGCGCATGTGTGTGGACTACCGTGTGCTGAATAAGGAGACAATAAAAAGCAGATACCCTATTCTTAGGATCGATGAATTGTTGGATGAACTGCATGGTGCGGTCTATTTTTCAGATCTTTGTTCGGGATACCATCAAATCCCCATGCGTGAAGAAGACGTAGAGAAGATGGCTTTCCATTGTCACTATAGGTATTATGAGCTCTTGGTCATGTTGTTCAGATTAACGAATGCATTAACTACCTTTCAGTCTTGCATGAATCGCATCTTCAAAAAACAATTGCGTAAGTACTTGTTGGTATTCTTTGTTGATATCCTTATTTATGACAAAACTTGGGAAGAAACACTTAAATGAAGTCCTGGGGACCATGAAGGCCCAATCCTTTTTCACCAAGCAATCCAAGTGTGAATTTAGAATGATAGAAATATTATACCTAGGGCACGTTGTCAGTAAATATGGAGTGTACGTCCATCAAGAGAAGATTCACACTATCTTGGATTGGCCCCCACCAAAATCACTCTTTGAGTTGCGAGGGTTCTTAGGACTGTGCAGTTACTACCAGAGGTTTGTAAATGGGTTCACTCAACCCAATGCGCCATTAACATATTTGACTAAGAATGGCTCCTTCTAGTGGAATGAAAGAGCGCAACATATGTTTGATAAGTTAAAAGAAGCAATGAGCACTTGTCTGGCTCTTGCCTTACCAGATTTCACGCAACCATTCATTCTAGAGTGTGATGCATCTGGAGAGGGAATTTTGTGTGGTATTAATACACGATAGACACCCTATAGCCTATGAGAGTCAGAAGCTTACACAAGCGGAGCATCTATATTCCAATTATGAGAAAGAGATGTTGGCCATCGTACATGCACTAAC
The DNA here is from genome assembly GCA_028749045.1 of Cupressus sempervirens. NCBI lineage: Eukaryota > Viridiplantae > Streptophyta > Pinopsida > Cupressales > Cupressaceae > Cupressus > Cupressus sempervirens. The sequence goes on from CM053785.1 coordinate 1,054,036,095, forward strand.
CAAATTCCAGCAGCATTTGGTAGGTGCCAAGTTTGTTGTTCGTACTGATCATAATAGTTTAAGATATTTTCTGGAGCAACGGGATCTAAATGAAAGGAAAGAAAAATGGGTAAGATTTAGGCTTTCGATTTTCACATTGAATATGTGAAGGGGAAGAACAATGTGGTTGCAGATGCCTTCTGAAGAAAGCCTGTCATCTGTTTACTATCTCAGATCTTAGCTAACTGGCAAGCACACTTATTGGTGGAATATTCCATAAACACATTTGCATGTAAGCTAATGGACAACAAGACTCAGGATGACCAATACAAGGTGGTGGATAACATCATTTACTATAAGGATCAGATATACTTAGTGCCTGAATCCAAAGTGAAGTAGAAAATTCTGAAGAAAATACATGACTCACCCTTGGCCGGACACCCAGGGTTTCTCAAAACCTATAGACAACTCAAGAGAGCTTTTCATGGAAGAAACTTAAAGGAGATGTATTGCAGTATGTATGAGAATGTGCAGTTTGTCAACAAAACAAATTCGAACACACTTTACCTGCCAGGTTACTGCAGTCCTTGCCTATACCAGAATAGAAGTGGGAAAGTATCTCTATGGACTTCATCACCGGACTTCCTCCTAAAGTAAATAGGAAGGATTGTATCTTTGTGGTAGTGGACAAACTGACGAAGTATGTGCACTTCTTCACCATCCCCTCAGAGTTTCATGCTGTGCAGGTAGCAAACTTATTTTTTAGGGAAGTTTTTCACCTGCACGGATTACCCCGAAACATTGTTAGTGATAGGGATGGTCGGTTTAATAGTATTTTTTGGATAGAGTTGTTTTGGTTGGTAGGAGCAAAATTGTCGCCAAGTACTAGCTGCCACCCTCAGATAGAGAGACAGATGAAGATTGTGAACAAGTGGCTAGAAGGCTACCTCCAGAACTACGTTTTGGCACAACAACCGACATGGGTCAAAATGAATGCATCCGGGGGAATACTGTTACAATACTACTTATCACATGTCCACTGGGATGACACCCTTTAAAGCACTATACGGGTATGAACCCCTTTCATTTATCGACATGGTACTGGGTGATAGTCACACACCAAGGGTGAGCGATTGGCTTCAGGAAGGGAAAGACATCCTGAGATTCTTGAAAGAGAACTTATAGAGGGCACAAAATCAATAAAAGATGTATGTCGATAGACACCAGATTGAGAGAAGTTTCGAAGTGGGAGACTTGGTCTATCTCAGATTCCAACCATACAGGTAGTCCTCATTGAAGGCAAAAGGGAAAGAAAAATTGAAGCCACGATTTTATGGTCCTTATTGTGTAGCTCGCCGCATTGGTGAAGTTGCCTATGAGATGGAACTTCCAGAAGGAAGCCGCATCCATAATGTCTTTCATGTCTCCTACTTGAAGAAAGCTGTAGGAAAGAATATCATAGTAACTACAAATCTTAGGCCGCTCAATGAAGAAGGGAAGCTCATATTGGAACTGGTCAAGATCATTGATGTACGTGAGAAGACTTTGTGGAACCATACCTTGAGGGAATATTTGGTACACTGAAAACATTTGCCATTCTATGACGGAACTTGGGAATGTGAACACATTCTATAGCATCCAACATTGCATTTACTTGAGGACGAGCAAATTTTGGGATGGGAGGACTGTAATGGTCCCGTCATAAAATAAATAATAATCAAATCGTTGTTAATGGGCCGATTCATTTAGTATATCTCGGACCCATTTTTATTTAATTATTTCCATAGTTAGGTGTGGTTGTCGGCTATCTTTGTAAACCCTCAAAGAGTTTCTCCAAAGGGTATTTAAGCACGACTTGTAGCTAGTAGTTGGTATGCAATTTTGGATTATTTCTTTGTACTTGTAGGTAGTAGTTGGTATGCGATTTTGAATTATTTCTTTGTACTGCGAATTTCTATTGGAGTTCTATATTGTTCGTCATTGTGGAAGTGAAAGATCTTCCCTACTTGGCTAGTGCGGTTTCGATGGGATTGATCCCTCACCCTATTCTGTCTATTACTTGGCTCAGTTCTAGCAAATCAAAGCATCTTTCTTATGTGCAAATATTATTATTTTTGGAATACATCTATCTTTATTCGTGTTTCGTGTGTGGCAGTGTGCACTCTGTGATTCTACTGATTCGTCCATGATTGATCTACAACTACATACTTCCATACACATACCCCTACCATACCCTTACCACCCTTAAAAAATCATCATTTTGTACACGTTTCCTTGTCACCATACAGCTTGTATCATTGACCATATGGCTGCACTCATGGATAGTACAGCCCCTGTCTTGCTACACTGTACGACTACACCCATTGACCGTACGATCCCTCTTTGCTACACCATACGACTACACCCTTAACTGTACGAACCTATCTTGTTCTCACCGTACGGCCTACCTTGTTACTACTGTACATTGTAATTGGGAGGTTCATAAAAGGCTTGATTGTCTCTTTTGTGAAATCACTAGAGACTATTAGTAGATTGTAGAGAGGAGCTTAGACTAAGTAGAAGTAGTTGAAGGAGATCAATGACTGTTGCCAAGATTACTTCAAAATTAGTATATAATTTTCATTGAAAAATGGTGGATCTTTCTATGCTTTTTCAACATTTTGCATAGTTTTTACTTCTCAAGTTCTAGCTGAAGTTTGTTGATTTTAAAGGAGAAATGTGGAGATATGTGATGGAACTACTTGGCTCAAAGCATTTGTAGGTTGTTGACTACAAGTTGCAGTGTATGATTGATTTGTACCTCTTTTTGGACGTAGTTTAACTGTGGATGTTCATTTGGATTGTGTCACAATTGGTAATTTGAATGGATTCATGAGCAAATAAAGATATATTGTACACCTATATCTAGAATGTACTGCCATCTATACTATTATTTCATGTATGTAATTTACCAAGCATACTAGTAAACAAGTAGTAGGATATGAGAGTGTCATTCCTCCTACAAACAATATAGGGGCAGCTATATTAGATTCTATTGTCATCTTTTGTGGATAGGTGGTCAAGGGGTGAAAGTTTGCATAAAAATAACACCAATTGAAATACTTGAGGCAACTAGATTTCATATCGAGGAGGCATTAAGTACAAGGATTTCAATAGAGAATTCACAAGATAGTAAACAATAACCACTTCACACCTCTTTTTGGAAGCACTATATTTCATGACACGTATTATTTCTGCCCTAGATAGTTTTCTTTATATAAAACAGTAGTTTTGTAAATGTGCCCTAAACAGTTTGCAGCTGCTTAAACAACGGTATTGATGCCCTAAGTGGTTTTGGTTTTACATTGTACAATGGTTTTATTAATCTGCCTGTTAATTTTAACCCGTGTTAAAACTGAGTTGTGAAAAGCTCAAATGAATGTAAAGTACACATTTTTATTACTTTCAGCTTATGTCCAAATTGCCAAAACATTTTTATTCATATTGAAGGAATAGAAGAAAATGTCCTTGTATTATTCATTATGATAGATACAATTGATATTTACAAAACGGAATGAAAGAAATGCTGAAACTAGAACCTCTCAAACAACTGACCATGAGAGTAGCCCCTAGTCTACTGATAAATGTCTCTATTCTATGAAAATAAATAACATGAAAGAAAAGAATAGAGAAGGAAGGGTCATAGGGCACTAGTCATTGCTTGTAATGACTGGTTGTGTTGTGTTTGTCTGCTCCCGTTTGTGTGCTGCCTTGTACCAAGTTTCCTCCAGCCCCAAATCCCGCATTTATAGAGGAAACGTGTTAGATCCAGCAGATCTAAGCAATGACAAGATTGCCTCACCTCACCTAAACATTCATACTCCTTTCATGCTACACATTTTCACGAATAGGAACATATACCAATAGTAAAAGAGGCAATCAATCATACCAAAGAATGTTTTATTACTAACATGTTTGTTTTCTGTGCAGCGTCCTATATCTAATAAGTACGCGGATATCACCGTAGGCTCCCATAAGGGTTATTGATCCTGCGTACTCATTAGAGACATGACTAATGCAGCTGATCCATAATAGAACGATAGAAGTATTAAAGGGACGTGTCTATTTATGAAACCTTTTACTTCTACAACAAGATATGCTTCAACAAGTTCAGTGCTAGGAAAGGAGGCATTAAAGGGACATGTTATGGTAACTTGAAACCTTTTGTTTTCAGAGTATAACAAATAAGAAGTGATTGTTTCAGCTGAAAATGTTCAACAAAGTGCAAGTGTATTGAAAAAGGAGTTCAGAATGAACAGAGAAGAGCTACAACAGTAAACAAGAGAAAGTACCTGCTTGAAGGGGGAATCTTGAGCAAATAGACACAGAAATGACATCACATAAGAGCTTTGAAGATTTTCTTTTACAGTTAAAATACAGCTGAATAGGCCATTTCTCATGGCAAAAAGTTTCAGAACAAGGCCTTCATACAGAATGAACATATACAAAGAACCAAATTCCTCAAGCACGTGAGTTCAAGCAACAACCAAAAAGAAGGTGATTTACAGCATAAGTATGAAGCACCTGGAAAAGGAAAATTCTGATGTGACTATGTTGCTGAACTGAATTTAGCAAAGAGAAGAGAAAAAGAAAAAAGATGATTTCCAAATTCTGAATTTTTTAAAAGCAACAATCAAAGTTCAGTTCATAAAACATAAAGGATGAATGGCATTGTCATACTCAAAAGAATAAGTGTTTTATTGCTATCCTACAGATAGATATAAAAGAAAACACATGGAAATGTGTGCTATTGTAGCTGAAAGATAAAGGCAATCACAATCTCATCAAATAATGCCAAATGAAGGCACATTTGTTTTGAAAATCTGCAAATAAACTTATGATTACCGCATATCCAGGTTGGTCCAAACTGGGAGGATTTAAAAGTAAGGTTTTTTGAAATACCCACATGGAGTAATGGTGACTCCTATCAACATAGTATTTGGGCAAGATTATTCATATTCAGATCTGAGAGTAATTTATCAACTTTAAAGACATTTATTAATGTTCATTGACAAATCTTTTAAAACCTAGATGAAGTTTTGTTATTACTCGTCAAAAATGCTAGAAGATGCAAAGGAAGTAAACTTGGACAAGACAGAGCCATCACATGCAAAGAAAAACCCATTTTGGGTTTTAATACTTGGTATTATAACAAGAGAAAATGAGAGAAAATACCGGATTTTTATTCCATACACCAGCAGTGCCAAATATGGTGGTAAAAATGCAAAATGATGAAGCCACATAACAACAAATGGATGTGCAAGATGCCATCAAAAGAACACCTCGAGTTGTTACATCAAATACAACCCAACAAAAGGACCCGTGATTTCTTCCGAGTATAGCGGCCCAAATATCAGAGAAATAAAACCATCTTGCTCCAAAGATAGCAAATAACAAAGTGGTCACAACCTCAACCCAACAAACTCCAGATGTCATCAAGAATGTCGGCCAAAAGAAAGAGGAGTCACGGGAAGCAGAGGACTGAATGCTATGTTGTCCCATTAAAGATCTAAGTGCGGCACCAAAGAAGATACACTCCAACATAGCGAACTCCAGTCTTGCCTTTGAAAAAGTTAAGAATCAAGCCACGTTGACCCATCAAATAGCATCAAGGAGTCACGACAATGTTCAAAAGACTTAGATCTGATGTGAAGTTTCAAAGACAGAGCACAAAATCATAGTAAAACTCCAACTTTTCTCCATTCTTTGCAGCATGGTCTTTAAGGTTTGAAACCCTTCTTTCTTCATTACTATTCCAGAATGATCGAAAGAACAAATGAATCAAAGACTTTTATGTTGGGGTTTTTGTTCTTTCCTAAATTAAATTGTTATTTTGGGTTTGTTCATGGAGTTATGTAAAAGTCATTTTATATTTATCATGGTGGTGGTTTATTCATTTCAATTGGGTTCAGTTATGCTCATGTGATCTTGAAGAAGCATGGAATTTCCAACAGATATAGTTATCCGCATCCACGCATGGTTTGGGATCCTAGAGTTTGTGAGTTGCTTGAGGACAAGCAATCTTTGGGCAGCGAGGATTTGTAATGTCCCCAATTTTAATAAAATACTTTAAATAATTAACAGTCCCAAAATTTAAATATTACTATTTGGACCTTTAATTATTTAATAAAGGGGCCCAATTTTTATTGATTATCCATTGGTATTTGTTGTGTCAACAGTCTTTGTAAACCCTTGGGAGTTTTCTCTGGAGGGGCATTTATGTGCAGCATGTAGGAAGTTGTTAGTATGTGATTTGGATTATTCTTTTGTACTGTAAATTCCTATTAGAATTCTGTATAGTTTGCCATTTCGGAAGTGGAAGATCTTTCTTACTTGGCTATTCCGATTTCGATGGGATTTAACTCACTCTATTCCGTCTTTGTATTACAATCTTTATGCCTGCTAGATTTGTGTTTCAGTTTGATTATGCTTGCTTAGAATTATGTCAAATGGAGCTGAGATGCTTGCAAATGATGTTTTAGAATGGTTCTAATAATGCATGATGGGCTGACAATATAATAGAAACGAATACTAATTGTTTCTGATTTTTCTCACACATATAAGCGACTTAAATCAACTTGTACAAGAAGTTTACATATAGTCAAACACTTTCTATGCATCCTAGGAATACCAATATTCATCTAGAAAAGGGACATTTTTCTAAAAACTTGGCATGCAACTGACCTATGCAATCAAAGACCTACAAGAAGGAGGTATTTTGACAAACAAATCATATGCAGCTCAAACTCTTATATTGCAGCTTTTAGACTGATTACAGGGTTTGGAAAATGCATAGGTATCTAAGTTGCCGATTTGGGTTTGGGGACGGGTTCGGGTTTGGGGTTCAGTTCGTGGGTTCGGGCAATTTTTTTTTTCTCCATTTGGGTTCGTGGGTGGGTTCGTGAGTATATATATATAGACACACACACAGAAGAGAAACATGCATAGTTGCAAAACAAAATCATTTCACAATATGAACAATTGTTGCTTGATCATTGATCAATGCTAAATGCCAAAGGGTTTTGGGTCCCTTCAAAACATGATTTTACCTGAATCTAAAAATATTAAATACTCGCTCATTAATTTATCTTCATGATTGTAAAGAAAATTATACATTGAATTACTAAATTGCAAAACATAGAGAAGCTTATCAAATAATACATTGAATTACTAAATTGCAAAACAAAGATTAGTTCATCAAATAATAAAGTTTGAAAGTTTGAAACATGATGATAGATGACAAGTGTTTAGTAGATTATCAATAATCATAGTATCAAATGCTCTTCAAAGGTCAATTGGATCATCATAAAATGAGAGATCAATGGCTTCATCCCCAACTGCAACTATATCTAGAGCTTCATCATTGGAACCCAAATTGGTTCCACTAGTCCCATATGCTGCTATATCATTGTCCTCTTCCTTGACATAAGGGATTAGATGAGTGAAATGTTTTTTATTAAGTTCCTTTGAGAGTTACAGAAGAAAACAATTTAAAAAACACATACTTTAAAGTTGGTTTTAGCCCCGGGTTTGCTGTGGGTTCGTTTGGGTTCGCTCCAACAAGGACCCGGATGAATCCACAGTCAAAACTAAGGACGCTGCCCGGACCCGCAATGAACCTGGGGGTGAATCCGGACCCGAATCCGGGCAGCAGGGGACGAATCCGGCAACTTAGATAGGTATTGTTACAAATAATCACCCAATAGGTGATGAATCTGGGTGCCTAAATCTGAATTCAAAGTGCCTCCAATGTGTGATAAACACAGTAGTAAATGCCTCAGCCCCAAGTGGATAACAGCCCTCTCTATATGCAATTCATACTCTCTAGATAAACACTTCAAAATGCAGATTTGATTTACATCTAACAGACGAGCGATAGAGCATTAAATGCAGATAATTACAAGCCAAATTGCAATGTGAAACCACACCAACAGCAGGAAGAATGGCACTCCCAGTCCATAACTCACAAACATTAAATTTCCCACACTAGTCGACCTAGTCATAGGAAGAACAGTAAGGAAGTCACTGATTGTGTAGATAATTGCAAATGATAAAGCACAAGAGATGTATTACCAATATCCCTCAGTGCATAGTCACTCCTCAGCTACAGTAAATACAGAAAGAGGAAGCACCAGGATCACACATCTAGATCAAACCTTTATACCTCAGCAAGGGGATTGAATTCACAACTCATAAAACCCTCTCAAGAAACAATGAAAAAGTAAATAGACAAATTGGATGAACAATTTTTATAATGACAGCCATATTTATAATCTCTATTGTGCAACTTAGCTTCAACTAAACACCTTTCACTTAAAAGCCTTTTTGCTTTATACTCAAGCACATAATAATTTATTAATTTCTTTTTGGCTCCCAAAAATGACCTTTTTAACCATATCATGATATTTTGACATGCAATGTCATTGTTTCTTGTGCCCAAAATTTAAAACTTTTCAACCTAGTTCCAATGAGCTATGACACTAAGGTGGCCAACATACAATACCAACAAAAAAAGCAACCTCAACATATTTAGTTGAATAAAATTAATAATTCACTTGTCTTGTGAAAATGAATGAAGAAGCATCATAATCAAAAGCTGACAACACATAAGTGATACTGATGAAGAAAACAATGAATGAACTTGATGGGGTGAATTACTAAAAACAGACACTCCCTGTTGAGATAATGTATAGTGTATTAATTTATTATGTAATGTTGCACCTAGAAGAACCTAGATGGACGTGCAACATGTAAAGATCCCCAAGAGATCTTTGATGAGTTGCATTGTAATATTGTGATAATATTTGATGTAATTATTTAATATTGAGGAAAATATTAAATGTCCGATATTAAATGTGGGTCAATGGGGGTTTGGTAGCAAATGGTTTACATAATACCACTTGGTGATTTTGTGGGAGCTTGCTACTATATAAACAACCACAAGGGTAGCTATAGATGCAAAGAGAAATAGAGCAAGACAAGGCTTGATAGGTTAGCCAAGATAACATTTGTGAAGGTTGGAAGCATGGCATGGGATTTGTGGATTCATGCTTATTTACGTGGATTGCTTGGTTGTGGTTGTGGCTTAAGGTTTCCATGGTTGTATTGCAATAGTGTTTTTGCTAAATAATATATGGTGATGGATTCTTTTGGAGGCTGGGTTTTTCCCTAAATAAGAGTTTCCTAGGATATATTTTGTGTCACATTTTTGTGGGTATGGTGTCCATTCTCTTGTATGTGGATTTTAATTGCTTATATGTTTTAAGTCTATTATGGGTTATATGAAAACGATAATATTTTTGATTGCAAGTTTTCTTACAAGTGGTATGATAGCTATGGTTTTGTTATTGTAACCCTACATTGAATCCATAGGAATGCATGAAAGAATGAAAGAGAGGGCAAGATATACGGTTTTATAGGTTGTTTATTGCAGATTTGAGGGTTTTGGATTTGCTATTATGAGGGGATGTTGATAGATTTTGGGCATGTGAAATTATTGGACAAAAGGGTTTTTTTGGATGTTTCATTTAAATTAAGGTTTTAGGGGTAGCTTGTAAAAATGATCTCATAGGCAAAAACTAACCTCACCATTGGACCCAAGTTGGTTTTTCCATAAATTTTGATATATAATATGCCCTAGTTTGGCCATGTTGAGAGAAAATGTAAAGCTTTTTAAGTTTCAGCCTGTGACGGTCGTCAAATTTATTCTTGTTGGAATTTTCATCACCAAAAAAATAAAATGAAAAAATCGCTTCGAAAGTGGTAAAAGGTCTGCCTTGGTAAAACAACCATAACTTCCACTCAAGATATTGGATTTCAGACTTCTTATAGTCTTTGGAAAGCTAATTCAAAGCACCACAATTTGGTACATGTTTGATTTTATGATTTTGACATTTTGTTAAGTTTTAAAAGCCCAAAAGTTAGATGTTGTTTATTTTGAGTACAGTTTAAAGCATAACTTGGGCATATTGTTTTGAATTTTGAACTTCAAGTAGTCAACGGAAACCTCTTGGAGAGCTCTGCACATTGGTTTAGATTTGGTGTAGGTTTGACATGATCTATTTGATGATATATTGATTCGAATGGTTTATGATATATTGACTATGATAACACATGAGTTTATGGCATTGTATATGTTGGAAATTTGAGATTTGATGTCATTGTATACATAAGATGTGTTTCAAATTGGTCTTATGTTAATATGGTTATTAGTGTTTGGTTTGGATATGTATGATGACTTGTTAGGTCTACAAGTTGTGCAATGTTGTAAGTGGTCTATACTTACAATTTGCATTAATAACTTGCATATGAGTTGTCTTTGTCCATTTATCTTTCATTATTGATGTATATTTTGATTGATGGTTTGGAATTTGGGTTGTCTATGCCCTAAGTCACATGATTTGTTGATTTGTCTTCATGTAGAAGGGATGAGATATTCTTAGGTACAGTCACGGTGGAGGATTGTGGTTGACTGTTTTATGATGACAAGTTGGAAACTTTCAGAGTTAGAGGCTCGATTCATGGATGTGATCATGGTGCCATAGATTTTGGCCTGACATGATTGGATATACAAGTACTTTGTTGATGTTCATTGGTTTGGATTCTTGATTTTCTTATGGCAGTATATCTTTTATAGTTGAGGATCATGGTTATTTGGTTTCTTTTGAGGAGCTCATGATGTGCACTTTGAGTTCTTTGATGTTTTGATGCCTTGGTTGATTCTCATGGTTATAGGATGGTTTTTTATCATGATGTCATGGATAACTTGGATACATGGTTTAGTGGGAGTTTGTGACTGATGAGGTAACAATACGAGATTATTTCCGAATTTGGTTTGTAACTTCTTGGGTTGGAAATTTTGGTTTCACTTGGTACCTGACACTTTGGTTGTGTGTAGACCTGAAGGATCTTCATGTAGGAGATGAATGTTATGATGCCATTGTGACTTGGTACCACAGTTGAGTGGGAGTTGTTGGCATGTATATATTTATTGAGTGTTTGCAGATGTTGGAGGATGTCTTAGATCTTGTTGTTGTAGAAGTGTCTTTTGACATTTGCATGGTGCACTTGGTTCTTTATGGTGTATTGAGATGATTCTTCATAATGTGTGGAGATGGTTGCATTTTGAGGACTCATGGGGTCAAGATAAAGGTGTGGGTTATGCTTTTGACATGTTATCCTTGGTGTTAGGATGGTTTCATTATTATGTCATGACATACTTTTGATATGCGTTTAAATTTTTGACATATTATAATATGTTCATATGGAGTATGTTATCTCTTTGGTTTAGATGGTTTAGATCATGTTGTCATGTTTATGTTCCCGAGGCCATGGTTGAAACTTTGACATTGGTTTTGGTTTAGTTTCTTTATATTGAGTACATTGATCATATGCAGGATACTTCATGATATTACTATGTTGCATTTGGAGTTGACATCGATTGATTAGTTACAGGTGCTCATGGATAGTTAGAGAGGGTGGTAATGTTGATTTCTCTTGGATTAGAGAAATATTTGTTGGGATAGTTGATGGTTTCAGCAAGAAGTTCGAGAGGCATCACTTGATATGGACTTGAGAGGAGCTTGTTCTTGGACGAGTCGTGGTTGGAAACTTTGATATCTTGATGAGCATTCTCATTCCCCACTCTTGGTCTAATCAGTGGTTTACTACTTGAGAGGTATAACCCATTGTTTCTCTTAGGTGCATTATGTTTACGCTTGTCTTTCATGGATATGGATTTTGAGATATGGTACATGAGTTAGTCCTGGAGGGTTCATTTGAGAGATGGTTTAGCATTTGTTATCTCCTTGTGCATATGTTGTTATGCTGGTTGAGTTTGGGAGATGGTTTTATATTGAGCATATACCTTGGATTAGGAATGGTTATTCCTTGGTTTAGGAATGGTTAATGAGTTTGATCTTCTTATGAGAGGTCTACATCCATGATTAGTTATATAATATGGTTTGGGTGTTGCTGTGGCTTCTTGGTTGGGGTTTTATGGAGGATATCTTACTTGGCATAGTTACATCTAGAGGTGTGTGTAGGACAATGATACAGGTTATGATTTGCATGGTTTCTCTTTGGTCTTAGGTATCTTCCTGGATGTTTGGTTTCACTTACATTGGATTCGAGATTAGTTGGAAATTGTGATCACTGGTTTGTGTTCATGTGTGTCATGTGAGAGATGACATGTTTATTTCTTTATCTCTTTCCTTTGTTGGTTGTAGAGAACTTGGGAGAGTGTTGAAGACTTGTTACAAGAGTTGTTCTTGAAGGTTATTGGTTTATGTGTTGTGGGTGTCTTTGATACTACATGGATTCACTTCTTTGAGATGTTGTGAGTGGATTGGTTACGGATTTGACATTATATTTTGTAGTGGGAGCTTCTTGGTGTATATGTGGCAGGTATTGCTCTTGGGGCTTGTGATTGTAGATTTCGTGAGATTCACTTGGTATACCTTTGAAGTTATGGATACTTGGATGGGTTGGCACTTGTTGTGGGTGCTATTTCAGCTATGGATATTTGACAACTATTGATACATGTGATTACTTTTGGAAAGGTTATTTGTACTTAGCATTTTAGTTGGTATAGGATTTTATGATCTTATGTGACAAGTTGGGTGGCTTTATCTTTGGATGACTTCTATGCATTTTTGGTGGTAGTGACATAATAGGAGGTGGGATCATTCATATTTGAGATGCTTGATACATTGATTTTTTTATGGGTACTAGGATGGAGCACTTGGTGTACTTTGATCCATGACTATGGATTAATCCTATGCAATGTATACAAGTGGAAGATTGTTGAGATAATGTGTGTTGCACACATTGCATAATATTGCTATATTGTATTATTTTATTATGTAATGTTGCACCTAGAAGAATCTAGATAAACGTGCAACATGTAAAGATCCCCATGAGATATCTTTGATAAGTTGTATTGTAACATTGTGATAATACTTGATGTAATTATTTAATATTGAGGAAAATATTAAATGTCCAATATTAATGTGGGGCAAAGGGGGTTTAGTAGCACATGGTTTACGTAATACCATTTGGTGATTTTGTGAGAGTTTACTACTATATAAGCAACTATAAGGGTAGTTGTAGATGTAGGACAAAAGGCAAAAAGAGAAAGTCGAGCAAGAAGAGGCTTGACAGATTAGCCAAGGTAGTATTTGTGAAGGTTGGAAGCATAGCATGGGATGTGTGGATTCATGCTTATTCACATGGGTTGCTTGGTTGTGGCTATGGCTTTGAAGACTTCCATGGTTGTATTGCAATGATATTTTTGTTGAATAATACATGGTGGTGGATGCTTTTGGAGGTTGGATTTTTCTCTTAATAAGGGTTTCCTAAGATATATCTTGTGTCACATTTTTTTGGGTATGTTGTCTATTCTCTTAGGTGTGGATTTTAATTGCTTATTTGTTTTAGGTCTATTATGGGTTATGTGGAAATGGTAATATTTTTGATTGCAAGTTTCCTTACACTCCCTCCAAAATTCTTGGAGCCCGAACCATAAACCAGAAATAAAAATTGAGAGCATCATTCAACCCCTCTAACTCCACCGAGCTCATTAGAACCAACTATTGACTTACTATAAATAGCAAGTCCCTCAAAATGGAGCCAAAATTCACCATAGGCCACTGAAAAGCCTAATAACTCCACAATTGAGACCTTCAAATCCCATTCTTCGCTCATGAAGATCATAATGATGAACTAACTGGGCAAACTGTAGGAACTAGCTAAAAATGGAGAAATTGTTAGAAAACATGGATTGGTTTTTGCAAATGTAATTAGACTGCCATTGTTATAGGTGTGTTCCAAATGCAGATCCCAATCTCTTATAAATATTAGAGTAGGAGACATGTCTCATGAAGAGACATGTCTCTATGAATAATCATTATTAGTTAATATGTATTAACAATATAAATCACAATATAACATATGTATTATATAGAGTATATATGTATAATGTAATATATATAATATAATGTATATATAATATAATATATTATATTTATAATATTATATTATATAGTATAATTATAATATAATATATATAATATATTATATCAACAATATATGTTAAGATTAAATCAATCCTACTGTAGCTATAATCTTAACACTCTCTCTGTTAGGGAGGATTGATATAGAACACATTATGCTATTAAGTATATGAAGAGATATCACCTCAGTATGATATTCTTGGAATGGTATTTTTAAGGATATCGACATAAATCCATCAACACACATATTAACATACATATGGAATTTGCTTCAATTCACCATGAGATTAAATTTCTCAACACTCCCTCTTTAGCAAAGAGAGAATTAAAGCAATTATAATACAAGATTTGAACACCACCTTAAGTGTGGTCCATGATAGATTTAAGTTATGGTGTTCGGCAAAATCCGGCCCAAAGAACCATAACAAATTGATTTTCATGGTGTCCAGCACAATCCGGCTTGAAGAACCATGATAACACTTGCTCCAACATATTTTGGTGTTAGGAGATAGATCAATTATTTATAATGTTGTCACCTTACAATGGTTACCTTCTAGTTGATACGTTCGTTATCATGACCTCTAGCACTCTAGGACAACAACTTAATGAAGACTGTCATGATAATAGGTCCACCATTTATAAGATTGTCATCTTTCATTACATATTATATGTGAAATAGTAACGACCATGAACCTAGTCAAAGGGTGGTACAAAGGCTTTCACCTTAATTTTCTATTACAGAGAAGAATGCATTACAAGGAGTTTCACTTAGAACTTATCCTTATAGAGAAGATATCATTCACAAAGGATTGCATCTCAAAAAATTCCCCCTCTGAACAGTGATCCTGGGAAGTTACGTCCAGTAGTTACTTCCTTAGAGGCTCTCTTCTCCGAGGATTCTTGTCAAACTCACTCTGAATCTGATATCTAATTTTCTGGTGATAAGTCATCACTTCCTTATGATATACATATCAAAATCATGCAGTCACACATGTATTTCTAGACTCCCTCTGAGTATCAATCTTCTAAGCTCTTCCATTTCTTTAGAAGAAGTGTCATACTCCCTCTTAATGTAGAAGAATCTCAAAATCTCAATCATCAAAGATGTTTGTTTCAAGAGCCTCATTTTATCCATCTTGATCATCAGGGTCTTTGGAGCTATTATAATTAGATTGAGTCTACACAATTTTAAGCAACATATGTAAAGTACGCACCTTTTCCTATAAAAATATTCTCAAACATAAAGGAAAAGATCAAGGCAAATAACTCTTATAGTATGTATAGAATTACAAATAAGAGAGAGATTGCAAAGAGTAGATAAATGTAAAAGATAAGAATACTTATTTGCACAAGTTACTCCAATGAAGGTCCATATGCATCAAATTAGAAAATATCTCCATTTAAATATTTTTTAAACAAGGAGAATGCAACATTGATTATTATTCCCCCCCACAATGTGAAATTCTCACTTAGTCTACTATAATCTTTCATGTTAGGTCTTATACTTGTAATAATGGAATTTGAACTTGTGCTTACTACCAGATGCTTCTCACAACAAGTATAGGCTCTTTGGGAAATATCAGTCTTTATTTGGCAAGTTTGATTTTTTTGTTTGTTTGTAGTTTATTTATCTTCAAACACTTAGAGGTCTTTCATAATAGCGAGGTAATGAATATTATACGTCACTATTTTATGATATTTCAGACTAATGTTCTCTTCAAGTTGCCATGTTGCTTAAGTATGTGATTATGATCTCTAAATTATTCTCACTTTTTATCCCGCAATAGCATCCCTCTTTGGTATATTATTTTCATTTCATTGTATCAATTCCCATTCTCTTCTTTCTCTACTTTCCATCATATTTGTGGGTATTACTATTGGTATTTCTTTGGATATTCTGTCATCCTTGGCCATAGAGAATAATAATGTGAGAATCCCTTTTTAATAGATTCTAGCTCGATCTTCAGAGGTTATCTTGTTTTCCAAATTAGAATGCTCCACTTAAGACCAAAAAATGATAACTATTTGAATCAAAAACTTTTCTTTCGTGGAAATTGTAAGGAGAATTCTTGTGTTGTTGTCGCATTGAAAAAAATCTGAATCACTTTACAAATTTTACATTATCTAAGTGTAGTAAAAAATGAGATTTTGCTTTCTAATATCTTTTATCAAATTAGTTATTCCATATCTCGGAGTCATACTATCAATGTATACATACTTTACCATAGAATTATGTTTTGTTGGATATATCACCCCTTTTGAGAAATGTTCATTGTATCACACGTAGGATATGACAAAGGTTCAAGGAGTGAATTTCCTAGCAAATGTGCTTTGTTTAGAGTCTTTTAAACCCATTTCAAAATATCCATTTTATGTCTACTTGAAAAACTTTTAATATAAATGTCTACTTGAAAAACTTTGCACAGGTGATTTGGTGACTTATCACCACTACTGTAGAGGAAGTTTCAAACATGTTTTGACATAGAAATAAGTAAATAGGGATCCCAAATAGTAGTATGGCATCTCTTGGAATATGAGATGACATCTCTTGGAATCCTTAGTATCTTCTTTGTTTTGAAGAGGGTATGTATGCAATATCCCTGCTATAAAATAAATTATTAATCAAACTTTTGTTAATAGGCCGATTGATTTAGAATATCTTGGACCCATTTTTGTTTTAGTTTCTGTTGATAAGTGTTGCCATCGACTATCTTTGTACACCCTTGTAAAGGTTTTTCCCGACGGGTACTTAAGCATGGCTTGTAGGTAGTCGTAGGTATCTGATTTTGATTATTTTCTTTGTACTGTGAATTTCTGTTAAAGTTCTCTATTGTTCACTATTTTGGAAGTGAAAGATCTTCCCTACTTGGCTAATTCTGGTTTCGGTGAGATTCAACCCTCACCCTATTCTGTTGCTTGTAATACTTTACTCGGATCTGGGAAATTGGAGCACCATTATGTGGCAAATATAAATTGAAAGATTATTTGTGTTCAATCTCTTATTTGGCTTTGTTTCATGAATTCGGATATGTAAGTTTTTAGTTACGTGAGTGAGCATTTCCATCTGTACCCCACAACATGAATCACATCTCTCTGTATCACAGCCTTACCCATCCGTATGGTCTATCTCTCCATCCGTACGACCTTCCATTCATACGGATCTGTTTTCCTTCACTGTATGGCCTTGCCATTAGTACTGACAACCCCTTCATTACCCCCATCGTATGGCCTTGTCTACACACACCTCCATCCACCGTACGGCCTCCTAGAAGCTACTGTACAACTTCCTAGCAACTACTGTACAACCTCCCAGAAGCTACCGTATGACCCACCTTAAACAGTCTGTACATCACCATTTCTCAGTCCTTTTAGCTATACCATACGACCATCACTTTGTCTTGAATTCGTTTTAGGAGTCTCCTAGATAACAAAACATTATAGTGGTATCAGAGCCTCAATCCTGCTAGCCCGTGGATAGTGAATTAGAGTTTATAGCTGGAAGAGAAGAAGATCCCATTCGGTTGATAGAATGGTGATAGAACTAGAATTCACGGTTGCTGAACTCATAGTGCTACTTAGAGAACTTGTGAGGAATCAGGCATAGATTAATGATATTCAGTGGCTCATGGAAGAAACTCTCAAGAAATTGGCATACAATAAAGTATTTGATGTAAAGAAAGGTTATAATGCGGACTCAGTATTGGGTAAAGAAAATCCTCATCCAACATGCTCATGACCTTCCATGCTGTCTTTTCTCCCACGAACTGAGGCAGCACACGGATAGAAGCAACGAACCCCACGAGGACACCAAAATGGTTAGTTTGAACCGTACATAAAGAATTGCAACATTGGTACGACGCAAAGGAACTATTGTCCTAGTTGGAAGCCGGAGGTGCATAGTGTTTCGTGTGCGGGGAACCCTTCAAGGACAAAGGGTGACGGTGATGCTTGCTAGTATAGCCACTCTAAACTTCATAAATTCATCTCTGGTGAAACGAAGAGATATACCTACTGAGACGCATGCAGGTTTCCAAGTTAAGGTGGTTGGAGGGACCCTTCTTCCTTGTACACACCTTGTTCCCCAACTAAGTATCATCATGGTTAACCACATGGTGACAAAGGATTTCTTCATAGTGGACCTAGAGGATATGGAGGTTATTCTAAGCATATAGTGGATGGAGACACTTTATGAATACACTCAGAGCTTCAAACGAATTGACTTCACTTTTCTTGTTGACGGGAAGAAGGTTATTCTTTGTGGAATGACCAATGAGGGAGGAAAGGAAGTTTCAGCACATCAGATGGAGGCAGTCTTTTGGCATGATGACATTGCTTGGGCTGCACACTGTTTTATTTCGACAGAACCCGTAAAAGGACAACAAACATGTCTTCAGGATAACGATCTTTAGAATATCTTGAGTGCTCATGATGAAGTTTTTATGGACATTTCTCCAGGCATACATCCCCATCGTGGGTTTGAACATACTATTGAGTTGGAAGCAGGTGCCAATCCAGTCATAACCACACCCTACCGCCATCCCAAGAAATTCAAAGATGAGATCGACAAGATGATTCAGGAACTGCTTGAGAAAGGATGGATTCGTCCCAGTTCTAGCCCTTTTGCATCATCAGTGGTATTGGTTAAAAAGGATGGGACAATGCACGTGTGTGGACTACTGTGCGTTGAACAAAAAGACAATTAAAAATAGATATCCTATTCCGAGGATTGATGAGTTACTGGATGAATTACATGGTGTGGTTTATTTTTAAAAAATAGATCTCCGTTCCGGATACCATCAAATCCGCATAAGGGAAGAAGATGTGGAGAAGATGGCCTTCCATTGTCACTATGGACATTATGAGTTCCTGGTCATGCTGTTCGGATTAACAAATGCACCTGCTACATTCCAGTTATGCATAAATTGCATCTTCAACAAACAATTGCATAAGTACTTACTGGTATTCTTTGATGATATCCTTATTTATAGCAAGACATGGGAAGAGCACCTGAAGCATCTGGATGAAGTCTTAAGGATCATGAAGAATCAGTCTTTGTTCACCAAGTGTGAATTTGATATAATAGAAATATTGCACCTGGGGCAAGTTAGTAAATATGGAGTACATGTTCATCAGGAGAAGATTTAGGCTATCCTTGATTCCCCCCCCCACTCCCCCCCCCAAAAAAAAAAAAATCACTTTATGAGTTGCAAGGTTTTTTTGGACTGTGTAGTTATTATTGGAGGTTTGTAAAAGGATTCTCTCAGCTCAGTGCACCATTAACAGATTTGACAAAAAAGGTTTTCTTCTAGTGGAATGAAAAAGGCGCAACACACTTTTGATAAGTTGAAAGAAGTAATGTGCACTTGTCCAGTACTCACCTTACTTGATTTCACTCGACTATTCATTCTGGAGTGTGACGCATTTGGAGAAGACATTGACGTGGTACTAATGCAAGATTGACACCCCATAGCCTATGAGAGTCAGAAACTTACACAAGCAAGTGTCTACATTCCATTTATGACAAAGAGATGTTGGCCATCGTTCATGCACTAACCAAGTTTTGACAGTGTTTGGTGGGTGCAAAGTTTGTTGTCCGTACTGATCATAATAGCTTGAGATGTTTTTTGGAGCAACAAGACTTGAACGGACGGCAACAAAAATGGTAAGCAAAGTTCAGGCTTTTAATTTTGACATTGAATATGTGACAGGAAAGAACAATGTGGTTATAGATGCTTTGTCTAGGAAACCCGCTATCTTCTTACTGACTCCGATTTCAACAGACTGGAAAGCACATTTGTTGGTGGAATATTCCAAAAACACATTTGCCTGTGAGTTAATGGATGGCAACACTCAAGATGATCAGTACAAAGTGGTGAATGACATCATTTATTATAAGGATCGGATATACTTAGTGCCTAAATCCAAACTGAAGTTGAAAATCTTGAAGGAGGTAGACGACTCACCCTTGGTTGGGCACCCAGGCTTCCTCAAAACTTACAGACAACTTAGGGAGAGGTTTTCATGGAAAGGTCTTAAAGGAGACGTATTGTAGTATGTAAGAGAGTGTGCGGTCTGCTAGGAAAACAAATCCGAACATACTCTACCCACCGGGTTACTACAATCTCTGCCTTTACTAGAACAAAAGTGGGAAAGTATCTCGATGGACTTCATTATTAGACTCCCTAAGGTGAATGAGAAGGACTGTATCTTCATGGTAGTTGACAGACTGATGAAGTGTGCACATTTCTTTGCCATCTCCTCAGATTTTCAGGCCGCACAGGTAACTGATCTATTTTTCAGAAAAGTCTTTTGTCTACACGGGTTACCGCAAAACATTGTTAGTGATCGAGATGGACGATTTATCAGTATCTTCTGGACATAACTATTTCGGTTGGCAGGAACATAATTGTTGCCAAGTACTAGCTACTACCCTCAGACAGATGGACAAACTAAGATTGTGAACAAGTAGTTAGAAGGCTACCTTCAAAATTACGTTTTAACACAATAACGGGTGTGGGTCAAATGGATGCACGTCGGGGAATACTATTACAATACCACCTACCACATGTCCATTAGAATGACACCCTTCAAAGCACTATATGGGTATGAACCTCTTTTATTCATCAACACAGTACTGGGTGACAGTTGTGCACCAATGGCGAGGGATTGGCTTCTAGAGGGACAGGACATCTTCAGATGCTTGAAGGAAAACCTAGAATGGGCACAAAATCAATAAAAGATGTGCGTTGACAGACACCAAATCGAGAGAAGTTTCCAAGTAGGTGACTTGGTCTATCTTAGACTTCAACCATATCGACAGTCCTCATTGAAGGAAAAGGGGAAAGAAAAACTGAAGCCACAATTTTATGGCCCTTATCGTGTAGTTTGCTGCATTGGTGAAGTTGCCTATGAGTTGGAACTTCTAGAGGGGAGCTGTATTCATAACGTTTTTGATGTCTCCCGCCTTAAGAAAGCTATGGGACGAAACATCACGGTAGTTGCAAACCTTCCACTGCTTAATGAAGAAGGAAAGCTCATATTGGAACCGATCGAGATCATTAAAGTACGTGAGAAGACCTTGCTGAACCATACAACAAAGGAATATTTGGTACGTTGGAGACACTTGCCAATGGATGATGCGACGTGGGAAAGCAAGCACATTCTACAGCATCCAACATTGCATTTGCTTGAGGACAAGCAAAATTTGGGATGGGAGGATTGTAATATCCCTGTCATAAAATAAATTATTAATCAAACTTTTGTTAATGGGTTGATTGATCTAGTGAGTCTCAAACCCATTTTTGTTTTAGTTTCCATTGGTAAGTGTTGTCATCGGCTATCTCTATACACCATTGGAAAGGTTTTTTCTGACGAGTATTTAAGCATGGTTTGTAGGTAGTTGTAGGTATGTGATTTTGATTATTTTCTTTGTATTGGGAATTCATGTTGGAGTTCTCTGTTGTTCGCCATTTCAAAAGTGAAAGATCTTCCCTACTTTGCTAATTCCAGTTTCAGTGGGATTCAACCCTCACCCTATTTTGTTGCCTGTAATACTTCGTTTGAATTTGGCAAATCAGAGCACCATTAGGTGGCAAATATTAATTGAAGGATTATTCGTGTTCAATCTCTTGTTTGGCTTTATTTCATGAATTCGGATTTGTAAGTTTTTGGTTGCATGACTGAGCATTTCCATCTACACCCCATAACACGAAGCACATCTCTCCGTATCACAACCTTACCCATCCGTATGCCCTATCTCTCCATCCGTATGACCTTCCATTCGTACAGCTTTGTTTTCCCTCACCGTACGATCTTACCATTAGTACCATGCGGCCCCTTCATTACCCCCATTGTACGGCCTTGTCTGCACACACCCCCATCTCCTACCGTCCGACCTCCTAGAAGCTACAATACGGCTTCCTAGCAACTATCATAGGACCTCCCAGAAGCTACCGTACGACCAACCCTAAACAGTCCGTACATCACTGTTTCTCATTCCTTTCATCTATCCTGTACGACCATCACTTTGTCTTGAACTCGTTTTAGGAGTCTCCCAGACAATGGAACATTACAATGTATTCAAATGTATCAAAGAATACTGTCAGCGGTTGCTAGTTATATTTAGGAATAAAATGTTCATGTGGAGGGTATGATTCTCACTAATCTGATGTGTCTTGTTGGACAAGATGGCACTATTACTTAAATTCATAGGAAAATTGGTAGAGCTTAAAAATTCCCCATATCGTCTACCATGCAAATGCTACTCCAAATTGGGATTCAAAGAAAATACCAAAATCCCTAACCAATGCACAGCTATGCACAAAGTTTCATTCACTAGCATGTCTTCTAAGGGAGAAACTCCTTGTAGGGAAAAATGTAGGCTCTATGAAATGGTGATGAATTCATTAGTGCCTTGACTCTGAAAACTATCCATCTTAAGGCCCAAATGCACCCAACCACTAATGCAGAACAATTAGAGAATGCACAAAGTGAAAGAAAGAGTCCACTAGTAAGCCAAAAATGTGCCCAACACATATTGGCATTGAATGAGGAAGATGTTTGAAGAAAAATACATGGCACCCCTTCACCCACACCTAAGGTGTATATTGGAATGTTGAATATAATGAATCCAGAATGTAGGCCCAAACACACTATGAGCACATATTCAACTTGAAAAGGAATGTTTGGAATTGAAAAATCCACTACTACCCCTAAAATGCGGTTAAGGTGTTATTTTTGCACGGTGAAGGGATTTTTACAAAGGAACAAATCTGTGGTGGGGTATAAACATCATGCACTGAGCATTGTAAATGTTATGTAGGTTTGACTTGGTCAAAGATAAAAAAATTCATTCATAGGTGCCAATATATGCCTACATGAATAATGCAAATTATTTCAGGTGTTAAAAATCATTTGTTGCAATTCATTTGCTATGATTCACGGGCAAGGAAATCGTTTTAAAGTTAAAACAATATTATTTTTTGTTGTAGGATGTGTTAGTTATGATTATTGCTATTTGAATGTTGAATATATTGTGCATTATTTTATGTATTTACTGTACATAGTTTTCTACAGTCATCATTATCTTCAATACTGAATGTATTTTGATCATCATTACAGCTCTCTCTATCGTTTTTGTTGGTGTCTACTTGGACCTTATTAATTTTGAAATCAATGACACATTTTCAACATGGAGATGCTCTTGATATTTTTATTTGTAATGAAGAGATCATGCAAAGTAAGTTGTTTTCTTACATATTTTTATTTGATCTTACTCTGATACCATGTTAGAAACATGGATCAGTTTCTGCAAATGTAATTACACTGGCATTGTTATAGGTGTGTTCTAAATGCAGATCCCAATCTCTTATAAATATAAATGAAGAGACATGTCCCTATGATTAATTATTATTAGTTAATATATATTAATAATATTAGTTAATATATATTAATAATATAAATCACTATATAACATATGTATTATATAGTATAATTAGAATATTATATTAAAAATATATTATATCTACATTGTATATTAAGATTAAATCAATCCAACTGTAGCTATAATCTTAACACTCCCTCTTAGTTAGGAAAGATTGATGCTAAACACATTATGCTCTTAAGTATATGAAGAGATATCACCATAGTATGATATTCCTGGAATGGTATATTTAAGGATATCAACATAAATCCATCAACACACACATATTAACATTATTGCATATGGAATTTGCTTCAATTCACAATGAGACTAAATTTCTCAATAGAAATTACAAAGAAATAATAGGCGCCATGCAACTCATCGATCAACTCATCTAACTGCATAATGGGGTACTTGTTTTTGATTTCTTATTGAGGACCCTATAATCAATGCACATACCCACAATGAGCAACTCTAGAATAGTTTTCTCTATCATGTCCTTCAGTTGATATGGGTGCTAGTAAGGTGTAATCATCATGGGTTTTGCACCCTCCTCCAACTCTATAATGTGCTCAATGCCCCTGTGTGGAGGTCTACTCGGTGATATGTCATTGAAAAGTTTTCCATACATAATTATGAACTCCTGAATGTATGGGTGGTACTCTATATTTTGCTACACCTCCTGTATAGGCTTCAACATATAGTTAGCTGCCCACTCAATCATGTCATTACGCATGAGTCATTCCATCCTCCTGAGTGAAATCGTTTTGCAACTAGCATCCTGGATGGCTTTTAACACATCTATTTTTGTTAGCAGTGGGCCAACATCCCTCGTGGGTTTCGTGACATGGCTTAACTACCTCCTTTGGATAATATAAGTCTACTAGTTGTACTGGGCATTGGCAGGTCGATATTTTGGTGCAACAACCCTAGCCTCTAACAAGTGGTACCAAGCTTGGTCACAGGTTCAAATCCACACAGGCCATGATGAGTGACGCTAGAAGGGGGATAGTTGGTAGCTGGCTCGTGTCCCTCGTGGGGTTCGTGACATGACTTAACTGCCTCATGTGGATTTTATAAGTCTAGTGTTTGTATGGAACATTGACAGGTCGATCTTTTGGTGTACCAATAACCGTAGCTTCTAACAAATTTTCCATCCTTAAATGTCATCTCCACATCCTCAAGGTCAAGAGTGAACCTTCTTATATTGTGCAAGCATTGCATACCCAAAACTAAACTAATGTCTCCCATATTCACTGCATTAAAATCGGTTTTGAACTCATAATTGCTCAAGCGTAAAGGAATGCCTATAATCATTTTGTCAAACTGAAGAGTGTAACCATCAACCACTTGTACTTTTATGCATTCAAATTCTTTAGTACAAATCCCATGTCTTTTACCAATCTAGCATCAATGAAATTATGGGTGGCATCTATATCCAATGAATTGATAATCCATTGTCCCTCTAGTACCCCACGTATCTGGTAAGAGTCTTCTTTCTTAATGCTAGTAAGATGTGCTTCCTTAAGCTTAGCTTCTTCATGTACCTCAATTTTCTTTAACCTTTCTAGCTTATTTTTATCCCTTTCCGCATTGGATTCCTTAGTATCAATTTGCTAGTCTGAATTTTGAGATTCAAAATCTTCATAGTATGCCCAGATAACACAGTTCACTTTACCCTTGGGCCATGATAGTCATGGTTTGCATCTTAAGGGTCCTTGCAACAAAAACACAACTTTTTCTTGTGTAGTTAAGTGTCTCCTTGTCAAATAGAGCTGCTGATTTCCCTTTTTAATCCCCTCTGAAATCTGATTTATCTTTGTTGTTGGGAGAAAAAGTACTCTCTATGTGAAGAGGATCCCTTGGGCAGAAACTTGCTTTGAGGAGCTGCAGGTTCCATACTTCTAGCCTTCTTCATTGCAGCCTGCAATGTTACTAGGTCAAATCCCTCTACCCACCCTTTCAAGAGTTCCATTAGGCCTGTAGTAAATAGTACAGCCAACCTCTGCTCTGAAATGTAGGTAACCATAACAAATAGCATCTGGAAATCATTGATATAATGCTCTAAACTCTTGACTTGTTTTGACTGGGTAAGATCTTTGAAATATGTCTCTGGGTCCTTATCAAAGCGGTCAACCAACCTATCTACAAACTCCTGATAAGTACTGATGTGATGATGTTGTAGTATCACCATCAACCAATTACATGAGAGCGCCACCCTATGGGCCGATAAAAAAATTACAATGCATTTGAGAGTTAATGAGAAAGTTTTACGCTTGCCATGATATGATTCAATGTGCTTGAAACTGAAATTTTCTGATTGGTAGAAGACATTTGGATGCCACCTCAACATCCTTATCCTATAGACTTGATCAATCATTTGGTGATGAGAAAATATATCTTGATACCCAACATTATCAAGCCTCCAATTGTGATGGCATATTCCCAAGTTCCTTCATCTTCTCAAAATTTCTTCATCTTCATTCTTAGAAATTTGTTCATTGCCATGGTCTTGAACTTGCTCGCACTTGCAAACTTGATATCTTAAACTTCTTGAATTTATAAAGTCCTTGTAGCTTGTCGTCGGTAGAAATTGTGTATCGGCCGACGGGTCCCTTCGGAAAAGAAATTGTGTATCGGCCGACGGGTCCCTTCGGAAAGGAAATTGTGTATCAGCCGACGGGTCCCTTCGGGAAAGTTCTTGTTATGTAGCCGACGGTAAATAGTTTGTAGCGGACATGATGTATCTGGCCGACGGATACCTTCGGGAAGGTTCGTCGGAAAGTATTTATAACCCCTTCGGGAAGCATTGGAAGGATTATCATAGGAGAAAAGCATGATGTACTGATGGTATATGCGAATAATAATAAGAGTTCTTCTGTTTTCTGTTCGTATTCGTGTCTATTACCTGTGTGCGTTGCTTAATTAATCCAATACGGTAAACATTTGGCGCCGTTGCCTGATGGATCTGGCACGTAGGCAGGCGGGTATGAATTAAATGCCGAATCAATTGAACAAAGATAAGAGTAAGCTGAAGGAAAAAGATGACATACGCGTTGCGCAGGAAAATTTAATTTTGGCTCAGCAGATAGAGCGTCGAAGGAGGTTTCAGACGATTTTCGACGGAAACAAGAGCACGGAAGGATTGTTGAAGGCGACTTGACAACGGCTTGATTTGGTGGAAGAAGCGAGGGAGGAGTTTCTGAACCTGCATACGCCACGGGAAGAGAATCCTGATGGAAGGCGATCAACTCGCACGACTCGGTGTGCCGAAGGAGCACGAGTGTGGAGTGACCTCTTTGTCCGAGATATACTTCCGGGACGAACAGCTTCGGTGGACGAACCCTCTTCTTCACCAAACAGCGCGGAAGCAGAAAACAGCGCGGGTGTCCAGAACAGCGCGGGTGTGCAGAATAGCGCGGGTGTTCAGAACAACGCGGGTGCTCAAAATAGCGCGGGAGTGCAAAATAGCGCAGGTACCCAACAAAACCCTCGACATACAGTAATAATGGCAGGTCCGAAGGAAAAATTGCCTAAATTTGATGGTGATGAAGCAGCTGATCCCATTCGACATTGTAAAACATGTGAAACGATCTGGAGGGCGAATGGCATAACAAATACAAACGAATGGATCCGACAATTTTCCGCAACCCTACGGGTTGTTGCCATTGATTGGTTTACTGATGCCGATCCACAGAAATTAAATAGTTGGGATAACATTAAGAAGGAGTTCATCGCAGAATTTCAACTTTTGCGTGATGACAATGAAATTGTCGCAGAGATATTCAATACCAAGCAAAAGAAGAATGAAACTGTACGGGTCTTTGCCAGGAGGTTGAAGGACTTAATCAGTAAGATGGAGAATAAGCCTGCTGACGGGTTACAGAAAAGATGGTTCATTGAAGGCCTTCACCCGAAGTTGCGGAAGAAGATGAAGATCGTGCCATCATCCACATACAATGAAGCGTACAACCGGGCAATGAACCTCGAAAGTGACCAGAAGACAAAGAAGAAGAAGAAGACCAGCTCGTCCGATTCAGATGACGATGCATCCTCAGGAAATGATAGCAGCAATGACGAAGGAAGCAACAAGAAGGTTCGTGCCCTTCAGAAAAACATGATTCGGATGATGAAGGAATTCAAGAACATGAACAAGGAAACTAAGGGCAATGAACTATGGTGCACGGAGTGCAAGAAGGAAGGCCATACGAAGGGATCCTGCCCAAAAGAGCAATTTTGCGAGATCTGCCAGATTATGGAACACTCAGTAAAGGAATGCCCTTTCAATTTGAAAACAAGAACACCGCAGCAAGTGTTCCTGACACAAGAGGCCTCCCCGTCCGGAGGGAACGGGAACACCAGTACGGAAGGTGCCACATCGGGTGGATACAGAAACAACCGGCACGGTCAAAATAACAACAATACCAGCAACAACAATAATGGCGGAAGGAGTCGAATTCAGTATGATGCGAATGGTCGGCCGATAGTTAAATGCCGCGCATGCAATCTGTGGGGTCACTTCGCCCGAGAGTGTACAACAGCGAACACACCGAAGTTGTTATGCAGATGGTGTGGACTTGGTGATCATGAAGATGCTAGGTGTCCGAAGTCGGGAGTAAACTTGATCACCGTTAGGACGGACGAAGAAGAGGTTTTGGCCATCACACGGAAGCAAGCAAAAGTGTACCCCGACCCGGCGAAAGAAAAAATTGGAAGAAGCACAGGTAGAGATCCAGAAAGCAACACAGGCAGAAACGGCACACCTGAAGGACACGCCGAGTACTTCCGTACGGAACTGCGCAGAACAGAACATTGTCCGGCAAATTTTGCAAGCCGAGATACTTGTCAGGATAAGTGATTTGTTGCTCACTATGCCTCAGCTCCGATTGGCACTCGCAAACATTGTTCCCGCTGCTCAACTACCAGGAGAACATGGAAGGAAGCAGGAAAGTGGAGCAAGTACAGTGGACAAAAAGGAGAAGGAAAGTGGCACAAGTGCAGAAGATCCGATGTTGTTAGCCCTCTCATCCGGATGCCATCCAACAGTCGTTGAAATGGGAATTCTTGGGACTGTATTGACGGAAACAATTGTGGATGGAGGGTCTGGTGTCACTGTGTTGCCTGAAGACACTTGGAAAAAGTTGGGACAACTGACATTATGGCCACCTACCTTCCAGCTGCTAACGGCCGATCAACATGGAATCAAGCCATTGGGAGTCCTGACAGCACAACTAGTGACAATCGGAACACAACTATTCTTGTTGGACTTCGTTGTGATTCCTCTGAAGCGGAGGGGATATGATGCCATTTTGGGCCGGGGGTGGTTGATACAAGCCAAAGCAAAGCACGATTGGAAGAAAAATACTTTATCACTCGAAAGCAAAGGCCGGAAGTATGTCATCGATCTGCACACTCAGATGGTCGGGGAAGAAGCTCTATCGTCAGATTCCGAAGGAGAAGATGATGAGAGGAGGCAGAGTATGGAACCCAATCAGGAGGGAGTCCTACGATTGGAAGGAGATGACGATCTGGATTCATTAAATGGTCTTTACCACTGGCAGATAGAGGATTACGAGTTCTTTCCAAGTTGTAATATGCTAAGGATCGATGAAGGTAAGAAAGAAGGAAATGAATGTCCGAAGGAACACAGAGAAGTTGATGGAGGAAATGAATGTCTGAAGGAACATGGAGAAGCTGAAGGAGGAAATGAATGTTCGAAGCAACACAGAAAAGCCGAAAAAAGAAACGCGGGTATGACTGAAGCTGAAGAACAGGACATACAGTACGAACCCAAGAGAAGGAAAGATTCTACTGTACGACTGAGCCGGAAGAAAGTATTACGTCGAACCACAAATATAGTAGAAAGGTACCGGCAGCAAGAAAGACACACGATACCATCTGCATAGGCAACAAAGAGGAAGGGCTCAATAAAAGTTGTAGCAGTACAGAGTGAAAGTGTTATTGACGGACAGAAGGGGCAACTGATGGAGTCCATGCTACGGAGCTTCGGGAACAAACTGGGCGGTATGGAGATGACACAGAACAGGCGTAGCAGGTTTCAACTCAGACAGTGGGTGTTGAAGTACGACGATCAGAATGAGATCAACCCAGGCAAGTTCAAGGTTAAGTGGGTCAAGCCATATCAAATTCGAGAAGTGGGTGATAATGGAGCAGTAAAACAATGGATGCTAGACGGAAAAGAAGTTGACGACACAGTGAATAGGTCGAAGTTGAAGGTCTGCCATGAAAGAAGTGACGCACCTCCATGGACGAACAACTGAGAGAAGAAGACTGTAAGTACTGTATATATGTAAATATTGTACATAATTGTTCCAGAAGTGAGATTTTCAAAAAAAAAAAAAAAAAAGTAGAAAAGAAAGAGAGAGACAAAAAGCACTGTACAGTTTTCCATAAGTAAAGTACGGATTTTGAAGTACCGTACGGTTTTCCATAAGTGCAGTACGGTTTTTGGAGACAAAATTTGTTAATTTTCATTGTACAGACGGTGGAATATTGTAGTACGATTTTTTTAAGTAGATTGGGTCAAGTTGGAAGCCGTATGGATTTCATCACAGAAGGGTGACAGGAGGTTTTCTAAAAAAAAAAAAAAAAATGACGACAGAATCAAGTTGTTCAGAATGAGTGACAGATGATGCCGAAGGGAAGGGGACGCATCCGTGGTTGCCAGAAAGAGTGCAGAATCGGCAGATAATGACAAAAATGGTGTGTTCCGTGCAGTTTTGTGTGGGTTTCAGAGTGCTAATTTGGTAGAAATTAGAGCTGCCAGTCGTGGGAGTCTAACCAATTGAGAAGACTTAGAGCTACTGCAGGCATGGAGTGTCTGTGTACCAGAGGCACTGAGAGCAGGTGTTGGCTGTGAGGCTGTCTTGGTGGATGCGTAGAGAGCTCGGGAGGATCTGATCATCCAGTTGGAGGAAGTGCAGCGACACTTGGCTCAAGGTACCGAGGAGTTGGAAGCAGAGGAAGCAGCACAAGTGGCTATCAAGGTCAGCTTGAGGAGTCAGTATTGTGTTAGCAAAGGCTATAGATGCAATAGGATGAATGTGAAAGTGATATGGCAGATCAATATTGTTGTATTAGTTGTTTGAGTTTTGTTCTGTAGTCGTCAGGAGACGACTTTTCTTTTTTGGGGGGGATGATGTCGTCGGTAGAAATTGTGTATTGGCCGATGGGTCCCTTCGGAAAAGAAATTGTGTATCGGCCGACGGGTCCCTTCAGAAAGGAAATTGTGTATCAGCCGACGGGGCCTTCGGGAAAGTTCTTGTTATGTAGCCGACGGTAAATAGTTTGTAGCGGACATGATGTATTTGGCCGACGGATACCTTTGGGAAGGTTCGTCGGAAAGTATTTATAACCCCTTCGGGAAGTATTGGAAGGATTATCATAGGAGAAAAGCATGATGTACTGATGGTATATGCGAATAATAATAAGAGTTCTTCTGTTTTCTGTTTGTATTCGTGTCTATTACCTGTGTGCGTTGCTTAATTAATCCAATACGGTAAACATAGCTTCGACTCCTTTAAAGCAAACTTGGATTTCTAGAGGAAATTCAAGTTGGGGATAATTTCTTCCACTTGTAAATTTTGACTTGATCTTGATTTTTGAATTTGTATTTTGACAACTTGATTTGTACCTCCTCATTTGAAGTCCTTGAGCTTGAGGTTGCCTCCATCTTTGACCTTCTATGTCTCTCATTGCTTGAAGATTATTTTGCAAAATAGAGGAGAAAAAAACATTAACTTCATGAAATGATGGAAATCTCAAAATTTCATGAAATGAAATTACATCAACATGATGTAAAAATAATGATTTATTTTAACCTCAAGATCTAATTTCCCTTTTATCTTGCAAATTTTGAAATGAAACTTTGTTAAAATCTGGAAATCAAATGAATTTTACAATATAGTAAAGCCATTTTGTTATATCACCACTCTTTTAATCTCATATTTTGGTGAAAAATTCGCCTTAAATGCCCAAAATTGTTCTCCTTAAGTCTTCAAACTGTCCATGAGGTGAAATTACTGCTTTCAATTGATATCTTGGTCTCTCAAAATGATCTATTTTTACCTCTTCAATGTAATCTGTAGTCTCAAGTGAATGTTTCTAACACACCTTCAATCCATAACGGAAATCACCCATGTGTTGGTATTTTGCCTTTTATGTAGGGGCGAAATTTTGAGCTTGGTTGGAAATTTTCCCAAGAGATAGGTGGATTTCACAATGGCCTTGGGAAATTTTCCAAGAGATAGATGGATTCCACCATGTCCTTGGGAATTTTCCAAATACTTAATCATTTTTCTTGTATTTCAAAACATACCAATTTCAGACTTGCAAGCTCATTTACTTCTTCACGGCTTTTGCAATTATCACCTTCATGCCTTGCCCTTTTGATTCCAATCATCAGGAGGAAATCCCATGGTTCTTGGGATTTTTCCTAGTAGAGCAGCAGATTTCTCCACCTCGCTGGCATTTCCAAACTTCAAGTCTTCTTGCTGAATTGGATTGAATCTTGCTCTTTTGTGGGCTTCAAACTAATGCTTTCAACCTTAAGCTCTTTTCTCTCTGTCAACACTTTGAATTAGGCCTTTGGTTGCCAAGAAAATGGAGGGCAGAAATCAGACCCTCCATGGGATTTTTCTCAGCACAGAAGCAGATCCCTCCATGTTCTTGGGATTTTTTTTCTTTTTCTCATCATCGTGAACAATTTTGCCCTGTGGATTATTTGTGTTCATTCACCTTACTTCATGTTTTTAAGCACATCTTTAATGTCACATTGATCTGATTATGCTCTCACTTTGGGAGTCTCGATGGGAAGGCGAAATTCTCATGTTGGTTGAGACTGAAAATCCCAGGAAAGGGGCAGATTCTGCCCCTTCCTTGGGATAAATTCTAACTTCACAACTCTATTTTTTGCATCATTTTACACTTACCCAACCCATTCAACACTTCAATTTGGTTTGAAAGAATAGTTTCATTCCTCATTTGATCTGAATTGTGCATTTTGAAATTTGATTTCTTATATTGTTTGTATTTTCCAAGTGTGATTTTCAGTTTTTCACTTGGAATCTGATCTTCAAACTATGCAAATTACCCTTCATTATCTTGAGAGATGTCCGTTTGGGCTGATTTTAAAGGTGAGTTGGGATTTTTGCATCAAGAGAGGGGGCAGAAATCCATGTCTCGCTGGGAAATTTTCCAATAAACAGGTAGATTCTGCCATGTCCTTGGAGTTTTTCCGAACAGACTGGCAAATCCCACCATGTCCTAGGGAATTTTAAATCTTAGCCAATTTTCATCCAAAAATCGTCATTTTGCACTTTTTCTTCATGTTTTTCCTTAAATTGAACTTGAAACTCACTTTCAAAAGGGGTGGAATTTCGGGGGTGGTTGGGATTAATCCCAAGACATTGCTGGAACCCAACTAGTGTTGGATTGTTCATTTACAAGTTAACTCCCCAATTTTGCAAGTCAGTTTCTTCATCTCAGATGGCAGGATTTTTTTTTTCTTTCTATTGAGTAAAATATATCAACATTACAACTCTGCAACCCTTATCAGTTTACATATCACATCTCTCAAAAAACTAACTAGTCAAGTTCGTAAGTTTTTATATGGCTCTTTTAAAGGGGCCTACAAAAATGGAATATAAGTCCAGCCCTGTATAGAATCAAAGAACAAAATGAGTAGATAAACAGTAGCTTTAATCCATAATGGCATCTCTAGATATCACTGTGATCCATTCTATACGGTATGGGTGTGAGACTATGACCATCCTAGGTGGTAGGATAGAAATAGGTGTGACAGTAACTGGTGGTCTCCTGATGCCCTGTTGGTGGGAGGATTTATATAAAATATTATATTTAATTTACATTTTTACTTCAAGTTATCTTTTATATATTGTTAGAATGTTTGAGATAGGTTTCAACTTCATAGGAGTTATAATAAAGATTCTAAATTTTGGGAGTTTTAATAAAATTTCAGACTTAGCCAAATTTCAGGAATCTACAGGCCTTGAGCAATATTGCCTCTGCCTTGAGCAATATTACCTCCCATAACCTTTCCTAACTTTCTAAGTCCAAATTGAAATTGGACAAAGGATTTTCTAATGATTTTAACTCATTCGTTACAAACCCTTTGATTTCAACTCCATATCCTAGATAAACTTTGCCCAACTCTCCCTCACATGCTAGACATACTTGACTTCCCAGCAACTTAAAATTTCTTAAACCCACACTCAAACTTGACTTCCCAACAACTTAAAATTGCTTAAACCCACTCTCAAACTTGGAGACTTGAAAATTGCTACCAAGGTCACCTAAGACCACCTAATAGCACCTAAGATCACTACTCCTAAAGCAAAACCTCACAATAGGCTGTTAGCAATTACAAGCTTGGCTATGGGTGGTTTTACCATGTTTTGTGAAATGTTTATCATGTATGCACATTGAAATTATCATTAGATGTTTCTTTCTTTTTGTACATTTTATTTTTTATATGGAATTTTTAAAATTCAAACATGTGCGTTTTATGTATTGTTCTTTTTATGTGGATTATTTAAAATTCAAGCATATATCTTTTATATGACGTCATTCAAATATTGTTTTTATGGATGTACTTTTAGAAATGTAACCGTTTTTATTATAGCTTATGAACTTATCGGGTTGACAACATGCACTATTCAATCTAATTAGAGAAGTTGTTATGTGATTTTCTTGTATTCTGTAATGTAAAATTAGATTGTTTAAGATGGTTTGATGGTTCTCTTGTGTTGCAGTTTCAGATGTCATCATTACACATAACCTTTCCAACAGAGAAAGAATGGGATAAATTAAATCAATTTGGTTTTCTTCAACGTATTGGAATGCAGTATCATTGGAAGAATCGCGACTATAAAAGGTACGTGAAGTGATATTTTTACTCAGAATAAGATAAGAATGATAAGTAGATTTTTCCTAGCAATATCACAAGATAAAAATGACTAGTAACTATAAATCACAATTCCCTCAAATCGTCATTAATATTTATTTAAATTCAAATTTTTTGTTATTTCCTCTAGTAATTAATTATTATTTCCTAAAGTTTTTATTTCTTTCAAACATTAGAAATAAATCAAATAAATATTATCTTAATTACTTAATAGACTAATTAAAGTATGAAGGTCATTTATAAACCATAATACATGATTTATTAAATTGGGAAAGGAAGCTGACCCATCAAATACTATGACCCTTCAAACTATAGACTCCATACGTATAAATGACGGCCATTACAGGAGGAAGGAGGGGCATCGAAGGAGAAGAATTAGAGCACCAGTCCTAGTATTGGAGGAAGAGACAATCCAAAATTATCATAGACAAGGAAAACATTGCGAGGCAGTTTATCTTCTGCAATATCAATCAAGACACATCCTCCATTAGACCCGATGGACATAGTAGAAAGGAAATACTTAGTAGTCATACCCAGAAGCAAATACAGACATCATCACTGTCATCCAAGCTCGGCAAAAACAATCAAGGCAAGACATCATAGCCTCCAAGCACCAGTAGAAAGATATGTGCTTAGGAGTAGATCGATTGGAGTAGAGTAAGGGAATAACAAAGGACTTACCCCCATCGTGGACAAGTTTCACGGCATTAGATATTGTATGTTACAGTCATAGGGGCATCCGTAATCAAGAGAGAAGGAACAAAGTTTACATCTGAAGTTGTCATCCATTCTTCTGCTACAGCATTCACATAACCCCAAGGCAGATAAAGATAATCACCAGATTGTTATATTTCGGAAGAACCAAAGGCCTGCCCATAAAGTTAGAATACTGTGCAAATTAAATAGGCTCAGGTTTGAGATATACAAAGAAAGGAACCATAGTGACATAGGAAGATCAGAGTAACTCTGAATGCAAAAGAATAAGGATTAAGGTAGGGGTCATCTATCTCTGAAGGTTAGTATACTAGAAAATACAAGCATATGCATATGAAAGAATGGATATACCTATATAGGGTTATCCATAAGGCCTACATCGAGAAATCTTCTA
This sequence comes from Cupressus sempervirens, assembly GCA_028749045.1. Taxonomy (NCBI): domain Eukaryota; kingdom Viridiplantae; phylum Streptophyta; class Pinopsida; order Cupressales; family Cupressaceae; genus Cupressus; species Cupressus sempervirens. The sequence goes on from CM053785.1 coordinate 1,054,071,599, forward strand.
GAAGGATGGGTATATCGGGATCGATTATCCATAGTCTTAAAGGGAGGAAGTGCAGTGAGAAGATGATTCATAGTGGAGAGTTGTTCTAAACAGCTAGAGCCACAGGAAACCCTCCCTCAGGAACTAAGCATCTGATCACAACCTTTCCTTAAGATGGGAAGCAATTGGGAATATGGATTGTATGTTGTTTTCTAATAGTTATATAATGTTCTATTTTATCCATATCTCCACTAGAGTATTGACATCTTTGCAAGTGCAGACGTCGAAAGTAGGAAGTTCAAGTCTGATAGATAGGGAACATTATAGTGGTATCAGAGCATTGATCTTGCCATCCTGGAACAACAGTTGATGCAAACTTACGAAAGAAGAGCTAAGAAAACCACCATGAATGAAATGGCCACCTAACTAAGGGCTTTTATGGAACATACTAATCAACCCTAATGAGTCAAAATGAAAAATTAGATAAATCCAATCAGGTCCTTCTAAACGCTTTACAAAATGTGGGGAATGCCATCAATAACCTAAAGAATAACTCATCCCATGGGAGAGATATAAATTCAAATGAACCAGAGAGTAATGAGTCATCATCTTCTTGAACTCCAAAACCCCCCTTCTTACCAAGGGAAGAAATACCTAGGGAAGAGGAAAGAATAGACCAACCTAATAGTAGTACAATAGATAATGCAAGAGCCTATGAAAGCCTTGAACTTGAAATCAAGGAAATTATAACATCTGTGGAATTTTGTGAGGGTAAAAAATATGTGGCTCCTAAGAAGGCATATAAATAAAGATTTGAAACACAAAGTGAACAAAGTGATACTACCCAATTTTGATGGATCAAGAAAAATCATGGCCCATGCATGGCTCCAAAAACTAAACTCCTACTTTACACTTAGCCCAGTGACTAAAGAAGATGCCCTTCAATTTTCCATACTTCACTTAGAAGGAATAACTTATGAATGGTGGCACAATGGGCTTCTGTCCCCCGGTCATCAAAATGTAACTTCTTACCAAGAATTCTCTTAAAAGCTTATCAAATGGTTTGACCAAGTTGAACCTGAATGGTACTTCAAAGAACTGGCCCATTTAAAACAACATGCAATAGTCGAGCAATTTGCAAATTGTTTACCGTACAGGTAAAGAAATCAACACATACGGACAATGAACATGAACAGCAGAATTATATTCGCAATAGTAGATGAATAATAATTTACAATGAAGGTAAAGAAATCAACACATATGGACAATGAACATGAACAGCAGAATTATATTCGCAATAGTAGATGAATAATAATTTACAATGAAGGTAAAGAAATCAACACATATGGACAATGAACATGAACAACAGAATTATATTCGCAATAGTAGATGAATAATAATTTACAATGATCCTAGACGGGATATAAATACTATCGCCGAACCTTCCCGAAGGAGTCCGTCGGCCACAAATATTTTATCCGCTACAAACTATTTACAGACGACGTCGGCTACATAATACATAAACATCACCGGACATCACCCCGTCGGCTACAGAATACAAAACACCGACGACCATCATTCCGTCGGCTACAGAAACACCGCCAGAACCATCCAGTTGGCTGACACCATGCCCCCAAAAAGAAAAGTCGTCTCCGGACGACAATTACAACATATCTGAGACAAATTAACAAATAAAATATATCATCAGAGTGACTACAACAAGAAAAATCTGCTTCTGTCACATCACTTCCACATTCATCCCGTTACATTTGTAGCCTCTGCTAACACAATACTGTCTCAAGTTGACCTTGATCACCACTTGTGCTGCTTTCTCTGTTTTCAATTCCATGGTACCCTGAGCCAAGTGTCGCTGCACTGCCTCCAATTGGATGATTAGCTCCTCCCGAGCTCTCTAGGCATCCACCAAGATAGCCTCCCAGCCAACACCTACTCCAAGTGCCTCTGGTACATAGAAAGTCCATGCCTGCAGCAACTTCAATTCTTCTCCACTGGTCAGACTCCCACGACTGATATCCGCCACGATTGGGGGTCCAGGGGGCAACGCAACCCACACAGGAATGCATGGAACCCACCATTTCTGTCATTTTTTGTCGATTCTGCACTCTTTCTGGCAACCACAAATGCATCCCCTTTCCTTTGGCATCATCTGTAACTCATTCTGAACAACTTGAATCTGTCGTCGTCTTTTTTTTTTTTTTAGCAACCCCTCTCTTCTGTTTGTCTGTTACTGTTTCGCTAGCTTGTCACGGCACACAGAATCGATTCTCCCCAGGCCTCCATTCGAACGACTCAGGGAGGTAATAGAAAAAACTTCATTTGATATCGGCTACTCGCTTGATCTGCACGGAATAATGTCCGCCAATCCCTAACAGCAAACATTTGACACTGCCTTTGTAGTCTTCATAAATTAAGTTTTAAGCTCAACTCTGTCTCTTCTTAATGCACAGGAACGTTGTCCTCCAATTGCAACCCGCGGAAGAGTCTTAAGACGGCGGAGTTCTTTTTGTTATAGCCCGCATACCTTTCCTTTTTCCGGTGGAGACTTCTGGCGAGAATGATTTCTTTTAAGTCTGCAGCCTTCCTATTTATTGGCGAAGACTGCTCGCACTGAAGAGATTTTAGAAGGTTTCGGAGGAAAAAACAAAAAAAGTGTTTAAGCCCGCGGGGCTTGCTTTGGCGGAGGACTATCCAGCTTTATGTCCGCGGACAGCTGCCCGCGGGGGGGAATTCTTTTTTTTTTTTTAACTCCCGCGGACAGGCTGTTGTCCGCGGGGTCTCTGACTCTGCTCGTGGACAGGCCATTGCCCGCGGGGCTTTTCAGTTCGTGGGCCTGTCCGCGGGGCCCCAATTTTTTTTTTTTTTAAATTAAAATTTAAAAAAAAAATAAATTTTTTTAAAATTTTTTTTTTTTATAAATATATATATTTTTTGCTCTATTCTAACACATCAAATAACATAGGTACCTTCAGATGACGTTGCCGCCAGAGAGTCCTGTAATGACGATATCGAAGGTTGCAATGACGACGACAACATTCTTGCATGATATAGTTTCAATTTAGATCCGTTAACTGACTGAGCCATCTCCTTTCCGTCCAAAGTCGTCAGTTTGATTGCTCCATTGTCGCAAACCTCCTGGATCTGGTATGGTCCAACCCATCTGGCCTTAAACTTTTCCACTTTGATTTCATTCCGACCGTTGTACGCTTTACGTCTGTTCTGTGCCACCTCCGTCGCCCACTGTGTCTGCGGTCGTCGCGCAACTGGATTATTTCCTTGCTGTTGGTGCCCTTCCACTAATTTTATGCTGCGGTGTAACTTTTTCTTTCCGCGCGGTCCATTCACCATGTACCAGATAGTGGGATCTTTCGTTTTTCTGTGTTCAGACTGTATGTTCTTCCCCTCAGCTTCAGCCATGGTAGCTTTTCCTTCTTCCACTTCCGTGCATTCCTCTGGACATTCATTTTGCTGTGTTTTTTCACGTTCGTCGACTGTTAACATATTGCAACTCGGAAACAGTTCGTAGTCTTCTATCTGCTAGTGGAACAGGCCATTCACCGAGTCCAGGTCGTCATCATTCGATCCTCCGTCAAGTCTCAATACTCCTTCGTCTGGTTCCATTCTCCTCTTTGCTTCGTCATCACCTTCACCGTCACTTTCTGAATCTGACGATGCTGCCTCCTCACAGACCCTTTGTGTATGTAGGTCAATTGTGAATCTTTTGCCTCCGCGCTCCATTGATAGGATATTTCGTTTCCAATCATGTTTTACTTTTGCTTGCACCAACCAATCTCGTCCCAATATAGCATCATATCCTTTTCTTTTTAATGGAATGACAACAAAATCCAATAAAAATGGTTGCGTACCAATTGTTACCGGTTGCGCTTTCAAGATTCCCAACGGTTTGATTCCGTGCTGGTCTGCCGTGAGCAACTGAAATGCAGGTGGCCACAATGTCGGCTTTCCCAACTTCTTCCAAGTATCCTTCGGCAACACATTCACGCCGAACCCTCCGTCGACAATTGTGTCTGTCAAAACATTTCCCAAAATCCCCATCTCGACGATCGCCGGATGCCGTCCGAATGTGAATGCCAGCAGCATTGGGTCTATTGTCATCACTTCCCTACTATCCCTTCCTGTGTCCTCCGGTGCTTTTGAAAACAGTGTATGATTCAGAATGGCCGTCTATAACTGGGGCATTGTGAGAAGGAGGTCACTTATCTTGACCGGTGTCTTCGTTTGTAAGATCTGTCATACAATGTTTTGTTCTGCGAAGTTCCTTGCCAAGGTGCCGGTGATGTCCTTCAACTGAGATGTCCCCGTCGATGATGCCTTTGCAATGTCCGCCTGCGCTTCCCCCACTTTTCTCTTTTCCTCCGCTTGCCTCCGTGTAATTGCCAGAACCTCCTGTACATCCGTGCCAACAGTGATCAAGTTTACTCCAGCCTTTGGACACTTGGAATCTTCGTGATCGCCGGGTCTGCACCATCTGCATAATAATTTCGGTATGTTTGCCGCTGTACAATCCCGTGCAAAATGACCCCACAAATTACACGCTCGGCATTGAACGATCAGCCGTCCTTTGCATCATACTGAGTTCGACTTCAGCTCCCATTATTATTGTTATTGTTTGCATTGTTATTTTGCCTTCTGCTATTATTCTTGTATCCTCCAGATGTAGCACCGGCGGTATTCGTGTTTCTGCTACTACCCAACGGGGAAGCCTCCTGTGTGAGAAACACCTGCGGAGATCCTCTTGTCTTCATGTTAAAGGGTCACTCCTCTGTCGAATGGCCCATGATCTGACAAATGTCACAAAATTGGTTTTTTGGACATGATCCTTTAGTATGCCCGTCTGTCTTACACTCCGTGCACCACAGCTCCCTGCCTTTTGGCTCCTTCTGCATGTTTTTAAACTCCTTCATCATGCGAACCATATCCTTCTGTAGGGCACGAACCTTCTTGTTGCTTCCTTCGTCGTCGCTGCTATCATCTCCAGCAGGCTCGTCGTCATCAGAATCAGAGGAGCTAGTTTTCTTCTTCTTTGTCTTCTGTTCACTTTCAATGTCCAGTGCTCTGTTATACGCATCGACGTATGATGACGGTGGTACAATTTTCATTTTCCTCCGCAACTTCGAGCGTAGGCCGTCTACAAACCATCTTTTTTGCAATCCGTCCTTCGGCTTGCTTTCCATTTTGTTTATTAAGTCTTTTAATCTCCTGGCATAGACGCGAACAGTTTTGTGCTTCCTCTGTTTCGTATTGAAAATCTCTACTACAATTTCATTATCGTCCTGCAAGAGTTTAAATTTCGCCAGGAACTCCTTTTTAATCTTATCCCAGGTATCCAACTTTTGCGGATCCGTATCCAAAAACCAATCAATCGCGACACCCCGTAGGGTTGCTGGAAATTACCTGACCCATTCATCGGCATCTGTGATTCCATTTGCTCGCCAGATCGTCTCACATGTCTTACAATGTCGGATGGGATCGACTGTACCATCGCCTTCAAATTTTGGCAGCTTTTCTTTGGGTCCCGCCATCACAACACTGGAGGTTTGCACTGTCACACCAGAGGTTTGCACTCCTACACCGGCGGTCGGCACTCCCACACTGGCAGTCTGAACTTCCACACCGGCGGTTGACACTCGCACACCGGCGGTCGGCACTCCCACACCGGCCGTCTGAACTCCCACACCGGCGGTCTGCACTTCCACACCGGTAGTCTGAACTCCCGCACCGACACTCTGAACTCCCGCACCGATGGTCTGCACTTCCGTACCGGAGGTGTCGACAGCTGCGAACCTTGGTGAAGAAGGATCCTCTGAAATTGTTTCCCGCGAAAGTCTATCTCGGACGAAGAGATCACTCCATGCTCGTGCTCCCTCGGCACTACGAGCCGTGTGAGTTGATGCTCTTCCGTTTGAATTTTCTTCCCTCGGCGAACACAAATTCAAGAACTCCTCCCGTGCTTCTTCCACCAATTCCACCCGCTGCCGAGTCTCCTCCAACAATTCTTCCGCGCTTCGGTTTCCGTCGGCAATCTTTTGAAATCTTCGTCGGCGTTCGGCTTGCTGTGCCAGAATTAAATTCTCCTGGGCAGTATAGATTCCATCTTTTCCCTTCGCCTTATTCCAATCCTTGTTAAGCTGATTTGGCATTAATCTTCATTCCTCCCACCTTCCAGATTGATAAGGAAACGGTGCCAAATGTTTACCGTACAGGTAAAGAAATCAACACATACAGACAATGAACATGAACAACAGAATTATATTCGTAATAGTAGATGAATAATAATTTACAATGATCCCAGACGGGATATAAATACTACCGCCGAACCTTCTCGAAGGAGTCCGTCGGCCACAAATATTCTATCCCCTACAAACTATTTACCGACGATGTCGGCTATAGAATACAGAAACAACGCCGGACATCACCCCATCAGCTACAAAATACAAAACACCGACGACCATCATTCTGTCTGCTACAGAAACACCGCCGGAACCATCCAGTCGGCTGACACAAATGAGTTTCAAAAACTTTCAGTCATGGTTCTTGACTTATCCCAAAGAAGACTTATCTATTTGTTGAAGGTCTAAAAGATCCCATTAAAAACATAGTTAACCCTTTAGAACCTCAAATGGTGGAAGAAGTGATTCAAAAGGCTCAGAAGGTGGAATCAAATGTATCGAAGGAAAGATTTAGGACTTACCCTCCTAAAAACCAAAACAAGTATGAAGGATCAAAAAAAGAAAATAAGGAAAAAACATGTTACTTTTGTAGAGAGCAATGAAATCCAGGGCATTGATTTTAAGGAAAGGAAGTGATTGGAAAGAGGGATGAATTATCAAAAAAGGGTTGTGCTTCAAATGCAAAGAACCTTGGGCATGAGACCACCAGGGTAAGAGGGGACAACTACATAGGATGGAAGAAGCAAGTACGGAGGAAGCACCAAATAAAAGAATAAAGATGGATGGGAAGGAATTTGGGACGCTATCGGTAGTTACCTAAGATAGTGGAAAGAAACCTTTTCATGTCAAAGGAACATTGAAGGGCCAAAGGGTGATTGCCTTAATAGATTTTGGAGCCTCCCATAACTTCATTAGCAAAGACCTAGTGGCAAAAAGAAGACTAAAAACTCAAAAAATTAAAGACTTTAAGGCGATAATAGGCAACGGTACCCTTGATCAATGCTTGGAGATCATTCCCCAATTAGAAATTACACTAAATGACCACACCATAAAAGCAGATTTCTTTGTTGTGAAATTACAAAATGATATCATCCTCGAAATGCCTTGGATTGACTCCTTAGGACGTTTTACTATCGATAATCCCAAGTTGGAAGTATGTTTTAAACATGATGGGAAAGATATAACATTGAAAGGATTACTTGATGGATCGCCCAAAGTAGTAACTTGCAATAGAATTGAATGTATCCTCAGGCATAACCAAGGAGAATGGATAGCTAAAAGTTTGGCTCTTGATAAATTACCTAGTAATGAACTCATGGTACATGCTGATATACATCCCATCCTAAAGAAACACCAAAGGATCTTTGAAGATATCCTTCTAGGTTTACCACCAAAAAGGGGGTTTGAGCATTCCATTGAATTAGGAGCTAAATCCATTATAACAACCCCTTATAGGCATTCCCAGAAATACAAAGAAGAGATCGAAAAGACTATTAAAGAATTATTGGAAATGGGACACATCCAACCAAGATGCAGTCCATTTGCTTCTTCAGTAGTACTCGTCAAGAAGAAGGATGAAACTATGAGGATGTGCATCAATTATAGAGCTTTAAATAAGAAAACTATCAAGAATAGGTATCCAATCTCAAGGATAAATGAGTTGATGGATGAATTACATGATGCTCGATACTTTTCAAAAATTGATTTAAGATCAGGATATCATCAGATTAGGATGAGGAAAGAAGACATTCCCAAAACAAAATCTAGATGCCAATACAAACATTTTGAATTCCTAGTACTCCCATTCGGTCTTACAAATGCTTTGGCTACTTTTCAATTGTGTATGAATCACATTTTTATACAACAATTAAAGAAGTTTCTCCTTATATTTTTTGATGACATACTCATTTATAAAAAGACTTGGGAAGAATATTTGCAAGTTTGCAACACATCAAAGAGGTCCTAAATATTTTAGAAATAGAGTCATTACATGCCAAATTCTCAAAATATGAGTTCAGATTAGAAGAGATTCTTTACTTGGGGCATAAGATCAATGCTGAAGGAGTAAGTGTAGATGAAGAGAAAATCAAAGTTATTAAAGAATCGCCAAAACCCAAGACCCTAACTCAACTTCGAGGGTTTGTTGGATGTAAAAACCCTCAAGAAGCTATATCCTTAACAAATATCAATTTGCTTTTGCTAATCAATAGTTTGATATTTTGTCAAACATTTGGCAGGAAAATTATTATCACTCAATAAATAATGCTTTAAATTCATAGCCAACTGCTCACAATTTTAATTAATTAAGTCTTTATCAATTTTGACAAATGAACACCACTAAACAATTCAGAAGTAATTCTATAATTGATGGCAATGCTACTAATATCCAATTTAAAAATTGACTTCTGAAAATTTACAAGAATGTCATGTCCCCAATCTCTGCCCTTCTTTAGTGACAACATTTCTAGCAGGGTTGGTCTATTATCTGGTTCCCATAGGCCAGCAGAGCGTAGAGGGAATCAACCCAGGGACTTTGAGAGTCATGCATGAGCTTCCCAAGTAGTTTGGAGCAATAGACAACAATTTCTTACAATTTAGGAGGGATTTCTAATTTGTAGGGATTGATTAGGAGTGGTCTAGGAGGCATTTTGAGACCTCAGCGAACGTTTTGGAGACTTAGAGTGCATCTCCTATTTTTTAGGAGGAACTCCCAATTCAGTGACAGTTCTCTCAGAGGTGCACAGAGTAGGGGAGTCATTGGGACTCAATTTTGGTTGATTGGGGTTGTCTCCTACTTTTTAGGAGCATCCCTAGATTTTAGGGATGGACTACTAGTTGACACATCTTGTCCGGCATCAGTCACAGACAGGTGGCAAGGTCAGATTCATGTTTGATTGGTCATTTTGGGCCTTTTGGGACCATTTGGGAAATATTTTAATATATTTAAATATTTCCTAAGTTGGTGATTAAATAAATTAAAATAAGGTTAATAATATAACCATTTTGGAGTAATAAGGGGATTCTGGCTTCAGTTGATCAGGTACACCTATGTGTTATAGCTCGTTGGAAAGGTCTCGAGTTATTATACATGATTTTTACTATCTGTAGACTTTTTGGTGCTTTCAGCTATGAAATTTTAATAAAGTAATGTTTTTCCTATAGCATGGATGACTTTAATTGGGAAAATGTTATTTTATTATATTTTATTTAAAGGGAAAAGTGTAATTTCCCTTTAGGGTTCGATTTACAGTTGGAAGGGGATATAAGGAGATGGAGACCTAATTTTTTATTATCTTTTGCATATTGAAAAACTTGTTTTTGTGAATTGGCTCTGAGAGAGCAATTCTTCATCTGGGACGCAAACCCTAGGTTCTGGATTGGCTGGGACGTAGCCCTCAGCAGTTATTGGCATTGGATTCTTCAGATAGTGTGCGTTGCTATCAGGGATAGAGCACGCCATTTTTTATTGTGGATTCAAGTTGCAGATTTATGGTTTCAGCGTTGCAGATTGATTCTTTCAGTTGGGACGTGATCCTTGTAGTCTTAGGGCTGCCATTTGTAGTAGGATCCCACGTGGAATATAGGGAATGCTTGTATTCAGCCTCAGATGTATCCTTGATTCATGCTCATTATTCACCATCCAGTTTGGCATTATTGTTGGATGTAAGCTCCTTGGAACTGCATTGGATTTATTATTTGGCTTTATAAATCAGAAATATGCCTGGTACGATTTATAGCAATTCTGATTTGGCTCTATGCTCTTATTTATTTTCAGTCTCCTTTCATGTTTATTGTTCATTATTCATTACTATTGTGAAAACTATAAAAAAAAACAAAACAAAAACAAAACCTTTTGCAACTTCTGTCTATTCTCAAAGACCATCAAAGAAATCATAGGAAAATATAGTTTATTAATTAAAAAATTACTGCACATCAGCAAGGGCATCCATCAGGGATCTTTCAGTGGTATCAAAGCCTTGATTCTACCAGCCTATTGGGATTTCGCTTTGCATGTTAGTTTTTAGCAGTACAGGGTCTATTTTTGCTTTGGCATGTTAGTTTCAGTTGGTCAGCGTGGCAGTTCATTATGGCAAAATTTTTAAGAGATATAACCCTATGGAAAGAATGGGAACAGTCACAACAAAAATTCAAGCTTCAATTGCAGCAGTTCAATGATTCTATGTCAAGGAAATCTGGACATGCTAGTGGATTATCATCTTTTTCTAGAAAGGATCCATTGCCACTAGATGGGAAAACGGAAGTAATTAGCATACTTGAGGAGTATAATACTCTTCCTCAATATGTTAGGGAGAACTTTCATTTCAAAGATTACATTGACATGCATCAAAAAATTTGTCATAAGGTTAAGCTTGCAAAAAAAAATACCATGCCATAGTTGATATGTTTTCATGTGAGAAAGAAGATTTGTGTCAACCTATCCATGTTCATGATAAAAATACCATAATGGATCAGTCACTTGCAGGGTATGCAGAAGAAAGGCATGAAGATGTGTTATCATTTGAGTTGCAGCCTATGAAAAACAAAAATCAGTCATCATGTGGGATTCCTAAAGAAGAAATAACTCTAGATCAGGAGGAGACACATAGCACACCATTGATTCATCAAGTTGATCACAAAATGGAAGAGATTACAATCATGGATCAGTCCATTAGGGATGCTGAAAGCATGTCTCCAAGGTTTGATACCTATTCTAATTTTTGCAACAGTAGCTCTAGTCATGTGGTATCATCCATTTCACATGAAGGTAACGAGGTTGTTGAGTCTTCTTATGATGGTACTCAGGTTAAGTGTGTTGCACATGAGATTTATATTGTGAATTCAAACCACAAAGGTTCTGATTGTGTTTACCCCACCTTGGAAGATGTGAAAAAGGCTCAAGAGACGTGCAATGGATGGTCACATAGAGCTAAGAAGGCCAAGATGCTTGCTGCTCAAGCAAGACAACAGTTACAAGAGGTCAAGGAAAGATGCAATCAGCTTGATAATGCAAGAAGACAAAAAGAGTCATACATTAGATTCTTATTTCTTTCAAGGGAAGAAAGTGAGGATGTTGAGCATACAAGGGAAGAGCTTCTTGAGGTAAGGCCACAAGAAGAGCATGTTGAGATGTGTGAAGAGGAAAAGAGTTATGATTTAGAAAACTTAGCTTGGTCTAGTTTGCATCATGAAGTTTATGACGTTCCTCTTTTAAAGAGCCCCTTAAAGGCTCCAAACAATGATGATTTTAGTTTCACACTTGATGGACCAGCCTCAAGTGTTATTTTCATTTGTGTGGAATGGAACATTATTGATTTTGGTTTGGTTAGTCATGCATCATCTACAATGGAAGGACAATTGTTAAGATCATATGAAGCATCTTGTCTTAAAGAGATGATTAGGGAGACTAACAGGCTGCTTACTAAGAAGATATTGCATTTTGATAATGTTTGGTTTGTTGGGCATACTACACCTTGGAGTTTGTTAGTAATGGAAAACATATCAGTTATAGAGATAGAAGTATGGATCAGATTTTGGGCAGCTAAGGCAGTTAATGGGACATGTTATATTCGTTTGAACACACCCCATGGACCAGCACCTTTAGAGGAGTCCCCTACCTTGGAAGGAGAGGCAAGAGAAGACCGCAAAAACATTGTGGAAAAGTATGAACATACTTCTGATTTTCTGACTTTGAACAGCACTTCTCTTTCATCTCATGAGTCAAACTTTGAACCTTGGGTTGGTTACATTCAAGTTGGGGTGTTCAAGTGTGAAGTTGATCCTTCCCTACTAAGAGTTGATGATATATTAAGTTGCATACCTAGTGGACCAGCCACAAAGAGCCCGTCTTTGTTGAGAATTAGAAACATCTCTCATTCATCAATGGGTTTATCACCTCTTCCATATGATAGGGCAGCGATGTACCTTTTGATTGAAGATTCAGACTTTTTAAATATTACATTGGGCTTTTAAGATCAGAATATAAGGGACTTCGTTGGTTACAGGGTTAAACAAAACATTTACTTAACAACCTTTAATGAAGGCACACTAATTTGTGGAAATATAGGTAAAGTTGCAGCAGCTGTTTGGAGGACTTGGAAAAGTATTCAACAAACTTTCCTTGCCGATGATTGGCTCATTTGTGAATTCCTAACAGCATTGGTTGTTGGTAGTAATTGTGGCTTCATTTGGAGTGAAGTTCTTAGTTGGTTAGATGAGGTATAGTTTCACAACAGCAACATAATGAGTATCAACATGGCGGAGGGATGTGTTAGTGCAAAGATTTGGGATCTTGGTATCAATATGTGTTGGGTATTTCTTCAGTGGATTCATGTTGAGTTGCTTCACTTTTGGTATACAGATGTTTACGTCAGAGTAGCACAGTGGTTGGGTGGAGCAACATTTCTCAGATCGGTATGGGATTCAAGAATTGATAATCCCACAATGTTGGGTACAAATGACACATGCTTTGGTTTTTCTCATGATGGCATACATACTTCATCTTCAAGTTTGTCATTTACATCCATTGATATGGTAGTGGTATCCTTGTTGATTGGTGATTCCATAGTCTTCGATTCCTTATGGACTAGTGGCTGTCCAAGCTGGAATCATTTACTACTTGACTTGGCATTGACTACATCCATGATTCAGTAGGAGGGCATTGAGGAGTGTTTCTTTGGGACATTTGTTATTTGGCATTGGTATGATGACGTCTATGATATCATTCGAGTTGCTGGTCAGAATTATAGCAGCATTGTTAGGTGGTCATGTGGGTTGGAATACTAGTTTATGGGAGTTCACTTTCACACCTTGTTGTTCTGCTTCATTGTATGTTTCATGGAGTGCGGCTGAGATACTTCTTCATCTCATTCAGTACATTTGGTATTTTGGTTTGAGATCCGGGCCCTGGTCTCATTGATACATTGGTGCTTCAGGGTCCTAATGAATTGCTTCACAACTTGTGGTTCACTAATATTTATATCAGAGTGACGAAGCGTCAACATGGTGGTTCCCTTTTGAGGCAGATTTGGAATCCTGGAATCACTTGGATTTGCAGTTCAATAGTTGAGGATGTGGAAGCCAATGTAGGCTTACTAGAGTTTCCGCCTTTAGTATTCCAATTTGGTTCTTTTGGAGAGCAGTTCATTGAGGAGCTGACAGAGTTGGTACAGAATTTGATTGCTCTTCCTTTAGGGTGTTTTTAGGAGGTTACTTGTTTGGGTGCAGTGCAAGACAATGTTTCTAGAAGATGGAACTACAAACCTTCCAGGATGGCTTGGGACCCTGGGATCATTCTTGGTTATGGTATGGACTTGCCTGATGTTTGTGGAGTTGGATTGACATTGCTTGAGGACAAGCAATCTTTGGGAAGGGAGGACTATCATGTCCCCAATTTCTGCCCTTCCTTAGTGACAACATTTCTAGTAGGGTTGGTCTATTATCTGGTTCCCATAGGCCAGCAGAGCGTAGAGGGAACCAACCCAGGGACTTTGAGAGTCATGCATGAGCTTCCCAAGAAGTTTGGAGCAGTAGACAACAGTTTTTTACAATTTAGGAGGGATTCCTAATTTGTAGGGATTGACTAGGAGTGGTCTAGGAGGCATTTTGAGACCTCGGCGAACGTTTTGGAGACTTAGAGTGCATCTCCTATTTTTTAGGAGGAACTCCTAGTTCAGTGACAGTTCTCTTAAAGGTGCATGCAGCAGGGGAGTCATTGGGACTCAATTTTGGTTGATTGGGGCTATCTCCTACTTTTTAGGAGCATCCCTAGATTTTAGGGATGGACTACCAGTTGACACATCTTGTCCGGCATTAGTCACAGACAGGTGACAAGGTCAGATTCATGTTTGATTGGTCATTTTGGGCCTTTTGGGAACATTTGGGAAATATTTTAATATATTTAAATATTTCCTAAATTGGTGATTAAATAAATTAAAATAAGGTTAATAATATAACCATTTTGGAGTAATAAGGGGATTGTGGCTTCAGTTGATCAGGTACACCTATGTGTTGTAGCTCGTTGGAAAGGTCTCGAATTATTATACATGATTTTTACTATTTGTAGACTTTTTGGTGCCTTCAGCTATGGAATTTTAATAATGTTTTTTCTATAGCATGGATGACTTTAATTGGAAAAATGTTATTTTATTATATTTTATTTAAAAGGCAAAGTGTAATTTTCCTTTAGGGTTCGATTTACAGTTGGAAGGGGATATAAGGAGATGGAGACCTAATTTCTTATTATCTTTTGCATATTGAAAAAATTGTTTTTGTGAATTGGCTCTGAGAGAGCAATTCTTCATCTGGGTCGCAAACCCCAGGTTTTGGATTGGCTGGGACGTAGCCCTCAACAGTTATTGGCATTGGATTCTACAGATAGTGTGCGTTGCTATCAGGGATAGAGTACGCCATTCTTTATTGTGGATTCAGGTTGCAAATTTATGTTTTAGCGTTGCAGATTGATTCTTTCAGCTGGGACGTGATCCTTGTAGTCTTAGGGCCGCCATTTGTAGCAAGTACACCCCACGTGGAATATAGGGAATGCTTGTATTCAACCTCAGATGTATCCTTGATTCATGCTCATTATTCACCATCCAGTTTGGCATCATTGTTGGATGTAAGCTCCTTGGAACTGCATTGGATTTATTATTTGGCTTTATAAATCAGAAATTTGCTTGGTATGATTTATAGCAATTCTGATTTGCTCTATGCTCTTATTTATTTTCAGTCTCCTTTCATGTTTATTGTTCATTATTCATTGCTATTGTGAAAACTATCAAAAAACACAAAACAAAAACAAAACCTTCTGCAACTTCTGTCTATTCTCAAAGACCATCAAAGAAATCACAGGAAAATATAGTTTATTAATTTAAAAACTACTGCAGATCAGCAAGGGCATCCATCAAGGATCTTTCAAAGAATGCAATAATAAACTTGCAAATTTACTTCTAATAGATGAAATATGGATTGCAGCTCTCTAGAAATAATCCAATTTACTCGCAAGTTCATAAATACATGCTCCTTGCTTATGATCGCAAGTGCTATAAAACCTGATTGCTGCCCTCAAATAATTGATTGCAGCCTTCCACAAAGTCTAAAATCGCTGCCAAATACAGGGATGACAGCCACAGTACATTCCTCTTTAATCACGCCAAATAACAAAAAATAATGGTGTTCCAAATCACAAATTTTCTAGCCACAATGAAATTCCTAGGTACAGTACATAATAGTCGAGGAATTCTATAATTTAATTAAGACAATTCTCAGAATTAATTCACAATACCTCAGCTGTGAATTACCAGGCACTTTTTAATTCCAAACCCTTACACTTCGGCAAGGGCAAAAAAACGGCAAACTCAGAAACTCTTTGCAGGCAATAAAAGAAAATAATGAATTGGATGCTTTACTCACCAAATGGGCTCATATTTATAATCTCCAAATGGTGTTAGCCGATTGGATGGTTTCGGCGGTGTTTCGGTATTCTGTAGCCGACGGTCCGGCAGTGTTTCTGAATTCTGTAGCCGACGGTCTGGCGGTGTTTCTGTATTTTGTAGCCGACGGTCCGGCGATGTTTTGGTATTCTATAGCTGACGGTCCGGCGGTGTTTCGATATTCTATAGCCGACGGTCCGGCGGTGTTTTGTATTCTGTAGCCGATGGTCCGACGGTATTCTGTAGCCGACGGTCCGGCAGTAAATAATTTGTAGCGGATAGAATAATTGTGGCCGACGGACTCCTTCGGGAAGGTTCGGCGGTAGTATTTATAGCCCGTCTGGGATCATTGTAAATCATCAATTGTTTTTACTATTGCAAATATAATTTTGCTGTTTGTGTCCATTGTCTATATGCGTTCATTTTCTGTACCTGTACGGTAAACAAATGGCACAAAGTTTCCCAAATGAACTTCACTTAAGAAGCTTCCCACACACAACATAAAACATAATAAAGTGCCATTATAAACTAATTTATTAGTTGCTTTTGGCTCCGAAAATGACCTTTTCCACCATAACTTCAAATTCTGACATGTAAGGCTATTGTTTCTTGCTCCCATGATTTAAAAAATTTCGTCCCGGTTCCAATGCGCTATGATATTGAGGTGACCAACCAACAACACCAACAAAAATAACAACCTTAGCATATTTAGATGAATAATAATAATAATTCACCCGTCTTGTGAAAACAACTAAAGAAGCATCAGAGTCAAAATTTAACAACACCAAAGTGATCCTGATGATGAAAGACGATGAATGAACTTGGCGGGGTGACTCACTATAAATAGACACTCCCTCCAAGATTCTTGAAGCTCAAACCGAAATCTGAAAATAAAAACTAAGAGTATCCTCCAACTCCTCTGACTCAATTGAGCTCATCGAAACCAATAGATTGACTTACTATAAATAGTAAATCCCTCAAACGGAGCCAAAACACACCATAGGCTGTTGGAAAGCCTATAACCACACAACTAAGACCCTCAAATCCTATTGTCAGCTCACAAGGCTCGTGATGGTGAATTGACTTGGCCAACTGCAGGAACTTGCTAAAAATGGGGACATTACATTGGACTATGCAGTTATTATAGATGATTTTTGAAAGGGTTCTCTAAGATTACCAACCCATTATAGACTGAACTAGAAAAGATGCCTTTGCATGGAACGAAAAAGCACAACAATCATTTGATGAACTAAAAGAAACCATGAGTTCTTGTCTAGTATTGGCTATACTTGATTTTACAATACCCTTTGAGCTATAATGTGATACATCAGGAGATGGGATCGAGCAGTCCTCATGGAAAAGAAACATCCCATAACATTTGAGAGTTGTAAACTCTCAGAAATAGAAAAACATTATTCTATGTATGATAAAGAAATGTTGGTAATCATGCATGCCTTAGCCAAGTTTTTGCAATACCATGTATGTATGTATGTATGCATGCATGCATATTTGTAGGTTAAAAGTTTAAAATACAACATAGCAACATATAATCAACAAAACTACCATAAACTTGATTGTCAGTTCAAAGATAAATGACGACTATTATAAATGATTGATTTTTGAAACTTTGAGTTCCATTTAGCAATCACATAAAAGTGATTTGAGGAAGAATATAGACCGTACGACAATAAACACTGCAAGACCATACCATACCAAAACAATTGAGCATGCATGATGAGCATAGTTGTGGCAAGGATGCACAAGACCTGATGGTTTTTTCGGACTAGCTAGTGCCCTCCTTGTTATGTTGACGTGTAATCTCTTTATATGATGCCTTTCTCTAATTGGTACTATCCTGTCCTTGTACTTCATGGTTAGACGTGGTCGGCAGTTACATCTTCCCTAAGTCAACGTTTTATTTGCAATATCACCTCCTTTATTGGAATGCTCAGTAGGGTCTGCTGATTGTACATACAATTACAGGATTGCCAAACTACTTGTGCCTTTTTCCAAAGACTGATGGGGTTGACCCGTACTCCTTGTACCATCTTCTATCCACGTGGATGTTTGTTGGGAATGTTTTTCCTTTAAACCTCCCCGCGATATCTTCTAAATGCCTATCTTTTTCTCACCCCGTCGTGTCCTCACCACTCATTTTTATGAGTGGGTTTGAGGGGTTGTGTCCTTATGGGACTTATAATGGTGGGACCCACCCTTTTATTTAATTCACGCTTTACAATGTTTCATTTAATCATAGTATAGTGTATAGAATATTAGAATTTATCACTTCATTCCATTAAATATAATTATTTAATATAGTTATTTTCCTATTATTTTTATAATAGTATCATATTGGTTTATATAATAAGTCAAATGATGAAAGATACTTAAGAATGTATTTTACATTTATTCATATGTCATTTAGGGGTTATGACAGATTCCCATCCTTCATTGCATCTGAAGAGTAAGTTCTTTCTGTTCAACCCATCATGTTTCCTCTTGAGTTCCCTTCTGCATTTATGGTTGGGATCTCATAGTTCATCACATTGGCGACATAGCTCCTTTCTTTAAAATTCCCTTCTATAGTTTCCTTTATGAGAATTCTTGAAGTGTGTGTTTGAGGCATGGTTCTTGGATCTATCTTTTGTTGCGTGTGTGTCAAATTTCACTGCCTTTTGGATTGCCTCTTCTAAGTTTTCTAGTTCTAGGGCACCTATTATCCTTTTGATTTATTCTTTTAATTCATCTACAAATAAATAGTTGTCCTTCTTAAGAGACTTTAGGTACCATGGCTGACAATCTTTTAAACTCAGTAATGAACTCCTACGACCATTGACCCTTCTTGTCTAAGTTGAGTTAATTTATTGAAGTAACATTGTGGGTTTGTCCCATCAAATCACTTTGAGTTTTTGTATTAATTCATTGTAACTATTTATTTGTTTATGGCCTTGGTTGATAAGATCATGTTGCCACCATTCTTGTGTTACCTCTATTAAATGGAGCATTGTGAATTTCATGGGGCTTCCTTTTCTCATGGGGCTTAATGAAAGATAGGTGTAAACATTTGCACCCATAAACGTGTTGTAGTTTTCCTCGATCCTTTGAATTTGGGAAGACATTATTTATCTCCTCTCTTAGTTCCTTTTCTTGTGTTGTTTACCTCTTTTCATTAGAATTTTCTTTCATCTTGGCATCACAATAGTATTTAAAAGATTTTTCCTTCCTAAGTTCACGATTGATTCTGGAATACACATTTACAATAGCATCAATATCATTCATGTCATGATTATTTCTCTCTTCTTGTTCGTGTTCCTCATCATCTAGGAAAGAGGGTCTTGTTGATCTTATAGCTAGTATTCTTGATTGGTTATTATTATTCCTAGATTGATTTGAGTTCGTATCTCTTCCATTTTTACTCATATTAAGAATTACTTCAAGGTAGAGTCGATTTATCTCACTTTGCTCAATGACAGCTTGGGTAATTCTTTCGTTTTTCTTTATTGGAGCTTGAGTAGTTTGGGTTGTTTGTTCCATGAATGCTCTCAATTCATTTCTCATTTGACTGTTCATGGTGGTGGTAAGTTTTGTCCTTTGTCTATTTAATGTTCTTTGAGTCCTCTCGTTACTTTGCATTAACTACTTCCCATAGGATGACAGGAAGGATTCTCTGATACCACTTATAATGTCCCCACTTGAGATTCACCCTTAATTGCTCCTAGTTCCCGACATGGGGTTTGGACTGCACTTGTGAAGGGACACTTATAGCATTTCTCCTAACAATTCTCCAATATAATTGTTTAGTGAGTTCTTGATAGTTTTATATATTATAGTAGATGTGATTGTCCCTTAATATCATTCGTAGCTATATTTAATAATCTATATTGATTTGGTTGATACTTTAATTATTTTTCCATTAATCCACAAATATATTTGTTGTGCCCTAATCTTTGAACTCCCCTTGGAATTAAGGCTTACTTTTTATACTAGATAATAAATTCACTCTTACTCCTTATGTTTTATAGCTACCTCTAATATGACACCTTCTTACACATCTTTATCCCTTATTTGTACTTAGAATATAGCTTGTTCCGCTCTATTAGTGCCCTCTCATAATTTTCCTTGATATATTTCCTTTTCTAAGATCGTTTCACTAAGTTTGTTCAACCCCAATTATCCTTTGTGGCAGTTGCCTTTTTCTTAATGTTCCCTTGAGGCGGTCTCCTTTCTATGTCCGTATAATCTTGTTGCTCTTTTATATACTCATTAACATAATAACAATATCATGTAGGGTGGCGATGACTTAGATGATTTTTCCTTAGATATTATTGTAGCTCTCTATGATGGCCCTCGTCCTTTTTAGTTTCTATCTTCCTCCCTTTTCAATCTTTATACCTCTTTATACATACATTGCTACCAAATATCCTCCTATTTTGATGCCTTTATCCCTTTTGAAGGCTCTTTATTGATGCAGGAGCATCGTGGGTCGCCTTGTAATCTTGCACTCTTGTTCATTCTACCAGTTGCTGCCGAGTTCCAGTTATTGCTGAGCATTTAGTTGATGCCGAGTTCTTAGTTGCTGCCGAGTGATCCTTTGGTTGCCAAGTGATCCTTTGATTGCCGAGTGATCCTTTGGTTGCCGAGTGATCCTTTGATTGTCGAGTGATCCTTTGGCTGTCGAGTTCTCTGTGGTTGTCGAGCGTTGGAGGATGCTAAGTTCGTAGTAGCTGCCGAGTGATTCCTTTGGATGCCGAGTTCATGTGGATGTTGAGTGCCAGTATTTTGCGAAGTCTTCATTTGCCAAGTAGTCTGTGTTTGGTTCCAGTTTGGGCGAACCTTTGTTGCATTTAATTTTAGTATAGGTAGTTATTGTGAGCCGACTTGTGGTTGTGCATGAATTTAATGTAAGATTTAATATTGTGATAGGCTGACCTGTGGTTGCGCATGTATTTAAGGAAGTCTAGGATTAAGTTTTAGGTAGAACAAAGGGGATTAGAAAGGAGGCAATATGTGTCTGGATGTGGGAACATGAAGTTAGATTGTGAATTTGAAAGTTGTATATTGTAATTGGCTGAAAGTTGAAACTCAAAAGGCCTTACAGCTGGGAATGTATGCTGAATATCCGATAAATCCATAAGTGTTTTCGCTCCATTTTCCTTGATGTTGTTCTTGTGTTGTGTTTCCTGTTGTGTTAACTCTTGCAGGGTGGTTTGGATAGCTGGGTGCGCCTTTGGCCCTAGTTATTCTCTCTCTTCCTTGCATGAGGTGGTATCAGAGCAGATGTTCGTCCTTGTGGTGATTGGATCGTGTAGAACCCTAAGTGAATTTGGTTGTGGGGTAGCAGATCTACGGATTTGACCTATAACTTGCAGAGGGTTATGATCTTGCAAAAACCTGATTTATAAAGATGGTTTGAGGGAGAGGAAATGTTGATAATGCAATATTAGATACATTGAGACAAATTGCAGCTAGATTAGATGCTGTGGAGACAACCCAGAGGAGAGGAGCACATCTTGATGATGTAAGTGATGATGAAATAGTAGCACTAAACCCTAATCCAAAACTTGAAGAAGAGCAAGATGAAGCAAGGTTGTTGAGAGTGTTGTCCATGGTAAATTCAAAGCCTGCTATAGAAGTTGTTCTTTATGATGGAAAATTGGACACCAATGTTGTGTTGGATTGGATCTCTGAAATGGAGAAGTTCTTTGAGTATGAAAATACTCTTGATAATAGGAAGATGAAGATTGTAGTTACTAGGTTGAAATGTCATGTTTCACTGCAGTGGGATCATTTGAAAACTAATAGACAAGGGAGAGGAAAGGAGAAGATCAGAACTTGGGTGAAGATGGTAAGCAAAGTGAAAAACAAATTCTTTTTTGTTGATTACCAAGTTAGCTTGTTGAGAAAGATGCAAAATTTGAGGCAAAGAAACATAAGTGTAGAGGAATATACTGAGGGATTCTATAGATTGGACATCAGATATAGATATGTGGATGATGATGTTGAGAAAATAGCAAGGTACATAAATGGGTTGAGATTTGGAATTCAAGATGAAATAAGTTTTTTGAAATTGGAAAGTGTGGAGGAAGCATATCAATATGCCTTGAAAGCTATAGAGATCTTGACAGAGAAGCATGAACAAAGACAAGGGTAGAGGTGCTAGATTCTACAAAGGCAGAGGTAGATCTTATAGTGAAGGTGGCAGATTTGACAATTATGTGCAAGATAAAGGCAAATCTGAATGGAAGAATGATGACAAAGGCAAGAATGAGTGGAAAGGTGGTGATTCTTATCGAGGTGGTACTGGTTCTTATTGACAAAGAGGTAATTCTTATTCTAGAGGTGGTTTTCATGGTAATTGTTTTAGATGTGGTTAAGAAGGACATATATCTTTTGAATGTAGATCCTCTGAAAGTAGGAAAGCTAACAGAAATGTTGTGATTCAAGGAGATGATGAGGGTTCACCAAATGGACCTAAGGCTGGTGAAAATTTGATGGTGAGAAGAACCTTATGTAACAAGGGAAGTGATGAGGAACCTATTTTAGGAAGAAATTTTTTCAAGACCAGATATAAGATGGCTGGAAAATGCTGCAAGGTGATCATTGATAGTGGAGGTTCTACAAATTTGGCATTAGAAGAGCTGGTTACAAAGTTGCAGTTGTAGAGGCTGAAACATCCCAAACCCTATCATGTTTCATGGATCAAAAATGAGCATAAGGTATTGGTAAGTGAACAATGTATTGTGAAGTTCAAGATAGGGTATTACTTTGATGAAGTTCTGTGTGATATTATGCCTATGGATTGTTGTCATATTTTGTTGGGTAGACCTTCGCAATATGATAGATATGCTATACATGATGGAAGATTGAATCAATATACTCTTTGGGTGAATGGGAAGAAACAAATATTGTTGTCTTTGATTGAAAGTCCAGATGAGGATAGTTGTATTGCAGTAAAAGTTTGCATGGTTAATGGAAAGCAATTTGAAAAAGAAGTGAAAAAGAATCAAGTTTGTTTTGCTATAGTTCCTAAAGGATCGAGTGTTGGTAGTAATGACCGAGTAGTAGAAGCTGGTAATGACCGAGTGACAATAGATTAGTGGTAGCTGAGTACCAAAAGAGATTACAAAATTGCTGAATAAGTATATTGTTGCTGAGGATATTCCTAATGGTTTACCATCAATAAGAAGTATAAGTCATTGTATGGATTTGATTCCTGGAGCTAGTTTGCCTAACAAAGCACCATATAGATTGTCTCATACAGAGAATGAAGAACTTAACAGACAAGTGCATGAATTGTCAGAGAAAGGTTTGATCAGAGAAAGCTTGAGTCCATGTGCTGTACCTGTTGTATTAGCACCTAACAAGAATGGAGAATGGAGAATGTGTACTGATTCCACAACTATTAACAAGATCACAGTGAAATATAGATTTCCTATGCCGAGGATAGATGACATAATGGATTGTTTGAGTGGAGCAAAGTATTTTATCAAGATTGATTTAAAGAGTGGCTATCATCAGATCGGTATCAAAGAAGGTGATGAATGGAAAATTGCTTTCAAGATAAAAGATGGTTTGTATGAATGGTTGGTTATGCCTTTTGGTTTGACTAATGCACCTAGTACTTTCATGAGGTTGATGAATGAAGTTTTGAAAAGATTCTTGTGTAAGTTTGTGATTATTTATTTGGATGATATTCTGATATTCAGTAAGACTAAGGAATAACTCCTTGAGCATGTTAGATAAGTATTACAGAGATTGAAAGAGGAGAAGCTACTAATTAATTTGAAAAAATTTTCTTTTATGCAAGAGGAGATTGTGTATTTGGGATTTGTGATTTCAGTTGATGGTTTGAAGATGGATCCTGAGAAGGTTAAAGCTATTTTGGAATGGCCTACACCTGAGAATGTGGGTGAGGTAAGATCATTTCATGGTTTGGCTAGTTTCTACAGAAAGTTCATAAGAAATTTCAGTTCTATTTGTAATGCTATGACTGAGACAATAAGGGGAGATAAAAAAGAATTCAACTCGACAGATGGAGCTAATAAGAGTTTTGAGACTTTGAAACAAAAAGTTGCTGAGTTGCCTGCATTGGCTTTACCTGATTTCAATAAGATATTTCAAGTTGAATGTGATGCTAGTGGTAGTGCAATAGGAGCTGTATTGAGTCAAGAAGGTAAACCTGTTGCTTTCTTTAGTGAAAAGCTGAATGATGTTAAAAGGAAGTACTCTGTATATGATCAAGAATTTTATGCTATTGTTCAAGCCTTGAAGAAATGGAGACATTATTTGATTCCTAAGGAGTTTGTGTTGTATATTGATCATAAAGCTTTACATACTTGGGAAGTCAACATAAATTGAATCAGAGACATATGAAATGGGTTGAATATTTGCAGAGTTTTACAATTGTGATTAAGCATAAAAGTGGAGTTGCTAACAAAGTTGCTGATGCATTGAGTAGAAGATGGTCTTTGTTGACTGAGATGAATGTTGAAGTTTTTGGTTTTGATAAAATGAAAGAGTTGTATGATATTGTCATGTCCCCTTTTCAAATAATTTAAAAAAAAAGAAAATCTTTGCTAAGGCAGGCAGGCCCAAGAAAGTGAAGTTTCGGAAAAAGGGAGTTAATCTTTGGAAACCGTTGGACTAATAAATGATAATTATTATTAAAATATGTTTCATTAACCTCTCTTGGACGTGAGTTACAGTTATGCCCTTTTTAAAGAGGTTTGGAGGCATTTTGGGGGGATTCCAGACTTGATTTTCGCTCATTCTTTGTTATTCTTCAGAGGCTGCCAAACCTGTGGAGAAGGAGACCCAAGAACGGGAGTTTGCAGGTTTCCAGGGAGACCCAAGAACGGGAGTTTGCAGTTTTCCAAGAAGGCTAAGGACGGGAGTTTGAAGCCATTCCATGTGCATGCTCATACAGAGTTTGCCTTTGTGCTGAACAGTGCAGATTTGTGAGTTTCCGGGTGTATTTTTGTAAGAGTTTGGTGTTTCCGGTTGAGTATTTCATATCAGTTTTGGTTGCTGCTGTATTTTAGACTTTAAGCTATTAAAATAGATCTGAATATATATATTGGGACGTGATTAAACTTCTGAGATAGATTATTAGTGTTCTTGTGGTGTTTCCGGGCATATTTTGTGCTATTTCGGGAGCCCGATGAGCATAGTTTTGGTCCTACATTTTTGAGCTGTTGTGTAAAGGCTATACGGATCTGGAAATGTCAATTTGTAGGCTGTTATGCTGCTGAAAGTTCTGTAAAAATTTCCATTTTCAGATTTATTAGTAATTGGTGAAGCTGTGAAGCTTTTGGCACAATTTCTGGCATACCCGATTTGGGGTTTCTTGAGAAATTTGGAGGATCTTTGTGATATTAGTTGTTTGATCTTAAAGATCTGATTAAAGGTTGGAAATATCATGTAAAATCAGAAAAGGGACATTTCAGTGGTATCAGAGCCATGATCTTGCCAGCCTGAGGGTTTGTAGAAGTTGCAGGTCAGTTTTGACAACTACCCAGATCTTGCATTTCAGTTTTGAGAACTACCCAAATCTTGCATGTCATAATTTATGATTGCATGTTGCTTCTAATCAGTTGCATGTCAAAATTTATGGTTGCATGCTACTTCTAATCATTTTCATGTTAGTTCTTGGTGAATTTGGTGGTTGTAGAAGTTTGCATTTCAGTTTTGACAAGTACCCAGATCTTGCATATCAGTTTTGACAACTACCCAGATCTTGCATGTCATAATTTGGTGGTTGCATGTTTCTAATCAGTTGCATGTCCAAATCTATAGTTTCATGCTACTTATAATCATTTGCATGTTAGTTCTTGGTGAATTTGGTGGTTGTAGAAGTTTGCATTTCAGTTTTGACAACTACCCAGATCTTGCATGTCATAATTTGGAGGTTGCATGTTGCTTCTAATCAGTTGCATGTCCAAATCTATGGTTGCATGCTACTTCTAATCATTTGCATGTTAGTTCTTGGTGTTTGAAGAAGTTATATCCTATTGGGGTTACACTCTACTTTATCCAGAATGGACAGGTATAGTACAGAGTCTCAGAGGGAACAATCTTGGACAATTGATAGCCAGAGTCAAAATAATAGAAAGGATGGTTATTTAGACATTCGAGATAAACTTATGAAAATAAGCCATGACATGTCTAAACAGTTGGTTGAGCACCACCGTATAAATGACATGTTATCTGACCCAGCTAAGGTGGATAAGTTGACTGGATTTCTATTTGGCAGATTTTCTCACAGGACAGATGACACAATTTCCAAGAACTTGCATGAGGAGTTTGAGAAACTAGCTGATAGCCAGGTAGAGGTCTCAGATTCTACTCTGCCACAGGAGGTGGTGGGAAAGGATATTACACAGATTGATAGTAACGGTCAACTTGATACTCAAATTGAGACAATTGTTTACAGGTTGTCAAAAGGTGATGCCACAGGTATTCAGGATGGTATAGTTACAACAGGCAGTGACAACAGTGTAGTGGGTTCAGATGATGATTATGAGGATGTTGTTGTGCAGGATGGTGAGATACCTGGTAGAGATGAGCAGACATTGAGCATTCATGACTTTGCTGAGAAAGAGTACCAGGCACAGTTAGATGCTTCATCACATGAGGTTGAGGCTGGTAGTACTTCACATGATTTGTCCAGCCAGCTGAAGGTGAACCAAGATAGTATTGTGACTTCATTATCTCATCATGACAGGTATGTGGAGTTAGTTGGTATTGGTCATATTACTCAGGTGAGGAGTTTGCTTGAGTTACCAGTTGATTCTAGTTTACGGATATGGACTCGAGATTGTTATATTGGCATTTGGGATTCAGTTGACTGGATATCTTTAACACTTTTTGGTAGCAGTGTTTGTTTGGGTGCTATCATGGATTTGATTAGCAGATTACATGGTGTTGTCTTTTCTTGTGCCAGTATCTTGTCTGATGTTGGTATTAGTTTTTATACACCAATGTTGGGCCTTGTTCATATATCCAGTCGGCCATACTTGTTGGAATGTGTTGATGATATTTCATATTTGGCAGTGTGTATAGATGAGTCCCAGGATCATATTGGCATTGATGACATCCAGAAGGATGCAATGGGCAATTTTGAAGACTTAGTTTCCTTGGGTATAGAGGAGTTGGACAGAAATGCTAATGTTTTTGATACTCTGTATGTTGATATGAGTTTTAGATTTGATTCACAGGATATGGATGGTAATACTCTAGAGACTAGTAACTTTGAGGATACTCCTTTAGACAGT
The DNA here is from genome assembly GCA_028749045.1 of Cupressus sempervirens. NCBI lineage: Eukaryota > Viridiplantae > Streptophyta > Pinopsida > Cupressales > Cupressaceae > Cupressus > Cupressus sempervirens. Next base: position 1,054,098,488 of record CM053785.1, read on the forward strand.
GCATCAGAGGAGGTTTGTAGGAGACAGTCAAGCCAGTGCCATCATGTGTCTAATCAGTTGAGAGTTAGTGACCAAGACATTGCTATCACTTGCCAACATTTCGATGCTGCTCGTCAGTTGTTAGCAGTTTATGGATGGGGTTCTCCTACTAGTGATGAGCAGGGAGGCAGTTATCTTTCCTTGACAGAGTTCCACTCTTTATGGGAGGCTATCCAGATTCTGAGACAGGATTATATGCAGTTGGTAGCCGACAGAGATTATCTTATGAAGTGGGGCAGTACAGCATATGATGCATTGTTGGCCAAGGAAGATGAGGTGAGTGAGATTACTGAGCAGCTTGTGGTGACTTCTGAGATTCTTGAGAGTACACAGTTGGCTTTCAAGGAGTCACAGTTTCATTTGGCTAAGGTGACCATGGAGTTAGAGCGACTACAGTCTTCACCTGATTCTATACAGTCACAAGCAGTGGTGTTTGGTGATCCGAGGATGTCCATGGCCGAGATTGTCAGAGACAGTGGAGATGGGGATGCATCCATTCTTGATACTAACATTGGAATATCAGGTTCATTCCCACTAGAGTTAGGTTCAATTGAGTTGGGTGTTGTAGCAGATTGTTGTATGCCTGACATGGTGGTGACCTCTAGTACTAATGGCACGAAGACTAGAGATGTTGTATCAAAGACCATGTGTGACATTGGTGAGCTGATAGTTGGCATGGTTCCTACTAGTAATACTACTCCCTTCGCAATGTCTTCAGAGGTAGTAGTCAGTTCCAATTTGGTTAATGATCGATTGCAGTTAGTTACATCTGGATTGCAGTCTGAGCCACTGACTGAGATTGGTGCATTCTATCGGCATTACACTGTGAGGTATGCTCATCTATCTACCTTTGATGACCATGTTGATGAGATGATGATACAGAGATGTACTTTGGTTCCTAGTGCTTATCATCAGTTATGGGACAATTTGATGCCTCAAGATGAGAGTTATGATGGGCATGACATGGCGATAGGTTCTACAGTTGACAGCTTGATAATACATGACTTAGAGCAGGAGTTTCAGAGTGATGCTTCAGCAGGGTATGTACATCAGTTAGCATTTGATCCTTGTGCTGAGGAGTTGATGGTAGACAAATTTGGTTTGGATTCCATTTCTTACTCTTTATCTTGTAATGTCTTTTCACCATCAGCAGTGTATGGGAGTTATGGTTATGAGATAGTGGCCGATGATTTGCAGAGTTGTGTTGACTGCAGGAGTTGTACAGTGTGTGGATTCTCCATACTTGGTACAGTTTCATTCAAGAGGGTTCACCATTGTTTCAGAGTTGGATTGTACATTCCATATAGGCCAGTGGGATGCGTTGATGGTATTTACTGTGTTGGTAGTTTGATTTGTCCACTTTACTTGGGTTCTGATGTTCTAAGAGTTTGTGCCTCATGGGTTTTTGTTTGTGGTAGTGGTGATTTCGGAGTTTGGTTGAGCTATAATTGTCAATTTGATTATGGATTCCTCTTGGTCATATTGCAAAGGATATTGCAGGAGCCTATGTTAATTGGTAGTAGTATAGTTCATGACTACATTTGGGATCCAGGTGGATTGATTGGTTTATTGTTCAGCCATTGCTTGAGGACAAGCAATGATTGGGAGGGGAGGACTTGTCATGTCCCCTTTTCAAATAATTTAAAAAAAAAGAAAATCTTTGCTAAGGCAGGCAGGCCCAAGAAAGTGAAGTTTCGGAAAAAGGGAGTTAATCTTTGGAAACCGTTGGACTAATAAATGATAATTATTATTAAAATATGTTTCATTAACCTCTCTTGGACGTGAGTTACAGTTATGCCCTTTTTAAAGAGGTTTGGAGGCATTTTGGGGGGATTCCAGACTTGATTTTCGCTCATTCTTTGTTATTCTTCAGAGGCTGCCAAACCTGTGGAGAAGGAGACCCAAGAACGGGAGTTTGCAGGTTTCCAGGGAGACCCAAGAACGGGAGTTTGCAGTTTTCCAAGAAGGCTAAGGACGGGAGTTTGAAGCCATTCCATGTGCATGCTCATACAGAGTTTGCCTTTGTGCTGAACAGTGCAGATTTGTGAGTTTCCGGGTGTATTTTTGTAAGAGTTTGGTGTTTCCGGTTGAGTATTTCATATCAGTTTTGGTTGCTGCTGTATTTTAGACTTTAAGCTATTAAAATAGATCTGAATATATATATTGGGACGTGATTAAACTTCTGAGATAGATTATTAGTGTTCTTGTGGTGTTTCCGGGCATATTTTGTGCTATTTCGGGAGCCCGATGAGCATAGTTTTGGTCCTACATTTTTGAGCTGTTGTGTAAAGGCTATACGGATCTGGAAATGTCAATTTGTAGGCTGTTATGCTGCTGAAAGTTCTGTAAAAATTTCCATTTTCAGATTTATTAGTAATTGGTGAAGCTGTGAAGCTTTTGGCACAATTTCTGGCATACCCGATTTGGGGTTTCTTGAGAAATTTGGAGGATCTTTGTGATATTAGTTGTTTGATCTTAAAGATCTGATTAAAGGTTGGAAATATCATGTAAAATCAGAAAAGGGACATTTCAGATATTGACCTTGATTTTTCTGAGGCATGGAGAGAGTGCAGAGCACCAAATTTAATAAATCACATAGGTTAGTATGATGAGTATTTCATTCAAGAAGGTATGTTGTTTGAAGGTATATAATTGTGTATCTATAGAAGTTCTATAAGAGTTAATTTGATCAAGGAAAAACATAGTAGTGGATTAGTTGGAAATTTTGGAATTGATAAGACATTGAGTTTGCTGAAAGAGAAGTATTATTGGCCACAAATGTATAATGATGTTCAAAAATTTGTGAAGAGTTGTGGAGTTTGTCAAGTTGCAAAAGGAGTAAGTCAAAATATTGGTTTGTATACACCTATTGTTGTTCTTTAGAAACCTTGGAGTGACATGAGTATGTATTTTGTTCTTGGATTGCCAAAAACAGTGAAGGGGTATGATTCTATATTTTTTGTGGTGGATAGATTTTCTAAGATGGCTCATTTCATAGCATGTAAGAAGACAACAGATGCTGAGCATGTTGCTAAACTTTCTTTTAAAGAGATTCTGAGATTGCATGGATTACGAAGAAGCATTATTTCTGACAGAGATAGTAAGTTTGTTGGTTATTTTTGGAAGACTTTGTGGAAGAAAATGGATACTGAGTTGAAGCTTAGTTCTACATTCCATCCACAGATAGATGGACAGACAGAGGTTGTGAATAGAAGCTTGGGTAATTTGCTGAGATGTTTAGTTGGAGATAAGCTAAGTAATTGAGAAGTAGTGTTAGCACAAGCTGAGTTTGCATATAATATTTCTGTGAATAGGAGTACAGGGAAGACACCTTTTGAGATTGTTACTGGAATGCAACCTAAAGGAGTATCATATTTGAGGGATGTTATTGGTGAAGAAAAGAGAAGTGATGCAGGGGAGGCATTTGCTGATTTTATGGAGTCTTTGCATAAGGAAGTGAAGTTGAGGTTGGAACAAAGTAATTAGAAGTATAAGGAGAATGCTGATAAGTCTAGAAGACATTATGATTTTGAAGTTGGTGATGAGGTGATGGTTCATTTGAAGAAAGGAAGATTTCTTGTTGGAACGTACAGTAAGATGAAGATGAAGAAGTTTGGACCTTGTAAGATCTTGAAGAAGTTTGTTAGTGGGAATGCTTATGAAGTTGAGTTTCTTGATGATATGGATATATCTCCTATATTCAATGTTGCTGATTTATATAAGTATCATGAGTCAGATGATGAAGTTGTCGTATCAAATGATTATCCTAAGAAGTAGATTGAAGAAGTTGAACAGATATTGGAGCAAAGAGTTAGTAAGAGCACAAGAGGAAAAGATTACTATGAATATTTGGTGAAGTGGAAGAACAGACCTAGTGAAGATGCCTCATGGATTTCTCAATCTGAGTTGGATTCAACTCAGGTTGTGATATCTCAATGATTCAAGAGAATCATTTCTTCCAACCCTAGTTGTTTGATGTAGGAGCATCCTGGGTTGCCTTGTAATCCTGCACTCATGTTCATTCTGCCAGTTGTTGCCGAGTTCCAGATATTGTTGAGCATTTAGTTGATGCCGAGTGATCCTTTGGTTGCCGAGTTCTCCGTGGTTGCCAGGCGTTGGAGGATGCCAAGTTCATAGTAGCTGCCGAGTGATTTCTTTGGAAGCCGAGTTCGTGCGAATGCCGAGTGCCATTATTTTGCGAAGTTTTCATTTGCCGAGTAGTCTGTATTTGGTTCGAATTTGGGCCGACCTTTGTTGCGTTTAATTTTAGTATAGGTAGTTATTGTGAGCTGACTTGTGGCTGTGCATGAATTTAATGTAAGATATAATTTTGTGATAGGCTGACCTGTGGCCGCACAAGTATTTAAGGAAGTCTAGGATTAAGTTTTAGGTAGAATAGAGGGGATCAGAAAGGAGGCAATATGTGTCTGGATGTGGGAACTTTAAGTTAGATTGTGAATTTGAAAGTTGTATATTGTAATTGGCTGAAACCCAGAAGGCCTTACAACTGGGCATGTATGCTGAATATTCAATAAATCCATAAGTGTTTTCGCTCCATTCTCCTTGGTGTTGTTCTTGTGTTGTGTTTTCCATTATGTAGGCTGGTTTGGATAGCTGGGTACACCTTTAGCCCTAGTTATTCTCTCTCTTCCTTGCATCATTTATATCCTTTAATATCTATTATTTTTTTTGTGTTTTCTGCCCCCTACCTCATGCCATATTTACAAGATTCACAATTATGGCTAGTATCTTCTCCCTTCCTGTGGGTGTAGGCTAGTAATAAAGTAATTAGTGAATAAATTAGATCTGTTATGAGATATGTTGTATTGAATAGTGATGACGATTGGTGTCCTTAACCACATCTCTAGTGCTTTATGTAGGGATGAGTGGGAACTTGGGAGGTATGGTAATATTGGTGATGTAATCCGTTGGTACAATCAATAAATTGATATTTTGCCTTTGTGGTGTGATTCTTATGTATTGTTGTGTATGTTATTGATTTGGTACTCTAGCTGCATCAGTACATAGTTTGTATATGACTTCCATACTTGGCTTAAGGACACCTCCATAGTTGGCATGTAATCACTTCTATATCTAGCATATAACTACTTGTGCAAACTAGGAACTTTTGCAATATGTGAGAAAATATGCAATATGAATGACTCAAATCTGAATGGTTGGTGCTTATCATGTTTGATTCTTCTCACATTCTCAAATAGTTGTTGTCTTAGGATCTCACGAATATCAAAGCACTCCTTATCAATGACCATCTTGTAAGTTGTTTGAATTACACTTGCTGAAACTGAATTTGGTCTAGTGCTGTAGTGCATTTTATAACCAAGAACCTTTGCAATGATTCTCACATCTGCTTGCCTGATATCTGATAGGGTCATGGCCCTCTTATCCCATTTAGTTCTTGTGTTGTTCTCAACTTCTTTCTTCGCCAATTTGGTTGCTACTAGTATAATGCAAGCATTGTCAAGTCCAGTCACTAGGTGGATTAATTCTTTTGTGATCATGGTGGGTTTATCTCCTAGCCAAACATTTGATCATAGGCTCTTCTTAAAACAATTCTAATCCATTCTGGTTACTCAAATTTCTCATAGTCAACATATTGTAGAATATTTAGGTTTTGCAGGTGCATATTCAGGTTTCAATGTTTTATCAGAATTGTTGATTTTCTCCAAATCAGACCTTATATCTTCATTACCAATTTATTCAAACTTACAATGTATGTATGCACTAATTTCTTCTACATGGAAGACTCCTTCTGAGGTTTGCAAAAAATGCACCAGTACGGTCGTCTTCCATAGATATAAAAGGGTGTTTATTTGAACTGGTATCTAGGTCTTTCTTTAACGTTATACAACTAAGGCTTATCCATGACTTATTGTAACTTTCAAAGATAACTACAATTGATAGCTTAAAAAAACTTCACAATAAGATAAATACCTCGCCAAGATTCCGTTAGGGCATCAATTGAAATCTTTGCACACATTGTAATATCCCATCATAAAATAGTTTATTAATCAAATCTTTGTTAATGGCTGATTGATTTAAAATATCTCGGGACTCATTTTAGTTTTGTTTCCGTAGGTAAGTGTTGCCGTCGGCTATCTTTGTACACCCTTAGAAAGTTTTCCTAATGGGTATTTAAGCACGGATTGTAGGTAGTCATAGATATGCAATTTGGATTATTTTCTCTATGCTGCGAATTCCTGTTGGGATTCTCTCTTGTTCGCCTTTTGGGAAGTGAAAGATCTTCCCTATTTTGTCTTTTCGATTTTGGCGGGATTCAACCCTTACCCTATTTCGTTGCCTATAATACTTCGCTCAGATTTAGCAAATTGGAGCACCATCATATTGCGAATTGGAGAAGTCATTGTGTTTAATTTGATTAAGCTCTTTTTGTGTGAATGAATAAATTCCTTGGCAAAACATTTGTGTTTTACTTTGCATATTCCGTACATTTTGTTGTCTGCACTTCCGTTCACCCAAGCTCTGTCCATTACTCAGTACGATGTCCATAACAAACCTTCCATATGGCCTCCATTGCCATCTACCGTATGACCTCCATAACAAACCTTCCGTACAGCTTCCATTTCCATCTACCATATGACCTCCATAACAAGCCTTCTGTATGGACTCCATTGCCATCTACCATACGACCTCCATAACAAACCTTCTGTACAACCTTCATTAATACTGTACGACCTTCATAGTCACCCCATCGTATGGCTACTTTACATACCATACGACCTTGTTTTCAATCCACCATACACTCCCTCAAGCTCCCCGTACGGCCTTCGGTCATTTCTGTATAGTATCCTTGTTTGTCACTATATGACACAATATCATTCCTCCAACGAGTAGAGTTTATTAACCCTGTACGGGTCTTTCTTGCACTACCGTACAGCTCCTAGTTATTCATCACCATACAGACATATCGTATTTGCATGCCGTACAGTGTTGTGTAGCGTGAGGTTAGACTAGTTACCACTACATGGAGGTCAGGAATATTACAGTGGTATCAGAGCTTCGATCCTGCCAACTTGTTGACAGTGAATGAGAGTTTATAGTTGAAAGAGAAGAAGAATCCATTCCGTTGATCGAATGGTTGCCAAACCGGAACCCACAGCTACTGAACTCATGGCACTACTAAGAGAGCTTGTGAGGAATTAGGCACAAATCAATGATACTCAACGACTCATGGAAGAGACTCTCAAGAAGTTGGCAGACAATAAAATATTTGGAGACCAAAATGGTCACAACGCGGACTCGGTGTTGGGTAAAGCAAACCCTCATCCAGCACGCTTTCAACCTTTCATGCTGTCTTTTCCCCCACGGACGGAGGCACCACCCGGAGGGAAGCAGCTAACCTTTGAAAAAATGCAGGAACAGTTGAGAGAAGACTGGAAAAATGCGAGTTTGGAGGAAGATATGTCCTACAAAGATTATGTAGATTTGAGAATGAGATAATCGGGAGGCAGAAACAAAGGATACTTTAATGATGATCTCAGGATGAAGTTGAGTAAAGTAAATCTATCACCATTTGACAGATTTGGAACCATATTTGTGCAAGCATGGGTAATGAAGGAAAATACTTACTTCTAGCTTAATCCCATGTTAGAGGAAGCAATCAAATTTGCGGCCTTACACTTGGAGGGAGTTGTGCATGAGTGGTGGCATCACGACACCATCACACTGGGGCGTGATCAAATAAATACCTATGCAGAATTCACTGAGAGATTGATCGATCGATTTGATGATAAAGATTCGAATCTCAATTTCAAAGATTTGGTACAACTGAGGCAAAGTGGATCGATTGACCAGTACATTGCGGAATTTTAGAAACTCTGTTTTGGTCACGGACATTTCTGAAAGAAGACGGATAGTGCTCTTCATGGACAGACTAACAGAACCAATGAAGGATTGGGTAAAAGGGTTCAATCCTACCACCCTGTTGGAGACCATTAAGAAGTCAAGGAGTATGGCATCATCAACAATGTCATCCTCATGAAGTTACATTCCAAACCGCTGGTGTTTCCGAGGGACAAAGATAAAAAACCTCCATCGAGAAAGCCGTCATTGGACAACGCTACCAGAGAGGAGCTTCGAAGGAAGAAACTATGTTTCAACTGCAAAGGACTATGGGAACCTGAGCACAGATGCCTCGGCAGTGGAAAAATCCACTACATTGAGGTTGTGTCTGATGATGAGGACGAATAGGATGATATACCCTCTAAAGAAAACCAACCCCACGAGGACACCAAAATGGTTGGTTTGAACCATACAGGAAGAATTGTGACATTGGTACGACGTGGAGGAACTATCGCCCTAACTGGTAGACCAAGGTGCAAAGTTTTTTGTGTATCGGGAACCCTTCAAGGACAAAGGGTTATGGTGATGCTCAATAGCCGAGCCACCCTAAACTTCATAAAATCATCTCTAGTGAAGCAAAGAGGTCTACCTACGGAGATGCATGTAGGATTCTAGGTCAAGGTTGCTAGAGGGACTCTTTTTCCCTACACACATCTTATTCCTCAGCTAAGTATCACAATGGTGAATCACACGGTGATCGAGGATTTCTTTATAGTGGACCTTGATGACACGGAGGTTACTCTGGGCATATAGTGGATGGAGACACTTGATGAATACACTCAGAGCTTCAAATGGATGAACTTCACTTTTGTTGTCGATGGAAAGAAGGTTGTTCTCCACGGAATGACAAATGAGGGTCCGAAGGAAGTTTCTGCACATCGAATGGAGGCAATTTTTCAGCATGATGACGTTGCTTGGGCTGCACTTTGTTTTGTCTCGGTAGAACCTATAAAAGGGAAACAGAAACCTCCCTAGGACGATGATCTCTAGAAGATTTTAAGTGATCATGACAGAGTTTTTATAGACATTCCTCTTGGCATTTGGTCTCATTGAGGGTTTGAACACACTATTGAGTTGGAAGTAGGAGCCAAGCCGGTCATAACCACACCCTATTGCCATCCCAAGAAATTCAAAGATGAGATAGAAAGGACAATTTAGGAACTGCTGGAGAAAGGATGGATTCGTCCTAGTTCTAGCCCTTTTGCATTATCAGTGATATTGGTCAAAAAGGACGAGATGATGCGCATGTGTGTGGACTATCATGCATTGAACAAAAAGATAATAAAAAAATAGATATCCCATTCTAAGGATGAATTACATGGCACAGTCTTTTTTTTGAAAATAGATCTCCATTTTGGATACCACCAGATTCGCATGAGGGAAAAAGACATAGAAAAGATGGCCTTTCGTTGTCACTACGAGCATTATGAGTTCCTCCGCATGCCATTTAAATTAACAAATGCACCTGCTACATTCCAATCATGCATGAATCACGTCTTTAACAAACAATTGCATAAGTACTTACTGGTATTTTCTTATTTATAGCTGGACATGGGAATAGCACCTTAAGCATTTGGATGAAGTCCTAAGGATCAGTCTCTATTCGCCAAGCAATCCAAGTGTGAATTCGGTATGACAAAAATATTTACCTGGGACATGTCAGTAATATGGTGTTTAGGTTCATTAGGAGAAGATTCAAGCTATCCTTGAGTGGCCTCCCCCAAAATCACTCACAGAGTTGTGAGGATTTTTTGGATTGTGCAGTTATTGCTAGAGGTTTGTAAAAGGGTTCTCTTAGCTCATTGGACCACTAATAGATCTGACAACAAAGGGATCCTTCTAGTGGAATGAAAAGGCACAACTCACTTTTGATAAGCTGAAGGAAGGAATGAGCACTTGTCCCATGCTTGCTTTACCTGATTTCACTCCATCATTCATTATGGAGTGCGACGCATCCGGAGAAGGTATTGGTGCAGTACTGATGCAAGATAGACATCCCATAGCCTATGAAAGAAGGAAGCTTATGCAAACAAAATGCTTATATTCCATCTATGACAAAGAGATGTTGGCCATTGTACATGCACTAACCAAGTTCCGACAGTATCTGGTGGGTGCCAAGTTTGTTGTTCGTACGGATTACAATAGTTTAAGATATTTTCTGGAGCAACGGAATTTGAACGAGTGACAACAAAAATGGGTAAGCAAGGTTTAGGTTTTTGATTTTGACATTAAATATGTGAAAGGAAAGAACAATGTGGTTGCAGATGCTTTGTCCAGGAAACCTGCCATTTGCTTACCCAAATTTTAGCCGACTGGAAAGCACATTTGTTAGTAGAATATTCCGAAAAGACATTTTCTTGTGAGCTAATGGATGGCAACACCCAGGATGACCAGTGCAAAGTGGTGGATGAGATCATATACTTTAAGAATCAGATATGTTTAGTGCCGGAATCCAAAATGAAGCAAAAAATCTTGAAAGAGGTACATGACTCACTCTTGATAGGACACCTGAGTTTCCTCAAAACATATAGACATCTCAGGGAGAGGTTTTCATGGAAAGAACTTAAAGGAGATATATTGCAGAATGTAAGAGTGTGAGGTCTGCCAGCAGAACAAATACAAACACACTCTACCTGTCGGGTAACTGCAACCTCTTCTAATTCTAAAACATAAGTGAGAAAGTATTTTGATGGATTTCATAACTGGACTTCTCAAGGTGAATGGAAAGGATTGTATCTTCATGGTGGTTGACAGATTAACAAAGTACACCCATTTTTTCGCCATCCCCTCAGATTTTTAGGCCGCACAAGTTGTCGATCTATTTTTTAGAGAAGTCTTTTGTCTACACGAGTTACCCCAAAACATTGTCAGTGATTGGGTTGGGCGATTCATCAGTATCTTCTGGACAAAACTGTTTCAGTTGGCAGTGACAAAATTGTCACCAAGTACAAGTTACCACCCTCAAAGAGATGGACAAATGGAGATTGTGAACAAGTAGCTCAAAGGTTACCTTCGGAACTACGTTTCGGCACAACAATAGGCGCGGGTCAAATGGATACACCTAGGGGAATATTGTTACAATACCACGTACAACATGTCCATCGGGATGACACCATTCAAAACTCTATATGGGTACGAACCCCTCTTCTTTATCGATACTGTTCTGGGAGACATTTGCGCACCAAGGGCGAGGGACTGGCTTCAGGAGGGATAGGACATTCTAAGATACCTGAAGGAGAACTTACAATGGGCACAGAATCAACATAAGATGTACACTGACAAACACCAAATAGAGAGGAGTTTCGAAGTAGGAGAGTTGGTCTACCTCAAGCTCCATCCATACCAACAATCCTCATTAAAAGAAAAGGGAAAAGAAAAAATGAGGCCATGATTCTATGGCCCTTATCGTGTAGTTTGCTGCATCGATGAAGTCGCCTATGAGTTGGAACTTCCGGAGGGGAGCTGTATTCATAACTTTTTTTATGTTTCCTGCCTGTAGAAAGCTGTAGGATAGAACATCACGGTAGCTACAGCCCTACCTCTGCTCAATGAAGAAGGAAAGCTCATATTGGAACCAATTGGGATTATTGAAGTACGTGAGAAGACCCTGCAGAACTGAATAGTGAAGGAATATTTGGTATGCTGGAAACACTTGCCGTTGGACGACGCAACTTGGGAAGGCGAGCGCATTCTACAGCATCGAATATTGCGTTCGCTTGAGGACAAGCAAAATTTGGGATGGGAGGACTGTAATATCCTCGTCATAAAATAGTTTATTAATCAAATCTTTGTTAATGGGCCAAATGATTAAAAATATCTCATTCCCATTTTAGTTTTGTTTCCATAGGTAAGTGTAGCCGTCGGCTATCTTTGTACACCCTTGGAAAATTTTCTTGACAGGTATTTAAGCATGGCCTATAGTTAGTTGTAGGTATGCAATTTGGATTATTTTCTCTGTACTGCGAATTCCTGTTGGGATTCTCAGTTGTTCGCCATTTTGGAAGTGAAAGATCTTCCCTATTTTGTCTTTTCAGTTTCAGTGGGATTCAATCCTCACCCTATTTTGTCGCCTATAATACTTTGCTCGGATCTGGCAAACTGGAGCACCATCATATTGCGAATTTGAGAAGTCATTATGTTTAATTTGATCAAGCTCTCTGTGTGAATGAATAAATTCCTTGGCAAAACATTTGTGTTTTACTTTGCATATTCTGTACATTCTGTTGTCTGCACTTCTATTCACCCAAGCTCTGTCCATTACTCAGTATGGCCTCCATAACAAACCTTTTGTATGACCTCCATTGCCATCTACTGTACAACCTCCATAACAAACCTTCCTTACGACCTTCTTTAATACCGTACGACCTTCATAGTCACCCCACTGTATGACTACTTTACATACCGTACGGCCTTTTTTGCAATCCATCGTACACTCCCTCAAGCTCCCCATACGGCCTTCAGTCATCTTCTGTACGGTATCCCTACTTGTCACTGTACGACACAATATCATTGCTCCACCAAATAGAGTTTATCAACTTTGTATCGGTCTTGCTTGGACTACTGTACGACTCCCAATTATTCATCACCATACAAACATATTGTATTTGCATGTCGTATAGTGTTGTGTAGCCTGAGGTTAGACTAGTTACCACTAAACAGAGGTCAGGAACATTACATATGCTTCGAAATCACTTTTTCACTTCACTCTAGACTCTCCTTGCTCTCAATTTGCTCGAATAATGAAGATTAATTCCATTTTTTTCCCCTTAAATCCGTTGTAAAACACTTTTTGCATTAATTGCATACCGTGCAAATACATAAAGCTGAGAAAGTCACAATATATACCAGCGCTTATAACAATCTTTGGATTCTTTGAATTAACATTTGCAAACTATGATATAGGATCCATAATGCCTATCATACTTGTAGGTAACTTCGCATATCCTTTTTTGAAGATTTAGGGGTTTAATACTTTTCTGGTAAAGTGCTTTCCCTAGAGCTATGATAGCTTTTTAGGCTAAAGTAGAAAGTTCAGTGGTAGGCATTGCATCCACTTTGATCATTGTGCAATTTTGTTTTTTTTCCTTCCATACCTTTGTGTTCGTAGTACTTTCTTCTCTCACAAATGTCTTGTCTATGCTCTTATAACACTTGTATTTCTTTTTCCACCATAATTGTTGCTTCTAATCTTAGGTGTTCTCATTGCGTTCACAAATCCATTAAATCTACAAAATCTAACTGTATGTCCCAAATTGTTGCAAATATGGCATGTAATGACTGAATTTCCATACCTTGGTCCAAACTAATTAATTTGCAATCTGCAATCTCTGGCAATGTGTGCAAAGTTGCATTTGTAGCACGCGACACCATAAGTGATAACATTGTTTGTTTGCAAAGGTCTTCTTGCTGTCATGTTAGGTCTTTCATTTGTTCTCATACTAGAACTTTGATTAGGCTTCTAGCATTCGTGTGATTTATGTCCATAAAGAAAGCAGTTTAGTTACAATATCCAGCAAAAGGTTTTGACTCCATGTTACCTTTGCAATCCTTCTTCATGTATCCATCCTTGTTGCATGCATAACATTTTCCTTTGAATGATTTCCTCTGTTCTCGAGGTTGCTCAATCTAATCTCTAGGTTGGTTAATCTGATTTGATGATTGATTAGGTTCCTGTTCACGTTCATTCTCAATTGTTATTTCTGATTCCTTAGAAGATTCTCCTTCAATGTATCCAATGCAAGACATATATCCCTTAGGTTTTTGTGCCATTAACTGCTCATCAAGTTCTTTTGTACTTGAATATAGCTTGTCAAGATGCAGCTTGGTCTAAACAAGCTCTCCTTTCACAATACTATAAAATTTCTTAAGCTCCTTGTACTTAAGCTTTGAGTGATCAAGTTCTGACTTTACCTTGATAATCTGAGTACTCAATTCAGTAATCTTATCTTTCAAATCTGCTTCTAGTTTGCCCTCATCTGTCATCATGGCCATCTTTAGTGATGTGACTTCAAGTTCATGCTTAAAAACCTCATTTTCCTAACTAAATCTGAATTCTTGACCTGATTAAATAGCTCCTTCCTTTTAGCCCTTGAAGATTAAATCTGATCTTTCAGCTTCTTGATGTTATCTTGTGCATCCCTAAGCTTTTTCTTCAATCTTCCTTTCTTATCATTAGCCTGATCTAATTCCTCAAGTGCATCTTCATAGTTTCTTTGTAAATCTGCTGAATCCATTGTGATCTCCCTCAACCTATTAGAATTCTTCTGAGTAACTATGCTCTGATACCAACTATTAGAAATAGGGAATACTGAGGGGGGGGGGGGGGGGGGGGGGGGGCGGGGGGGGACGGGGTGAATCAATATTCCAATATTGGATTTCAGAAATAAACCTCAAACATGCATAAACAAGTAAACTGAATAGCAATAAATAACATCCAACAAAGAAATTCATAGCACCAAATTTTGTTAACTAGGGAAACCCTAACCAAGGGAAAACCCAAGTGGAGATAGTACCCACAAAATGATGCATTAGTTAAAAAAATACCATGTAAGAGTTTTTGTCTTTGTTAGAAGTCTTCAACCCTGTTAGGAGTTATAATACAAAATGAGCTTACAACTCTTACAACAATATACAACTTATATAAGTGGTATAAAGACTTTATCAAAACTGAATATACTGATATCTTCAATATCTGATTAGTCCTTGTGTGTTTCTTGCATCTGATCATGCCCATATAATCTCCTCTACTCTAACCATCAAAACACTCACACACTACTGTAAACAAAGCTTACATAACGTAGTCACAACATAGCATAATCATGTGTCTTCGCCTATTAAAAAGTTCTTCATTTATACCCTTTTTCTCTAACTCTACCTAGTTAGCTTGAATAACAAAGTTACATGTTTCCAAAACTTGTTATGTAATGTCTCCAATTTTGTCGGCATTAGAGTTTCAAGGATTAGCCTATTATTGTGATCCTTGTAGGCTAATTATTGTGGATAGAGGGTCTTCTGTGGCTTGTAAGGGTCTTATCTTCTCCACATTTCAGTAAGCTACAGGTTGGCCTTCGTTTGGCTCAAATCACTTCGTCTGGGCTTAGTTTTGTGTACTTACTATTTGTGGTAAGTTGGTGTTGATTGAGATAGACCCTTTCTATTTTTGAAAAGTGCATTTGGTCACATGGAGAAATGATAGGTATAACTCCTATTTTAGACGACATATTTAAATGATGAGTATTTTGGGAGTTATTATATTTTTAGTGGCCAAATTATTATTAATTATTAAATGATTTATTATAAAGTTATAATTTAAGTGTCATTTATTAATGAGTTAAGCCAAGTCAAGTGAGAGAATCTAAAGGAAGCTTCTAATTAATGTTGTGTGGTGAAGCTTCTTGAGTGAAGTTACATTTTGGCAACAAAAGGGGATTTGAAGGTTATAAATACAAGCCCATTTGTTGAGAAAAGCACGCTTGATGATACATTTGATTTTGTGCCATTGTGGCTTTTTCGTGGGTTCTTAACTGTATGCCCTTGCTGTTGTATAAGGGTTGGCAATTTCGAGAATTGCACTTGCAATTTAGCTGCTAAGGTATAGCTAAGATTGCCTAACTTCTCTACTATTCTTCACTGTAGCTAAGAAGTGTTTTCATTCCACTGCTTTAGTATAGTGGATTAGTCGTTTTTCTCCAATTGTGTTGTCTGTGTGTAAGGAGATTGTTTTGCTGGAAGTGGTATTGTGGAACTGCGGAGTGAATTCACTAAGGGATTATTATCAACCTTGAAGGGCTCGAATTAGGCATTATTGTTTATTGATTTACATTTGGAAGGTAGCGTTTATGTTGTTACTTGCATTATTCGCGTTCCCTAAGCCAAATTTATCTCTTTAAAAGTTGGGGGGCATCTTGTCTTGGATTTGCAATTCATAATTCTCAGCGTGGAGACCTGAATATCAGTTGTAGGTGTGTTTTGGGAGGCTTGCATTCAAGTTACTTCGACCTGCAATCTCCTATTTGGGCCTGCAATTCACCTATGAAGATCAGCATTTCATTCCTTAAGTCTGCAATTTAATTTACAGGCCTGCTGTAGAATTTCTGGGAGAAGTCAGCATTTAGCCTACCAATGTGGATTGCAGAATCAAGCAATAGGTTTCACAAATAATTGAATCTGCTATAGATAGACATTCTGTTACTGTTAATACAAACAGATTTTATTCTTCCAAGTTTGTTGGTTGTGAATTTTAAAGTAAAATTATGGTGTTAAGTTTCATTGAGAAAAAATATTGGTTTGTGCATCTCTATTTCAGTATTGTTTCAGTATTTTAGATGATATGGAAAAGATAGAAATTTATATAAGTCCATAGGGAAAAAGGGTATCAAGCACAAACAATAGGAAAAGTACATACATTTTAGCTACATCAAAGAGCATTAAATATAATTGCATTTCCAATTACTTTGTTGAAGAGTTGGTTTGTCAAGTGTTCGACAAATTGCCAAAGATTTGATTTGTGAGAAAAGTTGTTGAAATCGGAGTTGTACAAGTTATAGTCAGGGAAGGGGTTTTTACAGTGGTATTAGAGCGGTTTTCTACCGGCCTATAGGAATTGGGCTCAGTTTGATTGGTAGATCTTAACTGAGGATCATGTTGTGATATAGGCCTGCTAGTACCTATGAGTCACAACTTGGATAAATGAAGAATTTAATTATTCTCTAGATTTTATTCTGTATATTTATATTCTTTGCAATATTGTTATCACTATTATCAGTGATAAGTCATATCACAGGGAAGTAATATGACATAGTATCATGTGTTTGATGATACCACATGCTAAGAAGATTCAGATAGATATAGAGTATCAATCTATGCGTATTCATTGTAATTAATGATGCTAGATATGTTATCTCTCAGCATGATTATCAAGTTAAAAGGGAGCGTTAAATCTGTAACTTAGATATAATACTGATCTTATTGCACAAGATCTTACAGAGCTATTCTTGCATGGAAGGCCTATATATATTTGTTCCTTGCTTAGGCGTGATCAGCGTCTCCCTTGGATTATGGCATTTGAGTTTTGAACTTAACTAATATTTGTTAGTTTGATTAAACAAAAGCTATTACTCCTTGACACTGATTATGAGAAAACATTATAGGGCCGACCTAGATAGGGTCATGTCCCTTCAAGGGACATGCCCTTTGGTTACCTTATTTATATGGGGTATGATTGTAGTTAAAGGACACACAAATAACATATGGTCTGCTCCTTTAAGCAATTCTGCCCTATACGAATACTTGCAGAGATAAAACATGTCAGAATAATATTTATATTATTAATATCACTTCATACAAGTCTGAATCATAGAAGATCATCTTCAGCAAGCATCATAGAAGGTATTATCTCAGGCTGATCATACAGAATTTGCAGAAACTTTACACAAAATAGAGTTATCTCAGCTAGATATGATTGAATGTTTTATATAAAAACTAAGCTGATGCTTGTAAGGAGGAAATACAGATATTACTGACTTCAATTATAAACCCAATAATTGTTCTTCAATGATTCAAAATACTAGTGCTTGTTTACTGTAAAGGGTAAATAGTTTATTAATACATGCAAACAATAGACAAAAACATGTAACATAGAAGTATTCTTTTTATTATTCGCATGTATACAAAAGATACTACAATATTAGATATGATTGATTACAATGATGATCCCAAAGTCCCTTCCGAATGGTGTACATATACTTTCCCGAAGGGGTGACTCAATTGTCACGTGTCTGTTCGGATACTATTTTACCTATCAGCTACAATATTGAATTTACCGACAACATAATCCCCCCCAAGAAGTAAAGTCATCTCCAGACGACAATTACAAAATATCCGAGACAGATTAACAAAATATAATACACTAACTGTGACTAACTATAGCAGGATAAATCTTTTTCTGTCACATCACATTCACATTTCTCCAATGCCTGCACCAAACTAGTCTCCAAAACATGTTGCATCTGTAGCCTCTATTAACACAATACTGTCACCCTAGCCAATCTGACACTGTGCTGCCTTCTCTACTTTCAACGCCTGGGTACGCTGAGCCAATTGTTGCTCTACTGCCTCTAACTGGATGATCAGCTCCTCTCGAGCTCTCTATGCATCTACCAAGACAGCCTCACGCCAAACACCTACTTCGAGTGCCTCAAAGTGTAGCACTCCTCTTGAAAGGCTTCTCCAGTGCCGTTTCCACCTCTGGCATACAAACACTCCATGGCTGCAGCAGCTCTAGATCTCATCAACTGGTCACACTTCCCATGACTGATAACTGAACTGAGTGGGGGTCTAGGGGGCATCGCCCCTAACGAGGTCGAGGGGCAGTGCCCTCGTGGGGTTCTGGGGTAGAGCCCCAAGCACGCTCTCTGTCGCGATATAGGGCAGGGTCGAGGGACAACGCCTCTCGTTGCCAAGACCAAATTAGCACTCTCAAACCCACACATAAGTCCATGAAACACACCATTTTTGTGATTTTCTTCCAATCTCACTCTTTCTGCCAACCACTTATGTTTTCTTCATTACTCATTTATGTCTATCCCTCCAGTACCATACGTTTTCCATTCTCAACTATTTTGATTTGTCATTTTTTTTTAACACTTCGTGTTCCCTTCTATCAATCTCCTCTACCCCTGTTTCAATAATGGTCGTTCTATCTTTTACAATCCTCTGACTGATCGTACAAAAATGCTTCCTTCATTCTCCCACCGATCTTGCAAGGGTCGTACAATCACTTCTTTCAATTCTTAGGAGTACGGTCCAACTTTGCTCTTTCAATTATTTGGGTCATATGGTCGTACGCGACTCTTATAGGCTTCTTCCTCCAATCTCCTAGCCATACACACTAGATGGGTGTATGGTATTCTCTTTTTCCCTTAAGCCGTGTGATCATGTCCATACGGTTGCCATATGGTTCAATAGCCCCCTTGCCTTTGTTGTTGTACGATCCATATGGTGTTGCTCCACACGGTGATCTCCTGTTGACCATACGATATGTCTTCCTTCTTGCTCTCCATACTTTCTCCCTTCCAATTTGCCCATACAGTTGTACGGTATCTTCCCAGTGCTCACTACTCTCTATTTTGGCCATACCTTTTCCTCTGCTTCTAGTGGCTGTACGGTTCTCTGTTTGGCTGTATGGTGCTTTGCGTGGGCCATACAGTGCTCTCCAAGGTTCTCTTATGCCGTACGGTCTACTACTTTCTGCTACCCTTTGAGTTCCATACGATGATGGCTTCCTTCAGTATTTTCGTATGGCCTATCCCAATGCAAACTTTCAGCCGTATGGTCCGAGCTCTCCCTTTGTTGTGTGCTCGTACAATCTTCTCTCATTGTACAAAATGCCATATGGTTCTGTTGTTTTAGCTTTTTCCTGTATAGTGCCTCTCTCTCTCTGTCTGTATAGCCGTACGGTCAAGCCTCCTCTTTACACATGTCCGTATGGTGAGCTTATATGCCTTCTGTGCTTTAAATGTTCTCAAGACCATACACTTTGAGTCCATATTTCTTCGGCACACATTAATATTTATCTCTTTTCTTAAGCTTACTTCTAAAAAAATTAATATTCTATTTTACACTTTATTTTAGATATATACACTAATATCTATTATTTTTAGACTGTCTCTCAATTCTTCATCCATGGAGGAATGTTATTTCTTTCATGATAGACTTTTAGCTTCAACCCATTCACTGCATCAGATACTTCCCTCCTATCGAGCATCCATAATTTTATTGCTCTGTTATCGCCCACTTTGCGGATTTTATATGGCTCGAATCACTTTATTTTAAATTTGCTTGGTCTAATCTCGTTGCCCCCATTATACTTTAGCACTAGTTGTCCTGATTGAAATCTGTTCAACTTTAAGTGCTTGTCGTGCCATGCCTTATGCTTGTTCTGTATAACCTTCGTGGCCCATTGTGCCTGCAATTGTCACTCATCAAGTTTATTTAAATTATACCATCCCTCCCTCAGACTCTCCATATCTCCAAGCTTGTTTCCGATTACAATCTTCGAACTTGGTACCATGAATTTTATTGGCTGCCACTCCTGGTGAAGTTTTTTTGAAGCCCATCCTCTTTGTTTCCTGTGTAGACTGTACGATGTGTTTTCCTTGTTGTCGGCACCTTTCTACTATATCCGTGGTGTGGTGTAATGTTTTCTTTCCGTGCAGTTTGTTCACTATGTACCGTACAGTGAAATCTTTCCTTTATCTAGGTTTGTACGGTATGTTCTTCCTTTCAACTTCCGCCCTAATTGCCTTTCCTTCTTCTGCTTCTCTGTATTCCTTCGGACATTCATTTTCCTCTCCTTTCTCACCTTCGTTGACCCTTGACATATTACAGCTCGGAAAGAGCTTGTAATCCTCCATTTGCCAGTGGAATAGGCCGTTTACCAAGTCTAGGTCGTCATCATTCGACCCTCCTAATCTCAACACTCCTTCGTCTGGTTCCATTCTCTTCTTTCCTTCATCGTCACTCTTGCCTTCACCTTCTGAGTTTGACGACACTGCCTCCTCCCCTACCATTTGTGTGTGTAAATCAATAATAAATATCTATCCTCTGCTCTCCATTGATAGTGTATTCTTTTTTCAGTCATGTTTAACCTTTGCTTATACGAGCCATCCTCGTCCAAGAATGGCATCATATCCCCTTCTTTTTAGCGGGGTGACTACAAAGTCGAGCAAGAACAACTGTGTTCCAATAGTTACTGGTTGTGCCATCAGGATCTAGGGATATTTTGCAAAGTTATAACATGAGTCATGTGTTGGTAGGACTTGAAGGCCAGAGAGTTATTGCATTTTGGAGACTTTTGGGAGTCTGCTTGGAGATAATGACTGCATTTATGAGGAGTAGTTATGATGATATGATCAGGCCATGACTTTTGGGCTATTTGTACACCTTTTGAAGTTTTTTTATGGGCTCAAAAAGTGTCTTTTTGACTGAGCTCGCCCAAGGAGTGGGTGTTTTGCATTTATGATGCAAGTTGATATAAGTATTGAGCTTTGGGCTCATTTGTAAGGGGTTCCAAGTTCTGATTATGCAAATAAACTTTTGTGACATATCTTTGTCCCTAGTATACTTTTGCAGCATTTTGTAACTCAGTTTGGAAATTAACTGCACAGTGACTGAACCTTTTGGAGTAAGTCTTTTTGCAGTTTTAATCTTCTTTTCTTTCTGTATCTTTGTGTTCAATGAATGATTGATAAAAGTAATTTGTGAATTTTTCATTCCTCATTATTTTCTCAGCCAATACCTTTTACAGAAGTGTATGTTGTTTGCAGGTCATAATTTGTGTCCACAATATTGTTAAGTAAAAAGTCTTTTTTTCTTAACTATTATTTTTAGGACCTGATTGTGAAATAGTTATACAAGTCTATATAGAAGAGAAGTTTTCACCTACAAGATACAACCTTACAAGATTGAGACAAGTTATCTGTTATGTTGTCATTTATGGTGTATCACCTTTCCAGTTTTGAAGTTCTTTTCATTCTCCTTCTATCTTTTTCCCTCCTAATTTTAAATATGTGTTTAAGAAGCAAATAGGTGATTCTCCATTAGGAACCTGCCTAGAACTTGAAGATTTACTCTTATTTTTGGTATACCCACTACCTAGGAGTGTTTCCATGTTTCTCAGAGTGACTGAGTTTTAGGATTCAGTCATGGTGCAACTTTTAGAGATAATAGTTACATAGTTTAAAGCTTTTCTATCATGAATTTAGACTAGGTGAGTTATTCGGTTGGCGAAATGTTTAAAACTTGTTCAAAATAGAGTTATATGAGTGCTTTGATATGATTGAATGTTTTATATAATAATTGAGTTGATCCTTGCAAGGAGGAAACATAGAGATCATTGAATTCAATTATAAACCTAATAATTGTACTTGAATGATTCAAAAAATCAGTGCCTTTGATTGTTTAGGCAATGGAGTCAACCACAATGAAAATTATTACGTACAACTTGATGAGACAATATTTGTTTCAAATATCATCAATTACTCCTAATCTCTGCAAAAGATAATTCTTATATGGAATTCTATGTCAATCCAAAAGAGTCTTATCTTCTTCGGTAGAAGTCCAATTAGACAAAGACTAGGAAACACCTATTTATTTCACAATATTTCCGATTGTTGAACAAAGAATGCAGAAAAATCCTATCCAAAATAACTTGTTAGAATAGTTCAATAAACTTGCTACTAATCATAAAGGACGAATCTTAATCATAATTTTAATCTCTTTGCTTTGAATAAACATGAACAAAAGGGCTTCTAATTTAATATTGAAATATAATATATAAATTTGTATTAAAGTCATGCTTTAATATTTTTTATTCCTCCTTACAATTAAATATATTGTAATGTCCCCTCTTTAGCAATTGTTAGCTATGTTGCCACTAACCTAGTTTTGCACGGGCTTGAGGGCTAGCGAAGAGTTCAAAGGGATCTTGTGTACTGTCCCCAATTTTGTCGGCATTTGAGTTTTAGGGATTAGCCTACTATTGTGATCCTTGTAGGCTAATAATTGTGGATAGAGGGTCTTCTATGGCAATGACTTGGTTGGGGGGGGTCTTATCTTCTCCACATCTCAATAAGCTATAGGTTAGTCTTTGTTTGGCTCAGATTGGACTTCGTTTGGGCTTAGTTTTGTGTACTTACTATTTTTGGTAAGTTGGTGTTGATTAAGATGGATCTTTTCTATTTTTAGAAAGTGTATTTGATCACATGGACAAATAATAGGTATGACTCCTATTTCAGATGACATATTTAAATTATGAGTATTTTGGGAGTTATTATATTTTTAGTGGCCAAATTATTATTAATTATTAAATGGCTTATTATAAAGTTATAATTTAACTTTATAATTCATTTAAGTTGAGAGTTGAGTTATAATTGGAAAGTGTCATTGATTAATTAGTTTAGCCAAGTCAAGTGAAAGAATCTAATGGAAGCTTCTAATTAATGTTGTGTGGTCAAGCTTTTTGAGTAAAGTTACATTTTAGCAACAAAAGAAAATTTGGAGGTTATAAATACGAGCTCATTTCATTGGAAAAACATTCTTGAATATATATTTTCTTTTGTTGCCTTGGTGGCTTTCTGAGGTACTAAATTTTGTTGCCCTTTCAGAGGTATAAGGGAAGCTGAGAAGTGTTTTTGAATCACTGCTGAGGTAAATTGATTCCATTAAATCTCCCTTACCGTTATTATCTGTGGCTGGGAGAATTGCATTTCTAGAGTTTGATTGGCATCTTCCATTATTGTACTTACTGTGACTTGGAAGATATATGTTGGCTGGAGGTTATCTATATTCTGCCATTGATTGTAATGATCCCGTAATCTGATTAACTGCACACAAACGTTTGCACTAGGTCACAATGGATGTACAGAATACCTTGGGTGAGGACGGTTGAACAAGAGTGGTGTATGGACTGCTTGGGCCATATGGGTGGATGCTTGGAGGTTGTACGACAACTATGAGAGGGTTGTACATGATATGGAGGGAAGCAACTATTGTTTGTACGGTAGAATGTAGATGGTCGTATGGTTATAAGGAGGGATGCCGTATGGTCAAAAGGATGTAGTTGGATGGTGGAAGGAGGGATGGTGTATGGTGGTGGTGGAGTGATAGCCGTATGGGAAGGATAAGGTTATGGTGGGGGAAACTAACTAGGCTGTACGGTGCTGAGATGGTTGTATAGTGTTCTAATGAGGATTGTATGTGGGTGAAAACCAAGGCAGTATGGTATGTTGGAAAGGAATGCACGCAGGGAGGGCCGTACGGGTGGTGTACCAAGTTGAAGGAAAAGGGAGAGGGGCGGACAGATGGTGTAACACAGAGTTTTAAATGTAGATAAACAAGAGATTGAATTACCCAATACATACAACAGAGAATTGATCAAATTAAACATAGTGATTTCTCCAATTCGTAATAATTGACAATATGATGGTGCTCCGATTTGCTAAATCCGAGCAAAGTATCACAGGCAACAGAATAGGGTGAGGGTTGAATCCCACTGAAATTGGAATGGCCAAGTAGGGAAGATCTTTCACTTTCAAAATGGCGAACAACAAAGAATCCCAATTGGAATTCGCAGTATAGAGAAATAATCCAAAATTGCATACCTAAAGACTACCTACAAGCCTTGCTTAAATATCTGTTTGGAAAACCTTCCGAGGGTGTACAAATATAGCTGATGGCAACACAAACTACGGAAACAAAAATAAATGGGTTCGAGATATATTAAATCAATCGGCCCATTAACAATAGTTTAATAAATGATTTATTTTATAATGGGAACATTACAGTCCTTCAGTCCCAAATTTTGCTTGTCCTCAAGCAAATGCAATGCTGGGTGCTGGAGAATGTGCTCGCCCTCCTACTTCGTGTCGTCTAGTGGCAAGTGTTTCCAATGCACCAAATATTCCTTCACTGGGCAGTTCTGTAAGATCTTCTGACTTATTTCAATGCTCTCGGTTGGTTCCATGATGAGCTTTCCTTCTTCATTGAGGGGTGGAAGGTCCGTAGTTAATGTGACGTTCTACCTTACGACCTTCTTCAGGCACGAAACATGAAAGACGTTATGAATATGACTTCCCTCTAGAAGTTTTAGCTCGTAAGCGGCTTCACCAATGTGACGGATTACGCGATAGGGGCCATAATATAGTGGCCTCAATTTTTTCCCTTTTTCCTTCAATGAGGACTATTGATATGGTTGGAGCCTGAGATAAACCAAGTCCCCTACTTCGAAACTCCTCTCCATTCAATGTCTGTTGGCATACATCTTTTGTTGATTCTGTGCCTGTTCTAAGTTTTCCTTCAGGTATCGTAAGATGTCCTATCCCTCCTGAAGCCAATCCCTTGCCCTCGGTGCATGACTGTCTCCTAGCACTGTATTGATGGAGAGGGGTTCATACCCATACAGAGCTTTGAATGGTGCCATCCCAATGGACATGTGATACATGGTATTGTAACAATATTCTCCTAGGTGTATCCACTTGACCCACACTTGTTGTGTCGAAACATAGTTTCGAAGGTATCCTTTGAGCCACTTGTTCAAAATCTCTGTTTGTTCGTCTGTTTGAGGGTGGTAACTAGTACTTGGTGACAATTTAGTCCCTGCCAATTGAAATAGTTTTGTCCAGAAGATATTGACAATGTTTCGGTGTAACCCGTGCAGATGAAAGACTTCTCTAAGAAATAGATCGGCAACTTGTGTGGCTTGAAAATTTGAGGGGATGGCAAAAAAATGTGCATATTTTGTCAATCTGTCAACCACCATGAAAATACAATCCTTTTTGTTCACTTTGGGAAGCCCTGTTATGAAATCCATCAAGATACTTTCCCACTTATGTTTTGGAATTGGCAGAGGTTGTAGTAACCTGGCAGGTAGAGTATGTTTGGATTTGTTTTGCTGGTAGACCGCACACTCTCTTACGTACTGCAACACGTCCCCTCTTAAGTCCTTTTCATGACAACCTCTTTAACAGGCTTCTGTAAGTTTTGATGAAACTTGGGTGTTCTGCCAAGGGTGAGTCATGTACTTAAAGATTTTCTGCTTTAATTTGGAATCTTGCACTAAAAGTATTTGATTCTTATAGTAGATGATGTCATCCACCACTCTGTACCTATCATTTTGGGTGTTGCCATCCATTAGCTCACAGGCAAATGTGTTTTTAGAATATTTTACTAACAAATGTGCCTTCCAATTAACTGAAATCTGGTTTAGTGAGTAGATGGCAAGTTTCTTGGACAAGGCATCTGCAACCACATTGTTGTTTACTGCATAAAGTAAATGGATTAATGCACACAGGCAATGAATAAGAATAGCAACAACAGTACTCCTTTATTCGCATATGCCAATAGATTACATAACTGATCATCAGATGATTTACAATGTACTTAGACGAGGTATAAATACTTTTTGCCAAACCTTCTCGAAGGGGTCTGTCGGCTACAAAACAATCCTAATCTACTTGTTAGCTACAAAATACAAAATCTTTGATGGCATAACCAAGTCGGTTACAGAATGTAAAATCTACTGTCGACATCATCCCCCCCAAAAAGAAAAGTCGTCTGCTGACGACTAACAAAATAGGAGACAACCCACATACAACAAACAACCTACCTAGTTATTCCTCCAAACTTCGCAAACCATTCGGCGACGAAGAAAGGGCTCGGACTTTGTTATTCTTTGACGCCAGAGCTTTTTTTATGGCATGATATATCTTCAACTTTGACCCATTCACTCCTGAGGCACCTCTTGTCCATCCAAGGTCCACAATTTTATTGCTCCATTGTCACCTACCTCCCGGATCTGGTATGGCCCGACCCACTTAACTTTGAACTTGCCTGGCTTGACCTCATTCCGACCATCGTACTTCAACACCCACTGTCTAGGTTGAAACCTGTTCAGTTTCAAGTGCTTATCGTGCCATGCCTTGCGCCTGTTCTGTGTTACCTCTGTCGCCCACTGTGCCAACAATCACTTTTCCTCCAGCTTTTTCAATTTATATAGCCGGTCTCTTAAGCTTTCCATGTCGCCTAGCTTATTTTCTAGTGCTATTCTCAGGCTCGGTATCATGAACTCCGTTGGTACCACTGCCTCCTTTCGAACATTAATTGGAACGGTGTGTACCGTGTTGTCACCTTGTATGCTGTGCGGTATGCCCATAGAGCAGAAGGTAGCTTTTCCTCCCAATCCTCACCTTCAACTACACAAGACTTGTAAATAATTGATACTAGGATCTTGTTTGTAGCTTCGGCCTATCCCTTTGCTCTCGAATAGTACAGGCTTGATAATGAATGATAAATTTTGAATTCGGTGGTGAGCAGCCGAATAACATGGTTAACAAAATGTCCACCCTTATCACTTGTTAACTGTAATGGAATTTCATACATGTTAATGATCTGCTCATAAATAAACCTTGTTGTGCTAACGACCGAGTTATTTGGTAGTGCACGTGCCTCCACCCACTTGGTCAAGTACTCCGTTGCGACAATAATGTACCGGCACCGTCTAGTCCTGCTCACCTTTAGGGGTCCAATGAAATCCAATTCCCACCGCTCGATGTAATAACCCCAATAGGTTATAACTTCTTCAAACACCAAAAATCTTTATACTTCAGTTGTTTGACATTTCGTCAAACACTTTGCAAGCAAGCTCTGATACCACTATAATAACCCTCCTCAAATCTGCCCTCAAAAATGCTGATGAAAGCTCAAAGAATTTCATCAAACAATTCACATGCAAGGGACGTATGACTGATATAGTATTTCAGCTAGCTTCAAATGACTTTTTTACAATTTGCATCAATGAAAATCTTGTGCTAGAAGACTACAATGGACTACACAATGACCTAACATGAGTGTGCTACTAATTTTGACAATATTCAGTGCATATATATGATCTAAGCATGAGAAATGAACACCTACAGCCAACTGACATTTTTACAAACAGTTGGTATGCAAACTAACTAGCTGATAAATAATGATATTAAATTGCTTAAATGACACCAGCAACTATCATCTTCTTAATTGCAATGAAAATTACAATGCTCATGAAATATGGCCAGGACTTTGGCATTTACATGGATTACAAAATGATAATGCTGGTATAATGCACACTTACAGCTGAAAGCTTATAACACCCTAAAAAAAACAATACTAATAAAGGAACGTGGTTGTAGATGGCTATAATAATTTTCTTCAATGCTGCCCCTTCTGCTTTGCTTTTCCGATTTGCTTTTTCAAACTGCTTTTTTGTCCTGTTTTTTCGGTTCCCCTTTTTCGGACTGCTTTTTCGGCCTGCTTTTTCGGTTCCGCTTTTTCGGACTGCTTTTTCGTATCTGCTTTTTTCAGACTGCTACCCTGTTGAATCTCAAGACCATATCTTTCAATGGTGTCAAGATTTCCAGCTTGAAGGGATTTTGTCCTTCAAACTATTGAGACAATCTCCAAAATTTTTTCCAATTTCTTTGATATTTCCAAGCCTACTAAAAAGAAGCTCTTCCCTTTCTTTTATAGTGTTCTCACAAGAGCTCAATCCTTCGTTTTCTCAATGTGGGATAAAACATCACTCCCTTTATGTAACTTATGTCTCCAATGTGTTATAAAATAAAGGGGACTCTTTTAATTTAAATATTTTTCACAAACTATAGTCTATACATTAATAAAGTTAAATATTTAAATTTAACTTTATAAAATAGCTTTATCAATGTATAACAAATCTTATCAATGATAAACAAGTCTTCTTGCCGATTTTAAACAATTACCATCAACATACCGCTACCACTGGATGTCCGACCATATCCAAGATGACTTACTATAAATAGTAAGTATGCCCAAAGTTGCCTCAAGCACCCTCAAAAAGACTTGCAACTGAAACTATCTAGGCCAAATGGCCTCTAAGCCCCTTTAATGTCCTGGTTAGCCTACGGGACCGTGGGGAAATAGGCTAACGACAACATCATGCTATGAATGCTAAAAAGGGGACATTACACTCGAAGAGTTCTTGCGCATGTGAGGGATTGAGCAGCATAAAGTCTCTCTTCAACGGCTTCCCGACCCATTGGCAAGTGTCACAACTGACGACCCATTCCCATGCATTGTTGTAAACAGTTGGCCACCACAGTCCTGCCAGTAGTATCTTCCTCGCCGTGGTCTCAGGTTCCATATGTCCACTTGCTGGTCCCTCATGTGCTTCTTTCGGTATTCTCGGTATTTCCTCCTCCAACACACACCGTCTAAGAAAACGATCTGGTCCCATTTTGTACAGTAGTCCATTAATCAACTGAAATGTGTGGCTCCTTAATACCAATTTCCGTCGTTCGCTCTCTGGCATCTCCCTCCATGGTTGTCTCGTGGACAAGTACTCCCTAATACTTGTATACCATTTTGCTAGCACTGTAATTTGAAATAGTTGCGCATCAGGGAAGTCATCATTGACGCCTCTATCCGTTGGTTCACTTGTTTTAATCCTCGACAGATGGTCTGCACTGACATGCTTCTTCCTGGCCCGTACAATGATTTTGATGGTGAATTCCTATAGCAAAAGGAGCCACTGACTGATTCTTTCCCGAATGACCGGCTTATTTATCAGGTATAGTAAAGCTTGATGGTCCACATAGAATACAAACGGTGTCGCCAACAAAGTGTCGGAACTTCTGTACTGTGTACACAATGCCCAATGCTTCCTGTTCCATTGTGCTGTAGTTCTATTCCGCTCTTGATAATAGTCGGTTGGCAAAGTATATCGGGTGATCCAGACCGTGGTTGCCTGTCTGCACCAAGGTTGTTCCGATCGCATAGTTGGATGCGTCAACATGAACATGAAATTCCTTATTCCAATCCAGATATGCCAAGATGGGTGCCGTAGCCAATCGTACCTTCAGCGCTTCGAATGCCTCATCATGTTCCTTCTCCCATCTAAATGCTTTTCCTTTGCACGTTAATCTGTCCAGCGGATATGATACTTTGGCAAAAATTTTAATGAACGTTCTGTAATAACCTATGTCCCAAGAAAGATTTTACCTTCGTTACATTGGTGGATGGTTGCATTTCCAATATTACTCTGACCTTGTCCGGATCCGTCCTTAATCCCTCTTTACAGACTATGTGTCCGAGCAACCTTCCCTACGGAACCATAAACTTGCACTTCTTGGGGTTCAAAGCTAGCCGTGCCCTTCGAAATCTTTCCATACATTCACCGAGTGCTACCAGATGTCTGTCCTCCGTGCTGAATACAGACCAATCATTGAGGAACGCTTTGAAGTATTCGACGGACATCTTGTCAAAGATGTGCAATATGATCCGAATGGCATCCGGTTGTATGCATACACCCCATCTTCGATGACAAAAGTTGTCTTCAATTTGTCCTCCTCTGCTATAGAGATCTAATTGTATCTAGAGAACCCGTCCATAAAGGAGTAAATTTCATGTCCACCGACCTCCTCCAAGATGCTGTCTGTAAATGGAATCGGGAAGGGATTCTTGATCGTGACTGCATTAAGGCATCTGAAATCCACACATATTCGGATCTAGGTGGTGTCTTTCTTCAATGAGATTACTATAGGTGACACCCATTCACTTGTTTGCACCTTGAAAATAATTTCGGCCTCCAACATCCGGTTGATTTCCTCCATAACTCGTGTCGCATAGTTCTTGTTCATCCTGTAGGGTCGCTTCGGTATAGGTACTGCCCCTTCGATCAATGGGATGCGGTGTACACACAACTCCG
Organism: Cupressus sempervirens; assembly: GCA_028749045.1. Lineage (NCBI taxonomy): Eukaryota > Viridiplantae > Streptophyta > Pinopsida > Cupressales > Cupressaceae > Cupressus > Cupressus sempervirens. The sequence continues at coordinate 1,054,128,681 of CM053785.1, forward strand.
GCGGTACTCCTTTCAAGTCCTTGAATGTCCATGCGAATACGTCTTTGTATTCTAGCAATATCTTTAATGTTGCTGCTTTGAGTACTGGATCCCAATTATCTCCCACTAGTATGTTCTTTGGTTCTGCTTCATCCCCTAGTTTCATTGTTTGCAGTGTGGCTTCACTATACTTGATTGTCTCCCCCTCACTAAATGTATGGGTGGGTGTGACATCCAACGGGGCATCCCCCTCCTTTATCTCAGTGAATTCTCTTGGAAATTCATCTCCCCTCGGACCTTCCTCAATTCTTAGTATATTGCAGCTGTGGAATAGTTCGTAGTCCTCCATTTTCCAGTGGAGGAGACCATTAACCGAGTCCAGATCATCGTCTGTTGATCATCCTTCCAACCGCAGGACTCCCTCCTGATCTTGTTCCATATGTTGTTTGCCTTCATCCTCTTCTTTGGAATCTGATGATAGAGCTTCTTCCCCCACCATTTGGGTGTACAAATCAATTTCAAATCCCCGGCCTTTACTTTCAAGTGACAGGTTGTTTTCCTTCCACTCGTGTCTAACTTTTGCTTGAATAAGCCATCCGCAGCTTAGGATGGTGTCGTATCTTTTTCTCTTCAACAGAATCATGACGAAGTCTACCAAGAACGACTGTGTGCCAATCGTCACCGACTGTGCCATCAGGACGCCGAGAGGTTTAATGCCGTGTTGGTCCGCTATCAGCAACTAAAATGTAGGGGGCCACAAAGTCGGCTGTCCCAGCTTCCTCCAAGTGTCCTCGGGTAAGACATTTACACCGGGCCCTCTGTCAACTATTGTGTCTGTGAGAACATGTCCGAGGATCCCCATCTCGATGAATGCCGGATGCCGTCCGGATGTGAGGGCTAGCAACATTGGATCTTCTCCGCCTGTGGCAATTTCCTTCCCTCTACCTGGTTCTCCCGGTATCTTATGAACTAGCACAATATTTGTGAGAGCGGATCGGAGCTGAGGCATCATAGGAAGCAAATCATTTATCTTGACTGGTACCTCCGTTTGTAAAATCTGTCGTACGATGTTTTGGTCCGCGACATTCCTTGTTGAGGTGCCGGTGGTGTCTTTCAGCTGAGAGGTCTCTGCCTGCGATGCCTTTTCAATCTCTGCCTACACTTCCCCCAGTTTCTTCCTTTCTTCCGCTAGGTCCGGGTACACTTTTGCTTGCCTCCGCATAATTGCAAGAACCTCCTCTTCATCCGTCCCAACAATGATCAAGTTTACTCCGGATTTTGGGCACTTGGCATCTTCATGATCGCCTGGTCTGCACCATCTGCATAATAATTATGGTGTGTTTGCTGTTGTGCACTCCAAGGCAAAGTGACCCCACAAATTACATGCTCGGCATTGAACGATCGGCCGTCCGTTCGCATCATACTGGATTCGACTTCGGTTGCCATTGTTATTGTTATTATTCACATTGTTATTGTTGTTCTGTCCACTTCGATTATTCCTGTATCCTCCCGATGTGGCATTTGCATTATTGGTGTTTCCGCTATTGCCTGACGGGGAAGCCTCCTGTGTAAGAAGCACCTGCTGAGATCCTCTGGTTTTCATGTTGAAGGGGCATTATTTTTGTGGAATGTCCCATGATTTGACAGATGTCGTAGAATTGGTTCTTTGGACAAGATCCCTTTGTGTGACCTTTTGCCGTACATTTCGTGCACCATAGTTCAATTCCCTTTGTTTCTTTCTGCATGCTCTTGAATTCCTTTATCATTTGAATCATGTCCTTTTGGAGGGCTCGGACCTTTTTGCTACTGTTTTCCTCATTGCTGCTTTCTTCTTCCGAGGAGGCATCGTCGTTTGAGTCAAAGGAGCTACTGTTCTTCTTCTTCTTTTTAGTCTTTTCCTCACTTTCCAAGTTCAGTGCTCAGTTGTACGCTTTAGTGTATGACGATGGTGGTACGATCTTCATTTTCTTTCACAATTTCGAGTGTAGGCCTTCATTGAACCACCTTTTCTGTAATCTAACAGCTGGCTTATTCTCCATTTTGTTGATCAAGTCCTTCAACTTCCTGGCATAGACTCAAACTGTTTCATTTTTCCCTTGTTTTGTATTATATATCTCTGCTACAATTTCATGGTCGTCGCAGAGTAGTTGAAATTCCGCAGTAAACTCTTTCTTGAGGTCGTCCCAAGTGGTTAATTTCTGGGGATCTGCATCGGCGGACCAATCGATTGCGACACCCCGTAGGGTTGCCAGAAACTGCCGAACCCATTCGTTTGTGTCAGTTATGCCATTTGACCTCCAGATCGTTTTGCATGTTTTACAGTGTCGGATCGGTTCGGCTGTACCATTGCTATCAAATTTGGCAACTTTTCCTTTGGTCCTACAATCAGTACTGATGTTGTGCACGGGCGTTGTTCGGTCCTGCAACACTGGCACTGTTCACTCCCACACAGGTGGTCTGCACTCCCACACTGACGGTCTATTCTCCCACACCGGCGGTCTGCTCTCCCACATCGACGGTCTCAACAGCTATGAACTTTGGTGAAGAAGGATTTTTTGAAGTTGTCCCTTTCGGAAGTGTATCCCAGACGAAGAGTTCACTCCACGCTCTTGCTCCCTCGACACTTCGAGCCATGTGAGTCGATTCCCTTTCGTTTGGATTCTCTTCTCGCGGCGAATACAAATTCAATAACTCCTCCCTTGCTTCTTCCACCAACTCCACCCGTTGTCGAGTCTCCTCCAACAATTCTTCCGTGCTCCTATGTCCGTCGGCAATCTTCCGAAATCTCCTTCTGTGTTCGGCTTGCTGTGCCAAAATTTTTCTTGTGTAGTATGTACCCCATCTTTTCCCTTTCTCTTATTTCGATCCTTGTTAAGTTGATTTGGCATTAAGCTTCATTCCTCCCTCCTTCCAGGTTCATAGGGCAACGGCGCTAAATGTTTACTGCATAAAGTAAATGGATTAATGCACATAGACAATGAATAAGAACAGCATAACAGTACTCCTTTATTCGCATATGCCAATAGATTACATAACTGATCCTCAGATGATTTACAATGTACCCAGACGGAGTATAAATACTTTCCGCCGAACCTTCTTGAAGGGGTCCATTGGTTACAAAACAATCCTAATCTACCCGTCGGCTACAAAATTCAAAATCTCTGACGGCATAACCAAGTCGGCTATAGAATTTAAAATGTACCGACGACAATTGTGTTTCCCTTTCACATATTCGATATCAAAATCAAAAGCCTGAACTTTGCTTACCCATTTTTGTTACCTCTTGTTGAAGTCCCATTGCTCCAGAAAATATCTCAAAGTGTTGTGAACCGTACGGACAACAATCTTGGCACCCACCAGATACTACCGAAACTTTGTTAGTGCATATACAATGGTCAATATTTCTTTGTTGTAGATGGAATATAAGCGTTCCGTTTGTGTAAACTTCTTGCTCTCATGAGCTATGGTGTCTATCGTACATCAGTACCGCGCCAATGCCTTCTCCAGATGCGTCGCGCTCTTGAATGAATGGTCGAGTGAAAATTAGGTAATGCAAGTACGGGACAAGTTCTTATTGGCTCTTTTAGTTTATCGAAAGTGAGTTGTGCTTTTTCGTTCCATTGGAAGACCCCTTCCTTGTCAGATACGTTAAGGGTGCACTGAGTTGTGAGAATCCTTTAACGAACCTCCAGTAATAACTACATAGTGTGAAAAACCCTCGCAAATCCGTCAGTGATTTCGGGGGAGGCCAATCAAGGATAGCCCGAACCTTCTCCTGATGAACTTGAACTTTGTATTTACTGACAACATGCCCCAGGTACAATATTTCTGTCATGCCAAATTCATACTTGGATTTCTTGGTGAACAAAGACTGCTCCTCCATGATCCTTAGGACTTCATCCAAATGCTTCAGGTGCTCCTCCCATGTCCTGCTATAAATAAGATCATCAAAAAATACCAATAAGTACTTATGCAATTGTTTGTTGAAGATGTGATTCATGCATGATTGGAATGTAGCAGGTGCATTTGTCAATCCGAATGACATGACTAGAAATTCATAATGCCCATAGTGACAACGGAAGGCCATCTTTTCTATGTCTTCCTCCCTCATGCAGATCTGATGGTATCCAGAACAGAGATCTATTTTTGAAAAATAGACTGTGCCATGTAATTTGTCCAGCAACTCATCTATCCTTAGAATGGGATATCTATGCTTTATTGTTTTCTGTTTAATGCACGATAGTCCACACACATGCGCATTGTCCCGTCCTTCTTGACGCATACTACTGATGATGTGAAGGGGCTAGAACTGGGATGGATCCATCCTTTCTCCAGTAGTTCCTGAATAGTTTTTTGGATCTCATCTTTGAATTTCTTGAGATGATGGTAGGGTGTGGTTATGACCGGCTTGGCTCTAGCTTCCAACTCAATAGTATGTTCAAACTCTCGATGAGGCAGTATGCCAGGAGGATTGTCAATGAAAATTTTATCATGTTTACTCAAAATATTTTGGAGATCATCATCTTGGGGAGGTGTCCGTTGCCCTTTCATAGGTTCCGTCAAGACAAAACAATGTGCAGCGCACGCAATGTCATCATGCCAAAAAATGGCCTCCATCCAATGTGCAGAAACTTCCTTTGGACCTTCATTTGCCATTTCATGGAGAACATCCTTCTTTTCATTGTCAACAAAAGTGAAGTCCATCCGTTTGAAACTTTGAGTGTATTCATCAAGTTTCTCCATCCAATGTATGCCTAGAATAACCTCCATATCATGAAGGTCCACTATGAAGAAATTTTCAGTCATCGTGTGATTCGCCATTGTGATACTTAGTTGAGGAACAAGGTGGGTGTAGGGCAAGAGAGTCCCTCCGGCAACCTTGACCTGAAATTCTGCGTGTGTCTCCATAGGTAGACCTCTTCGTTTCATCAGAGAGGAGTTTATGAAGTTTAGCGTAGCTCTGCTATCGAGCATCACCATAACCTTTTGTCCTTGAAGGGTTCCCCGTACACGAAACACTGTGCATCTTGGGCTACTAGCTAGGGCAATAGTTCCTCCGTGTCGTACCAACGTTGCAATCCTTTCCGTACGGTTCAAACTAACCATGTTGGTGTCGTCATGATGTTGGTTGTCTTAGGCGAGTGTTTCTTCTTGTTCATCCTCATCATTGGACACAATCTCAATGTAGTGTATTTTTCCTTTTCTGAGGCATCTATGGCTAGGTTCCCAAGGTCCCTTGCAGTTGAAACATAATTTCTTCCTTCACAGTTCCTGTCTAGTAGCTTCGTCCAATGACTTCTTGGGCGGAGGTTTATTTATCTTTGTCCCTCGGAAACATCAGTGGTTCAGGGTGTGAGTAACTTTGAGAGGATGATGTCAATGATGATGCCATGCTCCATGCCTTCTTAATAGCTTCCGACAGGGTGACAGGATTGAACCCCTTTACCCAACCTTTAAATGGTTTAGTCAATCTGTCCATGAAGAGCACTATCTGTCTTTTTTCAGAAATGTCCATGACCAAAATAGAGAGTTTCTGAAACTTTGCAGTGTACTGGTTGACTGATCCAGTTTGCCTTAGTTGTGCCAAATTTTTGAAATTGAGTTCCGGATCATTACTGTCAAATCGATCTATCAATCTCTCAGTGAATTTCGCATAAGTATTTATTTGATCATGCCCTAGTGTGATGGTGCAGTGATGCCACCATTCATGCGCAACTCCCTCCAAGTGCAATGCTACAAATTTGATTGCTTCTTCTAGCATAAGATTCAACTGGAAGTAAGTATTGGCCTTCCTTACCCACGCTTGCGCAGATATGGATCCGGATCTATCAAATGGAGATAGATTTACTTTACTCAACTTTCTTCTGAGATCATCATTAAAGAATCCTCGATTTTCGCCTCCCGAATACCTCATTCTCAAATCCGCGTAATCTTTTTATGATATGTCTCCCTCAAAATTTGCATTCTTCTAGTCTTCTCTTAGTTGTTCTTGCATCTCTTCAAAAAATGGTTGTTTCCCTCTGTGTGGTGCCTCCGTCCGTGGGGGAAAAGATGGCATGGAAGGTTGAGTGTGCATGATGAGATTTTGATTTATCTGACACCGAGTCCATGCTGTGACCATTTTGTTCTCCAGATACTTTATTATTTGCCAACTTCTTGAGAGTCTCTTCCATGAGTCACTGAGTATTAGTGATCTGTGCTTGATTCCTGGCAAGTTCTCTCAATAGTGCCATGAGTTCGGCAGTTGTTGGTTCCGGTTCGATAGCCATTCTATCAACAGAATGCATCTTTCTTCTCTTTTGGCTATAAACTCTCATTCACTGTCCACAGGGTGGCAAGATCAAAGCTCTGATACCACTGTAATGATCTCGCAATCTGATTAACTCCACACAAACGTTTGCACTAGGTCACAATGGATGTACAGAATAGCCTAGGTGAGGAGGACAGTTGAACAAGAGTGGTGTATGGACTGCTTGGGCCGTACGAGTGGATGCTTGGAGGTTGTACAACTATCTAAGGGTCGTACGTGATGTGGAGGGAAGCAACTGTTGTTTGTATGGTGGAATGTAGATGGCCATACGGTTACAAGGAGGGATGCCGTACCGTCAAAAGGATGTAGCTGTATAGTGGAAGGAGGGATATGTTTACCGTATGGGTAAATTAAAACAATGCATACATACAATGAACACAGACACAAACCACATAATTATATTCGCATATGCCAGACATACATTATGCTTGATAAGATCAATGATAGAGGATCCAAGATAAAAGATGCTTTACAACGATCCCAGACGGGATATAAATACTATCCGCCGAACCTTCTCGAAGGAGTCTGTCGGCCACAATCATTATGTCTGCTACAAACTATTTACCCGTCGGCTACAAAATACAAAACACCGACGACAATCATTCCGTCGACTACAGAAACACCACTGGGACCATCCAGTCGGCTGACACTATCCCCCCAAAAAGAAAAGTCGTCTCCTGATGACTAACAAAATTAGGAGACAACTTACAGACAACAAGAGAAATACTAGAGAGAAGGGGGTGTCCCAGAAGAGTGCTGCTGGCGACGTAACTCATACACCTGCTCTGTCCTGATGCGGAGATCTGTCTGAATTTGAGAATTAACCTCGACCACCTCCTTTAAAAGAAGCGCAACATCCATAGCCTGCCTTCTAGCTAACAGCATCTTGTGGTCTACCGCATCCTTATCTCGGACAGCCGCTTCTGTACCTTGCCTAGCCATGTCCCTCTCCTGCACTGCTGCTGCCATATCTGCCAGTAGTGCCGCCCGCTCTGCGGCCCATGTTGCCTGCTGGTCGGCCAAGTCGGTGGCAAGCTTCTTTCTAGCCTCACTCTCAGCTGCCAGTGATCTCTCTATTGCAACCCTGTCCGCCTCCGCACGCCGACGACCATAGTAAACATCCTTATACAATCCCACAATCTCATGTGCCAGCTTCATCAGAGGGGTGTCACTGGGTCCCAACTCCGGCTTAGTAGCCCAATCTGCCAACATCTCAACTGTCTCCACCGCCGGCCAACCCCTGTCTATAAAACAAGTCTGAAATCGTCGAGGACAGATCCCATGGATATATCCTCTGATCCAATGCCACTCCATCTGCCGAGTCAGGGCCTGAATTGCCACATCGTGTCCCTTCTTCAACGCAGACTTCATAGTCCTGAGGTAATCCTAGCACCTATCCTCATCTGACCCGTAATCCTCCTTGGCGAAGTCCTCCAATGACCATTCTGCATCACTCTTCTCCTCCTCATCAGCGGGAGCCATGCCCACATCTGGTGCCGCCTCCTCTGCTGTTGGTGCAACCACGGCATGTGGCATTCCCTCCTGAAGTTGAGGCTCTGGTACTGCTGGTTATGTTCCTGAACGCCTAGGAGACTGAATGGACGGATCCCGCTTGATAGGAGTGAGTCAGAACTGTTGCCTCAAAAACACACTAGCTCTATCCATCACCTCCGGTTGGTCTGACTGCGCGAGCTCCATGTTCTCCGGTACTGGCTGGGCTGACTCGGCCTTTGCTAAAAAGATGACAAAACAGTGACAACTGCATCACAATCAATGACATCCAACCGAACCTGCGGCTCAGGCTCCGGTGGTGGCAACTGTGCTCTCTGTGAGACAGTGACAGTGACATTTGCTGGTACAACTGGAATCACCTCCGCTACAACTGTCGGGAATATCTCGGCGACTGTCTGCGGGACATCTGTCGCTATGTGTGGGAGAACTTCTGTCGCTGTCCGTGGGATCATCTCCATCATTATCCATGGGACATTTGCCTTCGCTGGAGGAGTCATGAGGACCGAGGCATGGCGCTGGCCAAATGGCGGAATGACTGTTGGAAAGGTAGTCAAGTGCATCGAAGTTGACAGCTGAGGAGGGGTAAAGAATGTGGGGTCACTACTCGCTGCCTCACCGCCAACTTCCGCCGAAGTGCTCTCCTCTTCTTCCACGGACTCAGCCCCGTCACTCATCGAAGTGCCCTCCTGTCCGCTATCTCTCCGAAAGCATCCAGTCCGTGGAGTACTTTCTTGTGGCCTGCTGCTGATCCTCCTGTATCCAAGTGTCGCCAATAGAATATGGGAGGCTCCCCGTCTACCAACTTGCCTCTTGGAGGAGCCTCAAAATCATCCAGTGGAATTTGGCTAGCTGCAGCCTCCAGAAACAACCTGATGGCATGGTGTGGCATAAAAAATGTTCGGTGTTGAAGGGTCATAAATTCCTCCATCCTATCAGCCAGGACTGAGGCCCAATCATATACCACTCCCTGCATGATACCATTCATAAACACAATCTGTGGCAATGCTATATCTGAAGCTCGAGTGGCACCTGTCAACATGCTCTTGATGACGTGCATGATACATCGCCAGTGACCCTCCCGAATAAAGTCCCTACGAAGGCCTCTGCACTTTGACCCTTGAACCGCTGCCTTCCGCTCCATGGGTGTAAGGTCTCGGCACACTAGGTCTATTGAATGCTCCTTCCGTTCTCGTGAGAGTTTATGGTTCTTGATTTCCACTTTCCTCCCATTGGGGCCAGGGATGCCTGAAATCTCTAGGTTTAAAGGACACCGTCATCTGCTGCTTCTTGTACAGAAATGTACTTGTTCTGCTCCGGGTGCTATATGTCTTTATCATGGTGCGCAATACTGTTTCGAACAACCGGATGGAGAAGATGGGAAGCTGGATGGCTTAATGCACTTGTGCTTGCATCAAAATCTGTTTAATCTGGACTGCCTCCGGGGTCTCTTGCCACCACTTCCGGCATTCGCTCCCACTAAGACTCTCGAACTGGACGGTGAGATAAGTGAGTTCCTCTTTGGTCTTCTGCTTCTTGCTACTAGAACTCAAGGGACTTGCAACTTGAACCCTCGATGCCAAAACCCTTGAATTTTTGTCCATATTTGCCGCCAGCTGACCCTTCCACGGCTTCCGTTTGCCTGCCGATTCCATATCAAGGTGGCCTCTTATTTCTTATTTCTTATATAGTTCCACTTACTCTTGCGGCAACCCAATAAAGTGCCGCGGAAAACCACCTGTCCAATCCCCTACAGGCCAAGAGGAAGAGAAATATGTGCAAAGTGTATTTGCAGTATCTGGGGAAGAATCCCATCTGGAGGAGAATGTGAACTCAACAATTTTATTGCTGTTGTGAGGTCCAAATTGAATGCCCTGCTCTCCCACCACAATCGTCTGTGCTTCCGTGATGCCTCCGCAACCCTCAATTCGTGCACTGTCTGGCAACATCCAGTCTCCACCACTACGTAATCTCCCTGCGCTGTCACAAAAGCTTCCTTAATATGCACTCCATTCTCCTCTTTACTCCTCTCTTGCAACAACCGGTTCACAGATCCACGATGAGCCATAGCCGTTCAGATCGCACGTGCAGGACAGGGCATGGAGAGTTTCCGCATCCAAACAAAACTTAACGGTAATACTCTACGCTTCTACTGGCTCGGACCACAAAAGCTGTCACGACAGTGCCATGCACTTTTGTAGGATGAGACAGTGAAGAGGCGAGCACACATCGAGAACGCACTAGTGAATAAATTATGCGGCAACCAAACCTTTCGCCGGCCCCTCTCAATCGCAAGACTCTACCAATCGGAAAAACTTAGGGTGGAGAGTGGACCCTTGATGAAATTAGGGACGTCGAGCAATGCACCTGTGCAACCATCTCATGTAGTGATGGAGATTTGTCGGGCCTTTGAGCAGATATTTAGAGAGCATCTTGCCGAAGTGTGTTCTGGTGGTGACAAAGTCAGCTTCCTGTGGCCCTAAAAACACTGTCCAATGGCAACAGAGACCTCCTTGCGCACAGTTAGTAGTGAAGGAATGAAGATTTTTTTTTTTTTTTCTTTGAAGTCCGCGGACGGCGAATTTGGAGAAATTTAAGCTCGCGGATAGGCTGCCCGCGGGGCTTTTCAAATACCCCTGGATAGACTGTCCGCGGGCCTTTGCTTTTTTTACACCCGCGGACAAACTGCACGCGAGGCCTTTATTACACCCGCGAACAGATTGCCCGCGGGCCCTTTTTTTTTTTTTTTAATAAATTAATTTTTAAAATTTTTTATTTATGAAGCATCTCAATTTGGCGTTGAAGTCCCACCACTTTCGAACGATGATGATGATAGGTTCATCCTTTGGGCATTCGACGACGACAATGACGACGGCATCTTTCTAACATGGTAGAGCTTTAATTTGGATCCGTTGACTGCCTGAGGGACCTCTTCCCCATTCAAGGTCAACAATTTGACTGCTCCATTATCACCAACCTCTCGGATCTGGTATGGTCCAATCCACCGAACCTTGAACTTCCCTGGTTTTATCTCATTGCGGCTGTCGTATTTTAATACTAACTCTCCTGGCTGGAACCTGCTGCGTTTGAGATGCTTATCATGCCAGACCTTGCGCCTGTTCTGTGTGACTTCTGTCACCCATTGCGCCAGCAATCGCTTCTCCTCTAGTTCATTCAAATGATTTAGCCTCTGCTGTAAACTTTCCACGTCATCCAGTTTGTTTTCTAGAGCTACTCGCAAACTCGGGATCATGAATTCCGCTGGGACCACCTTTTCCTGTCCAAATATTAACTAGAATGGTGTGTGCCTTGTCGTCACTTTGTATGCCGTACGGTAAGCCCACAGGGCGGCGGGTAAGTTTTCCTCCCAATCAGCACCTTCAATTGCACAGGATTTGTAGATGATGGATACTAGGATTTTATTGGTAGCCTCGGCCTGTCCGTTTGCTCTTGGATAATACAGACATGACAATGAATGATAAATCTTGAACTGGGTGGTGAGCAAGCGGATGACATGATTAACAAAATGACCTCCCCTATCACTTGTTAATTGTAACGGGATTCCATACCTGGTAATGATTTGTTCATAAATAAATTTTGCAGTGCTGACGACCAAGTTATTTGGTAATGCACGTGCCTCCACCCACTTGGTCAGGTACTCCGTTGCAACAATGATGTACCGGCACCGTCGAGTCTTGCTCACTCTCAGTGGTCCAATGAAATCTAATCCCCATCGTTTAAAAAGCTCCTGCGCATGTGAGGGGTGAAGTGGCATGAAATCTCTCTTCAGCAGCTTCCCGGCCCGTTGGCAAGTGTCACATTCGATGACACATTCCCGCGCGTCATTGTACACCGTCGGCCACCAGAGACCTGCGAGCAATATCTTCCGTGCAGTGGTGTTGGGTCCCATGTGTCCGCCGGTGGGACCCTCATGTGCTTCTTTTAACACCTGTGGTATCTCCTCTTCCAGCACACATCGCCGAAGAATATGATCCGGCCCCATTTTGTAGAGCAATCCATTGATCAATTGAAACATGCGACTCTTGATTATCAACTTGCGCCTATCATTTGGTGACATCCCAGTGGGAAACTGTCCTGTTGACAGGTACTCGCCAATACTCCTGTACCATTTTGGCAGTACCCCAATCGAAAACAGCTGCGCGTCAGGGAAGTCGTCATTCACACCCTCCGGTGGTTCCCCTGTTTTGATCCGCGATAGGTGGTCGACATTGACATGTTTCTTTCCTAGCCAAAAAATGATTTTGAAAGTAAATTCCTGCAACAGGAGTAGCCATCTGCTGATCCTCCCTTGGATGACAGGTTTATTAATCATGTACAACAAGGCCTGGTGATCAACATAAAACACAAACGTTGTAGCAAGCAAATAATGACGGAATTTTTGCATAGCATAGACCATTCCCAATGCTTCTCTTTCAGTCGTGCTGTAGTTCTACTCGGCCTTTGATAACAACCGGCTGGCAAAGTATATTGGGTGATCCAATCCATGGTTACCAGTCTGTGCCAGGTCGCGCCGATCGCATAGTTGGAGGCATCCACATGAACATGAAACTCTTTATTCCAGTCCGGATATGCTAGGATGGGTGCCGTAGCCAGTTGTACCTTTAGCCCTTCAAATGCCTCGTCCTGCTCTTTATCCCATCTAAATGATTCTTCCTTGCAGGTTAACTTATCTAACGGTTGGGACATCTTGGCAAATTTTTTAATAAATCTCCTGTAATAACCTATATGCCTAAGAAAAGATTTTACCTCCGTCACATTAGTAGATGGTTGCATTTCAAGAATGACTCACCTTGTCGAGATCCGTCTTTAATCCTTCCTTACAGACAATGTGTCCGAGTAGTCTTCCGTGCGGAACCATGAATCTGCACTTCTTGGGATTCAATGCTAGCCGGGCTCTGCGACATCTCTCCATACATTCACCAAGTGCTACCAGGTGTCCGTCCTCCGTGCTAAATATTGACCAATCATCCAAGAAGGCTTTGAAGTTTCCCACGGACATCCTGTCAAAGATATGCAGCATAATCCGCTGGAATGTGGCCGGCGCGTTACACAACCCAAATGGCATTTGGTTGTACGCGTAGACCCCATCTTTGATGACAAACGTTGTCTTCAACTTATCCTCCTCCGCTATAGAAATCTGATTGTATCCGGAGAACCCGTCTGTAAAGGAGTAAATTTCATGTCCTGCGACCTCCTCCAGAATGCTATCTGTGAATGGAATCGGAAAAGGATCCTTGATTGTTACTGCATTCAAGCATTTGAAATCGACGCATATCCAGATCTGAGTAGTATCCTTCTTCAATGAGATGACTATCGGCGACACCCATTCGCTATTCTGTACCTTGAAGATAATGCCAGCTTCCAGCATCCGGTTGATTTCCTCCGTAACCCGTGCCGCATAGTTCTTGTTCATCCTGTAGGGTCGCTTTCGTACAGGTATGACTCCCTCCACCAGCAGGATGCGGTGCACACACAATTCCGACGGTACTCCCTTGAGGTCCTTGTATGTCCATGCAAACACATCCTTGTATTCCAGAAATATCTTGAATGTCGCGGCCTTGAGTACTGGATCCCAGTTATCTTCGATTAGTATGTTCTTCGGCTTTGCCTCGTCCCCCAAATTCATTGTTTGTAGCATAGCTTCATTATACTTGATTGTCTCCCCTCCCCTGAATGCATGAGTGGGTGTAACATCCAACGGTGCCTCCCCCTCCTTTACTTCAGTAAACTCCTTTGAATATTCGTTCTCAATCGACTAAACATTGCAGCTATGAAATAATTCATAGTCTTCCATTTGCCAGTGGTAGAGACCGTTGACGGAATCCAAGTCGTCATCCGTTGATCCCTCGTCCAATCGGAGGACACCCTCCTGATCCGGTTCCATCCGTTGTCTACCTTCATCCTCCTCTCCCTCAGAATATGATGACAGGGCCTCTTCCCCTACCATTTGGGTATGCAAATCAATGACAAAGTGGCGGCCTTTTCTTTCCAGTGATAAGGTGTTCCTCTTCTAGTCGTGGCGGGCTCTTGCTTCGATAAGCCATCCGCGGCCCAGGATGGCGTCGCACCCCTTCCTCTTCAACGAAATCACCACGAAATCCATCAGGAACTGCTAAATGCCAATGGTTACCAGCTGTGCCATGAGAATACCCAGCGGTGTAATGCCATGTTGATCCGCTGTCAGCAGCTGAAATCTCGGAGGCCACAATGTCGGCTGGCCAAGTTTCCTCCAAGTTTCTTCTGATAATACATTTACATCGGACCCTCCGTCAACTATTATGTCTGTGAGAACATATCCAAGGAGCCCCATCTTGACAACTGTAGGGTGCCGTCCGGATGTCAGTGCCAGCAACATCTGATCTTGTCCTCCTATAGCAATCTCCTTTTCCTTCCCTCGACTTGGTTCTCCCGGTGACTTTTCCTTTCCTTGACTTGATTCTCCTACAATAGTTGAAAGAGCAGATCGAAGTTGAGGTATGGTGAGAAGCAAATCATTTACCTTTACTTGCACCTTTGTTTGCAAAATTTGCCGTACTATGTTTTGTTCTGCGGAATTCCTTGCTGAAGTGCCGGCAGTGTCGGGAGGTGTTGCTGCTTGGGATACTTTTCCAACCTCAGCCTGTGCTTCCGCAAATTTCCTCTTTTCTTTGGCGCGGTCCGGATATTGTTTTGCTTGTTGCCGCGTAATTGCCAGAACTTCTTCCTCATCCACCCCGACAGTGATCAAGTTCACTCCAGATTTTGGACACTTTGAGTTGTTATGATCACCGGGTCCGCATCATCGGCACAATAGTTGAGGTGTATTCGCTGTTGGACACTCCCGCGCAAAATGCCCCCACAAGTTACATGCGCAGCAATGAATAATCGGCCATCTATTTGCATCATACTGGATCCGGCTTCTACTCGTATTGTTATTGTTATTGTTCTGTCCACGCCGATTATTCTTGTATCCTCCGGATGTAGCACCGGCGATATTTGTGTTTCCGCTACTACCCGATGAGGAAGCCTCCTGCGTAAGAAGTACCTGCGAGGATCCCCTGGTCTTCACGTTAAAGGGGCATTTGTTTGTCGAATGACCCATTATTTGACAAATGTCGCAGAATTGGTTCTTTGGACACGATCCTTTAGTATGACCGTCGGTCTTACAGTCCGTGCACCACAACTCAGTGCCTTTTGGCTCCTTCTGCATGTTTTTAAATTCCTTCATCATGCGTATCATATCCTTCTGTAGGGCGCAGACCTTCTTGCTACTGCCCTCATCGTCACTGCTATCTTCGCCGGAAGGCTTGTCATCATCAGAATCAGAGGAACTAGTCTTCTTCTTCTTTTTCTTGTGCTCACTTTCGAGATTCAATGCTCTGTTAAAGGCTTCTGTGTATGACGACGGCGGCACAATTTTCATTTTCTTCCACAGGTTAGGGCGTAGACCTTCCACGAACCACCTTTTCTGAAGTCCATCCGCCGGCTTATTCTCCATTTTGTTTATCAGATCTTTTAATTTTCTAGCGTAAACATGGACAATTTCGTTCTTTCCTTGCTTGGTATTGAAGATCTCTGCTACAATTTCATTATCGTCCCACAACAGTTGAAATTCAGCCAGAAACTCTTTTTTAATGTTATTCCAACTGTCTAGCTTCTGCGGATTTGTACTAGTAAACGAGTCAATTGCCACGCCCCGTAGGGTTGCTGAAAATTGTCTCATCCAGTCATCTTCGTCAGTTAATGCCATTTTCCCTCCAGATCATTTCACATGTTTTATAGTGTCCGATGGGATCGACCGTACCATTGCCATCAAACTTCGGCAAATTCTCTTTTGGTAACACCATAACGATTGGTGTTTGTAAACAAGCATTGCTCGATCCTGCGACATTGGCGGATTGCACTCCCACATCGACAGATTGCACTCCCACACCGACGGACTGCACTTCGGCAGACTGATCTCCCACACCGGCGGACTGCTCTCCCACACCGGCAGACTGCACTCCCACATTGGTGGACTGCTCTCCCACACCGGTGGACTCAACAACTGCGAACCTTGGTGAAGAAGGGTGTTCTGAAGTTGTCCCCTGCGGAAGTATATCCCGGACGAAGAGTTCACTCCACGCTCTTGCTCTGTCGGCACTCCGAGCCGTGCGAGTCGATGCTCTTCCGTCTGGATTCTCTTCCCTCGGCGAACACAAATTAAAAAACTCCTCCCATGCTTCTTCCACCAATTCCACCCGCTGCCGAGTCTCCAACAATTCGTCGGCGCTCCAGTTTTCGTCGGCAATTTTTTGAAATCTCTGTCGGCGTTTGGCTTGCTGTGCCAGAATTAAATTCTCTTGCGCAATTCGGATTCCATCTTTTCCCTTGACCTTATTCTGATCCTTGGTAAGCTGATTTGGCATTAATCTTCATTCCTCCCACCTTCCAGGTTCATAAGGCAACGGCGCCAAATGTTTACCGTATGGGTAAATTAAAACAATGCATACAGACAATGAACACGAACATGAACAGCAGAATTATATTCACATATGTCAGACATACATTATGCTTGATAAGATCAATGATAGAGGATCCAAGATAGAAGATGCTTTACAATGATCCCAGACGGGATATAAATACTATCCGTCGAACCTTCCCAAAGGAGTCCGTCAGCCACAATCATTATGTCCGCTACAAACTATTTACCTGTCGGCTACAAAATACAAAACACCGACGACAATCATTTCGTCGGCTATAGAAACACCGCTGGGACCATCCAATCGGCTGATAGTGTATAGTGGTGGTGGAGTGATAGCCATATGGGAAGGATAAGGCTGTATGGTGGGGGGAACTAACTAGGCCGTATGGTGCTGAGATGGCCGTACGGTGTTCTAATGAGGACTGTACGTGGGTGAAAGCTAAGGCAGTATGGTATGTTGGAAAGGAATGTTTGCAAGGAGGGCCATATGGGTGGTGTACCGAGTTGAAGGCAAAGGGAGAGGGGTGGATGGATGGTGTAACACAGAGTTTTAAATGTAGATAAACAAGAGATTGAATTACCCAATACATACAATAGAGAATTGATCAAATTAAACATAGTAATTTCTCCAATTCGTAATAATTTGCAATATGATGTGCTCCGATTTGCTAGATCCGAGTGAAGTATCACAGGTGACGGAATAGGGTGAGGGTTGAATCCCACCAAAATCGGAATGGCCAAGTAGGGAAGGTCTTTCACTTCCGAAATGGCGAACAATAGAGAATCTCAACTGGAATTTGTAGTACAGAGAAATAATTCAAAATTGTATACCTAAAGACTACCTACAAGTCGTGCTTAAATATCCGTTGGGAAAACTTTCCGAGGGTGTACGAAGATAGCCGATGATGACACAAACTACGGAAACAAAACAAAAGTGGGTCGGAGATATATTAAATCAGTCGGCCCATTAACAATAGTTCAATAAATGATTTATTTTATAATGGGAACATTACGTTGATTGAGAAGAGGGCTGATAGCTAAAGAAAATCTCATGCTTTGGTACACCTAGGGTCTAGAGTTTGGTGTCATTTCTTAGAGTTTTGTTGTAAGCTCTCATTGTCTCTTCACACACCTAGATTTCTAGTTGCACACATTGAATTCCAGTGGTCTAAAAGTCTTGTCAAAAGCCACATTAATGTCTTCTGTTTGACACACTTATCTTTGCTATTTGGGTTGTTCAGACTGCATTCTAAAGCAGTATTATATCTGAATCTGAATACAATAAAATCTCTACTCTGGGCATGTAACTCTCTGGATTTTAAATGACAATATTGTGCTTCTGTGCATTATTTATTTCTGCATAATTGAGCTCTTGTGGATACATTTTCAGGGCCTGCAATCAATTAGGAAGCTATTTCCAGGTTCCTCACACTAGTCTTATTTTATATATTGTACCAGCATTAGCTTGAATTAATAAAATTTTGCTATTGGTTTTAGTATTGGCTGTTGTTTAGAAATGCCAATTCGATATGCAGTATTTGGGAAATTGGTAAATCTTTAAGAATCCCAATCTCATTTTCAGTTGTGAAGCCATAATTTGAGAATTTTGTACATGCAAAATCTAATTACTATATTAGTAGAGGTTCTTGGTATTAAAGGAAATTGGCTCTAATACTATAATAATTAAGGTTGAAATTTCTTGGAAGAAAAAGTTGTAGTTGTGAAGCATCTAGTTACGAACTTCCTTAGTTCTATTTGCGTGAGCTTGGTTGGGGTTATTACATCTTGGAATGATTTGGCCTAGTCATTCCTAGTTTAAGGCCAATTGGATTTTGTTTGTGGGCTCTTTGGATGGAGTTACTATTTATAGTAAGTTGACTGGGCATCAGAATTGTCATATTTCTAATGATTGGACTTGAAGCTTTGCATCGAGAGTTTTACGACAATCTATCACTTGCTTCATTTCGAGTTTGATTGATATATTATTTTAATGCCTGAAGTTTATTAAAGTAGCATTAAAATTAAATGTTAAAATGATAAAGTGTTACTTTAATATTATTTATGTTGGGTTGTGTGTTTGAGAGGGGATGCTCAAGGGAGATAGAAGATGCTATTTTATATTATATTATTTTAAAACACTTTATCCCACATTGCTTGTGAAAATCGGGTCAACCCTATGAAGTGGAAATAAAAAGAGAGCTGATGGCCATTTTTCAAGAGGTTGAATATGAGAAGAAAATTGATGTGTGAGTTGGAGATCCGTTCTTGGCATTAGAGGAAGTCTATCCTCTCTTGTGACATTCTCGACATCATTCCCTTGGGGTTTGGCCTTTGGAATCCATTGTCATCAGCTTCATTATTAGGTAGATTGAGCGCGTTTCTAGCTACAGGCAGATTTGATGTTTTGCTCATATCTTCTTCATTACTCATCTGATGCTTATGCTACTTTGAGGGAATGATTTTATGAAGATATTGGAATATTTGAAGACAAAAATACTGTAGCAGCACTGTTAATGCTGCACTATTCATGCGGTTACTATTCATGCGGCACTATTCATGTCACTATAGCAGCAGGTTTAAATAACATTTGCTGGAGCATTATGTCAATAATATTGGAGCAATTAGTGAGTTGATAATCTGCCATGTATTTGATTTTATTAAACTCTTAAAATAACATTTTATCAATAGTAATACAATTTCCAATCTGCATATCATTGTACTTTCTTTTGTTCATGTTGTGTGATTTTCAATTCCATGCAAGCAAACAATATAAATGTCCTATTTCCGAATTCATAAGGGGTTAAACTAGTAAACAAAAAAATAAGGAGTTGGATGCAAACTGTTTGACAAAATTCCTATTAGTAGTTGTTTTAGTTTTTGGGCATTTAAGGGTACCCACTACATATATCTCCTATTTTGTTTCTCTGCCGAATATGTCTTGTTATTTCTCCCCAATATTTTTATATTGGTTAATATTTTTTTATTTTAGAGTGATGACATTTCAAATAAAGGGTCATAATATCTATTCTTCCTCTTCGAAAATAAATTGTACCTTCTCATATTTTAATCGTAGATTAGGCTCGGTTTATATTATTATTCTTCTTAGTCATGTCTTTACTGGGCTTCACATATTTTTTTAATAATTCTCCACTTCCAAGCTTTTATTGTTTTTGTTTGAAAGGATTTTTGATGTATCTTTTGTTCCTTCATGCTTATTACACTAACTGGTCGTCAGGTATGTTTGAGCGGATAAAACTGCGAACATTTCTTGTGATAAATGATCGAGCCTTTTGAACAGAGGTGAGATGTTTGGAGTGGATTTTGTAAATGTTTTAGACACTTTACCTTTTTTTATATCCGCTGAAAATGTGTATAGAGCGTGTTAGGGTGCTTCTCGTGAATCGTTTTTCCATTCAACCTGTAATCTGCATTTGTTGAAAGATCAATGGGAATTTTCTGGCTAACCATTTGTGCCTTCTTAAGAAGGGATTTTCAATGAGATTGGTCAAGATCAAAGCTCTTTTCCCTGAATATTAAATATTATGAGCAGCCCAAAATTTGCAAGCTCTACTTCCATGGATTCTGTGAGGAGGATATATAGTACGTTGGCGTGGTCCAGTAATGTCCACCCCACCATGTACTAAGGCTACATCCATGTAACCTCTGTAACCAAAAAGAAGGGATTTTTAGAATAGTGAGGGTACTAACAACCTAAGATTCTCGACCAATTGCATAATGATGTAGCTCTAGTTGGGAGCTAACCATATTATTTATTACTTCTATATTTGCAGTAGTTCTTGCACCACAACAGTATATATTTGGTGTGATATAGTATTTTTTTTTCACAGTTCTTATCACACACTATCAGACCTTCAGTGGTTCTGGTATTTGCCCCAAGTATGACTCCATCCTTGAAAATAAGACCAATAATTGTTGTTCTTGAGCTTTGAAGCTATGAATATATAGGTTCTTGCCTTGGCTGTTGTGACCTCGCATGGGGTATAATGTGGCTTGGCACTTGGTGATTGCTGTGCATACATATACAATTTATATATTTATATTGCTACTTTATTGGGTATGTTGTTTGGTCTGATGATTGCCTGCTGGAATCATTTATCATAGGGTCACCAAACATTTGTATCTTGGTTTTTCATGTCTCTTGTTGTTGTGATTACTATCAAGTTTCCTATATCCTCAAGCAAATGATAGATACAGGTTGTCATATATTTATATTTGGTTGACAAGTAGCTGCATCTACACAACTTGGTGTGTTGCACATATTAAGCCTTATAGTGCATGCCCTAGGACCTGTCTTGCCAGTTCTTCCAGCACGTTGATCTACTGCAACTCTGCTTGTAGGAAAAACCTAAAGAGCATCCATACCCATTCTTGGATTGTTGGATGTAGGATAAACAAATATCTTCCACTCTTTAGTAAAATTGTTAGATGCAGCAAATTCTTCGGAAGAAAGTGACTCCTAAAAATGTAAATCATTATTTGTTTTGACATTAAGTAGTAATGTTTCTCAAATGGAGGCCCCAAATGTTTGTGAAAAACAGGGCTTCACCACTCAACTCCACAATAAGCTCCTCAGCCCATGACTAGGAATGATCAAGGTCCAATTGCATTCTCTCCAATGAATCTGTAGTCACACCCAACTCATGGGTGAGTTCATCTACTTCTCCCTTTTCCCTCAACACATCATAATAAATGTAATCCTTCTCGAAAAGATAGTCTCTCTCAGCCAATAATTGTAAATATGTAATGTCTTACATTTTCATAAGCAACCTAATCAAATTAATTAATTAAGTGGTGTTTACCGTACTGGGTAAAGAAATCAATTCATACAGACAATGGAATAGAATAGTAGATAAGAATAGCAGAACTATATTCACATACGCCAAGATATTACATTATGTTTCTGATGATATGATGATTACAACGATCCCGAAGGGGGATATAAATACTATCCGAGGAACCTTCCCAAAGGTATCCGTCGGCCACATACAACATGTCGGCTACAATAGTAGAACCTTCCTGATACACACATCCTGATACACACCCTATCAGCCTGATGGCATACATCGTGACACACACCCCATCTTGATATTGATGGCATGTATCTTGATACACTAACGGGATACATCCTGATATACTATTTACTGATGACATCATCCCCCCCAAAAAGAAAAGTCATCTCTCGATGACGACACAACAAAAACCCAACAACTAACTATATTATTCAGAAAACAACAAAAACAACATGGACTTATACATCATGGACCCAAAGGCTGTCTCCGACTGCGAAGATCGGCTGCGTCGAAGCTGATACACTTGATCTGTCCGAGATTTTGAGGGCGTCTTGCGTCCTATGATTGAGGTGTATTGCAAACATTCTCGGAAGTGTTCAATTTCGTATCTGGGGTATGACATCGTGGTATCATTTCGGCTAGCCGATTTTACAAGAGTATTTAGTATACCAGGAGCAGCGCAAGGAGGAGCCAAGATTGATTATAAGCCCAAAAAGATGAGCAGGGAGACGAAGTTGCAGCTGATCCGAATGGTGTGTAACGAAGAGGTATAGCAGCAGATGGATACCCTTATAGACACTTCGAAGGGAAGAGGGCTGCGAAAGTCTGATATTCAAGAGGGCCATTGGAAGTGCTTGATGGATGTGGTAAAAAGTAGGCTTACAGGATGTAGCAGGGCGTCCGACATTTCCTTTCCGTTGGTCAGTATGATGAACAGGATCATGAACGGGAAGGTGTACGACTGGGCTTCTCTATTAGCCACGTGCATGAATGAGTTCATGACCCTATAGCACAAAACATTCTATATGCCGCACTACGCCATCAGATTCTTTTTGGAAGCCACGGCGAGAACGATACCCCACGAGCAGTTGGAAATTAAGCCAAGTCCGGTAGTACTTGGCGAGCCTCCGGTAATGCAATGGAAGCATTTCAATTCACGTACAGGACAGAAGGGCGTGGGCCAGAAGAGGGCACGGCAAGAGATGGAGGAATCAGGCAACATGGATAGTGGCCGCTAGGACACATCTTGTGAGGAGGATGAGTTTGAGGATATGGAGGTGGAGCAGGATGAGGAGGAAGATGATGAGGAAGGCAGAGTAGTTTCAGCAGTCCCACTTCGCTTTCCACGTCAGTTGACAGCTGCACCAGTAACCATAGTTGGAAAACTCGCCAAATCCAAAAACTCGCCGACCCCCCCAAAAGTTTAATCAAGAAAAACTCGGCCATTTAAAAAAAAAACTCGGGAAAACTCGGGAACCTAAAAAAACCGCTAAAATTTAATTCAAAATACATTTTTTTGCAAATTTCAATGAGAAGATGCATCTAATGAGTTCATTATAGAGAACAGAAAAGAAAGAAGCAGGAGTTTAGATATATATAAATGCATAGTGGGTACAAAATCACATTCTCATGTTGAATGTTGATGGCGGGAAACATAATAGTAAATAATTTGTGTCAAATTAGAAGTAAAAACATCATTACAATCACATTTTCTTCTTCCTAGCTCTACTAGCATATTGTAACTCTCTATCTTACATAATATATATAGGCTTTTTGCCTTTTGTTTTTAACAAAAAAAAAGAAAAAAAAAAAAGAGTTTTTTTGAAAAACTCACCAATTTTTTGCGAAAATTCGGTGATTTTTTCTTGCGATTAAATTTGGGAAAAACTCGTCAGTCCCAAAAACTCGACGATTAGTAGAAACTCGCCGATTATTCGACGATTATGCCAACTATGCCAGTAACTACTACTTCTACTACTTCAGTTCAGGTAGGTCCAACACCACACATACACACCATGACGGATGTCCACATCCTAGGATTCAAACAGTTTCGGCGTCTAGTGGTGATGACCCCGGTCACTCTACATTCTAGATCACGGGCAACGGCAGTGGCAAGATCAGTCTCACATTTAGTGCCTATCCAACCTAGAGTGAGCCATAGGATAGCATCACCAGCGGTCATAACTATGGGTACGCAGCCAGCGAGATTGTAGCCTCAGCCAACGGTTCAGGAACCGACTCCCATACCTGTAGCAAAGAGTTTGCCTCAGCCACTTCTTGTAGTGGAGCCAGTAGCAGAGGGAGGAGTCAGTCACGGAGGTGCGTAGGAGCAGGTTCGACTAGAGGTGATTGGGACGGATGTAGTAGTCACCATAGCAGACACTCTGTTGGATGAGGATCAGGATGCTGATTTCAGTATTCCGGAAGTGGAACCCCAGGTGTCGGCAGTGGACCGGATGAGTACAGCGAGTCGGGCGAGTGAGTACTTGAGGCGACGGCTGCTTGCCCCTGTTGCCAGAGGTCCTTCCATTCAGTCTCCTATGAGAGAGCACATGTACTTGGAAGCCATTTGGTCGAGCAACGAGGTAGTCGAGGTACTGGCATCACTAGGGGTGGAGGATCAGAGTTCAGTAGCAGGAGCAAAGAAAGTAGACGAAGGGGTACAAGTGACGGGCCCTCTACCCGTAGTGGAGGAGAAGGATAAGGATGTTCATTCTCGCCTTGCTGTCATCACAGAGCAGGGCAAGTTCCTGGAAGAGTTGGTGCTTACAGAGAGAAGACGGGCAAAGGCTAGGCAGGAAGTTTAGGTGACGGCCGAGAAGGCTCGGGAGGAGATGGCCGACCGACTTGCCACCTAGCAGAGTGCGTGGGAAGCAAAGTGGACAGCATTGTTAGCACAGCTTGAGGAAAGTGCACGAGGAAAGCAGTAGGTGGAACAGCAGCTAGCAACAGCGGTTGGTAGAAGCTCTTCAACAGGACTCAGCAAAGAAGGATCATGATTAGAAAGAAGCTGAGTGTCAAGAGGTTGCATTGATGCTGAAGGAAGTAGTGGAAGAGAACTCTTACATCAGAGTTGATTTGAAGGTCCAGACAGATCAGGTGTATCAGCTTCAATGCAGCCGGTCTTCGCAGTCGGAGACACAGCCTTCGGGTTCATGATGTATAAGTCCATGTTGTTTTTGTTGTTTTATGAATAATATAGTTAGTTGTTGGGTTTTTGTTGTGTCGTCGTCGGGAGACGACTTTTCTGTTTGGGGGGGATGATGTCGTCAGTAAATACTGTATTAGGATGTATCCCATTAGTGTATCAGGATGTATCTCGTTAGTGTATCAGGATACATGCTGTCAGTATCAGGATGGGGTGTGTATCGAGACGTGTTTATCGGGAAGGTTCTACTATTGTAGCTGACATGTTGTATGTGGCCGACGGATACCTTCGAGAAGGTTCCTTAGATAGCATTTATATCCCCCTTCGGGATCGTTGTAATATGATAGCATCAAAAGCATAATGTAATATCTTGGCGTATGTGAATATAATAAGGAGTTCTGCTATTCTTATTTGCTGTTCTCATCTATTGTCTGTATGCATTATTTTCTTTACCGAGTACGCTAAACAAGTGGTGCTAGAATATTAACTGATATTATAAGTACTTTTAATTAATGATTAAATAAAGGGGACCTAATTAATAAAAATAATAATAAAATATTGTTGACCTATGCATATTTTAACATTCTAGATGCTTGGAGGTGGAAGATCCTCCCTATCTTGTGATCACTATTTTGGTGGTTCGCAACCACCCTAGTTTTCTGTTGGAAATATCTTTCCGACATTTCACATTCTACCTAGGTTTTTTGTAGGTAATTTGTTTTGGAGTTTCCTTCTTTCTCTTCATTCGATATTTGACTATATGGACGAGTTGCTTGCTTGCTTGACAAAGTCTTTGTATGCTTTGTGAAGGAGCAGTAATATCTGTCTATCTCCTCCCATTTTCCCTTGATATGCTCTTTGTTGAATGTTTTCCTGTCATAGTATCGACAACTTTGATTGATGCTTCAACTTTTTCTCGTTGGTTGGCTTGGAATTTCTATCAAAAATCCTTCGATTTCTTTGGGAACCCTTCTTGGTCTCTTTGTCATTCCATTCATTCATTCCTTAGATATGCAATAATTCTAGAAGTTCATGCATGTGGTCTCCCACTATTATCTATGAGAAATATATATATATTATCTATGAGAAATATATAGATAGCTAACAATAATTGAGAGCACCAATTGTTAGTAACTATCAATAACAGTTTGTGTGGAAACAACTTCTTAATTAGAAATCAAATTGTTTTATTTATCAGTGAACTGCATGCTTGGGTAATTGCATTTAATTTTTTTTTTTTCTAGTACTTGTTATGGTAGTGAGTTATTAATCGATGGGTACAATAAGAGGAAAAAAGATCACTAATCAGGAAATAGCAAGAAATTGTTATTTTCAATTGCACATGGTTTAGCTATAGTTGATCAATTTGAAATCACTTTTTTTTTCTTGTTAGTGTGTTGATGTCTCAATCACTGATGTAAGGCAGAAAAAATCAGATCTAATGTACATATTAATTAGGTTCTTCCTTAAGATTGGCTACAATGGAATCAGTTTTCATTGAAGATGCTATTCTTCTCCCCTTGTTGAATTTTACCTTATTTCATGCAAACAAGGTTGCATATTCATCATTTTTTTACTACCTGATGCTTACATTTATATTGATTTCTTCAAGGCTGCTTGTGCACATTAAATTAAGTCTCTTCTCCAACTTGTGTGTGATAATTATTTTTTATGCCTTGAAGAGGAAATTAACATTTAACTCTTTTTGCACTGTTGGTATACAGTTTCGATGATTTTCTAATGGATTTGAAGCAAAGCAAAAGGAAGACTATACGTCAAGAACGGAAAAAGGTAAAATGCAAGTTTTTTTAAAAGCATTATGCAGTTAGAAACTTTTTATTCAAACAGGTTTTATAAATTACATGAATGATAACATGGCGTCAATGTGAATTGAATATATGAAGTATGAACCCTCAATATTCTTTTCATGTAGGGACATTGTTTCGCTTAGGTGCTTGCAAACTATATGAAAGATCTTCAAATTCTTCATCAGTTTGAACTTTCTATATGCATTGAAGTTGATATAACATTGGACCTCAGATAGATTGGAAGAAGTTTATAAGATAGGTGGAAGCACTAGTTTTCTTCATAGTTTCGGGAATCACCTTGACTTGTCAGGACTTGGAGAGTCCCAGGACGGGTGACCCTAGACAGGTCGCAGAGGCTTGGACTTGCACTCGGTTAAGTTCTGAGCAAGATTCACCCAAATTCACCACTTAGTGAGTTGATTCGAACCCAACAAGCGCTGATGACTAGACTCGGCCAATGTCAAGTTTAAAATTTGCATTAAAAATACAGAAAAAGGTGTTTTAAGTTTGGTTTTTCATCTATGTGGTCTCCTCAATCCTAAAAGTGAGCTCAATTCATTCTATTGGCCAAAAAGGACGAGTTTGTTCTGAGGTAAAACACAAGTGCATAGAAGGGTAACCAACAAGGAGGAAGAGCGAGAAATCATCAACTAATCACATTGGGGCAGTTTAATACATGCATATGGCACATCAAAGATTCCATACTAACAATTGCATAGAGGTTGCATTTTTTCTAATAGGTAAGATTGACAAAAAAAACTTCATTGTTCTTTCTTAAAAACATTTCAACTCTTTTCCTTTCAAATTCAAACTGCAAACATAAAACCCTAATTTAAAAAAAAAATAAAATCAAAACAATCAGCAAAGCCTACATTATTTTTTAGAAAAGAGTTACAAAATTAAAAATATGAACACTACATTTTTCTGGGGACAAACCGTGTTTTCTGGTATTAGCTTATTGTTAATAATGATAGCTTCGGTAAGATAAACATGAATGATAATTATCAATAGAATGATCTCTGATTCTATGCATGTACGTATATCAATCTACATTGAGTATATTGATATACATACATACATAATTGAATATTAAACCATTAACCATTATATTGATTATATGAGAATTAAATTACCATTCATGTTAATCGACTTATGAATGATTAGCATTACTATTATTTCTTCCAAGTATTAATCTGTATTTATTGATCTGCATAAAGTCGATATTGAATATCATTATCTTTGCTATTTAAATGAGTGTCGATTTTATTAATATTGAACACAAATTACTGCCATCCGTAATGTGTAAATTGCATCGATTATATATCAGATTTCTATCTGATTGCATTTGTTATATTACCAATAACAATTGGTTGATAGTAGTTTAAGATACTGATTATGAACCAGTAGATATACATGTTGGTGGAGAGACATGCATGTGAAGACATGTCTATCATCGACATGTCTCATCAACCAAATATATATATATATATATATATATATATCTCAAATCAGATCAATGAATGACAAGATAAAAAATTCATTAGTGCAAGTCATTAGGAGTGCCATATCTCTTTCTTATACTCAGAAATTTGTGATTCAAATTCAGAAATAATTGAAGTATTGTAAATATCAGAATTATCTACATTTTTTGTGAAATATCATTGTCTCATTATTCTGGCAGCAACCTGCAAAGAATCATAAGTTAATAAGAGCATTATTCTAGAGATAATAAATTTAAAAGATATCTATATTCTTACTAAACAATAAATCTAATCTACTTTAACATGGTATTAGAGCCTAGTTAAGGAAGAGGCAATTAGATTTGAGATAACAAACTATTTAGACTACCGTTTTTTGCTCTTAAAGGAGAAATCACATTCCATTCATCAGAAATGACAAATAGAATCAGATTCTAAGATCGTCTTGAAGGAGCGTCAAACTTTGTATCATGGAAATTGAAGGTCATTCTTATATTGAAGCAAAATGAACTAGATTCATTTGTAAAAGTAAAAATATCTGAACTAGAAAATGATCTTGAGAAAATTCAATGGAACAAGAATAATGAAAAGGCTATGAAAATGATTGTGCATGCAGTTTGGGACCATATAGTTCCAATAATATCCAAATGTGACACAACATACTGCATGTTCAAATCACTTGAAGATATGTATGATAAATATAAGATAAAGATAAAGATAAATTTATTCTTGTCCTACAAGAGGCCATTAGGGCCTAGGGACTGAAAATCATACGAGAGGAATCTACCAGCAGTAGGAACACCAAACAGTGTTCACAAGAAAAGCAAGACAAGAAAAGAAACCAAAAGAGCACGTTGTCGGTAAATTCTCTATTGTAGCTGACGGGTAGAATAGTATCCGAACGGGCACGTGACGGTTGAGTCACCCTTTTGGGAAAGTATATGTACACTGTCCGGAAGGGACTTTGGGTAATCATTGTAATCATCATAATCATATTGTAAGCATTGAGTGCATATTGCGTATATGAATAAAGTATCTGTTCTGTGTTATATCTTGCTGTTGTCTCGGCTACAATATAGAATTTACTGACAATAGAGCAAGACAAAACCACCTAACTACTTCTCACAGGTGAGAAGTAGTCAAGAACTAATGGGTACTGCTTTGCGTGGGAGTAGGCCTTGTGCTGCCTTGAAGAGCTACCAGGGGTTAGATTGTGATGATGATGTTGTCGGGTGTAGTCTCTGTGAGATCTCACAAACCTGGTGTGATCAATAGAGTGGCAGAGGGGTCACTTCGTTCCCTTGGCCAAGGTCCCAGGAGCGAAGAATGATGTGATGAGCTGGTTGGTAGAGTGTATTGAAGATGCTTGAAGTTGTAGGATGTCATCACGAAGCCGCAAGGTCTCCTGAAGAGTAAGTGCCAGACGCTGTTGATCAATGTACCTAAAAAAAGATGAGAGCGATGTGCACTTTCTGAACAAGCTATAGAATCTTCCTTGGATCTTGTAGAAGGTGGGACAGCAAAAAAAAAGTGGGTCTCGATTTCTGCCTCTCCAAGCTAGTAGTGATGACAAACCCTTTCCTCCTTGTCAATCTAATGGTCAGTCTAGATCTGTAATTGATGAGAGCCCACCCGAAATAGCTGAGAGAGCATAAGTCCATTGTACAGTTGGTATGAAATAAATAATACTAGCAGATCTCTCACATTGAAAAGATAACTCCATCATGCAAAGATGAATAAGGGAGAAATTGTTAGATCATACTTTATGAGGATCACTTAATTGAGAAACCAACATTCTACAATTGGTCATCAAATTGACAAGGAGTTAACATTGATGGCTCTAGGTGGATTCCCATCATCATGGGAATCATTTATTCAAGGAATAAGTGCACGTTCAAAACTCCCTAAGTTCGATCAATTGAAAGCATATTGCATTTAAGAAGAATCTAGATTGATCACGAGGGAGATTAACCAAAATAGATCAATGAAGTTATTCATGTATTGAACACTAACTCTCATAAGTAAGGAAAGAAAAGGAACTACAAAAGAAAGAAGGACAAAAACATCTATGGAAAAGGCTCTTCCAAGAAGAGAGGGAGATATCTCAAGCACAATGTTTCAAAATGTGATAAGTATGGACATTATGCCATTAAGTGTCATGATAGAACAAAACAATACGCCTCCTTTATCGATGTGGGAAAAGCTAGCATGGAAAATGATTCAGAGAAACTTGTAGCAGAAGTCCCTTTGAGGATGTAGTAGCATTAAACCCTAGCCACATGTGTAGCATTTCAGCTAGGCATTGTTTTCTCAGGCTAAAACACCTCCTCTATTTTCTTCATTCCTCTTGTATGGTGAGCAGCCTATCTCCACAAGTCATTTGGTGCAGATTTTAAAGTGGAGAAAAAGAATACTAAGAGCAGATCGAATTCATTATTAGAATTTTGTGGCTGCAGTCTTATTTCTAGAATGTAATACAATTAGTATACATACAATTTCGGTGGCTTGGTAGAGTTAGGACCTGTAGGGGTTCATTATACTAGCTTAGTACTCAAAAAGCATACACATGCCACCTTATGATTTTACAACGACTTCTAATGTAAGGGTAAAGATAAAAGATAATGGTACCTTGGGAAATATTTGTCTTCATATAACACACTAAGACTTCCAAATCCTCACTCCTATTACCATGACTCTTCTTGAAGTGGAGCAATGAGATCATTAAAATTTTCAGTCACTACTGAAGGCTGGATGGTAATATTTTAAAGTACTGAAGGCATTATGACTCCCTCCAAAGAAAATTACATCTAAATAGTCCCTATGCCCTTGTACAATTGATACAATGGTCTCCAAACTTGTAGTTGGGGTATTTGAACACGATGTTGCTCTTTTTGACACACTTAATTCCCCTCTATATTTATAAATAAAGCCTCTGCTGATATATCTTCTAAAATCTCTGTAATGTTCCCAATTTTAATAATGTACTTTAAATGATTAATGGTCCCAGAACTTAAATAATGTTATAAATGGACCTTTAATTATTTAATAATCCATCACTAAGAAGATCATTTTAGTGGTATAAAGTGAGGTGCCAAATACATAAGGCACACATAATATATCATTTCCAAACCTCCAAATTACAAATTTGAAACAATTAACCAGTGTATCCCAAGAGAGGACATTACACTGTTGTTACGCCTAGAAGTGGAGAGCACCCAAAACTTCAAGATGATGTAAAAGTTGAAGAATTTGCCTGCACTAATTTCATCGAACAAACACTCGTTGATCAACTCGATGAAAATTCAGGTCCTATCAGTGATCATTCAAATGAACAAGTTCTACCACTAGATATTCAACTTCATGGAGTTTCCATTGATGATTCTTTGCAGGAGAAACCGCAGTCGGTTGAATATGGAGTTTATCCTTTAGTTGTACCTAAGTCGCGCATGACTGCAATTTTTCCACTTGAGGAGCTTCCTTATAAAAACAATAGGATCTATATGAGCTGTGAGGTTCCCAAGGAGATTGATGTTTACATGAAGGCTACGGATTTGGACATTGATGTAGTTTATGATTGGCTTCTTTGGAATCCTGGTGACTATGAACACTTTCTCTTCACTGGTATGGTGGCAAAGTGAGTTGGTATGATGGCAGTGCCAACCAGTACTGATGCAGAGGTAAGGGTTGAGGGAGTCAAAACTAAGTTAAACCCACTTATAGGAATACAAGGTTTCCCAAACCCTCTATAAGGAAAAATAGTACTCAAATGACTCCAAGACTTTCTAGATGGTTAGGATGATTTACTTAGGCCAAAACAAGATGAATTTAAAGGATTTCAACACATTTTTGGTCCTAAAGCATCATCTAACACCTAAATCTCTTCAAACTGCCTTCTAGGCTTAGTTGCCCCTATTAGGTCTCCAGCGAGAAAGAAGCTTGTATTTCTCTTAACTTTTCCAAAGTGCTAATCGAACTCTATAGATATTCAAATACCCTTTTGGCCACACTACAACATATCCAAAGCCAAGCTTAGGTTGTTTCAGACAAATCCCAAGTTCTTCAGACTGTTCTCAAACAACAAGCATAAAATAAGGTGATTTTCCAAATCTACTACAAGAAATACTTACTCCCTGCCTTCAAGACTTTCAATAGTCCCTACACATGACTTCGAACCACCAAATATCCAATCAATTAAGTCCTTGGATGCCTCCAAGTGTTAAAGCCCCAAATTGCTCCTCAAAACCCTCTTAAACTAGGGCTTTCTAATTAAGTGTTGTACCAATACTTCTGGGATCAAACCAAGGTGGATTCACCTTGTCTAGGGTGTATCTAGATACTTCAAAACATAAAACCTGCCCCTCCTTTAGACAGATTCTCTACTGCTGCTCCATACCTACATCTCCATTCTCCCTCAACACCTCCTTCTTGGGTCATCACCTTCAAACAAACTCTCATCTGCACATGTCAATGTTAGACTGGTATTGTACAAGTCAGGGATGAGTCATTCCATGAGAATCAATAGTGTCATTCATGGAATGTTCATCCATCCATTGGTTCTTGTCAAAAACTAGTAAAAAGAACACTATTCCTAATGTTGTTAGCACTATTTTGCAAAACCAAAGATCAATAATGGAATTCAAAGCATTTGGAATGGATCCACACAAAGTACAATGTCTACCAAGGGTTAGAACATCCTTTGATCACAAAAATACAAAAGAAAATATCAAGATTGCATCAAAATGGAGTTTTATTGAGCTTTCTTGCACAGTCTATACAATGAATGATTCCCCATGTTACTTCCGTACGGTGCCTCCAACTTAACTTAATAACCTTCCCTACAACTACCTTAACTGATTGGGATCAGTTTCCATTATTAGATATGCTTCAACTCCTTAAAACTACTGTCCCTCCAAAATGAACTAACCGTTGGGATTCAAACATTTGAATTCTCCAACTTACAATTTATTGAATAAAGCAACTATTTAACCCATTAAACTTGCCTAGTAGGTCCTCAAGACCAATTTAACCAATCCTAAATCCTTCTAAGACTCCTAAGGACTTATTTGAATCCATATTTCCTTTCTACCTTTATTTCATCATTAAAGATCCTAAGGTCCTTAATAGGCCCTCTAGGATTCATTACATTTTAAACATCCTTAAGGCCTCCCATGGCCATGATTGGTTTCAAAACATGCCAATTGATTGGTTCACACTGTTCCTTGCCTTTAATCCATCTTTTTCCCTCTTTGGGGATCCTTGCATGTCTTGCTGCTCCTGCATCAAGTACGGTGGAATGACTGGTATAGTGGAAGCGATGACAGGTATGGTGGTAGTGTTGACTGGTAAGATCACTGTGTTGATTGTGTAACGACCCTACCTGGTCATAGCTTCAAATAACACTAATTTCCCTAATATCTAATGGTTAAACATTCTATCAAACACTTGTATAGCAGTCTCATAACCACTATTAATGACAGCTAGATTTGAACTGTTATGCCACAATAGTCAAGTCAAATATTGAAATTATACATGTAATTCAACTTGATAAATATGAACTTATAATTTATTATTCAAACCCCTAAAGTTACAGACATATACTCAACAGGGATAATGAGGAAATCTGTAATTACACTACTCAATAACAACAATGCATATCTAGAATACACTTATTAGCAAACCATGTGCATGATATAAGAACTTGATTTGATAATGTCAATGATTGGCCATAATATCGAGATCGCAATCAAGATTGAAGTCAGCTTTATCCTTCTATCAATTCGCAATCTCTAGATGGAAATGACTTGCAATATGCATGAAATCGTGACCCCAGAAACCTAATCTGCAGCCTTAAAACACTAACCGCAGGTGTGAATAACTGATTGGCAGCTCAATTATTGAACGTCAGGTGGAATTGGGCAGTAATAATCCCAAAAAGTGCAGCGCTAAACCCAAATTCAGCTTCCTATTCCTCATGTCAATACCAGAAACAAATTGAGGTGGTAAAGAATGATCACTATGCCTCTCGGTTACCACGTGGAGCTTAGAAATTGTTATGACATATCTTGCGGCGATTTTCTTTCCTCCGCATCTATTCACCACCATTCTCCTTTCCACGAGTGCCCATGGCTTCTATGTGCAGTGATTGTATGGGCGTCTGTGTGTGGGCTACATTTGCTTATCATATGTTTGTTATCAACTGCCTATTCTCATTGGTTGTGGGCCACCATTTACCTTACCTTTCATCGCTCAGGATCCATGGATCAGTAAGTGATGATTTCGAGGTTACTGGTTATTTGTTATGGGTGTGGTTGTGGGTGGTGTTTCAAGTGGTTGATGGCTTAGTGTGTTGCGGATTGCTCCTCCTTCAAACCACGTGAGGGTGTTTTGCATGCGGGTTCAAACTTTTCTCGCTGTCCCTGTGTGCAGTGTGTGTTGTTGCATCCCTCCTTCCAACTGCCGTGATTCTCACTAGGGCTATGGTCCCCATACGACAGTGGGTTTGTGGGTTCCAAGTGGGCATTTTCTTTGTGTTGAACATGTGAGCCTTGTTTCATTTTGATTATTGTTTATTGGTTGTAAGAATTCTGCAAATTCTAATCAACCATTAATGATATAATGACTTTACTCTTGTTGCAAATCAATCTTCTTCAATTCTGGGTTGAATGTCTCCAATAAATTCAGGAAATTATATTTTATCTTTGCACCAAGGATCAGATTACTAGAAGAGCAGAATTTTGATAATATTGTGTGTGTCCTCTATCCACAATCTTGCTCCTACTTTATACATTAACCAAGGGTCTTCTCTTTTCATAAGACACAACCCCTTCTAGGTCGGCCCTCCATGAAACAATTGTATTCCACTACAAATCGGTGACGTTTTCATTTAACTAATAGTTAATTAATAATCAACTAGAATAGTTAATTACGAGGCATATAAATGTGCCTAGAAAATTGCCGATCAGTATAGGGAGATGTACTCATCATAAGGCCATATGTAAGGGGACTTACATGCATATTAGATCTGTCTACTCTAGAATATCAAAACATTAATATGATCGAGTTATCAGGATTTAACACTCCCTCTTAACTTGATAATATAAACAAGAGCAACATATCTAGCAACATTGTTAAGCATTGAATTGTAGTCTATCTATTTGATTCTTCCATGCATATAATATCATGGTACACATGATACTTTGTTATATTACTAAATCTGTAATATGGATTATCACTAACACTTGTGATAATAGCATCACATATAATGTAATACACAGGATAAAATCTGGAGAATGATAAAATTGTTCCTTTATCCAAATTGTGACTTGTTAGTGTATCAGACTGCAAGTGTAATACTATTCTGAATTGTTCTTCAAGATAAGAATTTATTATAAGACTGTATGACACTCAGGGAATGCAGAAAAATGATTATGTTATATGTACTGATATATATGCTAGAAGACTGAATAACTTATGTGTTCTGTATGCAATATAACCAGCGAAGATGATGTATTCATTTGTGGGAGGTTTGATTATGAGTCATGACCAATAGCCGTGACTCATACATGGGTCACGTCTATCGAGCGTGACTCAATAGTCAAACTTCCCACATATCAACCTTTTCAATATATCAACAGGAGCAATATGATTAATAATGCAGTCGATAACTTAATTAGTTTATTCATATATGTTTTGTAGTATATCTACACACACACACACACACACACACACATATGAGTATATTTAAATATCCTAAACATATAAGAATAACATAAATATCAACACAAGAGTTATTAATAAATCTTCAACTAATCTATACATTAACACTCCCTCTTAGATTAGTAGGATAAACACACAAAAGAGGTCTTTGATCAGAAGACTTTTTTATACAATGTCAAATAAGTGTTGATTCATCAATGATAGGATATTAAACAACTTATATTTGACATTATGTAACATGAGAGATGGCCTATCAGAATATCAATCACATGATATTCACCAAGCTCTCTAGAGTAATGGCCTATTAGAACATCAACTGGATGATGTTCACCAAGTACTCAGTGTGGTATTGGCCTATTAGAATATTAGGGCAAGATATTCACCAAGTACCAAAAATATATCTATACAAGCAACTTGTAGATAATCAAATTAATGATATCTAATGCCTAGTTGTTGATTTATAAGATAAAGCCTTTACATGAAACAATTACACAAAATGAATCATGCTACAAGTTTGTAAGGACGTCACTTTACAACAACTTCTCCCATTACAAGTGAAATCATTTTGAATTCGTCACTTCTTAATGATTAACACAGGTTTTATAAATTTGTAATGTAAATAATGTACAATAATCAATTTCTCTGAGACATTTCCTCAGATTTTACAATCATACCAAGTTATTTACGAAAATGCTTCACCTTTGTCTTAGCAAGTGGTTTGGTAAGAGTATCTACAATTTGATCCTCTATACTAATATATTTTAACTTGATTACATCCTTCTCAACCATATCTCGAACATAGTGGTATGGTATCTTGATGTGTTTTGATATGTTATGAAACATTGGATTAAGAGATAGCTTGATGCAGCTCTGGTTATCACAGTAAATAGTTTTAGGTGGATGTGGCTTTCCAAATAATCCAAATAGAAGTTTTCTCAACCATACAGCTTCTCTTGCTCCCATAGATGCAGCTATGTACTCAGCTTCTGTAGAACTTGTTGCTATTGAAGACTGCTTCCAACTAAACCAAGATATCACTGCAGAACCCAAGAAAAAACATCCTGAAGTGCTCTTACGATTCTCTGATTTTCCTGCCCAATCAGAATCTGTATATCTGTTTAGATTTAGTTCAGTTTTAGTTTATTTGAGACCATATCCAATTGTACCACTGAGATACCTGAGAATGTGTTTTTCTGCTACTAAATGAGTTTGTTTAGGTTCAGACATGAATTGACTGAGAATATTTACAGCATAACAAATGTCAGGTCTTGTGTTTACCAAGTATATTAACGAACCAATTATCTGTCGATATAGAGTAGGATCAACATTTTTAGAATCTTCTGTTGCTTCTTTTAGTTTCTTGAGGTTTGTTTCCATAGGTGTCTTCATTGCCTTGCTATCGAACATGCTAAATCTTTTGAGTAGGTCCAACATATACTTCCCTTGATTTAAGAAGATTCCATTTGAATGCTGCCATACTTCTAGTCCCAAGAAATAGTGCAGTATTCCTAAGTTTTTCATTTCAAATTCAGATATAAGATCTTGTTTACATTTTTCAATTAGATGATCTTCTCCTATAATCAAAAGATCATCAACATATAAAACCATAATTAACATATCCCCCTATATTACCTTGTAATATAAATTTGGATTTGCAATGTTTTCAGAGAAATCAAGTTTAGTTAGATGATGATCTATCTGTTCATACCAAGCTTGGGGAGCCTGTTTCAATCCATATAAAGCCTTTTTTAATTTGCATACATGAGATTCTTTATTGTGTACTTCAAATCCTTCAAGTTGTTCAAGATAAACTTCCTCTTCTATAACACCATTCAAAAATGTGGTCTTTATATCCATTTGATGAACTTTCCATCCCTTGGATGCAGCAATTGCTAAAACAGTTTTGACGGAGGTATATCTAGCTATTGGAGCAAAAATTTCCTCATAGTCTATTCCTTCCTTTTGAGAAAATCCTCTTGCTACAAACCTTGCTTTGTACTAGTCGATACTTCCATCTGTAGCATGTTTAATTTTAAGTAGCCATTTTGAAGAGACAACTGATTTATTTTTGGGTCTAGGAACAATATCCCAAACATCATTTTTAAGTATGGAATTATATTCTTCTGTCATGGCATCTTTCCAATTTTGATGTTTTATTGCTTCTTTTACATTAGATGGTTCAAATTTGGAGATTTCATTCATTAATGCAATGTAACTAGAGTATATTTTAGGACGTTTTCTTTCTCTAATGAAATCTGAGGGAATGGAATTGTTTTCTTCAATTAGTTTTCTAGCCCATGGAGGTCTTTTCTTTTCCTCAGAAGTGTGAGAAATGTCTATAGGTTCAATGGAGTTATCTTCCTCCATTAGAAACTCCCTCTCATTATCAAAGTTTTGTTCTTCTAGTCTTTCTTCTGAATTTGATTCAGTTTCATTCTTAGATCTTTTGAAAGTTGAATCTTCATCAAATATTACATCTCGACTTAGTTCAATATTTCTTTGTTCAGGGATATAGATACGATAAGCTTTTGAAGTTTCACTATATCCTACAAAGATTCCTTTCTTTCTTGAGGGATCTAGTTTTGTTCTCTTCTCCTTAGGAATGTGCACATAGACAGGGCAACCAAAAATTCTTAGATATTTAAGATCAGGTTTCTTCCCGGAAAATGCCTCTTTAGGGGTCTTGTATTCAAGATGAGAGTGTGGACATCTATTTTGAAGGAAAACAACAGTAGTTGAGGCTTCTCCCCAAAGAAAAGTTTCAAGATTTTGATCATGAAGCATTGCTTTAGCAGCTTCAACTATGGTTCTGTTACTACAATTTTGCACGTGTAAAATTTAAGTATGAAGACAAAGAAAAGTGTACAAATGCCATTCATTACACACAATGATGTCTTTGTATTAATCATCAAAAGATAGATACAAATGATATTTACAACTGATTGACTGAAGTGAAATACTAAAAGTAAATTTCTCTCACATAGTTGACTGTGAGAGTGGCCCCTAAATGCTGACAGCTATTTCTATTCTATGAAAGTAGATAGCATGGAAGAAAAGAACATAAAATGAGAGAGGGTCATTGGGCACCAATCATTGCCTATAATGACTGGTCGTATCCAGTTGCTCCAATCCTGCTTGCTTGCTGCCCCAAATTGCATTTCCTCCAAGTTTTCGAGTCCTGCACACAAAGAAGATGGTTAGATCCAATAGATCTAAGCAATGACGGAAACACCTTACCTCATGTGCAAACAGACTATGCTGCCTTCATATCATGCACTTGCATAAAATAGAAACGTATATCAGCAAGGAGATAAGTTCTCATATATATATATATATATATATAAAGTCATGTTTTCAGCAGAGATAGCAGCCAGTTCAGATAATGTGTCACGACTAGCAGAAACAACTTCAGGATTCTTCAATATTGGCAGCCAAGGAAAGCTCACACATCATTAACTCCATATTCTGGAAAAAATAAAAGCCACGTAGCTATAAAATGCTTCCAATTTATCATAAAAATGCCAAGGAAAACTCCATATTTGCTATTATAAGGCAACAAAGATACCCACTCGACATGGCAAAGAGAGGACTCCATAAAGGCACAAAATAACCTACA
Organism: Cupressus sempervirens; assembly: GCA_028749045.1. Classification (NCBI taxonomy): domain Eukaryota; kingdom Viridiplantae; phylum Streptophyta; class Pinopsida; order Cupressales; family Cupressaceae; genus Cupressus; species Cupressus sempervirens. The sequence continues at coordinate 1,054,167,520 of CM053785.1, forward strand.
ACCAACTTTTGAAGAAGAAGTATCAGAAAATCCAGCTCTTTTTCAAAATAATAGCAAAGAGTGATAAACATTTAATCCAATAGAATCGATGCAAAATGAAGTAATTTTACAATCAAAATCTTAGTAAATGGAGCCATGAAGTCAAAATCATGGCGGCAAAGAAATCTTCAGATTTCTTGTTATTTCAGCGAATATCCAGCTGCAGCTCTTAGAGTTGATATTTTATCAAAAGAAAATGCTGAAACGTGCCTAGAACACTTCATTCGTGGCGGCTCAAAACAGAAAACTGAGCAAAGAAAGGAGTAATGGCTGTCATTAATGCCAACTGAACGTCTAGATGCAGTCAGATACGCTCAAAAATGCCAGAGAAAATCCAAGTTTGTAGGCCTTTAAACCCTCCTTTCTTCCATGGCGGCAGCTGAGCAAGCAAGAGCTAAAACAAAAGAATGAAGTTCTTTAGGGTTTCAACTCTAATATCTCTTGATATTCGTCTAAAAGATAGCAAGGCATTTGTTTGCCTTTGTTATTTTATTTTATTTTTTCAGCTTCTCATATTCACGAGGGTATGCCTTGTAAAAAATTCCAAAATGTTAAAGTGATATGTGCCACTTGTTTGCTTTTAATATTGTAAATCAATACTAATATAATGGTACAATATAAACCATTTTATATTAATAATGATAAAATACAAAATCTAACATGAATAAATAGTTATTTTGTAATTTATTTTAATACTTATTTAAGCAATTTATATTTAATAATATTAAATACTTATTAAATTAATGTTATAAGTGGCTTATATTGCTTAATAACATTAATGTAATTAGTATTTAATATTATTAATTTTGATTTTTTTTTAAAAGTATTAAATATATTGAAAAAATAAATATTTATTTTATGTTGTTTTTGGGACCTATTAGATATTATTGCAATAAAATGGCAAAAGGCTTGAAGCTTGAAGTTGAGATATTGTAAATTTGGAAAAAGTCATCCTTATATGGTTGAATGGTGGAGATGGAGTGAAATCTATTTAAAGAATAAGTGAAGGGAAATCAGGAGATAGTTGAATTCATTTAGGAGTGTTTTTGACTTAGTTTGGAGGTTTTTAGGCAATTTTAAAGAGCTATCATGATGAGGTATGATGTGGCTTGACTTTGTCATCAAGCACATGACATTTGGAGGTGTTTGAGAGCCTATTTTTTGGGGTTTTCTTGTTGCATTCAATCACAAGAGGTGGAGTTGGAACTTGTACTTAAGAGGTTGGTGGCTCATTTGTAAAGTAGTTCTCAGTTATGTAGAAGTGGGCTCTTAGTGATTTTTCTCTATTCTTTGGCCATTTTTCGACATTTCTTTTGTAACTCAGCTGATGATGTATGTAGAGATCACCTTGGACACCATTTTTGATGAGTTTTATCACCTTCTTTCTAGTTATGGAGTTGTGTATTAGCGTGATTGGATCAAGCTGTTAAGTGAAATTCTTCTTTTCCTTCAGTTTTGTCTCACTGTTATGCCTATTCTATAAAGAGTGCAATGTGCAGGTTGTAGATTATGTTACATGGATGTCATCATTATTGTGAAAGTCATCTTTTCCTTTACTAGGCAAGTATGCATTATGCTTTTCTGCAAAACACTAATGTACATGCATCACAAAGGAAAGCTGTGTGAATCTACTACTGATCTTTTAGGTTTCAAGTGTCAAAAAGGGGACATTACACATCACATTTTTTTTTTAGGGGTAGGAGATTGAGATCACTTTCTCTTATACATATATGGGGGTTAAGTTTTTTTGGGCCTCGGTTTAGTATGAGAAACAATGTTTTAGACATCATTTTTAGGATACTTTGTCCAAGTTATCCCTCTTGAACTCCCTTGTTTGGCTGACAGTTCTTTACAGATCTGTGGTTTGGGGCCCGTCTCTCTTTGGTTCTGATTGGGCCTTGATTGAGCGGGTTCAAACTTTGTTCTTACGGCGCATCATTAGATGTCATAGGTTCACTCCTCATAGTATCATTCTTGTTGAGTTTGGTGTTCATCCCTTCAGACTTGGAGCCATATTTGATCTGATTTGGTTCCTTCATCGTCTGTGTGGTTTTGCGGATTTGGTTGGTGAACGTGATCGGTACTCCTACTTGCGTATTGTTCTTCTGTTTCTACTGTGAGTTCTGATTCTTGTTCTCTATCTCACTGTTGGTATGCACAGGCTTCTTCTGTACTGAGATCAATTGGGATTGATATTGACTGCCTCCCTCCTTACTAGTTCTCCCTGAATGCCCCTACTCATCTCCTCTCCTCATGACAGTAGTTAAATGAGCATGTTAGACTTGATATTTATAGACAGAACATTACCACTACATGGACTAACCTGCCTGGTGGCTTACGTCCAAGGATGTCTTTCTATGCGCAACACTTTCTGGAGATCTCTAATGGGATTATTGTTCATCCAAGCTACCTTTCTTGGCGGTGGTCTAACACCTTGCATATTTCCCTAGGGTCCTTCAGAGTTGGTTCTCATCATCTTCAAGCTTAGACCGACCATCATATTGACAGTGGAGAGTGGATTTGTAAGTTGTATACTTTAGATGAGATTGAGACAGAGACTCACTTTATTTTCTATTGCCCTTTCTATAATGAGATCAGAGGGAGATTTTACTACCTTTTCTGGTATTTTTTTTTCTCTTTCTGATTTCTTCAGTTGCTGTGACCAGCGGTGTCTTGCACTCTATCTTTAGGAAGCCACTATGCTCCGTGATAGTATGTTATAGTCACTACTTCCTTACTTACATACATCTACTCAACTCATTACTGCCTTTTTCACAATCTTATCTCATTTGTGTGTTATGAAAAGGTCGTCTAGTTCTACCAGTTCTTCCGATCATTCCAGGTTTGTCAGACCTCATACTGGCTTCTTGCATCAATGACACTCTTCTATGAGCTCACAGAGACAGATCAAAGCTTTTATCCATCTGCAGGCATATCCTTTTGTGACTAATTTCTTTCTTCCTAGAAAGGACTCCTAGTCTTTGTTTTGGTCTCTTTGTTTCTTTTCCTCTTCTTTGTTTTATTGTACGCTTTTTTTGGACACCATTTGGTGCTCCTTTTGTTGTCAGCATTCTTGTTGTAATCCTCCAGTCCCATAGACCTTTTGGTGGTCTTTAGTTGGACATCAATATCATTATCTTATCTTATCTTATCTATGGAAATTCTTGAAAACGTCAAATGTTGCAACAATGATAAATGGTTGCTTGTAAGAAACCCATGTCATCGGTAGAAATTGTGTATCGGCCGATGGGTCCCTTCGGAAAGGAAATTGTGTATCAGCCGATGGGTCCCTTCAGGAAAGTTCTTGTTATGTAGCCAACGGTAAATAGTTTGTAGTGGACATGATGTATCTGGCCGACAGATACCTTCGGAAAGGTTCGTCGGAAAGCATTTATAACCCCTTCGGGAAGCATTGTAATCATGATAGGAGATCTTAGGATATCATTCAAGCATAATGTAATGTTCTGGCATATGCGAATAATAATAATAAGAGTCCTGCTGTTCGTGTTCGTGTTCATTATCTGTGTGCAATTCTTAATTAACCTATGCGGTAAACATTTGGCGCTATTGCCCGATGGACCTGGTACGTAGGCAGACAGATATGAATTAAATGCCGAATCAGTTGAACAAAGATAAGAGTAAGCTGAAGGAAAAAGATGACATACGCGTTGCGCAGGAAAATTTAATTCTGGCTCAGCAGATAGAGCGTCGGAGATTTCAAAAGATTGCCGATGGAAACAAAAGTGCGGAAGGGTTGTTGAAGGAGACTCGACAACGGCTTGAGTTGGTGGAAGAAGCGAGGGAGGAGTTTCTGAACCTGCATACGCCACGGGAAGAGAATCCTGACGGAAGGAGAGTGACTCGCACAGCTCAGAGTGCCGAGGAAGCACGAGCGTGGAGTGACTTCTTCGTCCGAGATATACTTCCGGAACGAACAGCTTCGGTTGACGAACCCTCTTCTTCACCAAACAACGCGAGTGTTGAAAACAGTGCGAAAGCAGAAAACAACGTGGGTGTTGAAAACAACACGGAAGCAGAAAACAGCGCGGGTGTAGAAAACAGTGCGGGTGTGCAGAACAGCGCGGGTGTTCAAAACAGCGCAGGAGCTCAGAACAGCGGGAGTGCACAAAACAGCGCGGGAGTGCAAAATAGCGCAGGTACACAACAAAACCCTTGACATACAGTGATAATGGCAGGTCCAAAGGAAAAATTGCCTAAATTTGATGGTGATGAAGCAGTTGATCCCATTCGACATTGTAAAACATGTGAAACGATCTGGAGAGGAAATGGCATAACAGATACAAACGAATGGATCCAACATTTCCCGCTACCCTACGGGGTGTTGCCATTGATTGGTTTACGGATGCTGATCCACAGAAATTAAATAGTTGGGATAACATTAAGAAGGAGTTCATCGCAGAATTTTAACTTTTGCGTGATGATAATGAAATTGTAGCCGAGATATTCAATACCAAGCAAAAGAAGAATGAAATAGTACGGGTCTTTGCTAGGCGATTCAACGACTTAATCAGTAAAATGGAGAATAAGCCGACAGATGGGCTCCAGAAAAGATGGTTCATTGAAGGCCTTCACCCGAAGCTGCGGAAAAAGATGAAGATCGTGCCACCATCGACATACAACCGGGCAATGAACCTCGAAAGTGACCAGAAGACAAAGAAGAAGAAGAAAAACAGCTTGTCCGATTCAGAAGATGATGCATCTTCAGGAGCAGATAACAGCGATGACGAAGAAAGCAATAAGAAGGTATGGGCCCTCCAGAAGGATATGATGTGGATGATGAAGGAATTCAAAAACATGAACAAGGAGACTAAGGGCAATGACCTATGGTGCACGGAGTGTAAGAAAGAAGGCCATACGAAGGGATCTTGCCCGAAAGATCAATTTTGTGAAATCTACCAGATCCTTGGACACTCGGTAAAGGAATGTCCTTTCAATTTAAAAACAAGGACACCGCAGCAAGTGTTTCTATCGCAGGAGGCATCCTCGTCAGGAGGGAACGGGAACACCAGTACGGAAGGTGCCACATCAGGCGGATACAGAAACAACCGGCTCGGTCAAAATAACAACAATAGCAGCAACAACAATACAGGCAGAAGGAGTCGAATTCAGTATGATGCGAATGGTCGACCGATTGTTCAATGCCGCGCATGCAATCTGTGGGGTCACTTCGCCCGAGAGTGTACAACGGCGAACACACCGAAGTTGTTATGCAGATGGTATGGACCTGGTGATCATGAAGATGCTAGGTGTCCGAAGTCGTGAGTAAACTTGATCACCGTCGGGATGAACGAAGAAGAGGTTTTGGCCATCACACAGCAGCAAGCGAAAGTGCACCCCGACTCGGTGGAAGAAAAGAAGAGAATGGAGGAAGCACAGGTAGAGATCCAGAAAGCAACACAGGCAGAAATGGCACACCTAAAGGACCCGCCAAGTACCTCCGTCCGGAACTGTGCAGAACAAAACATTGTACGGCAAATATTGCAAGTTGAGATACCCATCAGGATAAGTGATCTGTTGCTCACTATGCCTTAGCTCCGATCGGCACTCACAAACATCGTTCCCGTTGCTCAACTACCAAGAGAACATGGAAGGAAGCAGGAAAGTGGAGCAAGGGCAACGGACAAAAAGGAGAAGGAAAGTGGCGCAAGTGCAGAAGATCCGATGCTGTTAGCTCTTTCATTCGGACGCTATCCGGCAGTCGTTGAAATGGGAATTCTCAGGATTGTATTGACGGAAACAATTGTGGGCGGAGGGTCCGGTGTCAATGTGTTGCCTGAAGACACTTGGAAAAAGTTGGGACAGCCGACATTATGGCCGCCTACATTCCAGCTGCTAACGGCCGATCAACATGGAATCAAGCCTTTGGGAGTACTAACAGCACAACCAGTAATGATTGGAACACAGCCATTCTTGTTGGATTTCGTCGTGATCCCACTGAAGCGGAGAGGATATGATGCCATTCTAGGCCGGGGGTGGCTGATACAAGCCAAGGCAAAGCACGATTGGAAGAAAAATACTTTATCACTCGAAAGCAAAGGCCGCAAGTATGTCATCGATCTACACACTCAGATGTTTGGAGAAGAAGCTCTGTCATCGGATTCTGAAGGAGAAGACGATAAGAGGAGGCAGAGTATGGAACCCGATCAGGAGGGAGTCCTACGATTGGAAGGAGATGACGATTTGGATTCAGTAAATGGTCTTTACCACTGGCAGATAGAGGATTACGAGCTCTTTCCGAGTTGTAATATGCTAAGGATCGGCGAAGGTAAGAAAGAAGAAGGATATGAATGTCCGAAAGAACACAGAGAAGCCGAAGGAGGAAATGAATGTTCGAAGCAACATAGAGAAACCGAAGAAGGAAACGCGGGCATGACTGAAGCTGAAGGACAGAACATACAGTACAAACTCAAAAAAAGGAAAGATTCTACTGTACGACTGTGCAGGAAGAAAGTATTACGTCGAACCACAAATATAGCAGAAAGGTACTGGCAGCAAGGAAGGCACACGATATGGTCTGCACAGGAAACAAAGCGGAAGGGTCTAATAAAAGTTGCAGCAGTACGGAGTGGACGTGTTATTGGCGGCTAGAAGAGGCAACTGATGGAGTCCATGCTACGGAGCTTCGGGAACAAACTGGGCGGTATGGAGATGACACAGAACAGGCGTAGCAGGTTTCAACTCGGACAGTGGGTGTTGAAGTACGACGATCGGAATGAGATCAACCCAGGCAAGTTCAAGGTTAAGTGGGTTGGGCCGTATTAGATTTAGGAAGTAGGGGACAATGGAGCAATCAAATTATGGACTTTGGATGGACATGAAGTGCCTCAGGCGGTGAATGGGTCGAAGTTGAAGATATATCACAAGCGGAAGACTTCTGCGTTAGAAAGTGGCCTTCGGGAGACCCCTTCGTCATTGCAGACCGTCGGTCGAAGGGTAAACTGAGTTTGCTATTCTGTCATTAAAAAAAAAAGAAAAAAAAGAAGAGAAGTAAAGCACCGTACAGTTTTTGGAAAGCACCGTACGGTTTCTGGAAAGCACTATACGGTTTCTGGGAAGTATCGTACGGATTCTGGAAAGTACCGTACGGTTCCATATTTGCAGGAGACAGCACCAGACGGGGTTTTCGTCTGAAGGGAAAAGGAAGTAAGTACGGTTTATTCATATCTAAAGGAGGGCGTATGGGTTTCTAGACAATTCAAATTACAGTATGGTTTTTTTAAGAATGTACGGATTTCATGTTTTAGTGCGGTTTTTTAAGAATTTACAGATTCCATATTTGTAGTACGATTTTAAGACAAGGTACGGATTTCATTACTAAGTACAGTTTTTAAAGCCAACATATGGATTTCATGCTTGTAGCATGGTTTTTAAAGACAGTGTACGGTTTCCATCTTCAAAGTTCGTGTACGATTTTGCTGTGGTACGGTTTTTTCTTGCACTGTACGGATTTTAAAAGTTGCACTGAAACCACCGTACGGATTTTGATAGCCTCAAAAGGTTAATGTACGGAATTTGGAGCCAAAATTTGTTATTTTCCATCGTACGGGTTTTGAAGACTTGGTGGGATATTGCAGTACGGCTTTTCTATAAGATTGAAATAGTGAAGACACCTTCAGAATTGTTTCATCAAAACCCGTGTGCGTGGCAGCTCCAGGAAGGAGGCATCCATATGCAATCAGCAAACAGTGTCAAGATTGAAGCCGTACGGATTTCATCACAAAAGGGTGACAGGAGGTTTTCTAAAAAAAAAAAAAAAAAACGACGACAGAATCAAGTTGCTCAGAATGAGTATCAAATGATGCCATAGGGAAGGGGAAGCATCAGCGATTGCCAGAGTGTAGAATCGGCAGAAAATGACAGAAATGGTGCATTCCGTGCAGTTTTGTGTGGGTTTCAGAGTGCTAATTTGGTAGAAATTAGAGCTGCCAGTCGTGGGAGTCTGACCAATTGAGAAGACTTAGAGCTGGTGCAGGCATGGAGTGTCTGTGTACCAGAGGCACTAAGAGCAGGTGTTGGCTGTGAGGCTGTCTTGGTGGATGCGTAGAGAGCTCGGGAGGAGTTGATCATCCAGTTGGAGGCAGTGCAGCGACACTTGGCTCAGGGTACCGAGGAGTTGGAAGCAGAGAAAGCAACACAGGTGGCTATCAAGGTCAGCTTGAAGAGTTAGTATTGTGTTAGCAAAGGCTATAGATGCAACGGGATGAATGTGAAAGTGATATTGTTGTATTAGTTGTTTGAGTTTTGTTCTGTAGTCGTCAGGAGACGACTTTTCTTTTTGGGGGGGATAATGTCATTGGTAGAAATTGTGTATCGGCCGATGGGTCCCTTCGGAAAGGAAATTCTGTATCAACCGATGGGTCCCTTCGGGAAAGTTCTTGTTATGTAGCCGACGATAAATAGTTTGTAGCGGACATGATGTATCTGGCCGACGGATACCTTCGGGAAGGTTCGTCGGAAAGTATTTATAACCCCTTCGGGAAGCATTGTAATCATGATAGGAGATCTCAGGATATCATTCAAGCATAATGTAATTTTTTGGCATATGCGAATAATAATAAGAAGAGTCCTGCTGTTCGTGTTCGTGTTCATTATCTGTGTGCAATTCTTAATTAACCTATGCGGTAAACAACCCACATAAGCCTCAAATATGAATTGCAGGTATGTTGGAAATTCACAAACTCCTTCACAAATCAGTCAAACCCCAATCTCTCTTTAGCCACAAGAAGAACAATAGGAGGAGAATGCAATTGTATACCTCAACACAATTGCAAATGCAATCCTCAGAATGAAAACTTAAAATTGAATCTACAATACTTCAGCTTTAGATCCCAAATGCTTATACTTCATCAAGGGCACAAAACTCAGAACCTCAGAAGTGTCACAAAGACAACAAAGAAAGATAAGATAATCAAATAATTGGATGCTTTTCTCATCAAATGTCCTCATATTTATAATTTCCAAATGACACCAGTTTCGCAAAAGAACTCCACTTACACAACATTAAAATATAATAAAGTGCCATTAATATAATTTATTAATTGCTTTTGGCTCCAAAAATGACCTTTTCTACCATATCTTAATATTTTGACACATAGTGCCACTGTTTCTTGTTCCCACGATTTAAAACTTTTTGTCCCAGTTCCAACGAGCTATGATACTGAGGTGACCAACCAACAATACTAACAAAAATAGAAACCTCAACATAGATGAATAATAATAATAATTCACCCATCTTGTGAAAACAATTGAATAGGCATCAGAATCGAAATTTGACAGCACCAAAGTGATCCAAATGATGAAAGATGATGAATGAACCTGACGGGTGACTTACTATAAATAGACACTCCCTCCAAGATTCTTGGAGCCCAAACTAGAAGCTCAAAACAAAAACTGAGAGAATTACTCAACTCTTTTAACTCAATTGAGCTCATCGGAACCAACAAATTGACTTACTATAAATAGTAAGTCCCTCAAATGGAGTCAAAACACACCATAGGCTATTGAAAAGCCTATAACCCCACAACTGAGACCCTCAAATCCCACTGTCAGCTCACGAGGGTTGCGATGGTGAACTGACCAAACGAAGTGTAAGAACTTGCTAAAATTGAGGATATTATAGACTGACATAGTGTCGACGGTATGGGTACAGTGGTAGTGCCACTTGGTCTTGTTGCAGTGTTGACCAAAATGAGTATGGTAGTAGTCTCGACTTTTATGGTGGAAGTGACATTTGCCATGGTTGTAGTGTTGATTGATACAGATATGGTAATAGTGTTGCCTGGCAACATAGTTTCAAGCTAGTATGGTGGAAGTGTCGATTGGCATGGTGGCAATGCTGACTAGTACATGTATGGTGGCAATGTAGACTGACATCATGGAAACACCGATTGGCATAGTAAAATGTCATCTGGCATAGTGTCAATATTGACTTGTGTGGGTATTGTGGCAGCGCCAATTGGTATGATCATGGTGATAATTTTTATTGTGACAATGCTATTAACACAATGATAATTATGGGAGTGTTGACTAGTATAGTGGCAGTGTTGGAGTGAGGCATTCAATGAGGGAAATGTATTTGCACTAATACAAGACTTCCCTCATGGGAGCAACAAGATTTATTTGAGTTATGAGATTTCAGAAGAGTTTGTTTTGCATGATCTTATGAAGGTTATGGATTGGGGCATCAATGTGTTTTATGATTTGCTCCCATGAGAACCTAGCGCTTTCAAACTTGGCAATATTTATTTCAAAGTGGCACAACAGACGTTTGGTGGTCGTGAATCCAATTATGCACATGAGATGTTGAAGAAGCATGGTGATTTCAACAGATATAGCTATCAACATCAATGCATGATATGTGATCTTGGAGTTTGCGGATTGCTTGAAGACAAGCAATCTTTGGGCAGCGAGGATTTGTAATATCCCCAATTTAATAAAGTACTCTAAATGATTAATGGTCCCATAATTTAAATAATATTATAAATGGACCTTTAATTATTTAATAAAGGGGCCCAATTTTTATTAATTATCCATAGGCGTTCTTTTGTAAACCCTCAGGATTTTTCTCCGAAGTTGGAATGTAGGAAGTTATTAGTATTCAAATTGGATTATTTTCTTTGTGCTGCGAATTCTTGTTAGAGTTCAGTAGTGTTCGTCATTTTGGAAGTGGAAGATCTTTCCTATTTGGCTATTCTGATTTTGGTGGGATTCAATCCTCACCCTATTTCATTTTTGTATTACTTCGCTTTGGATCTAGCACATCTAGAGCACCATCTTTGTTTGCAATTATTCAACGATACATTGCACATATCTATGATTGGTTTTTCTTGTTGGTATTTATCTGCGGTTTTAGTAAATATCCTATTCACATGATTTGGAACTAAGTTTTATCATCACATATTTCATTATGCAATCCTTGGCATGGGTGTATCTTCAACTGTGAATTGTAGGATTTGTGAGCTATTTGTGTACGATCAATTTCCCTCCACCTCCATTTGCCATCTGTTACCCGCCACCCGCCACTTATCATTTCCCACCTACCACATGCCATCCTGCCATCCGCTATCTACCATCTGCCATCTGCCTACTGCCATTCCATCCACCATTTGCCATCTGCCACCTGTCATCTGCGATGCATCCATATGCCATGGCTCCTTACACTAGCTCTCGGTACACCATCCCCTCAATACACCATTCTGCCATCTGCCACCTCTCAGTACACCATCCCCCAGTACACCATCCCTCGGTAAGCCATCCCTTGGAACTCCATCCCTCGGTATATCTTCTGACTATCTGCCATCCCTCTATACAACCATCCTGCTCTCTATGATCGCTCAATACGACATCCCTCAGTATGTTGTCTTGCCATCTGCCATCACTTGGCATGCTATTCCTTTGGTGTGCCATCCCTCGGGACATCACCTTGCCATCTGCCATCTTTCGGCATTGCATTTAATATTCGATTGGAGGTGAAAGAAATTGTGTTTCAGGAACACGAAGGGGCAAATAGTTCATAATATGATATAGTCATATTTCCATCACTGTACGAACTAGCCACTCCCACCATACAGACATACCGATCCCCCCTCCACCTTCCGGACTTCTCATTATTAACATATGCCTTAGTTTTAGTTTCACTTCTGTACAGACAAGGCAATCTTCACCTAGAGGTTGTTTCTACCGTCGTACAAGATTTCATATATCTTCTTTACCAAAAATCTAAGGCAAATGGGCATATGTAATGTTCCTGAATGGTTTCGGAGATGTTCTTGAAAGTTTAGGAAAATTTCCTGAACGGTTTTGGAGATGCTCCCGTGTTGCCTGGTCACAACCTGTGCTGCATGGCCTCAATTGCTTGTGCTGCGTGGCTACTGCCCGTTCTGCGCGGCCACTTTCTCAAACGATTTCGAAGATGCTCCTGTGCTGCACGACCTCAGCCCGTGTTATGTGGCCTCAATTGCCCGTGCTGCGCAGCCACTACACGTGTTGCACGACATCAGTTGCCCGTGCTGTGCGGCTACTACATGCGCCGTTAGTTGCCCGTGCTGTGCGGTCACTTTCTCAAATGGTTTCGAAGATGCTCCCGATGATTTCTACTTTGATACCATTGTAATGTTCCTGACCTCTGTGGGATGTGACAAACAAGTAGAAGGTTCCTGATTTCTATTGTGTGTGTAATAGTGAAGTACGGATGCACTAGAACTGGGGTTGTCCGGTAATGTTGGTTATGGAGGGGAGTATAGACAATGTTGGAGGCCGTATGGTGGAAGATAAAGTAGCCGATGGCAACAAGGTGGCCATATGGTGCATACAAGATAGCCATATGGTAGAAGTTATGTGGCTGTACGGTGGATACAAGGGGTGTGGGAAGTTATACAAGGAGGCTGTACGGTTGGGTTGAAGAGGGTCATATGATCAATGGATACTGCACAGGAGGAGGGTGAATATCACACGGGATGTAATATGGAACTTGCAAATAATAGATGGGACAACAAAATGCAAGGGAATAAAAACACAGAATGCTTATGAAATACCTTATTCATTCAACACAAGAGAATTTGATAATCATGATTTCATCAATTCGCAAGATAATAGTGCTCCAATTTGCTAGATCCGAGCGAAGTGCTACAAGCGACGGAATAGTGTGAGGGTTGAATCCCACCGAAACCAAAAGAGCCAAATAGGGAAGATCTTTCACTTCCGATATGGTGAACAATAGAGAATCCCAATTGGAATTCATAGTACAAGAAATAATCCAAATTGCATACCCAAAGACTACCTGCAAGCCATGCTTAAATACCCGTTGGGAAACATTCCGAGGGTGTACAAAGATAGCCGACGGCGACACAAACTAGGGAAACAAAATAAAAATGGGTCCGAAATATATTAAATCAATCGAAATCACAAATACAAATATTAACTTGGGCCACATCTTATTTAATTAAACTAACTAATTACAGGTCCTTATATTATTTAAATTTTGGGACCAATTAATTAATTAATTAAATTTAGTTATTACATTAAAATTTGGGGACATGACAAATCCTTGTTGCCCAAAGATTGCTTGCCCTCAAGCAATCCGTCATCTGATGAAACATCAATAGCTCTAGGGTCCCAAATCAAACACATGGGCGAAATGAGTGAATTGTTATCAAACCTCCCTTGCACCGCACTATCATTAAGCATTTGTTGTGCCACTTTGATATAAACATTGTCGTAGCCTTCACCAGGATCCAACTGACACAAATTGATGAAATCTTTCACATCATTATGTTCAAAAATCTCTTTGGGTATGGTCATGCACACAGACGCTGATGCTAGCACAAACTTACTTACTGACACAACCACAACAATCACTATTATATTCCCGATGGATGAAACCTTGACGAAGAGAGCTTCAGTGGTGAGAATGTCAATGAAGGGGGTCTCAACTGTGAGAACCTTGGCGATAGGAGCTTCGGTGAATGGTGCCATGATGATGGAAGCCTCAACAAAGAGTACCTCAATAAAGGGAACCTTGGCAAAAACAACATCAACGGAGAGTACCTCAGTGGCAAACAAAATTTTAGCTGCTAATGAAACCTCAATGACACGCAGAAATTCGGTTGAAGCCTCGATGATGGATAGAGCCTCGACAACGAACAATGTCTTAATGGGGGCAAAGGCATCTATTGCAACCAATGCAGCCACAATGACGGACACACAATGATGACGGAGATAGCCATGACATCATCGATGGATACAACTACAGCAATGAATACACCCTTGACGACGGATACAGACTTGACGTTGGTGACGGACACAACGACGTTGACAGACGCAACAACTGTGACGAACATGATGATGGACTTGGCAATAGACAAAGCTACAATGATGACAATGGACACAATGAAGATGACATACATGACGACGACGGTGGTGTCGGACATGGCAACAGATAAGGTAACAGTGATGACAACGGACACAGTAATGATGATGGATATGGTGACGGTGACAACAAAGGACAGAATGACAGTGATGGACACGAACTTGATGACGAACATGAACTCAATGTCGGTGATGGACACAATGGTGACGAATACAAACTCGACAAGGGACACGAACTCGGCGTCGGTAATGGACACAACGGTAACAGGCATGAACTCGTCGGTGACGAACATGAACACGACGACGGACTTAACGTCGGTGACGATAGACATCAAATTGGCATCGGTGACAAACATGACAATGATGGACACGACGGTGACAGACATAATAATGATGACGGACACCAACTTGACGACGGAGACGGAGACGGACATGGACTTGGCGTCGGTGATGACAGTGTCAGACACAAACTCGACAATGGACATGGACTTGGTGTCTGTGACAGACATGATGGTGATGACAATGTTGACGAACACGAACTCGACGGACACAGACTCAACATTGGTGATGGACACGACAGTGACAGACAAAACGACGATGATTGACACCAACTTGACAATGGACTCGGCATTGCTGATGGACACTGTTGGTTCCCAAAACTGCAGATTGGATTCCTACGAAACTTGCCTACTCGATGCTGGGATATCCAACTGGTTAAGGCCAACTTGACGGGATTGATTGATGCGATCTAAATCCCCTGCGCTTCCGGCTCTGCAAGACCGAGGCAGGTGTACCTAATCTTGGATGAAACACTTAGATCCAAGACACTTAAAATAGATCAATTAGAACGTGAATGCGATGAAAGCTTTCAAAATGGAAAGAATTATAGAAAGCTTTAAACTTGCATTTTATGAGAATAAAAGTACATAATTATATGAATGCCTTTTAAAATAAAAGTGATTATTACAGATGATTGCAACAAATGAATATATTAATTCTTCAATGGAAAGAAATGAGACATTTGCCAACATATGGATTATGAATCAAGAGTAAAAGACTAGTGCTTAATTAAATGGGCAATCAGAGTCAATATTATAAGTTGAGACGTACAACTTTATAAAGTTTAATATATTTAACTATAAACAATTTTAATAATTCTGGCGTGACGGATCAATTATATAATTGCAATTTAAACTAGTCTAAAATGCACTTTAACTCCTGCAGAGACAAATTAGACATAAATACGGAAACAATAAAATATTTCACAATGTTTATGTTTATCTAATTTAAAATGCAATAATGACCCAGTCCACTTATCCGAATATTAAAATATTTATAGAACATAAATAAAAAACATTTACAAAGGACACAACTTAATAATAATTTAAACTCCAATGACAATAAAAATAAATACGCTTACAGATTGTGTTGGAAATAAAAATTACACGTAGAGACACTCCCTACAAATGATCCATCTACTGCAAATGTATCCGGACCGCATAAAAATTTGCTCACTAATCCACCGTCCACAGACTTAGTTCAAAAATTCATCTTTTTACCATTGAAAGAATAAAATATATCATAAAGTATACAATAGTTAAAAATTAAAAATATGAATATGAATATTGTTTCCTAAGTCTCTCCCTTGAATTTGATTTTACATCTATTTATATCCGATGAAAAGGTGTGTAATCCTTCCAAAACAACACACCCTTTCGAAACAAAAAACTAACCAATATATAATTTTATTTAAACCCAAATATAATCGACACTCTAGACTATTTTCTTTTATATTTCCTGGGCATCATTTATTTCATCTTCTCTTAATTATTATCTCCTCCGCAATCCTTCATACACTGAATGGCCTTCTTCTACCAGTTGCAAGAGTCCCCCCTTTCCTTCGTATACCATTGTAGCACCTAATAAGCTGCGTATAATTTACTCTGCACACCCTGAGACTCCACACTTCAGATCTGCATGGGCTTCTCCTCTGGTATCTTTGGTTTGAAACTTCCTTCCAAAGTGTAATTCCAGACACTTTAAAACATATGCTAGGAGTTCCAACGGTGCAAACCCTCAATCGGGCCTGTACTGTCCTCGAACTCCAGCCAAGAAAATAAAATTTCTACAGTGGAATGCGTAGAAACCTGGACGCTTGGATCTATCCGTTAATCACTGTGCTCTTATCGCATATCTAGTCTCCCGTTTTCCTCTTTAGAACCTGCAGCAATATTAAAAATGCATCAGACATTAATAATCACATAAGACTTAAATTGATGGTGGATGGATAATAATCGAGGATTCCTTCTAGTTTCCTCTGGTCCAAAAGAAAACTGTCCCTCAATCCACAGAATGTCCATTTGTCTTTACTTGGTAAAAAAGGCTGTGTAAGATTTGTTCAATCGAAGATCTCCTTTCACAAATACCGTACAAGGCTTTTAACATCTTGAAAGACATATCATGTCTGTTCAAGATTTCTTTGGATTCATCGCTGAAAGTGAAACGTTAGTAATCTTCAACTCAAAGTCCATGTCATACATGAACAAAATTGTGGAAACCAAAATTTATGTGATGGCTATTTTGAATACAAGGTTACTTCAAGCAGTTAACCATTTGCTAATCATTTCTTTGTATCATCGTTAACCATGTTTGGAAGTTCTGTCTCATACAATCATTGTATGCAAATTTCAGAAAAATGATTTATCTGAATCAAAGAAAAAATAAAAATATATTTATATTTCCTGGCCTTAAAGTTTGAAAAGGCACATTTTTGGTTGTATGCCTCTCTGCCATCAAAACAACTCGAGGCACGTGTATTGTTCCATCACATGCTTTCTGCAGTCCTTAGCAGCCTCAAATACCTGTCGAACCTGCAGCACAGTTCAAGATCATTACTCTTTAGATCACATGAACATAGTTTCTCTTCAGATTTGTATCAATGATTGCTCTTTCTCTCAGTGCTTTCCAAACGGAGAGTTGTGCAAATGAGTAGCCCTTTTAAATCTGTGTTATATCCAACACAGTGTGACATGCCTTATTGACTGCCTTAAAATTGAGATTCAATGCATGACCAAGTACAGAATGTTATTTTTATGCTTTTGATCACCTAGTCTAATACAATCTGGTCTGAATACAATTTGGTCTGAAATTTAGTACTTCCTTAAGTCTGTAAGGATGCCTTTTCTTTTTGCAACATGAATAGGTGTCATTCCCTTCATACAATAGGCATAAGAATCCACTTTCAGCAACTCCTGTATCATTTCTAAATGTCCATCTTTGCTAGATATTGCTAAGTGTAATGGATTTGCTCCAAGTGCATGATATCCTCTGAAGGTAGACACTTTTTACAATACTTTCATTCTGATTTCGGCATATTGTAAAATATCATCAATTTTATGATTAAAGACTTGAGATTGCTAAAAATAGAAGCCAAAAATTAAGGCTCCATCAGTGGCTCTTGCCGGGGACATATGCCCTTTGTGGGCATAATGAGATTCCAGCTATCTCTGGAGGAGTAGACCGTGCACCCATGCTTAGCATGATGCACATGAAATTGGGTGACCCCAGGCCCCCCAAAAAGTGAACATAACTTCTTTCCTCTATCGAACACCTTATTCTGATCTTTTAACACTTTGAACTTCCTGAATATGATATCATATCGCTCATTAGTAGAATTTTATCCGTTAGTACATATAAAACAATCATTACATGACGTGCTTTTCTTGTTCAAGATTAGAATTAATATTTGTCTTACCAATAGGATCACTTGAAAAGAAATAAACTTCATCATCTTCAAATCCAAACATGTGATCTCTTATTTCATTGATCCGATTAATATATGTGGAAGAAAATTTTTCAAAAGAAAGACGATAAAAACTAAAAAACATCTCCCTAAGCATATTATTAACAAATATTACCATAGGGTCCTCAAGGACACTTACCTCGTTAGGCTGCTCATACTTCATATCTGTATCAAACACACCATCCATATGAATAAGATTTTTTGATTCAGCTTTATCAGCACAATCTTTAACCTTTGGTAAATGATTAGTTATATTGTGGTCGCTGCTGGATAGAAAGTACTTGTAGTCATGCATTTGATCACTCACACAAATATTTAGATTAGTTTTCTCTGCTCGGACATCTCCTAGCACACAATTTGCTTGATATTTAAACTCCAAATGCTGACTTTCTTCACAAAAAGATTTTAAAAATAGTGCACTTTCAGGAAATACGGGTTTTCCTTGATCAAGACTTTGAGTGGATATGACACTTGAAAAACTTTCAGAACTGTGTTTCAGGTTCAACATATTCTCCTCTTTGCGCTTGTTTGATCTCATATCATCCTCACATATCTGATATAATTTGGGCTCATAGGATGAACGAAAAAGGTTCTTGCCTTGTGAATACATACCACACATCTTATCGACTTCAGCATTATCATTAAGCATGATATCTTTATTATTTTCATCATAGTGCTGAGATATTTGTTCCTCCAACAATGGACTCAAAAATATAGAATGCTCAAGTATATTTCCATGATATCCTTCATCCGACATTTTCTCATGTTGTTCATCTTCATCTTCACAAGATACTATGTCCAGATTCTCTATTGTTTCATTGAATAAAAGATCTGAAGTGATGTTGAAGTCCTTGGATGCCTCTTCTTCTTCTTCATGCATATTCACACTATCCTCAAAATCTAGAAATGTATAAGGGCTGTATTCTTCATTCCCCTCTGCTAGTTCATCATGCATAGGATCATAAGATTATTTGAAATTGTATCTAAACATATCTTTCTCTATACTTGGACTACAATACTCATCTTAAACAAACATGTCATCCTTTTGAGAACTATATGCTTCTTGTAGTTCGTTGGTTTCCTTCTCATAAAAATAATGTGGATTTGATGGGATAAATGAATTTTCTTGTTCACTGAATCTTTCATAGGACACATCAATTTGTTTCTCCTTGATCTGATTTTCTTTGTGCATTGGAAGAAATTTTTTACCACCCTTTTCAACATACTTTTGATATTCCATATCTAACAAGATCGAAATCTCATCCACACTAAGAGAGTCTTCTTCATCATTTCTATTTTCTTTACAATCTAATTCCTTACCAGTCTCATCATGATCGAATTCTTCTTCAATTTCCTCTACATTTGAATCTGAAACATCATTATGTTCTTGCTTTACTTTGGTATCTTTTGCTTCATCTTTAATAGCTTGATCCCATACCTAAAGAAGAAGCCTTACATCAGGGTCCTGTGGTGAGATTCTCAACTTGACAATTTTGTTTAGGAATTCCATGCAAGGAGGTTTGATGTTTAATGGAATATCATGGTATGCGTTCATCATCCTCAAAAAATAGATGTGCTGAAGTCTCGCCCTCATATCTTTTTACATTGAAAAAGGTGTCAAGTAGAGATATGTTAGGATCCTTCTCCATGTTGCAACTCTGATCTTCATATTGTTCATAACACATCTCTTCTTCATGGCTTGCATCATCAAATTCAGATAGGAACCATCCTTCAAATTCTTTCCAAGATGAGATGCATTGTGTGGGTAATGATTCATATGCCTGTCTTGCGTTGTCCTTCAAAGTCTTGGCAAACAACTTCATTACCTGATCTTTCAAACAAATCTCACAATCTTCTATAAATGTGTAGAATGCATCCAAATGTTGAATTGCCAATTCATCCCATTCTCCATGGAACTTTGGTACTAGTTGTGAAAACTTTGGAGATAACTTGCTAGGTTCATAATCAAACTTGCTGAAATCCAATGGCCTGATGCCATTTGAAATAAAAGGCTTTCTTTCAAATGATCGATGCATTTAAAAATAAATGTTTGCACTTCTTTTTGAGTCTTCTCCCTCAGCAGAGTCACTACTGATTCAGGCACTTGCTTTGTTGAAGTACCAATCAAAATGCAATAGAGTCGCCACCTCGAAATGGAGGAAATGAATAATTTTCAAGAATTTGAGTTCTTCCTCTCGGCAGAGTATATCTCACCTGTGTCAAAGATTATAGAAGACATACAATGCTCTACAAGATACAATCTCCACAAACCAATTAGATTTATAAAATGATTACGAGATCGAAATCTTCAAGGAAATTAAAATATATAATATTAAATGTAAAAAAACTTATTAATCCAGAATTTCAAATATATCAAAGTGTTTTAACAAATTAAATAATATTTAACTCTTACTAATTTGCAATCAGAAACTCTTAGAGTTTATTCTGCAACTCTCCCCAATAGAGTCGCCAATCTGTTGGTTCCCAAAACCACAGATTGGATTCCTACAAGCCTTGCTCGCTCGATGTTGGGATATCCAATTGGTCAAGGCCAATTTGACGGGATTGATCAATGCGATCTAAATCCCCTGCGCTTCTAGCTCTGCAAGACTGAGGCGGGTGTACTTGATCCTGGATGAAATACTTAGATCCAAGACACTTAAAATAGATCAATTAGAATGCGAATGCGATGAAAGCTTTCAAAATGGAAAGAATTATAGAAAGCTTTAAACTTGTGTTTTATGAGAATAAAAGTAAATAATTATATGAATGCCTTTTAAAATAAAAGTGATTATTACAGATGATTGCAACAAATGAATATATTAAATTATTAATTCATCAATGGAAAGAAATGAGACATTTGCTAGCATATGGATTATGAATCAAGAGTAAAAGACTAGTGCTTAATTAAATGGGCAATCAGAGTCAATATTATAAGTTGAGACGTACAACTTTATAAAGTTTAATATATTTAACTATAAACAATTTTAATAATTTTGACGTGACAGATCAATTATATAATCGCAATTTAAGCTAGTCTAAAATGCACTTTAACTCCTGCGGAGACAAATTAGACATAAATACAGAAACAATAAAATATTTCACAATATTTATGTTTATCTAATTTAAAATGCAATAATGACCTAGTCCACTTATCCGAATATTAAAATATTTATAGAACATAAATAAAACATATTTACAAAGGACACAACTTAATAATAATTTAAACTCCAATGAAAATAAAAATAAATACGCTTACAGATTGTGTCGGAAATAAAAATTACACGTAGAGACACTCCCTACGGATGATCCATATACTGTAAATCTATCCGGACTGCATAAAAATTGAAAGATCCCTGATGGATCTCTGCTGCTAATCTGCTGTAGCTTTATTATATTTTTTCTTTTTAATTTTCTTTTTCCTGTTTATTAAAGTTTTCTTGCAGAACTAGACGGAAATGCAGAAGAGTTTGTTTGTTTTTGCATTTTTGATGATTAGTCAACATAGAAATGAGAAGGAGCAAATGATATGAAAAGAGTCTGAAAATAAATAACAATATGCAGCAAAATCAGAATTGATACAAATCGTACCAGGCAGATCTCTAAATTATAGAGCCAAATAAAGGATCCAGTACATTTTCCCTAACAATGACGCCAAACTGGCTGATGGAAAAGGACTGTGAACATGCAAACGTCTACTGCTGATTATCCGACTCTCTATATTTCAAAGTGCTGCAAATGGCGGCTACTGCTGCAAGGCTCACTTTCCCATGTACCAATAATCGTGCCTAGCTAAACAATACTGCAGACCCAAGCTGAAATGACATCCTCCTTCCCTGATAATAGCTGATACCACTGAAAATTCCAAGACCAAATACTGCTGAGGGTTACGTCCCAGCCAGTAAATACCCTGGGGTTTGCGTCCCAGAATAAAATCGCCCAAGTAGAGCAAATTTGTAAACAAGTTTAAAATGCATAATATGAATGAGGAATGGTGCCTCCATCTCCTTATAACCCCTTCCAAAGCAAATCGAACCCTAAAGTGACTCCAAAAGGCGTTGGGTTACAAAAGTGATTTAAGTCTTATTTTAAAGTGGCAATGTTACTAAAAATGACCCTTTTTCTCCATAGACATAAATCTGTTCACTGAATCACCCTAAGACCAAAGAGAAAGATTTAGAAAAGTTCAAGACCTTTCCAACGAGCTATCACACCAAGGGGTACGCATCCAAATGAGGTCAAAATTCCGCTTATTACTCCAAACTGGCTATTAACTTAGCCTTATTTAATTATTAAACGCTAACTTAGGAAATATTAAAAATATAACCCAAATAGCTACAAAATGCCCAACTGACATCACAAACCATAAAATCATCCTGTCACTTGTCTGTGATTGAAGTCGAAAATCAAGGATCCACTGGCAGTCTCACCCTAAAATCTAGGGATGCTCCTAAATTTTAGGAAACAAGCTCTATCCCTCTGAAACTGAACCCAAAGAGAAAACTCATGGAAACCCAATCCTGTGCATGATCATACCTCCTAAAAAGTAGGAATAAACCCCATAAATATAGGAACTGTCTCCTAAAAACAAGGAACGTCTCCCAACTGATCAATAACCGCCAGAACACCAAGTCTTCAACACTAAAATAACCATACTGGGTCTCTATCCAACCCTGTCAGCCTACAAGACCCCATTAATAAGCTGACTCACATGTCTTTGCTAGACTGAGCTAGAGTGGGGACATGACTAAAATTTGCTCACTAATCCACCATCCACAGACTTAGATCAAAATTCATCTCTTTGCCATTGAAAGAATAAAATATATCATAGAGTATACAATAGGTAAAAATTAAAAATATGAATATGAATATTGTTTCCTAAGTCTCTTCCTTGAATTTGATTTTACATCTATTTATATCTGATGAAAAGGTGTGTAATCCTTCCAAAACAACACACCCTTTCAAAACAAAAAACTAACCAATATATAATTTTATTTAAACCCAAATATAATGGGCACTTTAGACTATTTTCTTTTATATTTCCTGGGCGTCGTTTATTTCATCTTCTCTTAATTATTATCTCTTGCGCAATCCTTCATACGCTGAATGGCCTCCTTCTACCAGTCGCAAGAGTCCTCTTTCCTTCGTATACCATTGTAGCACCTAATAAGCTGCGTATAATTTACTCTGCACATCCCGAGACACAATGCCCTCCAGCGGTTCATCCTTCACGCTTGGTGACTCCACACTCCAGATCGGTATCTTTGGTTTGAAACTTCCTTCCAACGTGTAATTCCAGACACTTTAAAACATATGCTGGGAGTTCCAATGCTGCAAACCCTCATTCGGGCCTGTACATTCCTCGAACTCCAGCCAAGAAAATAAAATTTCTAAAGTGGAATGCGTAGAAACCTGGATGCTTGGATCTATCTGTTAATCACTATGCTCTTATTGCATATCTAGTCTCCCGTTTTCCTCTTTAGAACCTGCAGAAACATAAAAAATGCATCAGACATTAATAATCACATAAGACTTAAATTGATGGTGGATGGATAATAATCAAGGAGTCCTTCTAGTTTCCTCTGGTCCAAAAGAGAACTGTCCCTCAATCCACAAAATATCTATTTATCTTTACTTGGTAAAAAAGGCTGTGTAAGATTTGTTCAATCGAATATCTCCTTTTACAAATACAGTACAAGGCTTTTGACATCTTGAAAGACATATCATGTCTGTTCAAGATTTCTTTGGATTCATCACTGAAAGTGAAACGTTAATAATCTTCACCTCAAAGTCCATGTCATACATGAACGAAACTGTGGAAACCAAAATTTATGTGATGGCTATTTTGAATAGCAAGGTTACTTCAAGCAGTTAACCATTTTGTGATATCTATGCAGACTATTATAATGATTTGCTAATCATTTCTTTGTATCATCATTAACCATGTTTGGAAGTTTTGTCTCATACAATCATTGTATGCAGATTTCAGAAAAATGACTTATCTGAATCAAAGAAAAAATAAAAATATATTTATATTCCCTGGCCTTAAAGTTTGAAAAGGCACATTTTTGGTTGTATGCCTCTCTGCCATCAAAGCAACTCAAGGCATGTGTACTGTTCCATCACGTGCTTTCTGCAGTCCTTAGCAGCCTCAAATACCTGTCGAACTTGCAGCACAGTTTAAGATCATTACTCTTTAGATCACATGAACATAGTCTCTCTTTAGATTTGTATCAACAATTGCTCTTTCTCTTAGTGCTTTCCAGACGGAGAGTTGTGCAAATGAGTAGCCCTTTTTAATCTGTGTTATATCCAACACAGTGTGACATGCCTTATTGACTGCCTTAAAATTGAGATTCAATGCATGACCAAGTACAGAATGTTCATTTTATGCTTTTGATCACCCAGTCTAATACAATCTGGTCTGAAATTTAGTACTTCCTTAAGTCTGTAAGGATGCCTTTTCTTTTTGCAACATGAATAGGTGTCATTCCCTTCATATAATAGGCATAAGAATCCACTTTCAGCAACTCCTGTATCATTTCTAAATATCCATCTTTGCTAGATATTGCTAAGTGTGATGGATTTGCTCCAAGTGCATGATATCTTCTGAAGGTAGACACTTTTTACAAGACTTTCAATTTGATTTCGGCATATTGTAACATATCTTCAATTTTATGATTAATGATTTGAGATTGCTAAAAATAGAAGCCAAAAATTAAGGCTCCATCAGACACAATGGTGTGGGACACAAACTCGATGACGGACATGAACTGGGCGTCGGTGATTGACACAACGGTGATGATGACAGTGACGAACATGAATTCGACATCGGACACAGACTCGACATTGGTGATGGACATGATGGTGTTGGACACGAACTCGGCGACAGACACGAACTTGGCATCGGTGATAGACATGATGGTGATGGCAATGACGATGATAGACACAACGACAATGACGAATACCAACTTGACGATGGACATGGACTTGGCGTCGATGATGGAAATGTCGGTGATGGACATGACGGTGATAGACATAACGATGAGGACAGACACCAACTTGACGACGGACACGGACATGGACTCGGCTTTGGTGATGGACATGACGGTATCAGACACAAACTCGACGATAGACATGGACCTTAGCAACAAACACCGCTTCTATGATGGACACAACTTCAGCAACTGAGAGCGCTTCCTCAACGGATAGTGCATTGGTGACAGGCACAACCTCGGGCACAACATGATCTATCCATGTCTTCACAAGATCCATTCAAGCAACCTCTTCATTTTTTTGGTGTTCTCCCCATGTTGGTGTAGTAGAAAGATTTAGCAAATCCTCCTGGAGCAGCCCTGTCATCATGTCTTCATTCTCCTCATGTAAAGCATCACCCTTATCATTGTCATCCATTTTCTCCCACTTGTGCGAATGAGATATTAGTTTTTCTTCACAATGCTTGAAAAAATTACTGACCAATCTATATGCTGCTATAGAGGGGATGAAATTTAGATTACGAACAACCCATAACATAGATGTGATGGGTTGGGATATCTCATCCGTCTCTTTAATGCATGAAATCATAAGACTCTCCATAGCAATTGGAATCTAACTATCATGATCTTCCTTGATGGTGACCCAGAAGTGATGAAACATATGATGGACCAAATTTTGCAATTCGAGATCTAAGAGAAGATTACTTTGACATTTGCACAATTCTCCAATATTGTAGATCTCCTACCAAAAGGATCACTACTGAAGTCATCAAGACTCTGAAAGCTGTCAACTATCAATTACAATATCTTTATCATGGTGTTATCATCATACGGTGCTTTAGGAGCCGAAATTCTCAAGACCTCGCTGAGACATGCTGCAACTGCCAATCTTTTATCCTTGTCATGGTGTCTCAAAAGCCTGGGTTGACTTAAGGCATCCTTAATCGGCGAGAGGATTCTCTATATAAATCTTGAAGGTAATTGGTCCACTTGATACAAACATACTTCCAATATATCTAATGGAAGATCAGCACCCTCACTAAGCTCTTTGCCAATCCTTTGTAGTGCCTTCAACCAACAATCTCCATCGCCGTTCAGGGCCACAGTGTGATCCAAGTACCAAAATTTCTCAATCATCCCAGTAGGCTGGCATGATCACCAGCTCTCATACCACTATAATGTTCCCAAACGGTTTTGTAGATGTTCCCAAAAGTTTCGAAAAAATTCCTGAATGGTTTCGGAGATGCTCCCCTACTGCACAGTCACAGCGCGTGCTGTGTGGCCTCAATTGCTTGTGCTACGCGACTACTGCTCAATCTGCATGGCCACTTTCCCAAATAGTTTCGGCCTCAATTGCCCGTGTTGTGCGGCGACGACGCATGTTGCACAGTGTCAATTGCACGTGCTACGCGGCTGCTGCCCGTGCTGCGTGACCACTTTCTCGAACAGTTTCGGAGATGCTCCCGAGCTGTGCGGCCTTAGTTGCCCATGTTGTACGGCTACTGCATGCTAGGTTAGTTGCCCGTGTTGTACGTCCACTGCTCGTGTTGCGCAGCCACTTTCTCAAACAGTTTCGGATATGCTCTCGATGATTTCTGCTCTGATACCACTGTAATGTTCCTGACCTCTGTGAGATGTGACAAACAAGTAGAAGGTTCCTAATTTCTGTTGTCTGTAATAATGAAGTACGGATACACTAGAACCGGGGCCATATGGTAATGTTGGTTATGGAGGGGAGTACGGACGATGTTGGAGGCCGTACAGTGGAAGATAAAGTGGTCGTACGGTGGACAATCACAAGCTGTACGGTGGTAGCAAGGTGGCTGTACAGTGGAAACAGGGTGGCTGTACGGTGCAGACAAGATAGGTGTATGGTAGAAGTTTTGTTGCTGTATGGTGGATACAAGGGGTGTGGGAAGCCGTACAAGGAGGCCGTACGGTTGGGTTGAAGAGGATCGTACAATCAATGGATACCACACAGGAGGAGGGTGAATGTCACACGAGATGTAATACGGAACTTGCAAATAATAGATGGGACAAGAAAATGCAAGGGAAGAAAAACACAGAATGCTTATGAAATACCTTATTCATTCAACACAAGAGAATTTGATAATCATGACTTCATCAATTTGCAAGATAATAGTGCTCTGACTTGCCAGATCCGAGTGATGTGCTACAGGCGACAAAATAGGGTGAGGGTTGAATCCCACTGAAACTGGAAGAGCCAAGTAGGGAAGATCTTTCATTTCTGAAATGGCGAACAACAAAGAATCCCAATTGGAATTCACAATACAAGAAATAATCCAAATTGCATACCCAAAGACTACCTACAAGCCGTGCTTAAATACCCGTCAGAAAACTTTCCAAGGGTGTACAAAGATAGCCGATGACGACACAAACTATGGAAACAAAATAAAAATGGGTCTGAGATATATTAAATCAATCAGAACCACAAATAAAAATATTAACTTGGGCCCCATCTTAATTAATTAAAGTAACTAATTAAAGGTCCTTATATTATTTAAATTTTGGGACTAGTTAATTAATTAATTAAATTTATTTATTACATTAAAATTTGGGGACATGACAAATCCTCGCTGCCCAAAGATTGCTTTCCCTCAAACAATTCGTCATCTGACGAAACATCAATAGCTCCAAGGTCCCAAATCAAACACATGGGCGAAATGAGTGAATTGTTATCAAACCTCCCTTGCACCACACTATCATTAAGCATCTGTTGCGCCACTCTGATATAAACATTGTCGTAGCCTTCACTAGGATCCCACTGACATAAATTGATGAAATCTTTAACGTCATTATGTTCAAAAATCTCTTTGGGTATGGTCATGCACATAGACGTTGATGCTGGCACAAGCTTTTTCACTGACACAACCACAATGATCACTATTATATTCCTAACGGATGAAACCTTGATGAAGAGAGCTTCAGTGGTGAGAATGTCAATGAAGGGGGTCTCGCCTATGAGAACCTTGGCGATAGGAGCTTCGGTGAAGGGTGCCGCAATGATGGAAGCCTCAGGAAAGAGTACCTCAATAAAAGGAACCTTGGCAGAAAAAAACTCAACGGGGAGTACCTCAGTGGAAAAAAAAAATTTAGCTACTGATAAAACTTCAATGACACGCAGAACCTCGGTTGAAGCCTCGATGATGGATAGAGCCTCGACAACAAACAATGTCTCAATGGCAGCAAACACAGCTATTGCAACCAATGCAGCCACAATAACAGAAACACAATGATGACGAAGATAGCTATGACGTCGTCAATGGATTCAACTACAGCGATGGATACACCCTTGACGATGGATATAGACTTGACGTTGGTGATGGACAAAACGACATTAACAGACACAACGACAGTGATGAACATGATGATGGACTTGGCAATAGACACAGCTGCAGTGACGACAATGGACACAACGAAGATGACATACATGATGACGATGACAGTGTCGGACATGGCAACGGACAAGGCATTGGTGACAACGGACATACTGATGATGATGGATATGGTGACGGTGACAACAAAGGACACAATGATGGTGATGGACACAAACTCGACGACGAACACGGACTTGGTGTTAGTGATGGACACGACGGTGATGGATACAAACTCGATAAGGGACACGAACTCAGCGTCAAAAAATGGACACAACGGTAACAGGCACAAACCCGTTGGTGACAGACACGATGGTGATAGACACGATAACGGTGACGGACACGAACTTGACAACGGACTTGGCGTTGACAACGACAGACACGAACTTGGCATCGGTCACAGACACAACAATGATGACGGACACGGACACGAACTCGGCATTGGTGATGACAGTGTTAGACACAAACTCGATGATGGACATGGACTCGGTGTCAGTGACAGACACGACAGTGATGATGATGATGACGAACACGAACTCGACAATAACACAAACTTGACGTCGGTGATGGACACGACGTTGATAGACACAATGACGATGACAGACACCAACTGGACAATAGACTCGGCGTTGCTGATGGACACGACGGTGTGGGACACAAACTCGACAATGAACATGGACTCGGCATCGGTGATGGACATGACGATGACAGTGATGAACATGAATACGACATTGGACACAGACTCGGCATCGGTGATGTACATGACGGTTTCAGACACGAACTTGACGATGGACATGAACTTGGCATCAGTGACGAACATGACGGTGATTGCAATGATGATGACGAGTACCAACTTGATGATGGATACGGACTCGGCATCGATGATGGACATGTCGATGGACACGACAGTGATAGACACAATGACGATGACAGACACCAAATTGATGATAGACACGGACACGGACTTGGCGTTGGTGATGGACATGACGGTGTCGGACACAAACTCGACGACGGACATGGACATTAGCAACAGACACCACTTCTATGATCGATACAACTTCGACAACTAATAGAGCTTCCTCAACGGATAGTGTCTTGGTGACAGGCACAGCCTCGGGCACAACATGATCTGTCCATGTCTTCACAAGATCCATGCAAGCAACCTCTTCATTTTTTTGGTGTTCTCCCCATGTTGGTGTAGTAGAAAGATTTAGCAAATCCTCTTGGAGCAGCCCTATAATCATGTCTTCATTCTCCTCATGTAAAGCATCACCCTTATCGTTGTCATCCATTTTTTCTCGCTTGAGCAAATGAGATATTAGTTTTTCTTCACAATGCTTGAAAACATTACTAACCAATCTATATGCTGCTATAGAGGGGATACAATCTAGATTACGAACAACCCATAACATAGATGTGATGGGTTGGGATATCTCATCCATCTCTTTAATGCACGAATCATAAGACTCTCCATAGCAATTGGAATCTTACTATCATGATCTTCCTTGATGGTGACCAAGAAGTGATGAAACATATCATGGCCCAAATTTTGCAATTCAAGATCTAAGAGAAGATTACTTACTTTGACATTTGCACAATTCTCCAATATTGTAGATCTCCTACCAAAAGGGTCACTACTGAAGTCATCAAGACTCTGAAAGCTGTCAACTATCAATTGCAATATCTCTATCATGGTGTTATCATACGGTGCTTTAGGAGCCAAAATTCTCAAGACCTTGTTGAGACATGCTGCAACTGCCAATCTTTTATCTTGGGTTGACTTAAGGCATCCTTAATCCGCAAGAGGATTCTCTTGAAGGTAATTGGTCCACCTGACACATACTTCCAATATATCTAATGGAAGATCAACACCCTCACTGAGCTCTTTGCCAATCCTTTGTAATGCCTTCAACCACCACTTTCCATTGCTGTTCGGGGCCATAGTGTGATCCAGGTACCAAAATCTCTCAATCATCCCAGCAAGCTGGCAAGATCACCAGCTCTGATACCACTCTAATGTTCCCGAACAGTTTCGGAGATGTTCTAAAAAGTTTAGGAAAATTTCCCAAACGGTTTCGGAGATGCTTCCATTAATTAATTAATTTAATTTAATTATTACATTAAAATTTGGGGACATGACAGCATATTATGGAATTGGAACGTTACAATCTCATAGTTGGAATGAAATAAAATAATTTGCTTGGACAACTCTTAAATATCTATTTTCCTTGTAAAATCCCTTGATAAATCTCTGCAACTGCTATTTTGGTACATTCCCGAATCCTTTGTGAATCCACTCAATTAGGTAAGTGGGCTTTTGTCTTAAAAATCTATTCCAAGAAGGATTTTTGTCCCTTGGTTGAAAAATGAACCAAGTTGAATCTCTTCAAATTGTGGTTTGTATAAACACAAGCCCAGAATGACTTTCTCATTTCCTCCTTTCTTACACTTTTCCACTAAAGGTAATAAATTGATATTTAATTTTGTGCTAAGCAATCTTATTAATTTAACTTAATATTTTAAGCCTTAGAAAGTCATTCTATAAAATAATTAAGTTAGTAAAGCTGCTCAAGTTTAGACAACTTAATTTAATTAATTAATAGTTCACCTCTTTTCCATGTAACTATAAAGTTACAAAATATAAGAAAGTAACTGAAATTATGAATGTTGATCTGCCATCAATACCTTGACCATAGATGTTTACCGTACAGGTAAGGAATTCAACGCATACAGACAATGAACACGAACAGCAGAATTATATTCGCAATAGTAGATGAATGATGCTTTACAATGATCCCAGACGGGATATAAATACTACCGCCGAACCTTCCCGAAGGAGTCCTTCGGCCACAAATATTCTATTCGCTACAAACTATTTACTGACGATGTCGGCTACAGAATACAGAAACACCGCCGGACATCACCCCGTCGGCTACAGAATGCAGAAACACCGTCGGACATCATTCCGTCGGCTACAGAAACAGCGCCGAAACCATCCAATCGGCTGACACCATCCCCCCCAAAAAGAAAAGTCGTCTCCGGACGACAATTACAACATATCTGAGACAAATTAACGAACAAAATATATCATCAGAGTGACTACAACAAGAAAAATCTGCTTCTGTCACATCACTTCCACATTCATTCCATTACATTTGTAGCCTCTACTAACACAATACTGTCTCCTCAAGCTGACCTTGATCGCCACCTATGCTGCTTTCTCTGTTTTCAATTCCACGGTACCCTGAGCCAAGTGTCGCTGCACTGCCTCCAACTGGATGATTAGCTCCTCCCGAGCTCTCTACGCATCCACCAAGACAGCATCCCAGCCAACACCTACTCCAAGTGCCTCTGGTACACAGAAAGTCCATGCCTGCAGCAACTTGAACTCTTCTCCATTGGTCAGACTCCCACGACTAATATTTTCTGCCATTTCTGCACTCTTTCTGGCAACCACGGATGCGTCCCCTTCCCTTTGGCATCATCTGTCACTCATTTTGAACAACTTGAATCTGTCGTTGTTTTTTTTTTTGCTTGCTAAAAAAAACGCTCACACCCATCTTCTTCACGAACTCCATGAGAAACAAAACTCCAACAAACTTCCGGTGAAACGTCTCCTCCAACAATGAAAACCCATACACAAACAAGCCTTTCAAAGAACACCAAGCGGTGGAGATCTGAGTCCGCCGTCACCTCGTATCCATCATGCCAAGTCGACCATCCAGTCGGTTGACAATAGAGAAAGTCTATCTTTATGCAAGTTGGCATTCTTGCATGATGACAAAACTTTGTAAGAAGTGTGGAGTAATTCCAAAATGTCAGAATTGGAGACAAACATGATCATTTATATTCAACCTGGCTCTATGATTTCTGTAGACTCAATATGTTTTTTAAATTTGAATTTCAAAATGCATGGTATATGTTGAAATTCACCACATATGTAACAAATTAAAGTAGATAGATCTAGCTACTTTTGGTATGTGTTTCAATTTGCACTGTATTTGTTTAGTATTCAAATAAGTGTAGGTTTTGAGTTACACTACTAACTAAAGGGAAGATATCAGGAATTCCATAAGAAATATTTTCTTGTATTCACAAAGTACAAATACACCCAATCGACCTAAGAACGATTATAGGGAAGGCGTAGCAGCATGCAATAGTAGAATTAACAAGAACTGTCCACCTTAATGCACTCCTCTAATTGTAGCTTATAGTTTTTGGTCTCTTTTAAGGTTGGAGTTCCTTTTTCGTTTACACATGTTATTGTTATTGGTTCCATTGTTGAGTCCTATTGACATATTTTTTTGTTCTTTGTTTTCCAAGTTTTCACTTTTTGCATTAACTGTGTATCTTGTCTTTGTCCCTGAAAATAGGCATTGTTTTAAGAACCCACTTAGTTACTTCTTCTCATTTAGAATTTTGGTTCTTTTACCATTATGTTGAAAAAATGGTACTCAATATTCTGCTTGTTTCTCCAGATTCTGTCCCAGAACTTAAGAATGAAACAACTCCGGGGAAGTGAAATTAAGGTATAATTTGGTTTTGTTCACATCTCATTTTTAATTTTGAGATATGTGTTATTTAGTTGATTGTTAAAATATTCCTTCTCTTTTGGCAGTAATGACAAAAATAACTGAATAATCTAGTCAACAATTGCAAATTAAATGAGAACTGTAAAATATCTTTATTTTTACAATATATTGTGGTAATAATGGGTATAAGTGAATTATATTCATATGGATTACATGCTTTTTCACATGCTATCATGCGCCTTGTTGGCTATCTTCAATTAATTGGTCCATATATTGAAGTCTCTTTTATTAAAAGTGTTTGTAAAATATTAAATAAAAGTCACATTGAAATTGCAAAATATATTAAATATTATCATCTCTGCAAATAACTTATAAGGAGACATTGGAGAGCTTGTTTGACAGTTCAAAAGATTAAGGATGGAAACCCTTGGATTTATTGGTGGATTGGACGACTAATCTTGCTTCTTGGTGGATTTATTTCCGAACTCACAATTTGATTTATTATATGAAATTAGCGATGCCCTTGTTAGAGACAAATTTCAGAAATCATTCTTAGATACAAAAAATGTTTTAGTGTGCTGCAATATGTATTGATATCAGCCAATTTCTGTAAGGTAAGGGTTTTAAAAAAACGTGGAAAGGAGTTAGATTTGGTTTAGCTTTTTGCATTGAGTCCTAATTTTATGAAGAATCTACTTTGGGCGTCCTTCCTTTTTGGAATTAATCAATAGCTGAAAAATAAGCACTGCCACTGGTTTGGAATCCCATAGAGTTTAGCTTGAAGACTCCTTATACCATTAGGACTCTAATATCTTTCTGTATAGCATGGATTAGTATTGAAAAGGCCTAAAGTGTAAACCTTCCTAGATGATTAAAGGCTATAAAGAAAGTGGTTGCTACAAGTATTGGGGGAACAAAATTGAACCTACAGCCAGCAAGAGTAATCAAGCAAATTCGGAAAAGAGAACCCACCTTTTTATAAGCAATATTAATATTATTTCCAGGTGCTCTGTCATCCGTATCGGATACTTCCAGTGATCATAATCAGTCCTATTTTACACCAGATATTGACAATTGTTTGAGAAAGCCTGAAAGCAATATTGTTTTCTCATCCATGAAGTCATTTAAATTTTGCAATGGTTATTTCTGAGTTTAACGTTGGGATAGAAAACTTTGCGACTGGATGTGAAACTTTGTATTAGAAAAATTGAACGGCCGCTCAGAAAGTGAATAAAATTGCTCTTGTTCCCTTTGGTAAGAAGAGTAAAGGTCATAATTATTATTATGCTTGTTCTCTCTTATATTTCAGTTCATTCATTGCTCAGAAAGTATTAAATTAATGTATGGTATTTCATTTGATACGTTTATAATCACAAACCAAGTGGATAAAGAAATGTGGAAAGCTTATTATAAATGTTTACAATGATTCAAATTACTGAATACAAATATGATTTCAGAAAACTGAGAAATTTATGATGTGCACAAAATGTTTGACAGAACATATATTTACTTAAAATTGGAGGATAAAGTAGAAAGTTTGTCACAGCATTTATATTTTCAAAAATTTGGAGCCTGTAGTATCCAAATGCATTTGTAAAGCCTTACCCTTCTAGCTGGTGAGCTGAATAGGCAAGCTGTTAGGTGTGGTTGTGTTAGGGCTGTGGCTGCTCCTGTTGGCTTCTTGAGGATATTTTATTCTTCCAATATGACTTCCTTCTGATAAAACTTTTCATCTTCATTATTTGTCCAATCTACCATATTGACTGCAAGTAGCCTTTCTTCTTCCTTTTATGGCTTGAACTTGGAGCCCTTAATGCTGTCTTTTAGCAGTGCACCTTCTAAATTTTCTAATTTGATGGCTCCATTGTAAGATAATTCTCATAATTTTAGGGTTCCTAACCATCTTACCTTGAACTTGTCCAGTTTGATTTTCTTATGCCTGTTATATTTCAAATCTAATTTGCTAGGTTGGAAGTTCATTCGTTGGAGGTGCTTGTCATGCCACTCCTTCCATTGTTCCTGCGTTATCTTGCTTGTTCATTGGTGAGAACTATTCACTCATCAAGCTTCTCTAGTAGGAAGAGCCTACCCTAAACAATTTCCATATCTGCTAGCTGGTTCTCCTCTAAAATTCTTAAGTTTGGTAGTTGGTACCAAATACTTGGCAAAGACCTTGTTACAGACATAAATGGCAGAATACTTGATTAATTAAATAGAGATCATAACGATCTATATATACAAAAGGAGAATCGAATAGAATAGAAACATTCTATTCTAGACTACACCTAAATATTAGAAACATTCTAATATTTAAAAAGATACAATAGAGAGTATTAAAAAGAAACATAAAGATTATTCTAATACCCCCCCTTAATGCTCAATCTATTTACTACACCAATAGATCCCCTGAATTTAACAAACTTGTCAGGACCAAGGGGTTTTGTGAAAATATCTGCTAGTTGCTCTAAGGTAGGAACATAGAGTAACTGAATAGATCCATCTTCTATTAATTGTTGGATATAATGGCAATGAAGCTCTATGTGTTTGGTTCGTTCATGAAACACTGGGTTCTTGGCAAGTTTGAGTACTCCCTGATTGTTTGAAAACAAAGAAGTTGGACCTACTTGAGGAATATGGATATCTGAAAGCATTTGATGGAGCCAAACTACTTCACAAGTTGCCTTGATAACTCCTCTATATTCTGCTTCTGTAGAGGAGAGTGCATGTGCCTATTGCTTCTTACTGGTCTAGGTAACTGCTGTAGATCTGATATTGAACCCATAGCCAGAAGTAGATTTCCTGTCATCAACTGAGCCCGCCCAATCGGAATCGGTGAATCCACTGAGCTGAGTAGTAGTACTCCTTGTGTAAAGAAGACCATAATCTGAAGTACCATGTACATAGCGTAACACATGTTTTGCTGCAATCCAATGATCAGTCTTGGGGTTCGTCATGAACCGTGAGATGTAGCTGACTGCAAAATTGAGATCAGGTCTCGTAGTAGTAAGTTTGTTTACTGTACGGGTAAAATAAATCAATGCATACAGATAATGGAATAGAATAGTAGAATTATATTCGCATATGCCAAACATACATTATGCTTGATAAGATTAATGATAGAAGATGCTTTACAATGATCCCAGACGGGATATAAATACTATCCGCCGAACCTTTCCGAAGGAGTCCGTCGGCCACAAACATTATGTTCGCTACAAACTATTTACCCGTCGGCTACAAAATACAAAACATCGACGAAAATCATTCCGTCGGCTACAGAAACACCGTCGGGACCATCCAGTTGGCTGACACCATCCCCCCCAAAAAGAAAAGTCGTCTCTGGACGACAATTACAAAATATCTAAGACAAATTAACAAACAAAATACATTATCAGAGTGACTACAACAAGAAAAATCTGCTTCTGTCACATCACTTCCACATTCATCCGGTTACATTTGTAGCCTCTGCTAACACAATACTGTCTCCTCAAGCTGACCTTGATAGCCACCCTTGCTGCTTTCTCTGCTTCCAACACTGGGGCCACTGAGCTAAGTGTCGTTGTACTGCCTTCTGGATGACTCACTCCTCCCGAGCTCTCTATGCATCCACCAAGACAGCCTCTCAGCCAACACCTACTCCCAGTGCCTCGTGCCTCTAGTACACAAACGCTCTGCAGCAGCTTCAAGTCTTCTTAACTGGTCAGACTCCCACGACTGATATCTGCAATGACTGGGGGCCAAGACCAAATTAGCACTCCGAAACCCACACAAAACTACACGGAACACACCATTTTTGTCATTTTATGCCGATCCTACACTCTTTCTGTGAACCACTGATGCGTCCCCTTCCCTTTGACATCATCTGTAACTCATTTTGAACAATTTGAATCTTTGAATTTGTTGTCGTTTTTTTTTTTTTTTTTTTTTTTAAAGTTAACTCCACTTCTGACTGAGAATGGCAACGATAGAAAAACCAATCCTCATGAGATATCCAGATGCCTATTTGCCTCCAATCGATCCAAAGCAAAAATTCACACAGTTCCCAACTACAATTAGAAGCTCCTTAGAATCCCTTCCAATCTCACGACTACAACCAGTTGGGTCACAAATCAAAAGCTTCTCCAAATCTACTTTTCAATCACATGGGCGCGACAAGTACAAATCCCACATCTTCAATATGTGATGCAGCTTCCAAGTTAACCCTGCAATTTCATGGACTGCTCTCATGATTGGCTCCCGAAATCTTGTTCGAGTTCTTCAATATTCCACCAGCTACAGGCCGTGGGCGGAGCACAAATCAAGGCGACTCAACTTCCCTACAAATCACACGCTTAGTAGCCGGAAATGATTTCCATGCGCGGAAAAGGGAGTCCGCAGGAAAGTGCGAATTTGTGAACTCTGGCGATCAAAACAATCCGCGGCCTAGCCAAGTAGAAAAAAGGGTCCGCGGAAATGTGGAAAGACTCTGCCGAAAGGCAGAAGACCCCACGGAAAATAAGATTCCGTAGATGAAAAGAACTCCGCAGTAAGGCAAGAAGGGAGACCCCGCGGACAAGCTGCTGCGAACAGGTTCCCGCGGAGCCTCTCTCGCAAGCGCCTTTTCCAATTCTTTTTTTTCTTTTGTTTTTTTCAAAAATAAAAATACAGAGGTACCTCAATTTTGCCTCCAGGCGTCGCCATTCTGCACGATGACGACGGAGCCCTCAGAGCATTTGGCGACAACTTCTTCAGCGACGGCGACAGCGTCAGATCATTCTGCAACGATTTCTTCGACAACGACAGCGACGGTGATGAAATCTTTCGGGCGCGTTATGTTTTCAATTTGGACCCGTTGACTACCTGAGGGATCTCTTCCCCGTCCAAGGTTGACAATTTAATTGCTCCATTGTCGCCGACTTCTCGGATCTGGTATGGTCCAACCCATCTGACTTTGGACTTCCCTAGCTTGATTTCATATCGCCCGTCATACTTGAGTACCAACTGCCTCGGCTGAAACTTGTTGAGTTTGTCATGCCACGCCTTATGTCTGTTCTGTGTCACCTCCGTCGCCCACTATGCGTGCGGTCGTCGCGCATTTAGCTTATTTCCTTCTTGTCGGTACCCTTCAAGTAATTTTATGGTGCGATGCATTTGTTTCTTCCTGTGCGGTCCGTTCACCGTGTACCGAATGGTGGGATCTTTCTTTTTTCTGGGTTTGGATTGTATGTTCTTCCTTTTAGCTTCAGGCGTAACCGCCTTTCCTTCTTCCACTGCTCTGTATTCCTTCGGATACTCATTTTCCTCCTTTTTCTCACCTTCATCGACCCTTAGCATATTACAACTCGGAAAGAGTTCGTAGTCTTCTATTTGCCAGTGGTAAAAGCCATTCACCAAGTCTAGGTCATCGTCATTTGATCCTCCTTCTAGTGTCAATACTCCTTCGTTGTCCGATTCCATTTTCCTCTTTCCTTCATCGTCATCACTGTCGCCTTCACCTTCTGAGTCTGACGATGCTGCCTCCTCACCTACCATTTATGTGTGCAGGTCAATTATAAATCTTTTGCCTCCGCACTCCATTGACAGGGTATTTCGATTCCAATCATGTTTTACTTTTGCTTGCACCAACCAAGTCCGTCCCAGAATAGCATCATATCCTTTTCTTTTCAATGGAATGACTACGAAATCCAAAAAAAATGGTTGCGTTCCAATAGTTACTGGTTGCGCTTCCAAGATTCCCAACGGTTTGATTCCATGTTGGTCTGCCGTGAGCAACTGAAATGCAGGTGGCCACAACGTCGGCTTTCCCAACTTCTTCCAGGTATCCTTCAGTAAGACATTCACACCGGACCCTTCGTCAACAATTGTGTCTGTCAAAATATTTTCCAAAATCCCCATCTCGACGACCGCCGGATGCCTTCCCGTCGTGAGCGCCAGAAGCATTGGGTTTGTTGCCGTCGTTGGACTACTGTCCCTTCTTGTGTCCTCCGTTGCTTTCGAAAATGGTGTATGATTCAGAATGGCCGTCTGTAACTGGGGCATTGTGAGAAGGAGGTCACTTATCTTGACTGGTATCTCCGTTTGTAAGATCTGCCATACAATGTTTTGTTCTGCGAAGTTCCTTGCCAAGGTGCCAGTGATGTCCTTCAACTAAGATGTCCCTATCGACGATGCCTTTCCAATTTCCACCTGCGCTTCCTCCAATATTCTTTTTTCCTCCACCGGCAATTTTTCTTGCCTCCTCGTAATTGCCAGAACCTCCTCTTCATCCGTGCCGACAGTGATCAAGTTTACTCCAGACTTTGGGCACTTGGCATCTTCATGGTCACCAGGTCCGCACCATCTGCATAATAATTTTGTTGTGTTTGCCGCTATACAATCCCGCGCAAAATGACCCCACAAATTACATGCTCGGCATTGAACGATCGGCCGTCCGTTTGTATCATACTGGGTTCGACTTCGGCTCCCATTATTATAGTTATTGTTTGCATTGTTGTTATTTTTCCCTCTGTTATTATTCCTGTACCCTTCAGATGTGGCACCTGCACTATTATTTCTGCTACTACTCGACGGGGAAGCCTCGTGTGTAAGAAGCAACTGCGGAGATCCTCTTGTCTTCATGTTAAAAGGGCACTCTTTTGTTGAATGGCCCATGATCTGACAAATGTCACAAAATTGGTTCTTTGGACACGATCCTTTAGTATGACTGTCGGTCTTACACTCCTTGCACCACAGCTCACTGCCTTTTGGCTCCTTCTGCATGTTTTTAAACTCCATCATGTGGATCATGTCCTCCTGTAGGGCATGAACATTCTTACTGTTGCCTTCATCATCACTGCTATCACCTCCGGCAGGCTCGTCGTCATCTGAATCAGATGAGCTAGTCTTCGTCTTCTTCTTTGTCTTCAGCTCACTTTCGATGTCCAATGCTCTGTTATAAGCTTTCGTATATGACGACGATGGCACAATTTTCATTTTCCTCTACAACTTCGAGCGTAGGCCTTCCACGAACCATCTTTTCTGAAGTTCGTCCGCCGGCTTACTTTCCATTTTGTTTATCAAGTCTTTTAATTTCCTGGCGTAAACGTGGATGGTTTCATTCTTCCCCTACTTAGTATTGAAGATCTCTACTACAATTTCATTATCATCCCGCAACTGTTTAAATTCTGCCAGAAACTCCTTTTTAATGTTATCCCAACTGTTTAGCTTTTGTGGATCTGTATCAGTAAACCAATCAATTGCTACACCTCGTAGGGTGGTCGGAAATTGCCTCATCTAGTTGTCTTCATCAGTTATCCCATTTTCCTTCTAAATCGTTTCACATGTTTTGCAATGTCGAATGGGATCGGTTGTACCATCACCATTGAACTTCGGCAGTTTCTCTTTCAATCCTGCCATCACGATTGGTTTCTGTAAACAGGCGTTGCTCGGTCCTGCAATACTGGTGCCGCTCAATCCCACACTGGTAGTCTGCACTCCCACATCGGCGGACTGGTCTCCCACACCGGCGGTCTGCACTCCCACACCGGCGGACTAGTCTCCCACACCGACAGACTGCACTCCCACACTGTTAGACTCAACAGCTCCGAACCTTGGTGAAGAAGGGTATTCTGAAGTTGTCCCCTACGAAAGTATATCCCGGATGAAGAGTTCACTCCACGCTCTTGCTCCGTCAGCACTTTGAGCTGTGCGAGTCGATGCTCTTCCGTCTGGATTCTCTTCCCTCGGCGAATACAAATTCAAAAACTCCTCCCGTGCTTCTTCCACCAATTCCACCCGCTGCCAAGTTTCCTCCAACAAGTCTTTCGTGCTCGGGTTTCCGTCGGCAATCTTTTGGAATCTCCTTCAGCGTTTGGCTTGCTATGCCAGAATTAAATCTTCTTGCGTAGTACAGATTCCATCTTTTCCTTTGACCTTATTTCGATCCTTGTTAAGCTGATTTGACATTAATCTTCATTCCTCCACCTTCCAGGTTCATAAGGCAACGACGCCAAATGTTTACCGTATGGGTAAAATAAATCAATGCATACAGATAATGGAATAGAATAGCAGAATTATATTCGCATATGCCAGACATACATTATGCTTGATAAGATTAATGATAGAAGATGCTTTACAATGATCCCGGATGGGATATAAATACTATCCGCCGAACCTTCTTGAAGGAGTCTGTCGGCCACAAACATTATGTCCGCTACAAACTATTTACCCGTCGGCTACAAAATACAAAACACCGACTACAATCAGTCCATCAGCTACAGAAACACCGCCAGGACCATCCAGTCGGCTGACAAAGGTAGATGAGACTACCTACTAGCTGCCTGAAGAGTGTTCCATCTACAGGAGGAGAATCAGATTGTGCAGACAATTTCAAACCTGTCTCCATAGGAGTGGAGGCAGGTTTGCAATCTTGCATTTGAAACCTATCAAGCAAATTTCTGGCATACTTGGACTGAGACAAAAAAATGTTGTTGTCAGCCTACCAAACCTCAATACCTAAACAATAATGAAGCAATCCGAGATCGGTCATATCAAAAGTTCTGCATAGATCCTGTTTGATTGCTGAAATCAAATGTTTTGAACTCCCAGTAATGATCAAATCATCCACAAAGACAACAAGAAAAAGAATATCATTACCAGAGTGTTTAATATACAGATTACTATTTGATGAGCTGCTCTGAAATCCTTGAGCAACCAAGTACTGATCAATCTTAATGTACCAAGCCCGAGGGGCCTGTTTAAGACCATAGATGGCCTTCTAAAGTCTACATACTTTTGGTTCTGAACTAGCAACCTTGAAACCTGGGGGCTACGTCATGTAAACTTCTTCCTGTAATTCACCATTGAGAAAAGCACTCTTTACATCCATCTAATGAACTTTCCAACCATACTGAGCTGCAATGGCAAGAAGAATGCGAGTAGTGCTCATCTTGGCTGTCGGGGCAAAGGTCTCCTCATAGTCAATGCCTTCGCGCTGGGTGAATCCTCGAGCAACAAGTCTGGCTTTGTATTTTTCCAAGGTACCATCTGCATGGTACTTGACTTTATAGACCCATTTATAGCTAATGGCTTTATTGCCAAGAGGGAGATCTGAAAGAACCCAGGTGTGATTCTTTTGAAGACTCTGAAGATCAGTTGCCATTGCCTGGTCCCATTCTGGAATTCCTTTGGCCTCTACATATGTCTGGGGCTCAAGGATACTGTGGATGTTGGCCATAAGAGCAACATTAACTGTGTTGTGCTGAATGCTCTTATTTCTGGAGGTTCTACCCTCAATGAGTTCATCAGGGCGAAGATCACTAATCGTTTGAGCCCACCATTTTGGCCAAAGAGTCGAGGAGTCAATATCAGATGCAGTTGAAATAGTTGGATGAGGAGCAGGAGCAAGAGCAGGAGCTGTATTATGTGGAAGTGGCTGAGGTGGTGTATCAGTAGCATCAGATGACTCATATAAGATAGAAGAACCCAAGTTAGAGATTGCTGAAGACTGAATCTCAGAATGTAGTGGGGAGGTAGAGAGCGGAAATGATCTGATTTCCTCATCAAACACAACATCACGATTGAAGATCAAATGATTAGTATTTGCATCAATTAGTCTGTAGGCCTTATGTGTGTAATTGTATCCTATAAACATGAGTTTCTAGCTTTTGGAATCTAACTTAGTGCATTTGGCATCAGGAATCCATACATATGCTAGAGAGCCAAAAACTTTCAAATGGGTGATCCTAGGTTTGCAACCAAACCAGGCTTCCTCAGGAGTCTTATGGTTAACTGCAAGGGTGGGTGACCGATTAAGAAGGTAGACAGTCGTGGATATTGCTTCTGCCCAATATTTTGTAGGAATATTTCTATGTTCTAGCATAGCCCTAGCCATTTCTGTGATGGTATGATTTCGATGCTCTACAACATCGTTTTGCTGAGGGGTGTGAGGTGTGGTGAACTGATGTCTAATGCCATGAGTAGTACAGAAGATAGAGAAAGCAGAAGAACAAAATTCCCCCCCATTATTTGTCCTAAGAGTACGGATGGAGGAACCAAACTCTTTTTCTACTAGAGCTTTAAACTGTTGAAATACAGGAAAAGTATCTGATTTTTGCCTAAGAAAATATACCCACATTTTGCGACTGAGATCATCCACAAAGAGTAAGAAGTACTTGTTCCCAAAAACAGAAGTAGTATTCATAGGACCACATACATCAGCGTGGACCAATTGGAGTACTTTAGATGCCCGCCATGATTCACCATCCTTAAATGGTGTCCTATGTTGCTTCCCTGCTTGGCAAGCTCCACAAATGCAGTGGTTCTAGGTCTAGATATCAGGTAGTCCATGGACTAGATTATCTCGAGCAAGTTTGGCTAAATATTGAATGTTCAGGTGACCATATCGTTAATGCTAGAGGTTGCTGAGAGCGGATGATTTGGCGATGAAGGCATGCTCAAGGGAATCACTTGAATCTACAAACCTATAAATACCATGATCCTCAAGACTGACAGCAAGTGTAGTGCAAGAAGCACGATCAATAATCGAACACCTATTTCCACTAAAAACAACATCCAACTGAGGGGAGTGCTTTATAATCTAACTAATAGACAAAAGATTATGTTTCATGCCAAGAACATAACATACATTGACGAACATGAGTCTTTTTCCTTCGGACTGAATCTGAATATTACCCTTGTCGACAATATTGTATTCTTCGCCGCCTCCAAAGATTATTGAGTTAGAATAGGGAGTGAATTCAACAAACCAATCAAGGCCTGTGAGTGAAATGTTGGGAGGCATCAGAATCTATGTATCGAGTAGAAGATTTCACATAATCTGCAGGTATACTAGCCATAAAGGCATGGTAGATAGATTCTTTTTGCTCTAAGCGTTGGGCAACATTGGCTTGTCTGTTAATTGATTTTGACTTCTGATGCTGCTGATACAGATGGTCATAATATGTGAATATCTCAAATGGCACAAACTTCAAGGTGAGAAAATGAAAGACCCAAAAAAATTGGAGAAGTACATGGATGAGAGCTCGAAAAACCCAGAAATAATATGCTATCGGAATTCGGATCTGCTAGCTCTAAAATCAAGGCACAAAAAATGAGGCACCCACAAAAATTTGATAAAGACCCATTTAAGATCTCAAAAAACCCACAAAGAATATGTGATTGGAAAAAAAATTTGACCCCAGAAATTAGGGTTTTGGGCAAAAAATTAAGGGGGGGCCATGGAGGTCGAATCAGCAACAAAAATGGCAATTTTGCAGTGGTAGGTGGCCGATTTTTCTACTGAGAAGGTTATTCTTTCACCGACGTTGCTAGGGCTTGAAGATTCGTCACCAAAGAATGGAGATTCGAGACCCAAAAATGATGATTTAGTAGGTGCATGACAGCAGAAAAACGTCTGTGAAAAACAACTTCAAAAAATGGTTATGGCGTCAAAATCTAGGTCATGGTCACACGCCAAAGATAGTAGAAGTCCGTGGGTTTGCTGCACACTGGTGGATTTTTCTTTCAATTGCAATTTCAATTGCATTTTTCACAAAAAAACGCATTTCTATATTCAGATTTTTGCAAAAAAAGTGATTTCATGCATTCGGATTTCTCATAACAGAAACCCTAAATGGGTTGTAGAGAAATGGATTTGTCAAAAAATGTAAATGGCTCTGATACCATGTAATAGATGTAAATGGTAGAATACTTGATTAATTAAATAGAGATCATAACGATTTAT
This sequence comes from Cupressus sempervirens, assembly GCA_028749045.1. NCBI lineage: Eukaryota > Viridiplantae > Streptophyta > Pinopsida > Cupressales > Cupressaceae > Cupressus > Cupressus sempervirens. The sequence continues at coordinate 1,054,211,868 of CM053785.1, forward strand.
ATATACAAAAGGAGAGTCAAATAGAATAGAAACATTCTATTCTAGGCTACACCTAAATATTAGAAACATTCTAATATTTACAGAGATACAATAGAGAGCATAAAAAAGAAACATAAAGATTATTCTAATAGACCTTGACTTCTTGACCGTACACCAAATGGAAGGAAGTGTGTCTTGTAGTTACCTGACATGTCATTCTATATGGCCAAAGTACAACTATCCCATTCTACTGTTGATGTTTATTAGCTTCTGTCGGATAAAACATAAACATAAAGATTATCTATTTGATTATATATTATAATGTTCTCTAATATATATAAACCTATAATTATAATTCAAAGATTTTCTATATTTTTGTCAAAACTTTCCTATAAGACCGATCGGGCCAATTTACTTTTATCTTATAATGACTAAATATCCTGATCGGGCATGCTTCTTCTATCCTTATGTGATCAGGTATATTTTTTTTATGCCATGCTGTTCTTTATCCTCTCCAAATCACATCAAATGATAGGCCCCCACTTGTGATCTGTTCAAAGGTGATTCGAGCATAATTGTTATTCTTCCCTTAGTCCTTTATTCCATTGCCTTCTCACATTTCAACAATGATGCTGCTTTGACTTGTACCATCATTAATGAACTTTAAGCGCAAGTTTATTTCATCCACCGAAATACAAAGAGGTGTCACTTAGGTGTAGAGGCTTGGGTAGTCATGACTTATTTATAATATTGCATATATAATGTCTAAAGGGCTCTCCTTTAAAATCATCGAATACAAAATCAATTTCCTATCCCTAGTTTCATTGCAAAACTCAGTCATAGTACTTGCTTGTGCAGTGTAAGTTTGGTGGCCAGCATACTTATATATTGTGAAGACCAATATAAATATATATTCCTAAGTACTAGGGTACATATAGATATATTTATAATTCAAATTAATTACTTATATATCTATGTTTTGATTGCCCAAAATTTGAAGTGTTAAAGGGCTTATATATATATATATATATCAGAAAAGACTTGAAAATAAACTAATTCTAATCTGAAATCTAACATCTACTTGTTTGACATCATAGGACTTGTGAATGGCAGTTGTAAGTACCTTGTTTGTAGATTACTTGTCCTTTGGCTTTGCGGTAATACAGGCTTATGAGTTTATATATTGAAGAACTCAGTTCTTATCAGATGATTGACATGATTTAGAAAATGACCTTGATCATTGGTGATTCAAACAGGAATGCAATACCTAGTAACATTCTACTCATAAAGGAATCTTGCCTATTAAATGTCATACATTTTAGAAGTGCTTGAGCTTTTGCTCATTTAGTAAAGGATGAAACTTATCATTTGGTAGATGATGGAAGTTATCATTGTTCAAAAGTGCCTCATTAATTTCCTTGGTTGCCGATTCGGGTTTGTGTGAAAACCCTCGGCTGGTTAATCACTTCAATAAAACCAAATCTCTTCACTATTCAATTGTTTGACATTTTGTCAAACACTTGGCCAACAACTCTGCTATCACTGTGATATAGCTCTCTCTAAAAGATAGCAGTAATGCAGATCTTTTGTTTAGGCTTTAATGCTTCTTCTAGTTAGTTTTGAATATGTAGAGTGCAGCCAATGACAGTGCTGAAAAATAAATCAATTACTACCAGACCAATTCAGGGAAGAAATTATACTGTGAATTTTATTAATAATCCAAGTCTTCTACATAAGAAATAACAGAATCATGGAACCTGATTTGAAGCACAGAGATGAACTTATCCAGATCGCAGCCTTTAGATTTAACAGTCCAATTCACTACATGTCCATGTGGCTTCCAAACATTAATACTGGGCCACCTTTCTTGAGTATGGGCTTCCAACCCTGATTGCAGGTCCTCAAAATGAGTTTGCAGCCCCTTATAACTTAAACACAGGCCTCTACTGGGTATATGCAGATGCCCACAAGCAATTTCAGCCTTCAAATGCCTAGCTTCCACTGCTAAATGCAAGTTGCAGACTCTTTGTTGATACCAATAACGTCACTAGGCTCATGAACCACCAAGAGTGGAAAAACTTCAATGATAAGAGCTGAATTCCTTAGCCACGGGCCAGGTATATGTCTGATATGCAGCGCCTAAATCATATAACACAATGCCGCTGATTATCTTGAATGCCAGAAGAGTAATGTTCCCCAACTCTGCAGACTTATGACAGCCTCGGAGTCACAGTAAAACAGTCAAGATGCAATAGTGTATTCAACCAAATGAACTACTCCCACAAGTAAATCAATTCCTCCTCTATTGTAGATGAAATCGCACTCATAAATAAGCCACTTCCTAGGCACAGTAAATAAAATAAGAAGTGAGGGCAAATTGTTTTACCTCAGCAACAATTTGCAATTACAACTTTATAGTCAATCTCAGAATGATAATGCCAATCTTTGAGGCATAGATAATCACAGATAGGAGATTCAATCAATGAAATCACTATACATCAGCAGTGACTTCAGCAATCTTCGGAACTCAAAAACCCTTATACTTCAGCAAGGGCTCACAATTCAGAACTCAGGGAAAAGTCACAAAGGCACAAAAAGAAAATATATATTCAAGTGTGCTTTTCCCAATGAAATGAGCTCTCATTTATAATACTTTGTTGCCCAAAGTTTCCTAAAAGCTCCACTTCAAAAATTGTGGAAGTCTACCAAAACAACTCAACACTAGAAACTTTCCAATACACCTTTTAGAAATATCACTTAATGTCATTATTATAATAATATAAACATTATTATAATAATGCAACTTAATAATTAATGAATAAATAAGAGCTCAAGCAATTATTAACTTTATTTAGTTTAGGTGATGACCAATTGCCAAAGCCACCCATTGCACTGCCAAAAATAGCAACTGCCAAAAATGGACCTACTAAAAATAGTAAATCTACAGCTGGGACCCCCAAAACACCCTGTCAACTCACGAGGGTTGCTATGATGAGCTAACTCCATCAACTGCGTAGACTTGCCAAAAATGTGGACATTACAGTTTGAGAATCTGATTCGTGGATTCGTGATCTTTTATTTTTCCCATTATGATTCGTGAGTATATATATATATGCATTATATATATTTATTCCAAGTTTGGGCTGTGGGTCCTTGGGGATTCGTGATGGATTTGTGTTGGATTCATGTGGGTTCATGTGGATTCGAGCACGGTTCGGATTTGATCCCATGGACATAGGGTCAAATCCAGACCCTGTACGGACTTGGATTCGGTTCAGGGCCCGGATGTGGGAATCCGGTAACTAGGTTAATTTTATTGTCATTACAAAGATAATATCCATCATTGAGGAGGATAAATTGAAGACATTGTCAGCCCTCTGGATGGTTCCAGCGGTGTTTCTGTAGCCGACGGAATGATGTCTGGCGGTGTTTCTATATTCTGTAGCCGACGTCGTTAGTAAATAGTTTGTAGCGGATAGAATATTTGTGGCCAACGGACTCCTTCGGGAAGGTTCGGTGGTAGTATTTATATCCCGTCTGGGATCATTGTAAATCATCAATCATTTACTATTGCGAATATAATTCTGTTGTTCGTGTTCATTGTCTGTATGTGTTCATTTTCTTTACTTGTACGGTAAACAAACATTGTTCGTGGTATAGAGGGTGTGTCCGCAGATAGTAGGATGCCCTTTGGACTATGTAATGTGCCAATGACATTCCAGAGGATAATCCTACACATATTTGAGAAATTGTCTGTTGGAAATTTCAAGGCATTCTTGGATGACTGGTCTATCTATAGTGCACAGAATGTACACCTAGTATCTCTTCGAGAGTGCATAGAGAGATGCAGAATAGAGAGTCTAGAATTTAACCCTCAGAAATGTAGATTCATGGTGCCACAAGGGAAGTTGCTAGGGCATATTGTGTGTAAGGAAGGACTAAAGATGGACCCCAACAAAGTAAGGGTGATTGTAGAGACGAAATCCTCGATGAACATCACTGGGGTAAAATCGTTCCTCAAGCACATTAAGTATTACCTGAGGTTTATTAGAAAATTTGCCCAAGTATTGTACCCATTGGTAAGCTAACATAGAAGGGAGAGTTGTACACCTAGGGGACAACACAGGAAGAAGCTTTTTAGGAATTGAAGACAAGGCTGGTAGGTGCATCAATCCTAGTGTACCCAAACTAGGACAAGGAGTTTCATGTACATGTAGATGCATCCAACTGTGCAGTTTGAGCCACACTCACGCAAGTGGGCTACCATGGGTTGGACTACCCTGCTCTACCTAGCCAACTACTTCCTGTCCAAGGTGACTAAGAACTAGAACACAATAAAAATGGGAGGCTCTTGGAATGGTGTATATCATCCTAAAATTTTGACACTATTTGCTGTCCACACCATTCACCTTCTATGTGGACCACCAGGCGCTGATTTACCTAGTCAACAAACCGACCATCTAGGGAGAGTAAGTAGGTGGTTGCTCTTTCTATAGGAGTTTACTTTTACTATCATTGTACCATAGATGGAAAATTTGCAGCTTAGTCGCCAAGTTTTTCAGCACGACAATTTTTTCTAAGAAAAACTCATAAGAAAAAACTATTTTCTTACCAGAAGTGTAACCAAGCCTTGTAATAATTATTCTTGACATATTCTTCTCTCTACAATAAATTGTACAAGGCACTAATGTAGAGGAGCAAACTTAATTGTTTCTTATGTGTTCTCTAATCTCATCCGTACCTTATCTTTATATTGCACTCAAGAGGACATGTCTCCTCTCAAGTCGGCCCAATATAATTAGAGAATATCTTTGCCAAGATTAGTGTCTTCAAGGAAATATATTAGTTAGTAAAGATACTAACTAAAACTATGCATAAGAACATTATAATATCTTCCCAAGATAGATGCCGAAATTGTTAGATTATATAAGAGGCCAATCCTTTCAAAGGAACTTCATGCTTTATTAGAATTGTACAATCAGATCATTATGAGATCAATGTTACAGAATTAATAAAAACTCATCAAGTTTTTGATAAAAACTCTTCGATTACTTGACAAGTTTTTAGCAAAAACTGGACCAGTTTTTGAAAAACACTTGCCTGTGCAGCGAGATCAAAGGTTAAATGCCCACAAACAACATTTTTTGATACCAATTTGCATTTGCAGCATTGTTTGTGTCTAAAAGAAAAAAAACACATCATTTTTTTGAAGATTATTTCTTATTTGGAGGAGGATTTAGTCATCTTTTTAGGTCAGAGGCAGGACGATTTATACAAATGTAACATTTAAGGATAAATTGCATTTATTTCCTTTCTTATACTTTAAGTTATATTTGTATAAATCCTGTTAGGATGTTTGAGATAGATATCAACTTCACAGGAGTTAAAATGCAAACTCTAGATTTTGGGGTTTTCCAAAAAATTAAAGGCTTAACCAGATTTTAGGATTCAACATACCTTCAATAGTGCTATCTTCCATAACCTTTCCTGTCCATTTGACATTAAATTAAATTTGGAACAAGGATTTTTTTAATGATTCTAACTCATTTTCTCACAAATCATTTGGTTTCAATTCTATATTTTGGAGTCCTAATAGACTTAGCTCAACTACTTGCTCACACCTAAGACAAACATTACTTTCCAACGGGCCAAAATTGCTCAAACTCACTCAGACTATTTTGCTATGATGTATTTACTTTAGTATTATAGAAACTGTTTACTATGACATATTTACTTCTACTTTTATAGAAACTAACAACAATGATGTATTTACTTCTAGTTTTATAGAAATTATTTACTATTTGGCTTCTCGCCATCAACATTCTGCATTAGAATCCAATTTGTTTTCATTAACTAATTGGATTCATCTTCTCATTGAATTTTTCAAAAAAAGCACATTTTTAAATAACTGTAATTTGATTTTAGGCTTTTGAGTTTTTTAAATAGTGGCCAAATTTTTCTCGAGTTTTCGTTTTTAGCTTGGCTTGTTTTTGCCAAGAGAGAGTTTTCTATCCTTGCATCATACGGCTAGGGAAGAGCCATGTGATTGTTGATCAACTCTCTTGAATCATGTCTGGAGAACCATAGGATGGGGGAATGATAACTTCCCAATCACAGACTTTTTTCATATTATTGTATTACTCACATGGTACACAACTATTGGCGAGTGCATGTCTACATCCTAATTCCTGAGGGATATGCTACCTGGAGAGAGAAGGAAGTTGGTCCTCAAGAGTAGAATGTTACCTAGGGGATATTCCTGAGGGATATGCTAATGGGCTAGTGTAGAAGATGGGACTAGATCCGGTGTTACCTAGGTGTAGAAGAGGTCTCCAACATCCTTAGAGAGACACATGAAGGCTTGGTCAGTGGACAAATAGGGCAAGATACAATGGAAAGGAAGGTGCCACTTGCAAGTTAGTGATGGCCTATGCTATATAATGATGTCAGGGAATGGGTCGTGGGCTCTGACATTTCAAAGGGCCGAGAAACCATTAAAGTGAACTTCATGCCTCAAAACCCCTGACATGCATAGGAGCTATTTGAGAGATGGGGACTAGATTTCATTGGGCCATTGCAGGCTAGTAGAGCTAGACAATGCAGATATATTGTTGTTGCAACGAAGTACCTTATGGCTGGAGGTGGATGCTCTACATAATAACTCTGCATTATGTACAACCAAATTCATTTATGAACAATTTATAACAAGGTACAAGATTCCAATACAACTAACAAGTGACCAAGGAGGCCACTTCATAAATCATGTCATCTGGTTGTTCACTACGGAATTCAAAATCTTCCATTCCTTATCAAGTTCCTATTATTCGAGAGCGAATGGCTAGGGTGAAGCATGAACAAAATCTTGGGTTCGGTAATTTACAAATCGTGTGGGGCAAAGTAGGAATATTGGGAAGAGAAGCTACCCTCCCTTGCTACGGGACTACCTCACCAGGTATACACCATTTCAATCGATACATAACCATGAAGCTATAGTTCTCATCAAATGTAAGGTACCAAACTTGAGGATAGCAATTGAGAATAGGTTGGGTGATATGGAAAGCCTAAGGGAAAGGTTATATACCCTAGATAAGTTGGATGAGTGTCAGAGGATGACACAGTGGGTGACAAGGGTAGCACAACAACAAAGGAAGGTATGGCACAAAAAAAATTGATGCAGAGTTAGTTTACCCCAGGGCAACTCATACTGAAGTATAATGGTTGGAATGAAATCAAACTAGGGAAATTCAAAGTCAGGTGGCTTAGTCACTACATTGTGGAAGTTGGAGAAAATGAGGCTATCAAGTTGTGGACACTTGATGGGCATGAAGTTATAAATGCGGTGAATAGGTCAAAGTTAAGCTATATCATGAACAAAGAGAGGAGAGACAACCTAGTTTGACTGAGAATGCCTAACCTAACAAGAATGTTTACCGTACAGGTAAAGGAATCAACACATACAGACAATAATAGCAGAATAGCAAAATTATATTCGCAATAGTAGATGAATGATGCTTTACAAAGATCCCAGACGGGATATAAATACTACCGCCAAACCTTCCCGAAGGAGTCCGTTGGCCACAAATATTCTATCTGCTACAAACTATTTACCGACGACGTCAGCTACAGAATACCGAAACACCGCCGAACCGTCGGCTACAGAATACAAAATACCGTCGGAACCATCCAGTCGGCTAACACCATCCACCGCAAAAAAAACGTCGTCTCCGGACGACTAACAAAATTAGGAGACAACTTACAGACCACAAAAGAAATACTAGAGAGAAGGAGGTGTCCCAGAAGTGTGCTGTTGGTGACGTTACACGTACACTTGCTCTGTCCTGATGCAGAGATCTGTCTGAATCTGAGAATTAACTTCGACGGCCTCCTTTAAAAGAAGCGCCGCATCCATGGCCTGTGTCCTAGCTAACTGCATCTCGTGCTCAGCCGCATCCTTATCTCGAACCGCTACCTCCATACCTTGCTTAGCCACGTCCCTCTCCTGCACCGCTGCTGTCAAATTTGCCAGGAGTGCTGCCCGCTCTGCGGCCCATGTTGCCTGCTGGTCGGCCAAGTCGGCGGCTAGCTGCTTTCTAGCCTCAACCTCGGCTGCCAATGATCTCTCTGCTGTAACCCTGTCTGCCTCCGCACGCCGACGACCGTAGTAAACATCCTTGTATAGTCCCACAATCTCATGTGCCAGCTTCATCATAGGGGTGTCACTGGGTCCCAACTCCGGCTCAGTGGCCCAATTTGCCAACATCTCAGCTGTTTCCGTCGCCGGCCAGCCCCTGTCTACAAAGCAAGTCTGAAATCGCCGAGGACAAATCCCACGGATATACGCTCTGATCAAGTGCCACTCCCTCCGTCGAGTTAGGGCCTGAATTGCCACATCGTGTCCCTTCTTCAAAGCAGACTTCATAGTCCTGAGGTAATCCCGACACCTGTCCTCATCCGACCCATAGTCCTCCTTGGCGAAGGCTGCCAATGACCATTCTGCATTGCTGTTCTCCTCATCAGCAGGAGCCATGCCCACATCCGGTGCCGCCTTCTCTGTTGTTGGCGCAACTACGGCATGTGGCATTCCCTCCTGAAGCTGAGGCTCTGGTACCGCTGGCCATGTTCTTGAACGCATAGGAGACTGAATGGACGGACCCCGCTTGGCAGGGGTGAGTCGGAACTGCTGCCTCAAGAACTCATTAGCTCTATCCATCACCTCCGGTTGGTCAGACTGCGCAAGTTTCATGTTCGTCTCTTGTACGGGCTGGGCTGACTCGGCCTCTGCTAAAAAGGATGATGAAACTCTGACTACTGCATCACAATCAATGACCTCCAACCGCACCTGCGGCTCAGACTGTGGCGGTGGCAACTGTGCTCTCAAGGTGACTGCGACGGTGACATCTGCTAGTACAACTGGAATCACCTCCGCTACAGCCGTCAGCAATGACTTGGCGACTGTCCGTGGGACGACATCTGTCACTATCTGTGGAACCACCTCTGTCATTGTCCGTGGGACATCGTCCGTCAGTGCCTGTGGGCCCACCTCCGTCACTGTCCGTGGGACATCTGCCCCTGCTGGAGGAGTCATAAGGACTGGGGCACGGCACTGACCAAACGCCGGAATGACTGTCAAAAAGGTAGTCAAGTGCGCTGAAGTTGACAGCTGAGGAGGGGTAAAGAATGTGGGCCCACTACTTGCTGCCTCACAATCAACTTTCGTTGATGTGCTCACCTCTTCTTCCACGGACTCAGCCTCGTCACTCATGGAAGTGCCTTCCCGTCCACTATCTGTCTCTCCGGAAGGGGCCAATCCGCAGAGTACTTTGTTGTGACCTGCTGCTGATCCTCCTGTATCTAAGTGTCGCCAGTAGAATATGGGAGGCTCCTCGTCTGCCAACTTGCCCCGTGGAGGCGCCTCAAAGCCATCCATTGGAATCTGGCTAGCTGCAGCCTCAAGAAACAACCCGATGGCATGGTGCGGCATAAAAAATGTTCGGTGTTGAAGCGTCATGAATTCCTCCATTCTGTCGGCAAGCACTGAGGCCCAATCATATACCACTCCCTGTATGATACCATTCATAAACACAATCTGCGGCAACGCTATATCCGAAGCTCGGGTGGCGCCTGTCAATCTGCTCTTGATGACGTCCATGATACACCGCCAATGACCCTCCCGAATGAAGTCTCTGCGAAGCCCTCTGCACTTTGTCCCTTGAACTGCCGTCTCCCTCTCCACCGATGTAAGGTCCCTGCACACTAGAGCTATCCAATGCTCCTTCCGTTCCCGTGACAGTTTATGATTCTTGATTTCCACTTTCCTCCCACCAGGGCCAGGGATGCGGAAAACCCTAGTGAAATCCCTAGGTTTAAAAGACACTGACATATGATGCTCTTTGTACAGGAATGTACTTGTTCTGCTCCGAGCGCTATATGTCTTTATCATAGTGCGCAATACTGATTCAAACAACTGGATGGAAAAAGTGGGAAGCTGAATAGCCCAATGTACCTGTGCCCGCATCAAAATCTGTTTAATTTGGTTTGCCTCGAGGGTCTCCTGCCACCACTTCCGGCATTCGCTTCCACTAAGACTCTCAAACTGGACAGTGAGATAGGTGAGTTCCTCCTTGGTTTTCTGTTTCTTGCTATTGGAACCGGAAGGGCTTGCAACTCGAATCCCTGATGCCAAAACTCTTGAATTCTTCTCCATATTTGCCGCCAACTGACTTTTCCACGGCTTCCGCTTGCCCACTGACTCCATGCAAGAATGACTTATTTCTTCTTATATAGATTTCCCCTTGTCTGTTACACACAAAGAAACGTGAATCGGAATCGGATCGAAATCGGCAAGGTCGAATCGAATCGTGAATCGGCAATGAATCGGCAATGAATCGGCGATGAATTGGCAAATTTGAAAAAACCCGTTAAATTTAAAGATTTTAACAATTTAAAACTTATTTCATGCACCCTTTATTGAATATAACTTAAGCACACTATAACATCATCAAATAGAAGTTAAAACTTAACATACATAAACATGAAACATAAAATCCATCACATACGTAACTATGTTATCTAAGATTCTAAAATGTAAATTGTAGGCTAGCTGAAGTAAATAGAAATCAAATGATCATAATGATTTAAATCATAGAATGTATGTAAGATGATCCATAAGACATCAAATCATAAATTTATGTAAGAATCTAAGATGAAGATCCATGAAAGTTTGAAACTTTGAAACATATGTCTATCAATGATTCAGTATCAATATCTGTAAACAAAATATAAAAACAAGGCTCCAGCTCAAGCTTCAGGCTCATAGTCATCATCATCCTCAACATCATCCTCAAGCTCGGCTACAGCCTCAGCCTCAGCCTCTGAGTATCCAGTCTGCCTAGTAGCAAGGCGTCTAATGTAGGTCCTAGAGGACTGTCGAGCCATATCTCCCGCATATAAGATGGGCTCACGAATGTCGCTAGGGCCTGTGTCTGTGCGTGCACGTGTGCGTCTACCAATGCCTGAAGAACATGCTCTAGCTGCCTCAGCCTCTATATCCACCTGGTCAATCCACGCACGGTCTTCCTCAGTGAAGACTGGATCTACAACCTCTGTGAGCCACTCTGATTCTGGATCAATCTCCTCCAGAATGATCGGAGAGGAGTCAGTGCCCAAAATCTGTCTGATCCTAAGACGGAGGTTGTAATGAACGAAGACAAGATCATTCAACCTCTGCACTGTCAACCCGTTTCTCCTCTTCGAGTGGATGTGCTCGAACATGGACCAACTGCGCTCACATCCAGAAGCGCTGCTTGGCTGACTCAGAATACGAATGGCAATTTTTTGAAGTTTTCGGGTTGTGGCCCCAAACATTTGCCACCATCTATCTGAAATAAGGGAAAATAAAAATAATTAGTCTCATTTACTAATTACAAATTACAAGTTAACTCTAAAATTACATAATCAACTTTAAGTTTAGAATCTAGATTCATGAACATTGAATATATTATTTAATTTTTACCTGGCTGTATTGTTTCCCGAGCATCTATGGCTACCTTGCTAGAGAAAAGTGGCCCTTCTTTATTATTGAACTTATCAAGCTCAATAATTGCAGCACTGCTATCCTCATCAGTACTCAACCTCTGGATCACTGTATATAATCCGGTGAGAACCTCCTCATCCGCCTTGAAGTCAAGACGGAAACGAAATGCCGAATTCAAAAAGTAAGTTGCTGCATGGATGGGTCTGTGGAGCTGATTCTGCCATCTCCTATCAATGATGTCCCAAATAGGGGCATACTTCTCCTGCACTCCTGCATACTGAGCTTTAATGGCCTCCTTGGCCCTATCCATGCCCTCATATATGTAGCCCATAGAGGGCTTCTCCCCATCAGCAGTTCGTAGGAGAGATACAAGAGGCTCAGTGGCCTACATATAAAGTAAAACAAAAATTTGAGTCAAAACTTAAACATAGAATAATTCAATAATATAAGGTAAAACTAAATCATTAAACAATTAGCATAGTAAACTGTAAAATATTAAATGTTAAATTGCAATAAAATTACCTTAAGTATTTCTCTAGCAGGTTTCCAAAAACCATCATCATCAAATATGCAATCCACCACATCTATCCCTACAGTGGTCGTAGCATAGGAAGATGAAATCCACTCCCGCCCAACAAACATGCTCCTCAAATCATCCCTTGATGTCAACAAGGACTGCAAGGTGATGAAATTCGAGGCAAACCTCGTGATCCCTGGACGAGCTAACTCTTTGTCTCCTGTGTACTTCCTCATTGTGCTAAGGACAAATGAATGATTATAAATAAACTTACATATGTTTTTTGCCCTTTCCACACATGACTTGACCCACTCAAGTTTGCCAATTTCCTCCAACATGAGGTCAAGGCAGTGTGCTGCACAAGGGGACCAAAATATGGTGGGGTGCCTCTCCATCAAAAGTTTGCCTACAACAATTTTAAGATAATTAGAAATTCAAATTTCAAACATGTTAGAACTTAGAACTTAGGAAACTTAGAAATTCTAAGTTAGAATTAGAAAAAGTTCAAAATTCAAATAAATTTATTTTCAAAACTTAAAAAGTTAAAAGTTTACCTGCAGCAACATAACTTGCTGCATTATCCGTCACCACTTGCACCACATGTTGTTCCCCCACCTCTGCTATAACTTCCTCAATAACCTCACATAAGTATGTGGCGTTTTTTACATGAGCAGAAGCATCAATGGATTTGAGGAACATGGTATATCCTACAAGTAACAAAACAACGAATTATAATTACTATTAGCAATCAACAAATCAAAATTTGAAATAGTCAATCACGATTCAAAATTATGTATGTAGGAAAGTAGAATGATCAATCACCTCCACAGGATACAAGAAAATTGAGGAGTGTTCTTCCCCTCCTATCTGTCCAACCATCAGTCATGATGGTGCAACCCTTTTCGATCCACTCCTTTCAGTTGTCCTCAAGCTCATGCCTCATATCCTCAACCATTTCCTCCAGGAGGTATCCACTCAACTCAGCCTCAGTTGGGGCTTTAAACCCCGGACCACAAATGGCAACTGCATCTATCATGTTCTGCCAATAAGGAGTCCTGTCACAAATAGATAATGATATTGATTAGAAATTTAGATGTCAAAAACTAAAATCATAAAACAAGTAGATATAATTAAAGTTTTACTTTTACTTTTAACTTTAACTTTGAAGATAACAAAGAAAAAAGAATCAATTACCTGGCTGCAATAAATGGAATGTTGCAAAAGTACCAGAATTTGCAAATCTCTTTTCTGGCAGTATCATGAATCTCCTTGTTCAAACCCATGCCCTCAAGCGTGGGTTGGGAGCCAGGAGTAGTGCGGGGCACAAAGTAACTATCCATTCTGCTTTTCCGCACTCTAGGCCGCAATAGGTTGGTGTTGGACTCTGTCTCAGTATGAGACCGACTACCACTAACACTCACATGAGCACTAGCACTAGGATGAAAAGGAGGCCTAGAAGAACCCTCCCCAACACAACCTACGGATGCGGAAACTGATGCAGATGCACTTGCAGATGTAGATGCGGTTGCGGATGTGGGAGCACGGGAGCCAATACCTCTTAACCCTTCAAGTTGCATTTTCTTAGTCAACTTGTCTTGTTCAATTTTTTCTAATGCCACTAAACAAGAGCGTTTTGCCTCAGCGGTTTGTTGAGTGCAAACTGTGACATCATGGCCAGGTATGCCAGCAATGTGGTATTTCAATCTATAGATACCTCCCGAATTTATTTTTTCTTTGCAAAATATACATTTTGTTTGATATTTGGTTCTCCCAGGAAACTCTTCATTATATTTCCAGCATTCATCTTTTTTACCCATTGTGGAAATTGGAAAATGAAAGCAAAGGGCTGCTGCAATAAAAAAATTCATGTAAAAAATCAAAGTTTGCAACTAATAAACAAAAACTACAAAACAACAAACCCTAGTTTGCAATTTAGTAAAACTAAAAATAAAAAACATTCAAGATTTGCAAATGAACACTAAAAAAATTTAACAAAAAATGCATACTACACTAACATGCAAAAAAAAAACCAACACTTACCTCTTGCAAATGAGTTGAGGAGTGTTGATATTGACTCCTTAATGCTCCCAATGCAATTTATGGCCTCCCCAAATGGACTTCTGATCTCTTTGGTGCTCTTCCTTCTTGCCGGTTGGAAACCTATGGATTCTCTTTTCTCTTCTTCTCTCTCACTCTTCCTCTCTTCTACTCATACTAAGCAAATAGAAGGCTCTTTAGGGTTATAACAAAGAGGAAAGTCAACTTAGAAAGCAAATAAAACATGTGTTTTTTTAAAAAAATTGAACTTTCTATCCTTGCTGCCGCGGCCGATTTCTGGCGATACCCGATGGCGATTCTGGCGATTTTTTCCATGAATCGCCGATTTTGGCGATTTAGGCGATTCATGCGAAAAAATCGCCACCAGCGATTTCCGATTCCAAAAAAATCAGGAGCCATGAATCTTATCGCGATTTCGGCGATTTCGGCGATTTCATGGCGATTTTTGGAACTATGGTTACACATGCATTCTCACCCCATGGAGGAGGTAAAAGAACGTGTCGTAGCAAATCCGACTACACCAGCACTCCTAGAAGGCAGCCAGTAACTTCTGGAACAATCTCAATCTTGGCGGAAAACCTAATGCGCTAGATGGAAATTGCGGAAAACAGCATGCTCCTGATGAGTCTCGTTCTACTACTTCCTCGACCTCCAGAAAGTTTGCGTCTGCTAGCAAGTTCAATAGATCAAAAGATTCGGCAAACTCCATTACGACATGAGTGCAGCATCAGAGAACAACCAACGATGAATCCGCATCATTTCAGAGCAGAGGAAGAAAAAGATCCAAAATCAACTTTGAATGATTGTCATGCCCTCCCTTGAAGAGTTGCAGAGATCTTATAGCATGAAGATGACAAAAGACGAGGCAATAATTACACACATCCGGTAGCGACGGACTTCGAACCAACATCCGGTGAAAACATCTGTCTCACCCGCCTTTGCCGAATAACGATACAACCAGAGGGATGAACAAGAACCGATTAAGTTTTATGCTGCGGACATCTTCCTGTTACCCGCGGAGAGAGTGAAATGTTCGAAGAGACTTTATGCCCACGGACCATTCTTTCACCGGCGGCTTTCTGTGGCGAGGATTTTATAAAATGTTATGCCCGCGGACATCTGCCCGCGGGGCTTTTAATAACCTGCGGATAGACTGTCCGTGGGGACCTCCGTTCTTTGCCCGCGGACAAGCAATTGCCCGCAGGACTTTTCAGTCCGCGGGGTTTTTTTTTTTAATTTTTTAATTTTTATTTTATTTTGTCATTTTAAAAAAAAAAAATTCAATTTTTTTTTTTTTTTTTTTGTTTAATAATATTTTCGCAAATTCTAATACATTAAATAACAGCAGTACCTCCCGATGATGTCGCCGCGAGAGAGTCCTATAATGACGATGTTGAAGGATTCTACAAGGGCGAGAACGTTCTTGCGCAATATAGTTTCAACTTAGATCCGTTAACCGACTAAGCCATCTCCTGTCCGTCTAAGGTCGCCAGTCTGATTGCCCCAGTGTTACCAATCTCTCGGATCTGATATGGTCCAACCCATCGCACTTTGAATTTTTCTGGCTTGATTTCATTACGGCCATCATACTTCAATACTAACTGTCCCGGCTGGAATTTGCTACGTTTGAGATGCTTATCATGCCACAACTTGCGTCTATTCTGTGCCACTTCAGTCGCCCACTGTGCCAACAACCGTTTCTCCTCCAGTTTATTCAAATTATTCAATCACTCCTGTAAGCTTCTGTCATCATCCAATTTTTTTTCCAACGCTATTCGGAGACTCGAAATCATGAATTCTGCTGGGACCACTGCTTCCTGTCCAAACATTAACTGGAATGGTGTGTGCCCTGTCGTCACCTTGTACGCCGTGCGGTATGCCCACAGGGCAGCGGGTAAGTTCTCCTCCCAATCGGCACCTTCCACCGCACAGGATTTGTAGATGATGGATACTAGAATTTTATTGGTGGCCTCTGCTTGTCCATTTGCTCTTGGATAGTACGGACTCGACAGTGAATGATAAATCTTAAACTGAGTGGTGAGCAATCCAATAACATGATTAACAAAATGACCTCCTCTATCACTTGTTAATTGCAGCGGAATTCCATACCTGGTGATGATCTGTTCATAAATAAATTTCGCAGTGCTGACAGCCGAGTTATCTGGTAACGCACGGGCCTCCACCCACTTAGTCAGGTACTCCGTTGCAACAATGATGTATCGGCACCGTCGAGTCTTGCTCACCCTCAGTGGTCCAATAAAATCTAGTCCCCGTCTCTCAAAAAGTTCCTGCGCATGAGAGGGTTGAAGTGGCATGAAATCTCTCTTTAGCGGCTTCCCGGCCCGTTGGCAAGTGTCACATCCGACAACCCATTCCTGCGCATCATTGTACACCGTCGGCCACCAGAGACTTGTGAGTAATATCTTCCATGTAGTGGTGTCGGGTCCCATGTGTCCTCCCGCGAGACCCTCATGTGCTTCTTTTAACACCTGCGGTATCTCCTCTTCCAACACACACCGCCGAAGAATATGATCCGACCCCATTTTGTAGAGCAACCCATTGATCAATTGAAACGTACGACTCCTGATTATCAACTTGCGCTTATCATTCGGTGGCATCCTCGTGGGAAACTGTCCTGTTGACAGGTATTCGCCAATACTCCTGTACCATTCCGGCAGTACGCTGATCTGAAACAGTTGTGCGTCCGAGAAGTCGTCATTCACACCCTCTGCTGGTTCCCGTGTTCTGATCCGCGATAGGTGGTCAGCACTGACATGTTTCTTTCCTGGCCCGACAATGATTTTGAAAGTGAATTCCTGTAATAGTAGTAGCCATCTACTAATCCTCCCTTGGATGACGGGTTTATTAATCATGTACAACAGGGCCTGGTGATCAACACAAAACACAAACGGTGTAGCAAGCAAATAATGACAGAATTTTTGCACAGCATAAACCATTCCCAACGCTTCTCTTTCAGTCGTGTTGTAGTTCTGCTTGGCCTTTGAGAGCAACCGGCTGGCAAAGTATATTGGATGATCCAGTCCGTGATTACCAGTCTGTGCCAGGGTAGCGCCGATCACAAAGTTGGAGGCATCCATATGAACATGAAACTCCTTATTCCAGTCCGGATATGCCAGGATGGGTGTCGTAGCTAGTCGTACCTTCAGACCTTCAAATGCCTCATCCTGCTCTTTATCCCATCTAAATGATTCTTCCTTGCAGGTTAACTTATCTAACGGTCGGGACACCTTGGCAAAATTTGTAATAAATCTCCGATAATAACCTATATGCCCAAGAAAAGATTTTACCTCTGTCACATTAGTAGATGGCTGCATTTCAAGAATGACTCTCAACTTGTCCGGATCCGTTTTTAATCCTTCCTTACAGACAATGTGTCCGAGCAGTCTGCCGTGCGAAACCATGAATCTGCACTTCTTGGGATTTAATGCTAGCCGGGCCCTGCGACATCTCTCCATACACTCACCAAGTGCTGCCAGGTGTCCGTCCTCAGTGCTAAATATTGATCAATCATCTAAGAAGGCTTTGAAATTTCCCACAGACATCTTGTCAAAGATATGCAATATAATCCGTTGGAATGTGGCCGGTGCGTTACACAACCCAAAAGGCATCAGGTTGTACGCATAGACCCCATCTTCAACAACAAACATTGTCTTCAACTTATCCTCCTCTGCTATAGAAATCTGATTATATCCAGAGAACCCGTCCATAAAAGAGTAGATTTCATGTCTCGCGACCTCCAGAATGCTATCTGTGAATGGAATCGGAAAAGAATCTTTGATCGTTACTGCATTCAGGCATCTGAAATCAACGCATACCCAGATCTGAATAGTATCCTTCTTCAATGAAATGACTATCGGTGACACCCATTCGCTGGTCTATACCCTGAAGATAATGCCAACTTCCAGCATCCAGTTGATTTCCTCCGTAACTCGGGCGGCATAGTTCTTGTTCATCCTGTAGGGTCGCTTCCGTATAGGTACAGCTCCTTCCACCAGCGGAATGCGGTGCACACACATTTCCGGCGGTACTCCTCTGAGGTCCTTGTATGTCCATGCAAACACATCTTTGTAGTCCATAAATATCTTGAATGTCGCGGCCTTGAGTACTGGATCCCAATTATCTCCGACTAGTATATTCTTCGGCTCTGCTTCGTCCCCCAAATTCATTGTTTGCAGCGTAGCTTCAGTATACTTGATTGTCTCTCCTTCACTGAATGCATGGGTGGGTGTAACATCCAACGGTGCGTCCCCCTCCTTTACTTCACTAAACTCCTTCGGATATTCATTCTCAATTGACAGAACATTGCAGCTGTGAAATAATTCATAGTCCTCCATTTGCCAGTGGTAGAGACCGTTGACGGAATCCAAGTCGTCATCCGTTGTTCCCCCGTCCAATCGGAGGATGCCCTCCTGATCCAGTTCCATCCGTCGTCTACCTTCGTCCTCCTCTCCCTTAGAATCTGACGACAGGGCCTCTTCCCCTACCATTTGGGTGTTGAGATCAATGACGAATCAGCGGCCTTTACTTTCGCGGGATAAAGTGTTCTTCTTCCAGTCGTGTCGAGCTCTTGCTTCGATAAGCCACCCGCGGCCCAGGATGGCGTCATAGCCTTTCCTTTTCAATGGAATCACCACGAAATCCATCAGGAATGGCTGGGTGCCAATGGTTACCGGCTGTGCCATGAGAATGCCCAGTGGTTTAATACCATGTTGATCGGCGGTCAGTAGCTGAAACCTTGGAGGCCACAATGTCGGCTGTCCAAGTTTCCTCCAAGTTTCTTTTGGCAAGACATTTACGCCGGACCCTCCGTCAACTATGGTGTCTGTGAGAACATGTCCAAGTATCCCCATCTCGACAACTGCAGGGTGTCGTCCGGATGTCAGCGCCAACAGCATCTGATCTTCTCCTCCCGTAACAATTTCCTTTTCTTTCCGTCGACTCAATTCTCCCGGTGACTTGTCCTTCTCGAGACTTGATTCTCTTGCCATATTTGAAAGAGCAGATCGAAGTTGGGACATGGTGAGAAGCAAATCACTTACCTTTACTTGCACCTCCGTTTGCAAAATTTGTCGTACTATGTTTTGTTCTGCGGAATTCCTCGCTGAAGTGTCGGCGGTGTCCGGAGGTGTTACTGCTTGAGATACTTTTCCAACCTCCGTCCGTGCTGCTGCAAATTTCTTCTTTTCTTCGGCGGGGTCCGGGTATTCTTTTGCCTGTTGTCGCGTAATTGCCAGAACTTCTTCCTCATCCGCTCCAACAGTGATCAAGTTCACTCTGGATTTTGAACATTTTGAGTCGTCATGATCGTCGGGTCCGCAACATCGGCACAATAGTTGAGGTGTATTTGCTATTGGGCATTCCCGCGCAAAATGCGCCCACAAGTTACATGCTCGGCACTGAATAATCGGCCGTCTGTTTGCATCATATTGGATTCGGCTTTTGCTCGTATTGGTAGTGTTATTGTTGTTATTCTGTCCACGCTGATTATTCCTGTATCCTCCAGATGTAGCACCGGCGGCATTCGTGTTTCCGTTACTACCTGACGGGGAAGCCTCTTGTGTGAGAAGCACCTGCGGAGATCCTCTTGTTTTCATGTTAAAGGGGTAGTCTTTTGTCGAATGGCCCATGATCTGACAGATGTTACAGAATTGGTTTTTTGGACACGATCCTTTAGTATGCTCGTCTGTCTTACACTCCGTGCACCACAGCTCACTGCCTTTTGGCTCCTACATATTTTTAAACTCCATCATGCGAACCATATCCTTCTGTAAGGCACGTTTGCTACTACCTTCGTCATCGTTGCTATCATCTCCAGCAGATTCGTCGTCATCAGAGTCAGAGGAGCTAGTTTTTTTCTTCTTTGTTTTGTTCGCACTTTCAAGGTCCAGTGCTCTGTTATAAGCATCCACATATGATGACGGTGGTACAATCTTCATTTTCTTTCGCAATTGCGAGCGTAAGCCGTCCACAAATCACCTTTTCTGTAATCCGTTTGCCAGCTTGCTTTCCATTTTGTTTATTAAATCTTTTAATCTCCTGGCATAGACGCGGACAGTTTCGTGCTTCCCATATTTTGTATTGAAAATCTCTGCTACAATTTCATTATCGTCCCGCAAGAGTTTAAATTCCGCCAGGAACTCCTTTTTAATCTTATCCCAGGTATCCAGCTTCTGCGGATCCATATCCGAAAACCAATCAATCGCGACACCCCGTAGGGTTTCCGAAAATTGCCTGGCCCATTCGTTGGCATCTGTGATTCCATTTGCCCGCCAGATCGTCTCACATGTCTTACAATGTTGGATGGGGTCGGCTGTACCATCACCTTCAAATTTCGGTAGCTTTTCTTTGGGTCCCGCCATAACACTGGAGGTCTGCACTCCTACACTGGTAGTCGGCACTCCCACACCGACGGTCGGCACTCCCGCACCAACGGTCGGCACTCCCACACCAGCAGTCTGAACTCCCACATCGGCGGTCTGAACTCCTGCACCGGCGGTCTGCACTCCCACACCGGGGGTGTCGACAGCTGCGAACCTTGGTGAAGAAGAAGGATCCTCCGAAATTGTTTCCCGCAGAAGTCTATCCTGGACGAAGAGGTCACTCCACGCTCGTGCTCCGTCGGCACTGCAAGCCGTGCGAGTTGATGCTCTTCCGTCTGAATTTTCTTCCCTCGGCGAACACAAATTCAAGAACTCCTCATGTGCTTCTTCCACCAATTCCACCCGCTGCCGAGTCTCCTCCAACAATTCTTCCACGCTACAGTATCCGTCGGCAATCTTTTGAAATCTCCGTCGGCGTTCGGCTTGTTGTGCCAGAATTAAATTCTCTTGCGCAGTACGGATTCCATCTTTTCCCTTGACCTTATTCCGATCCTTGTTAAGCTGATTTGGCATTAATCTTCATTCTTCCCACCTTCCAGATTCATAAGGCAACGGGGCCAAATGTTTACCGTACAGGTAAAGGAATCAACGCATACAGACAATAATAGCAGAATAGCAGAATTATATTCGCAATAGTAGATGAATGATGCTTTACAAAGATCCTAGACGGGATATAAATACTACCGCCAAACCTTCTCGAAGGAGTCCGTCAGCCACAAATATTCTATCCGCTACAAACTATTTACCGACGACTTCGGCTACAGAATACCGAAACACCGCTGGACCGTCGGCTACAGAATACAAAATACCGCCGGAACCATCCAGTCGGCTAACAAAGAATGCCTAACCTAACAAAAGGTAAAGATTAATAAAGAAACTACAAAAAAATAATTTGTTTTTAAAATACAAACTCGTGATTGTACGACAACTATACCATATGGTTTTTGTGTTGTATGAGTGGCTGTTGTCACCATACAATGATTGAGGGTGGAGACAAGTTGTGGTTGTATGTAATTACCATGCAGGCCTACAAAAAATGGTTGAGGAGAACCAAATTGATTCCATAACCATGCCCTTGTAACACCATATGGTGGTTTTAGATCATATTGGATGGGAAGAAATAGTCGTCGATGAAAGGAAGGTGAACTACATATTTGGTTGCATGTGTTGTGTTGAATGGTGGAAAAGGGAAACCGCACCATGAAGGTAGAAAGAACTGTACTGTGAATAGAGGAAAAGAAGACCATACAAAGACAGTAAAGTCCCATTAGGCAACTCGACATACGGCTGGCGATTCCACATACAACTTAGTGCAGAGAAGGAAGGATGATCAGTGGTAAAGGAAAATGACTCTATGGGTCCCCACAAAAATTAGGGCGGATGAGAGGCATGCCTGAAAACCACTAAGTGCGGTGACAAGGAACAATTAGGAAAAATTCTAAGATATTGAGGGGAAACATAAGGCACTTCTACAACCTGCAATTACCTTGCTAAGTGTGGATAGGGACTAAGTGCAGTAGGTGGCAAAGTCATATTAAGATTGAAGACGAGTTGAATGAGAAAAAAGTATAGTTTTCCGGATTGGATTCAAAAAAT
Organism: Cupressus sempervirens; assembly: GCA_028749045.1. Lineage (NCBI taxonomy): Eukaryota > Viridiplantae > Streptophyta > Pinopsida > Cupressales > Cupressaceae > Cupressus > Cupressus sempervirens. Next base: position 1,054,233,952 of record CM053785.1, read on the forward strand.
AAATGTAGCGGCTAAAGCATCCAGAGGCATACATGACCATATATGGAAAGGACAACACGTACAATTGATTTGCCTAACCATTATGTTCTTATTATCCACAAACGACAAAGCGTAGATAGTAGATGGATGTGGGGAGAAAGAAGTAGGCTTGGAGAAGTTTCTTATGACAATTACGTACAATAGTGGTGTCACTTTCTCTCATGAACAAAGAAACCACAATATAACCATTTGGAGTTTGAGTTATGGGAAGAGTGGACAGTGGGAAGAATAAGGGGAAAAAGACAAAAAACAAGACAAAGATGCAGAGTCAGATGACAAAGGAGGATGTGATGTTAGACACCATCACTTAGGAGGGTTTGAACGAGGTCAGTTGTAGGATATGGTGGCTGGAAACACCTCATGACGATCCTATCAAAGAATTGTTGAGACATGTATAAATTCAATCAGCCATCCAAATGCCCATATTCTCTATTCGAGATTTCTAGGTGGTCTTACTATTTTGTTTGATACATATGATAGGTTTTAGGGGCAACCGATATTTGATTACGAGTACCATGAAGTCAATATTTGTTTTGCTTCTCATAGATTGACAAGAGCTTTTGTTATTTCAGGGACACACGAGAAGAAGATTGACAGAGTGCAAAAGATCACACTAGACCTAAAAGATTCACTGCTACAAATGATGTGTTGCAATGACCTCATGCTAGTCAAGCGTAATAGTTTGGGACATGCCTAGAGGGAGCGGAATGAGAAATCCTTTTTTTGGTAGGGCGAGTGGAGGTGCCTATTAGATTTTCTTGAGAGCCGCCTAGCAAGGGCAAGCTATGCATCAAAGGTTGCCATCGCCCAAAAAGCCTTAATGAATGGGCAGAGAAATGGCATCATGTAGGATTGGGCTTCTATACTAGCAGACTGAATGGAAGAATTCATGACTTTGTAGCACAAAACATTCTACATGTACACCACTCTTTTAGGCTCTTCCTCAAAGCCATGCACACTTAGGTATCTCCATACTTGCAGCACTTGGTGCCATAGGGCCAAGTACACCCCGAGAAACAATCCATTTTCTACTAACTACATCTTGACATTATGGGACCCGACAGAGAGATTCAGTCAAGTAACAAATTTAAGAAACAAATAGTGGTGTTTGAGAGCGAGTCTGACACAAATGGCGGAGAGGGTGTTGATAGTGGATAAGAGGAATCCAACAATATGTTACATCCCAAACTTTTGCCTAATTTAAAATAATCTCATGGCCGTTGAGAATTCATGTGAAGTCAGTTGACTGGTAAAGTTGTTAAAAGTTAAAACACTTGATCATTTGAAATGGATTTATGGTTGTTCATTATTATTTCATGAGACATGTTAGCTAATCGTTATGCTTGAAATTGAAAGTGATTCTTTGATATTCTAAAAAATTATGGAAATTGAAAATGATTATTATGGAAACTGAAAATTATTATGTGACATTTTGAAATTTATTTGATATTTTGAAAATTATGAAAACATGTTATTACTCTAGGATCTTTTCTTTTGTAGGAGTGGGACAAAGAGGGGAAGTATTGCCAAAATGGGAGTTAGGAATGGGGCACCAAATCCACTGACAGATCATCATTTATGAAATCTAACTACCTTGACCAAGGATGAAACGGCTAGACAAGCAAGAATATACAAAGGACGAGCATGAGCTAACTAGATGAAATTATATCATTAAAATATATAAAGAAAAGATTACCTTCATAATGTGGTTGATCTCAAATTATCTTGTGATTTTTTTCAGGTCTTAATATAATAATACTGTAGCTATACTCATATTTGTGTGGGTATATATCTATATATATATGTAAGGCTACACATACAAGCATAAGTATAAAGGGGCGGTATCATTATATTAATGCATAGTACTAAACATTATTATTGCTATCCTTGTTATTTTGGACCTTGGCAATCACTTTATTATTTTGCCTTAAGCGGCCACCCTTCATACTTCATCGTTTTTTTATCGGGCCTTGTAATTGTGGAATGATTATTTTTAATTCATTTTGAATTGATGCCCTTGCTAAACACCTTGCCACCTTGGACTTCTTGCGTAACTGAGCATACATTCAATGAGCCTTTACATTCTATGCTCACCCCTCATGATTGGAATTCATTCTTTTTTTTTCTCACATTTTGGGTCTGTAGTTCCATCATTTTTACACTCTGTTTCTTGCCGTGAATCCTCTATTCTTCCATAGCTACTATTTTTAATCCATAGCTAGTATTATTCATTTCCATCAACTGCACTAAGTGAGCTTGGTTTATTGGCTAGACTACTACCGTCCATCTATAGGACGAAGTTATTGCTATTATTCTTGCATGGGAATGCTAGCCATATTTAGCTTTAACTGATTGTAGAGAGATCTCAATTCAAGCTTAACGATTTTCAGGTCATGGTTTATACCTTGTTTATGTTGTGCTCATACAAAATTCTAACAATAGATTTATCTAATTGGTCTATCAAAAGAAGGCATCAATATCTTTTTTTTAATCCAAAATTTGGAATGATTTAGAGCTTGTGTATAACTTTTTAAACTTTTGTTGTGAGGATATTCCCATAAAGCCACTTTCAAGTATGATTGTGCATTTTTAATAATCTTTGCCAAAGAATGCTAGCTCATACAAGAGTCATGTTGAGAAGCAATCAAGTAAAGCCATCAAGGTTCTTCATATGGACAATGAAAGTAGATATGTGAACTCAAGACTTAGAGACTTTTGTGAACTTGAGGGTATTGATCTTCTGAATCCAATAGCATTTAGTCCACAAAAGACAAGTGTTACAACAATGAGGATTAGAACTCTTAAGTCAATGGAAAGTTGCATTATTCAAGCTAAGTCTCTCGATCCATCACTCGAAGTCAAAGCTATAAGTAGTGCCAATCACATCCTTGGATATGAAGAAAGTGTTAAGGCATATAGACTTATGGATCCTAAGACTCATGAGATATTCATAGAGAGGAATATTCACTTTGAGGAAAGTTCACCTAGCTTTTCCTCTAAGGACAACAATGATAGTGATTCGACAGGTTCACTTGTGGGGGATCCTATTGATAGGCAAAGAAAAAGGTCACAGCATCAACACATTCCACATGCATACATTGCTACAGTGATGTCAGCTGACTGGATGGTCTCGGCGGTGTTTCTAGCCGATGGAATGATTGTCGTCGGTGTTTTGTATTTTGTAGCCAACAGGTAAATAATGTGTAGCGGACATAATGTTTGTGGCCGACGGACTCCTTCGAGAAGGTTCGGCGGTAGTATTTATATCCTGTCTGGGATCATTGTAAAGCATCTATCATCTATCATTGCGAATCTTATGAAGCATAATGTATGTTCTGGCATATGCGAATACAATTTTGCTATTCTGTTCCATTGTCTGTATGCATTGATTTCTTTACCAGTACGGTAAACATTTGGTGTCGTTGCCTTATGAATCTGGAAGGTGGGAGGAATGAAGATTAATGCCAAATCAACTTAACAAGGATCAAAATAAGGTGAAGGGACAAGATGCAATCCGTACTTCGCAAGAGAATTTAATTCTGGCACAACAAGCCGAACGCCGATGGAGATTTCAGAAGATTGCCGACGGAAACCGGAGCGCAAAAGAATTGTTGGAGACTCGGCAGCGGGTGGAATTGGTGGAAGAAGCACGGGAGGAGTTCTTGAATTTGTGTTCGCCGAGGGAGGAAAACTCAGACGAAAGAGCATCAACTCGCACGGCTCGCAGTGCTGAGGGAGCACGAGCGTGGAGTGACCTCTTCGTCTGGAATAGACTTCCGCGGGAAACAATTTCAGAGGATCCTTCTTCTTTACCAAGGTTCGCAGCTATCGACACCTCCGATGCGGGAGGGCAGACCGCCGGTGCGGGAGTTTAGACTGTCGGTGCGAGAGTTCAAACTGCCGGTGTGGGAGTGCAGACCGCCAGTGTGGGAGTTCAGACTGCCGGTGTAGGAGTGTCGACCGTCGGTGTGGGAGTGCCGACCGCCGGTGTGGGAGTTCAGACTGTCGATGTGGGAGTGTCGACCGCCGGTGTGGTAGTGCCGACCGCCGGTGTAGGAGTGCAGACCTCCGGTGTGGGAGTGCAAACCTCCATTGTTATGGCAGGACCCAAAGAAAAGATGCCGAAATTTGAAGGCGATGGTACAGCCGACACCATCCAACATTGTAAGACATGTGAGACGATCTGGCGGGAAAATGGAATCACAGATGCCAACGAATGGGTCAGGCAATTTTCGGCAACCCTATGGGGTGTGGCGATTGATTGGTTTTTGGATACTGATCCACAAAAGCTAGATACCTGGGATAACATTAAAAAGGAGTTCCTGGCGGAATTTAAACTCTTGCGGGATGATAATGAAATCGTAGCAGAGATTTTCAATACCAAACAGGGGAAGCACGAAACTGTTCACGTCTATGCTAGGAGATTAAAAGACTTAATAAACAAAATGGAAAGCAAGCCAGCAGACGGATTGCAGAAAAGATGGTTTGTGGACAGCCTACGCTCGAAGTTGCGGAGGAAAATGAAAATTGTGCCACCGTCATCATATGTGGACACGTATAACAGAGCACTGGACCTTGAAAGCGAGTAGAAGACAAAGAAGTAGAAAACTAGCTCCTCTGATTCGGATGACGACGAGCTTGACGGAGATGATAGTAGCGACGACGAAGGCAGCAGCAAGAAGGTTCATGCCCTATAGAAGGATATGGTTCGCATGATGAAGGAGTTTAAAAAAATGCAGAAGGAGCCAAAAGGTGGTGAGCTGTGGTGCACGGAGTGTAAGACCGACAGTCATACTAAAGGATCGTGTCCAAGGAACCAATTTTGTGACATTTGTCAGATCATGAGCCATTTGACAAAGGAGTGCCCCTTTAACATAAAGACAAGAGGATCTCCGCAGGTATTTCTCACACAGGAGGCTTCCCTGTCGGGTAGTAGCAGAAACACGAATACCGCCAGTGCTACATCCGGAGGATACAGGAATAATAACAAAGGGCAAAATAACAACAATACAAATAATAACAATAATAATGAGAGCCGAAGTCAAACTCAGTATGATGCAAATGGACGGCCGATCGTTCAATGCCGAGTATGTAATTTGTGGGGTCATTTTGCGCGGGATTGTACAACGGCAAACACACCGAAATTATTATGCAGATGGTGCGGACTCGGCGATCATGAAGATTCCAAGTGTCCAAAGTCTGGAGTAAACTTGATCACTGTTGGCACAAATGTAGAGGAGGTTCTGGAAATTACACGGAGGCAAGCGGAGGAAAAGAGAAAAGTGGGGGAAGCACAGGCGGAAATTGCAAAGGCATCGTCGGCGGGGACATCTCAATTGAAGGACATCACTGGCACCTTGGCAAGGAACTTTGCAGAACAAAACATTGTACGACAGATCTTACAAACGGAGATACCGATCAAGATAAGTGACCTTCTCACAATGCCCCAATTATGGACGGCCATTCTGAATCATACACCGTTTCCGAAAGCATCAGAGGACATAGGAAGGGATAGTAGGGAACTGATGACAACAGACCCAATGTTGCTGGCACTCACATCCGGAAGGCACCCGGCGGTTGTTGAGATGGGGATTTTGGAAAATGTTTTGACAGACACAATTGTCGACGGAGGGTCCGGCGTGAATGTGTTGTCGGAGGATACTTGGAAGAAGTTGGGAAAGCCGACATTGTGGCCACCTGCATTTCAGTTGCTCACGGCAGACCAACATGGAATCAAACTGTTAGGAATCTTGAAAGCGCAACTGGTAACAATTGGTACGCAACCATTTTTATTGGATTTTTTGGTCATTCCATTAAAAAGAAAAGGATATGATGCTATTCTGGGACAGGATTGGTTGGTGCAAGCAAAAGTAAAACATGATTGGAAAAGAAATACCCTATCAATGGAGCGCGGAGGCAAAAGATTCTCGATTGACTTGCATACACAAATGGTTTGTGAGGAGGCAGCATCGTCAGATTCAGAAAGTGATGACGAAGCAAAGAGGAGAATGGAACCAGACGAAGGAGTATTGAGACTTGACGGAGGATCGAATGATGACGACCTGGACTCGGTGAATGGCCTGTTCCACTGGCAAATAGAAGACTACGAACTGTTTCCGAGTTGCAATATGTTAACGGTCGACGAACGTGAAAAATCACAGGAAAATGAATGTCCAGAGGAATGCAGGGAAGCAGAAGAAGGAAAAGCTGCCATTGCTGAAGCTGAGGGGAAGAACATACAGTCTGAACATAGGAAAACGAAAGATCCCATTGTCCGGTACATGGTGAATGGACCGCACGAAAAGAAAAGGTTACATCACAGCATAAAATTAGTGGAAGGGCACCGACAGCAAGGAAATAGTCTAGTTGCGCGACGACCGCAGGCACAGTGGGCGATAGAGGTGGCACAGAACAGATGTAAGGCGTACAATGGTCGGAATGAAATCAAAGTGGAAAAGTTTAAGGCCAGATGGGTTGGACCATATTAGATTCGGAAGGTTGGCAACAATGGAGCGATTAGATTATCAACTTTGGATGGGCAGAAGGTACCTCCGGTAGTCAACGGATCCAAATTCAAAATATATGGTGCTAGGAAGACTCTGTCGTTGTTGCAGAAGGGGACTCCCTCGTCATTGCCAAATGGCGACGGTCAGAGGCAAATTTGAGGTGCTTTGTATATTTTTTGAAAGCAAAAAAAAATGTAAAACAAAATTAAATTAAATTAAAAAAAGAAAAAAACAAAAAAAAAGAAGAAAAAGAGGGCCGTGAAAGTTTTTTCGGCGGGGTCTTATTCTCCCGCGGGAGTTTGCCTTTCCCGCGGAGTTTCGCAGACTCCTATTTTTCCGTGGGGTCTTATTCTCCTGCAGGAGTCTTCCTTTCCCACGGAGTTCCACGGACTCTTGTTTTTCCACGAGGTCTTATTCTCCCCCGGGAGTCTGTCTTTCTCGCGGGGTTCTACGGAATCTTCCTTTCTTGCGGGAATGTCCGGGTTTTTCTTGTTTTCGCGGAAGGCTTTTGCCCGCGGCTCTTATTCTTTCGCAGAGTTTTTCTTTCGCACGGAGCTATCCTAGGTTTCTCTTGCCTTATTCTCTTGCGGAGCTATATTCCTCTCTTCTGCGGAGTCCTTCCAATTCTCAGCAGGCGCTTAACTTCCCACGGGGTTTTTCCTTTTTGCGGACCTTTCTTCTCCAGACTTTGTTCGCACGGGCTCTCAGCATTCCGGCTTATTAATCTGCGAGCAGTCAACTTCCGCAGTATTACCATTCCTCTGCGCCCATTCACATTTTGCAATTGCTACGGGGTAGACATGAGAGCCGGCTAAGAACGACAGTGGTAGGTCAGATGTGACAAACTTGAATATGTATCCCTGCGGATATTATTAACCACCCAATCCATGGTCTCGAATGGGAGGAAGGTCGATAAATGGTGCAGGTTTGGGCGCAGCTTTATTGAAGCAAATTTCCAAGGCTCGGCATTGAAGGGGATGGGTTTGAAGGAGACGTTCTTCAAGCAGTTTTTCCTTTCTGCGTTTGTTCCCGAATAAAATCAGAATGGTTTTCCGCCCTTCGAAAAGAATTTAAAAAAAAAAAAAAAAAACGACGACAGGACCCCGCGGGGGCGCTGCCCCTTGACCCCGCTGGGGGCGCTGCCCCCTGGACCCCCAGTCGTTGCGGATATCAGTCGTGGGAGTTTGACCAGTTGAGAAGAGTTGAAGTTGCTGCAGGAATGGACTTTCTATGTACCAGAGGCACTAGGAGCAGGTGTTGGTCGGGAGGCTGTCTTGGTGGATGCGTAGAGAGCTCAGGAGGAGCTAATCATCCAATTGGAGGCAGTGCAGCGACACTTGGCTCAGGGTACCGTGGAATTGAAAATAGAGAAAGCATCACAGGTGGCAATCAAGGTCAGCTTGAGGAGATAGTATTGTGTTAGTAGAGGTTGCAGATGTAACAGGATGAATGTGGAAGTGATGTGACAGAAGAAGATTTTTTGTTGTAGTCACTCTGTTAATGTATTTTATTTGTTAATTTGTTTCAGATATTTTGTTAGTCGTCAGGAGACGACTGTTTTTTTGGGGGGATGGTGTCAGCTGACTGGATGGTCCCGGCGGTGTTTCTAGCCAACAGAATGATTGTCGTCGATGTTTTGTATTTTGTAGCCGACGAGTAAATAGTGTGTAGCGGACATAATGTTTGTGGCCGACGGACTCCTTCGGGAAGGTTTGGCGGTAGTATTTATATCCCGTCTGGGATCATCGTAAAGCATCTATCATCTATCATTGCGAATCTTATGAAGCATAATGTATGTTCTGGCATATGCGAATACAATTCTGCTATTCTGTTCCATTGTCTGTATGCATTGATTTCTTTACCAGTACGGTAAACAAGTAATAGGTGCATGTAATTTAGTACAGTTGGGTACACCTTGTCTTCCGGTTCCAGAATCAGGGGATGACTATATAGCATATATTTTAGGTTTGTTTGTGGTGTCCTACCTAGCAGATCTGGGAGACATCATAGATGATATACATCTTCTCTTTGATGAAGAAGATCCTTCTTCAGTTATTGCAAGGGAACACTCTGACCCTCTTGTCCATTCTCTACATGATCAGTCTTACAAGGTTGATATGATTGTGGATCCTTATGTACAGCAGTTACAGGAGGTCTCTTTATTATTCAAGGAGACAGTTGGTTCTTTGGGATATGTTCTACGTCCATCCTTGCTAGATCTAAACTTGTTCTTTTCAACAGTGTTGGAAGGGGCGACTGTGAGTATCGACACAGGGATAGTTGAGCAGTTTTCAGAGACACCATTCATCTTCAGGATTCTTTCTACACATTGGCGAAGCATCTCATATGTACCTATGACATTGTTTCTTCCTAAAAGGAGGAACATTATCTAGCAGTCATGGATCAGCTTCTACATTCATCTTGAAGCAGCTATCACTGATCGGCATTCTACATTTGGGGGGGGGGGGGGGGGGACACTACCTTGTCTCATTTCTTCTTCTCTCTTATGGGGGGTACATTTTCCTCTTATGGGTTTTTGTCTTTCTCATACTTATCAATTGTATATACATGATGTATGGTGTAATGGGGGATCTTAATTACTCCATCCATCCATGCATCTTTTCTCTCTTTTTGGGAGAGGGTTTTTCTCATGAGGTTTTCCCTCTCCATTTTGAGAGAGATTGTTGCATTGCATTGCATCGCATTATATGTAGAGCATTGAATTTGTACATGGGTAACTAACATGGCCTAGTAGCCGGGACCCATCATGCATTTTCATTATAGCTTTTGTGAGCTTGAGTGCATTTCCTTAAGTTGCACTTAAGGGGGGGTGTTAGTGTAAATAATTAATTATTATTACACTTAAGTTTACTTAGCTTAATGAATTATTTTATTATTTATTAGTTAGACACCTAGGAGTATGCATACTCATATGAGTTGTCTTGTTGACAACACAAGAGTTAGCAACTCTAATTTAGCACATAGTGTCTACAACGCAGGAGTTTGCATATTAATCTGAGTTTTCATGTAGACAACATAGTTGTTTGTACTCTAATTGAGCACATGGTGTCTACAACATCATTTTACGTGACACACCTATGTAATTTTATCCTTTCATCATCACACTAATTTATGTGCTCCATGGAGGATAATACACTCTTGGTGGACATGTGCTTAGTTGTGAGGCTTATCATTTCGCTAACCGCTAGTCATTCTAGAAGCCTTTATATACAGGCACTTCTAGTGTGTATGTACACAATGATATTCTCATTATTGTTATTCTGATCATACCTTATTGGTCTATATTGTGCTAGTGTTTGAGCTACTTGATCTTGGTGTTCTTTTGCCCTAAGGCAAATTCTTACAATAGCCACTCACTAATGGCAAAATATCCTTTAATGTAAGAAAAGTTCATACACAGAAGAAAACAACAGGTTGAATAGGAGTTAGCTATATATTTATATTAAAAAAATCTATATTATGGCTGTAGTAGTTTGTGACCAAATAACTAGAATTCTACTAATAGAGAATATTAGTTCTGGAACGATAAATGTTTTTGTTTTGTAACTGCACTTTTTAGTGAGGGAAACAATGTGCAAAGGTGGCTTGAATAGTTTGTATTGAGCTTGTCATGTTTATGCATAATATCTCATTCTAGTTAGGAAATTTTAGGGCATAATTGGTTTTTGCAAAGAGGGCTTCTTTGGTCATTTAATTGATCTTTTGGCTTTTCCACAATTTTTAAAAGTCTGTAACAAGGCTTGTATTTCCTAATTAGTGCAAATTGTTTTCTTATTTTATGTTTTTGGAGACCATTTTCTTCCTCTAAAATAGTTTGTTGATTTTCCACATTATCTCAATCCTGAAAGTTGAGTCATGTGTTGTGCTGTCCATGTTGTAGACTAGTATTCGTTTTTATGCATGTTAATTACATGAATAGCTTCATTTTTGTTTAGGACAATGATTGTTTTCAGCGGTGGGTCGATTTTCAGATACCATTACTTGCCACAAACATCTTTTTCATGTTTTTCATTTTCTTATATTCATATGTACTGACAGGCACATCATTGGGATTGCTTCTACAGGTTTTATCGCAACACCACAGATAATAAGTAAGCTCCTACGCTAGACATGTTGCATTTTTCATTCCTCTCAACAATTCTTTGAAGAGTAGAATGTTCAAAAAATGGAATTTAATTGAATTTAATTGATCACTTTACTCTCTTTCTCTGAACAAATAAAGAAAAACATCTTAATCACGGAAGTATTTAGGCATTTGTTTTGTGTGAATTCCCTCAAAAAATTCAGTCAGAAGAAAAGATGACAACAATATACTGTCAAATATGTTTTATAGTTGAAATGCCTGCACTAGTAAAACAGGTTCTAGCTCTTGTGATTAAATGTTTTCTTTTGCCTAAGGACATGGGATGTTGACTCTTCTTGTTGAAGAACACTTGGGTAGAAAGAAATGACTTTGGTGTTCACAAACTACCAAAAGTAGGTTAGTGGGACGTACATAATACATTTAGTATAATAGTAAGAGAGTGTGGTAAGGTATTGTAATTTAAGAAAAGGAAAAAGTACAAAGCACTAAGCTTATATAGACATAGTCATAATGTGACATCCTTTTATTTCTCTCTCCAACTGGTTGTAATGTATCCTAATAATGTTGTATAGTCATAATGTGACTTCCTTTCATTTCTCCCCAACTGGTTGTAATGTATTTTATCAAAGTTGTATAGCCAAAAATAAGCAGTCTAAATAAATTGCATGCTGTAATTAGAAGCAAAAAATAAATGATATGGTCCACTAGATTCACCTAAATGGAAGGAAACATTTCATCTACCTTTTCAAGGCTCAAAATCCTTTACTGATTTCATTGTGCTAAAAAATTTAAAAGAGCAATAGTTACAAGGGCATAAATCTATTATAATGTGATGTCCTTGTTGTGACCTTTTCACACCATCACCCCATTGCAAAATGGGGACCCCCTCTTTTGCTAGTAGTAGACTAGATGGTTAGTTTAGATTGAGATGATTGGGCTATGGTTTTGAAGCCTTTCTGTTGAGGAATGAAGAGTTTGAACAAATCTGAGGGTTGAGTGAATGAGGCTTCCAAGTTATGAATGAAATTTCCTTGCATTTGCAGAAGTATAGAACCCTCAATCAATTTTGGGTTTGCAATCGGCAAGAATGACTCATGGGTAGCTGAGTGTGTGGCCATTTTACATTGGTAATTGATATCATTATGCAATGCTTAAATGGAATTTTGAGAGTTACAAGTAGGGGGTTGGAATCTGATCCATACTTAGAAAAAGATTCCGAGACCCTTGAGAATTCTGCCCAGCATGTTCGATGATGTTTTGAGGCAAAATGATAAAGTTTGTGATGAGTAAGTGAAAATTCACCACGATAAGAGGTTCGAGGCAAAGCAAATTTATGATTTAGCTGAAAAGACTTGGAAAATCTTCGAGGTGGTCTAAGGAAGACCCCTACTTGGACTAAACTGTAATGTCCCCTTTTTCACTACTCAGGAATGCTGAGACTATTATTCCAATATTACCTACTTCCTACATCAAGTAGATATGAATTAAGCATCTAATCCGATAAATATGAAATCTGATCCTTCTATCTCTCTCCCATTGACTGCTTTGAGAAATAATTGTGCTATGAACAAATGGTATGAAATTGACTACAAGGTTTTCCATAGGCGGTTCAGTCAACTTTCATTTCCCAACATCCCTCCTTTCCCCAACTGGAAACTTCCTACAACTACTTCCTCTACTACAAGAAACACTCCATCTCTTAGTGTAGGAGAACCCTCATAGCCTCCCTCACTCACTACTCCAAATCCTTCTAACGCTCTCTTTCCTTGCTGCTATGGCCTCCCTCTCGAGATGGACCGCAATCTTTTGGTCTGCATACCACTGAGGTCTATGATATTCCTAACTAGCTCCCCTTTTTTGTCACCCCCCGATTGCCACATATTCAGTAGAGAAGTGGATGAGGAAGGCTTCTTGGCTGAGCTATTCAAGCTTGGGTCCCCCATCCCGGATTCCTGTATTTCAAATCTCTTCAACTAGGTGGTCTACTCAAGTCTCCCTCTCTCCTAGTTTCACTACATTATTCATCTAGACCACAAAGCTGGGGTTGCTTCAGATCCCAACAATTACAGAACTATCATGTGGGACACACTTTCACCAAGTTATATGCTATGGTTCTCCACACTCTTCTTCCCAGGGAGTTGGATCTTTCGTTTATTCGGGCCCTTGGGTAGGTGGGCTTCTTAGCTAATTTCTAGACCATGGATTACATGTCGGCTCTTTGTGCTATCATTGAGGAGGCTCGTTGTTGACTCTCGAAGCACTATTTTTGATTTGTGCATTTCCACAAAACCTTTGATTTCGTTCCGAGATCATCCCTCTTCTAGAGAGTTAGAGACATCGACATTTTGGAAATCCTTTTGGCTACTATTATGAGATTATATAAGAGAGTTCTTTGCTGTATCAAGACCTCCTACAAGCTCTTTGATTTCATTATGAGTTGTATTAGGGTTAAGTAGGCTAGTCCTCTTTCTCCTACTTTGTTTGGGATTTATATTGATGAGATAGAGACTTTTCTCTAGGATTGCTTTTTGGCCGATGATGGGTGCCTCCTCCACTAGGTTTTGATTTCTATCTTACTCTGGATGACGTGGTCCTCTTGGCCTCCTCTCCCAAGGGTTTGCAATGATAGTTGGATGGTCTTGCCTTGTTCTATGGTTAATGACATCTCATGGTAAACCTTCAAAAGACCACAGTTATGGTCTTCAATGGACTTTAGACCTCTCATGGGATTTCTTCATATATACTTACTTGTGGGTCATGTTCTCTGGACCTCACTTCACCATGAGACCTTCTCTTCATCCGCGTATTTGTAAGGGCCATGGTTCTTCGGTACTCAAGCAATAGTGCTTTTTGCATCACTTTCAAGACACCATGTACGTGATGACCCTCATGGACACTCTCATTTAGCATGCAATTCTTTATGTCTCTTTTGTTTGTGAACGCTGGCTTTTGGAGTCAGATTAGGTGTCTACGGAAAGGATTCATGTTCTCCTTCGATACATCATCAAATGATAAGTAGGAGATTTTCCCACAAGTCAAATTGTGATATTGCTATCATGATTTAATTGTGTAGTTTTTGAGTCAACTACTCATGAAAAATGAGTCAATAAATTTGACTCAAAAACTACACTATTAAAACTCATATTTCATGAGTAGTTGACTCAAAAACTATAGAATTAAATCCTGATAGCAATATCACAATTTCACGTGTTGTAAAAAAATATCTCCTACTGATCTATTAATGAGCTCAAGGGGCTTTCTGATCAATGGTTCATAAGGAACAACACTTGGTGAAGGTTTTGCAAATGGGATTGCAAGAAGAATGCGTTTAACCATTGAGGAAACTTGATAGTTAAGTGCGCTCAAAGATGGAGTAGTACTGGGAAAGGTGACCTCCTGGGAAGCCCTAGTGCTTCATTTCTGTGAGCATCACCTAGATCCAATGAATGCTAAGTATTCCATTTATTCTCATGAGAGATGGATTAGTGTGAATCACTACTCATGAAACATGGGTCAATGAGTTTGACTCAAAAACTACATTATTAAATCCTAATAGCAATATCACAATTTGACTTGGGGTCAATATCTCCTACTTATTAATTGATGAGCTTAAGGGGTTTTCTAATGAGTTGTTCACAAGGAACAAAATTTGGAGAAGGTTTTACAAATGGTGTTGCAAGAAGAGTGGGTTTAACCATGGAGGAAACTTTGTAGTTAAGTGCACTCAAGCTGGAGTAGTATCGGGATAGGTGACCTCTCGAGAAATCCTGGTGCAGTACCTCTGTGAGCATCACTGTAATGTCCCCATTTTTAGCAGGTTCCTGCAATTGGCTAAGTCAGTTCACCATAGCGACCCTTGTGAGCTGACAATGCTTTTTGGGGGTCTCAATTATGGATTTACAATTTTTAGTAGTTGCTATTTTTAGCAGCGCAGTGGATGGCTTGGCAGTTGGTCGTCACCTGCAGTTGATCGGGTTAACAATTGCATGAGCTCTTATTTAGGTATTATTCATTGAGTTGCATTATTATAATAATGTTTATACTATTATAATAATGACTTTAAGTGATATTTATAAAAAGCAAGTTAAAAAGTTTCTAGTATTGAGTTCTTTTGGGAAACTTCCATGATTTTTGAGGTGGAGTTTTATGGAAACTTCTGCCAATGAGAGCTCATTTCATTGGGAAAGGCACGCTTGTAAGTTTAATTGCTTTTGTTGCCTTTGTGGCTTTTTCCTGAAGTTTGAATTGTGAGCCCTTGCTAAAGTATAAGGGTCTTAAGTTTTTGATGTTTGAAGTCTCTGCTGAGGTATAGTGGCTTCATTGGTCAAATCTCCTAACTGTCATTATCTGTGTCTTGGAGATTGGAATTATAATTCTAAGAATTTTGAGTTTGTGAATTGAAGCAATCGTTGCTGAGGTATAGCAATTGTCGTAACTCCTATTGTCTATACTGTATCTAGAGTTTGGTTGATGATGATAGACTAACGCTTGGAAGAGATCCGAATTACTCTTCAATTGGTGGCTGCTGCTGGAAATCGAATTCTAATTTGAAGGAGTGTCGAGTATCATTTGGGGGCAGCATTCTAAGTTCTAGAATGAGTCCAATCCCGTAGCCTTTGTGCGGGAGTTGAACAGCATTAAACTGGGCCTATGGAATGTTAATGGCTGCATGGATGTTCTAACCACAGCCGTAGGAGAATACTAGGTCTGCATATTGGTGTCGATAGGTGTATGGAGGACTGCTTTGGCATTTGTTGAGTTGGTTTTGCATTCCCAACTAGTTGTGGTTGGTACTGGAGTGTCTTGAACACGTCAAGTGGTGTTGCTGATTGCCTATGACCTTCCTAAAGCAATTTGATTGAGCATTTGGACCTTGGACATAATTTCTGTATTGACTGTTGCCATCTATTTTTCAGGCCAGCTTCATTGTTATTTATTTTGGTTGAATGAGCTAATTAATAAATTGCTGCATACTTTTTAATAATTAAATAAATTGGTCAACAATTGTATAGCTAGTAGAATTCAAGGCAATAAGAGAAGTGTTCTTTTACTTTGATTAGACAAATTTTGGTTGGCTATGTGCATTTAATTGTTATAAGAAATCAAAGGAATTTGTATGTTTCAAGGAACCAAGAAGCAAAACTATAAATTTTTTTTAAATGTAGATGAAATTCTTTACACCCGACTAGTTATCAGATTGAGCCAGGTTGGGCTTTTTACAATCACCTAGATCCAATGAGTGCTAAGTTTCCCGTTTATTTTCATGAGAGATAGATTCGTGTGAATCACTACTCATGAAACATGGGTCAACGAGTTTGACTCAAAAATTACACAATTAAATCCTGATAGCAATATCACAATGTGACCTGCTGTGGAAAAATATCTCTTACTTATCTATTTATGAAAAGCTTAAGGGACTTTCTAATGAATGGTTTGTAAGGCTCAAACCTTGGTGAAGGTTTTGCAAATGGGTTTATAAGAAGAGTGGGTTTAACTATGGAGGAAACTCTATGGTAAAGCGCACTCAAGATGTAGTCCTGAGATAGGTGACCTCCTAGGAAGTCTTGATACTTTACTATTGTGAGCATCTCCTAGATCCAATGAGTGCTAAGTGTTCCATTTATTCTTATGAGAGATGGATTTGTGTGAATCACTAGTCATGAAACATGGGTCAATAAGTTTGACTAAAAAACTACACAGTTAAATCCTAATAAAAATATCACAATTCAACTTCTT
Organism: Cupressus sempervirens; assembly: GCA_028749045.1. NCBI lineage: Eukaryota > Viridiplantae > Streptophyta > Pinopsida > Cupressales > Cupressaceae > Cupressus > Cupressus sempervirens. The sequence continues at coordinate 1,054,250,338 of CM053785.1, forward strand.
GTGGAAAAATATCTCCTACTTATCAATTGATGAGCTTAAGGGGCTTTCTAATGAATGGTTCATAAGGCACAAAACATGGTGAAGGTTTTTCAAATACGGTTGCAAGAGGATTAAAAATCCGTAGTTAAGCATGTTCAAGCTAGAGTAGTAGTGAGATGGGTGACCTCCCAGGAAGTCCCAGTGCTTCACCTTTGTGAGCATCACCTAGATCGAATGAGTGCAAAGTGTTCCATTTATTGTCATGAGCGATGGATTCATGTGAATCACTACTCATGAAACATGGGTCAATGAGTTTGACTAAAAAACTACACAATTAAATCCTGATAGCAATATAACAATTTGACTTATTGATGAAAAATATCTCCTACTTATCTATTAATGAGCTTAAGGGGCTTTCTAATGAATGGTTCATAAGGCACAATACTTGGTGAAGGTTTTGCAAATGGGGTTGCAAGAAGAGTGGGTTTAACCTTGGAGGAAACTTATTAGTAAGTGCGCTCAAGTTGGACTAGTACTAGGATGGGTGACCTCGCGAGAAGTCCTAGTGCTTCACCTCTGTGAGCATCACCTAGATCGAATGAGTGCTAAGTGGTCAATTTATTCTCATGAGAAATGGATTCGTGTGAATCGCTACTCATGAAACATGGGTCAATGAGTTTGACTCAAAAATTACACTATTAAATCCTAATATCAATATCACAATTTGATTTGTTGTGGAAAAATATCTCCTACTTATCAATTGATAAGCTTAAGGGGATTTCTAATGAATTGTTCATAAGGCACAACACTTGGTGAAGGTTTTGCAAATGGGGTTGCAAGAAGAGTGGTTTTAATCGCAGAGGAAACTCCATAGTTAAGCGTGCTCAAGCTGGAGTAGTACTGGGATGGGTGACCTCCCAGGAAGTCCTCGTGTTTCACCTCTATGAGCATCACCTAGATTCAATAAGTTCTAAGTGTTCCAATTATTCTCATGAGAGATGGATTCGTGTGAATCACTACTCATGAAACATGGGTCAATGAGTTTGACTCAAAAACTACACTGTTAAGTCCTAATACCAATATCACAACTTGACTTGCTGTGGAAAAATATCTCCTACTTATCAATTGATGAGCTTAAGTGGCTTTCTAATGAATTGTTCATAAGTCACAACACTTGGTGAAGGTTTTGCAAATGGGGTTGCCAGAAGAGTGGGTTTAACCATGGAGGATACTCCATCGTTAAACACGCTCAAGATGGAGTAGTACTGGGATTGTAATGTCCCATTTTTTTTAGCAGGTTCCTGCAATTGGCTAGGTCAGTTCACCATTGCAACCCTCGTGAGCTGGCAGTAGGATTTGAGGGTCTCAATTATGTGGTTATAGGCTTTCCAACAACCTGTGGTGTGCTTTGGCTCCATTTGAGGGGCTTACTATTTATAGTAAATCAAATTGCTTGTTCTAATGAACTAAGTTGAATTAAAGGAGTTGGGTGATGCTCTAAGTTTTTATTTCAAGCTTCCAATTTGGGCTCCAAGAATCTTGGAGGGAGCCACTATTTAGAGTAAGTCACCTCGTTAGGTTCATTCATTGTCTTTCATCATCAAGATCACTTTGGTGTTGTCAGATTTCGATTTTGATGCTTCTTCAATTGTTTGCAAGATGGGTGAATTATTATTATTATTCATCTAAATACGCTAAGGTTGCTATTTTTGTTGGTGTTGTTTGTTGGTCATCTCAATATCATAGCTCGTTGGAACCAGGACAAACAAATCATGAGAACAAGAAACAGTGGCCTTGCGTGTCAAAATTTTAAGTTATGGTGGAAAAGGTCATTTTTTGGAGCCAAAAGCAATTAATAAATTATATTAATGGCACTTTAATATATTCTAATGTTGTGTAGAGTAGGCTTCTTAAGTGGAGTTTTTTTGAGAAACCGGTGCCATTTGGAGATTATAAATATGAGGACATTTGATGAGAAAAGCATCTGATTGATTATTTTCTTTTGTTGCCTGCGAAGAGTTTCTGAGTTTGTCGATTTCTTTGCCCTTGCTGAAGTATAAGGGTTTGAAATTAAGAAGTGTCTGGTAATTCATAGCTGAGGTATTGTGAATTAATTATGAGAATTGTCCTAATTAAATTATAGTAGTTCCTGACTATTATATATTGTATCTGGGAATTTCATTGTGGTTGGAGAATTTGTGATTTGGAATGCTATTATTGTCTATTGTTTGGTGTAGTTAAAGAAGAATGTACTATGGTTGTCGTTCCTGTAGTTGGTAGCGATTTCAAACTTTTTGGAAGGTTGCAATCAATTATTGGAGAGCAGCTATCGGGTTTTAGAGCACCTGCGATTATAAGCAAGGAGCATGTATTTCTGAACCTACGAATAAACTGGATTATTTCTTGAGAGCTGCAATCCATACTTCATTTTTTAGAAGTCAATTTCCAGGTTCATTGTTGCATTCTTGTAAAATTTTATAAGTCAATTTTTAAATTGGATATTATTAGCATTGCCGTCAATTATAGAATTACTTCTAAATTGTTTAGTTGTGTTCATTTGTCCAAATTGATAAAGAGTTAATCAATTAAAATTTTAAGCAGATGGCTATGAATTTAAAGCATTATTTATTGAGTAATAATAATTTGCTTGCCAAATGTTTGACAAAATATCAAACTATTGATTAGCAAAAGAAAATTGATGTTTATTAAGGATATAGCTTGTTGAGGGTTTTTACAGTGGTATTGGAGTGGTTTCTTGCTAGTTTGTAGGAATTGGGCTCAGTTTTTATTTTGTTTGGTGCTAACTTTGAAGATTTTCAGATCTAATTACTAGAGTGGCCATCACTTCAATTTCTCCAGCTATGGATAGACATAGGACTAGCAGTGCTAAAAATCGATGTAGTAATGAGGAAGTTAGTGTAAAAATGAATGCCTTGCAGGAGAGTATGAAGAAACTTAAGCTTCATCAACAAAGGTTGGCGGAGAGTTTGTCGGATCTAGCAACAGTTGAGAGGGCAGCGAGGTATATGGTTTCCTCCTTTAAGAGGCCAACATCAAGGTTGCAGGGAAAGAAGCTTGAGTTTTCCCCGACAGGTGTCCATAATGTTGATGTTCCTTTATTTAGTATGGCGCCTGCTAGTCCTGTCTGCAGTATTGATGATGGACTAGTTTTGCAGGGACATGTGGATGTACCCGTAATGGATAGCAGCACTGAGCTTCAGCAAGTTGAGGCTCCCAAAGTAGTCACTATGGTTAGTTCAGAGGCAGTTGATAATGTAGTTGTCATTGGCTTGTCAGACTCGCTAGAGGAGGGAGTTGTTATTGGCAACTTATATGTTAGCTACTGTAGTGTTGCTCCTATACAGGAGGCAGTTGCTTCCTTAGGTGGGACTGAGGCATGTATGGAGTCACCTAGTTGTAATGTTGGTGATTTGGGTGATACAACAGAGTCAATAGATGTGGGTTCATGCTTTAGCATTATTGATTCACAGGTTGACGTTGAGTCACGTGTGCAGAGTCCGATTTCAGTTGTTGAGGCTTTATTAGGAGATGTGGATGCAGATAGTATAGACACATTTGATGATACATTTGATGATGCTATGAGTTGCACTGGGATTGATATCCCTTGCCAGGTATCAATTGATGACTCCGATGAGGTTTTGGATGGGTCCCAGGATTAGTGTTTACAGGATCTATCCTTTGATATGGAAGCTGAGACATGTGGGGATATTGATATTGTGAGGGCTTCCACTCCTTTAGATGAGGAGTTGATTGAGGTACATAGTAATTGTATCTCAGATGCAGAGTTGTGCAAGGTCGATAGCACACATGGAGTGAGTGATCTAGTGGTGGGCAGTTTTGATTCAATTTCCTATCATAGTATAGTTAGTGAGACAGAGAGCTTGCATAGGAGGCAAGGGTAATAGAGGCATCATGTGACTTGTTAGCTGAAGGTGAGTGATAGTGACATTTCTTCAACTCTTGAGCACTATGATGCTATTCGTCAGATGCTAGCTACATTTGGTTGGGGTGCTCTTGTGTTAGATGAGCACAACGATAGTAGTCTTTCTCCAGCAAAGGTTCGTATGCTTCGAGAGGTTGTCAGGATCTTGAAGCATAGTTATTTTCAGTTAGTTTTTGACAGGGATTACCTTCTGGAGTGGGGTAGCACCTGTTATGAGACGTAGTTAGGGAAAGAGGAGGTGGTTGAGCTCACCCAAGAGCTTGAGATGACTGTGGACTCTCTTCAGTGTACTTAGTTGGCTCTTTAGGAGTCACAGTCACAATTGGATGATGTGACCCTAGAATTGGAGCATGTTCAGACCACACTAGCTCCAGATCTAGTTCATTTGCATATTGTGGTTGGTGGTGAGTTTGCTTCTATAGTTGGGAATGATAGACATGATGATGTAGCAGGCACATCTATTTCGGATATGGGTGTAGTAGGTATGGATGAAGTAAGAGTATCATTGGAGTCGAGCTCTCATGTTGATTTGCTTCCTTCTGTCGAAAGCAAATCTATGTCTTCATCTCATACAATTGATAGCATGGGTCTGTTGGCAGTGCCACTTTTTAAGAGGGATCAGCTGTGGGTCACAGGGGAGCAAGTGGATGCTTCCACATATAATTTCTACTACACAGAGTCCTTTATGGAGTATCTATTGGAGAGTTCGGATGTGAGGGAGGATTCGTATAGAGTGTTTGAGGGTACTCTCACCTGAGGTTCTCATGCTATTCAGATGTTGGTGGGAAAGATTGTAGAGACTCTATCTACTATGCTTCCCCACAGGGATTTGGATTTGCTGAGAGGATTGCCTAGGATCCTGCCCAACCAGTAGTTCAGAGTCAGAGATTGGAGCCATCTTCTGATTCCAAGACTGGTACTAATGAGCCCTTGACAGAGATTGGGAATTTTTATCGACATTACACTGTGAGTAGTGCTCATCACTTTAATTTTGACCCATAGGTAGAGAATTTGGTTTCATGGTGGTGTGGGTTGGCTCCAATTTCATGCCATCCATTATGGGATGCGTTGTTAGCACCATCTTTTGCAAATGGGATTGATAGCTGCAAATTAGACCCCTTGCAGTATCTCCACACCCAAGATAGTTTGGCAAAGGTTGGAGTTGGTGGTAGTGTTTCAAGTACCTATGGTTGTTACCATTGCCATAGTACAGTTGGGTGTGAGTATCAGTTTGATGGGGACTTCGGTGTGGAGAGGGTTGGTATTTTAGTTGGGTTGAGTTTTGATAAGTTGTTGCCTACATCACGCCTCGGGTCAGTTTTCAGATGATTCTGATGTTGATGTCTGTTATTTGGGTGTTGGTGCTACAGGAGTTGCTTGTACAGAGGAGGGATAGTACGCGGTTCTACGTTTGGGGTCCAGGTGGATTGTGATGTCCATTTTGCTCAAGGATTGCTTGGGGACAAGAAATCTTAGGGAGGGATGATTGTAATGTCCTATTTTTTTAGCAAGTTCTTGTAGTTGACTAGGTCAGTTCACCATTGCGATCCTCATGAGCTGGCAGTAGGATTTGAGGGTCTCAATTATGTGGTTATAGGCTTTCCAACAACCTATGGTGTGTTTTGGCTCCATTTGAGGGGCTTACTATTTATAGTAAGTCAAACTATTCATTCCAATGAACTAAGTTAGAGGAGTTGGGTGATGCTTTCGATTTTTATTTCAAGCTTTTGGTTTGGGCTCCAAGAATCTTAGAGGGAGCGTCTATTTATAGTAAGTCACCCCGTCAGGTTCATTCATTGTCTTTCATCATCAGGATCACTTTCGTATTGTTAGATTTTGATTCTGATGCTTCTTCAGTTGTTTTTGCAAGATGGGTGAATTATTATTATTATTCATCTAAATACACTGAGGTTGCTATGTTTGATGCTCACCTCAATATCATAGCTCGTTGGAACTAGGACAAAAAGTTTTAAATTGTGGGAACAAGAAATAGTGGCTTTGCGTGTTAGAATTCTAAGTTATGATAGAAAAGATCATTTTCTGGAGCCAAAAGCAATTATTAAATTATATTAATGGCACTTTAATATACTCTAATGTTGTGGAGTAAGCTTCTTAAGAGGAGTTCTTTTGGGAAACCGGTGCCATTTGGAGATTATAAATATGAGGACATTTGATGAGAAAAACATCCGATTGATTATTTTCTTTTGTTGCCTATGAAGAGTTTCTGAGTTTTCTGATTTCTTTGCCCTTGCTGAAGTATAAGGTTTTGGAATTAAGAAGTGTCCTATAATTCACAGCTGAGGTATTGTGAATTAATTATGAGAATTGTCCTAATTAAATTATAGTAGTTCTTGACTATTATGTACTATATCTGGGAATTTCATTGTGGCTGGAGAATTTGTGATTTAGAATGCCATTATTGTGTACTGTTTGGCGTGGTTAAAGAAGAATGTATTGTCGCTGTCATCCCTATATTTGGTAGTGATTTCAGACATTGTGGAAGGCTGCAACCAATTATTGGAGGGCAGCAATCAGGTTTTAGAGCACCTACGATTATAAGCAAGGAGCATGTATTTCTGAACCTGCAAGTAAATTGGATTATTTCTTGTGAGCTGCAATCCATACTTATCTGTTAGAAGTCAATTTCCAAGTTCATTGTTGCATTCTTGTAAATTTCCAAAATTCAATTTTTAAATTGGATATTAGTAGCATTGCCATCAATTATATTATTACTTTTGAATTGTTTAGTGGTGTTCATTTGTCCAAATTGATAAAGACTTATTCAATTAAAATTGTCAGCACTTGGATGTGAATTTAAAGCATTATTTATTGAGTGATAATAATTTTCCTACCAAATGTTTGACAAAACATCAAACTATTAATTAGCAAAAGCAATGTTTGTTAAGGATATAGTCTGTTGAGGGTTTTTACAGGGATGGCCCGATGGGTGACATCATGGGAAGTCTTGGTGCTTCACCTCTGTGAGCATCCCCTAAATCTAATTAGTGCAAAGTGTTCCATTTATTCTCATGAGAGATGAATTCGTTTGAATCATTACTCATGAAAGATTGGTAAATGAGTTTGACTCAAAAACTACACAATTAATTCCTCATTATGATAGCAAACTATGGTGATTAGACAATTAAATCCCTTAAATTTGAATGCATATATTCATTTCTTATGTAGGAGCTTTGCATTAGGAAATACATGAGATTATATGATTTCCATCCTTTGGGAGTATTACATTTGATTATGAACCTCCCTCCTGTTAGAGTAATTAGTTGTTTTCACTTATTAATTAAATCACTTTGATTTAATTAAATAAGTTGCCTATTACTCCAGTTTTCTTAAGCTATCTTGTAGGTGCATATAATTAATATTTTATTAATTATAATGTGCAACCTAGCTTTTTTAGGCTTTAGGTTACTTTTTTCGGGTTTCGATCTCCTTTATAAGGATTGATTTCTTTGTAATTCATTGAATCCGTTGAATAATATTTTTCTTTATCTGAATACAATTTTTTTGTTTTTCAGATCAAACCCTTGCCTCTTGTCTTTTTCTTCTCCGTGATAGGTTTTCTGCATACAGGTTTTCTTGGGCTTCATGGATATGATTGGCATATTTGCTCAAATCCTACATGGTATCAGAGCTAGATTTGTTGTAGCTTGTTAGTTATTTGGAGGAAAAGGGAGAACAAGGGTTTGGCGGATCAACTCTGGTTTTTTTTTGGATTTTTCTGAGGAAACAAGGGGTCACCGATTTTTGGAGCAGTTTGAGGCCAAACGGATGTCATGGATGGATTCAGAAGGTGTCAAAACCCCTGTTTCCATATAAAATTTGTTCGATTTGGACGTTGATCTGGGAGGCAAAAAAAATTTGCCAGGCAGGGCCGTACGGCCTCTACACGCACTTCGAGGCGCTAAAAATCTCAAAAATTACCAAATTTTTTAAAAACAACTGTGGTTTTTTGCCACCGCAGTTAGAAGAAACCGCTGGCGATCACCGAAACCGCTAGCGGCTGCGGTAAACCGCCGGTGGTTACCGCTAGCGGTCTTGCAGACCGCCAGCAGCTCGGTGGCCGCAGCGGCTCCACCGCTGGTGGCAGACCTCCCTCCCTCCGCTCAGCCCCCACCGCGGCGGCAGCCCTTCGCCCACCCACCACTCGGCCACCGCTCCGCCGGTGGTGCGATGGTGGATGTTGATTTTTTGTTTTTTTTATTTTATTTTTATTAAAAAAAGTAATTTTTCATGCATTTTCAGAGGCTTTGTCGGTTTTTTTCTGTAGCTTGAGCATACGGACATATTTTTTCGATTTGAGAAATGCGCCGGAATGCTAGTTTCAAGGCGGAGATATTGGTATAGGCTTTTTTGAGTTTTGATGCAGTTTGGTTGCCTATTTTGGCAGTCAAAGCCGGAGGTTCTGTTTTGCACTCCGAGAGGCGTATCTGGAGCATCCTATCTCCAATTTGGGACTTCTTTATATAGTTGGAAAGCTGTTTCTATGCTCTTTTTCAGTAATACTAGTTGTTCCAGATTTTGCTTTAGGCATATTTGATTCAGTCTTCTGCATTTTTGCATGTTGGTGGATATCTTGGTTGTTTCAAGTCCGAGGATCAATTTTGTTGCTTCAGTTGCTTCAGTTTGGGCTGTACTCTCTTTTGTATCAGTCTTATGTCTTTTTTGATCATTGTTGATACCATTTGTAAGCATATTTTTTGCAAATGCACTGAGATAAAGTGCCACTTCTTGCGTTTCAAGATCCTTTTCATCATTGTGGTTTGTTGTACTCGCACTATTTTATAAAGTGCCATGGGGGGGATAGTTGATTGTCGTTTAGGCCCTCTTCCTTTGTCAAGTGAGTGTTCCTTCCACAACATTGGCCCCATGATGTGTCGGTGACACATGCCTTTATAGGTGTTTGTACCTCACTCTCAATGTGCCTGGTTCCTGTGTTGTAGGAGTTTTTTGGCCCACTTTTTCAGTGGCCTATCCCCTCACCCCATCTGCATTAAGGGGGGGTTATTTTGTTGTTCTAATGCTTCTTTGGTTCGATGTTTCGTTAGTGTGAGCTATGTATTTAGTACCTGATCCTACATACTGGGCGATTGCAGTGGTTGGCTACCTATGCATTTCGGTGAGATGGATCATCGACCATATAGACACGCTCAGTTCGTGCCTTCTTCCATGGAGGTTCTACATATTAACATTTTGACAAAGTTTTGCAACTTCTTCTGCTTTAGTGGTTCTCTTCATGATCTTTCTTTGTTCCTTTCTTCTGAAACATTCTTTGCTATCTCTTTTTGGAGTAGGGTTTTCCCCATATGATTTTCTCTATTTCTTTGGTTTACAGAGATTTTCTGAAACATGCTGCGACAAATATCAGTCTCGTATTCAACAACTACAATGCAAAGTATAAAAATTTGACAGAAGAAACCTGGAGTTAGTTGCTGTAGTATTTTTGCAGATGTAGTTGGCAGCCTTCCAAACCCCCAAATCAGCAAGAATAAACAATAAACTTGTTGCAAATACCGTTCATGTACTGTAGCAAATTCACTATTCATGTGCATTGTAGCAACCACTATTCACGCGCACTGTAGCAAAACACTATTCACCCGCACTGTAGCAAAACACTATTCACGCGCACTGTAGCAAAACACTATTCATCCGTACTGTAGCAAAACACTAAATGAAACCCAATGTGTCCTCCTGACTGTGTCTTTCAACAACGAAGAGAATGCTAGCAAAGAGGGATTCCGTCCTCCAAGCCCGATAATCAGATATCCAGCAACATAACATCAATCTTCATCCAAGCATACTAAAAAGAAGCTCTTCCATTTCTTTTATAGTGTTCTCACAAGAGCTCAATCCTTCATTTTCTCAATGTGGAATAAAACATAACTCCCTTTATGTAACTTATATCTCCAATGTGTTATAAAATAAAGGGGACTCTTTTAATTTAAATTTTTCCCACAAACTATAGTCTATGCATTAATAAAGTTAAATATTTAAATTTAACTTTATAAAATGGCTTTATCAATGCATAACAAATCTTATCAATGATAAACAAGTCTTCTTGTCGATTTAAACAATTACCATCGACATACCGCTGCCACTGGATGTCCAACCATGTCCAAGATGACTTACTATAAATAGTAAGTATGCCCAAAGTTGCCTCAAAACCCCTCAGAAAGACCTGCAATTGAAACTATCTAGGCCAAATGGCCTCTAAGTCCCTTTAATGTCCTGGTTAGCCTACGGGACTGTGGGGAAATAGGCTAACAACAACATCATGCTATGAATGCTAAAAAGGGGACATTACACTTGGGGAGGAGTCAGTCATCAAATCATACAGAGCATTCAGTGAACAAGTAATAAGGGATATATAGGAGTTACAATTTCAGAGATGAACTATTTTGGTATTGGTGCCACTGCTGATCTGGCAATGGTTAAAATTGCGATTCTAGATGATGTGATTGTTCTTTGAAGAACCAACAGAAACATTGAGAACTGCAGTGATTACTAGAGGAAGTCAATCAGTCCTAAAGGCATTAACTAGTGGCAGTAGTTGTGTTTGACCAAGCAGATGATTAGTATCTAATAGACATAAATTATGAGCATGACAGTGAAGCATGAAGGAATGAACAGTTTTCAGATTAATTGAAAAAACTTATAGTGAAAGATCTGTGTGGAGCAGCAATATATATATATATATATATATATATAGTAAGAATTATGCAAAAAGAACTTGTTTATCAGAAATAATACAATAATGCATACAAAATCACCCAAGCAGGGTTACTGCTTGTTTAAGGACTCTTAGCATTGACATAATTAAAGCAGTGATGTGTAATTAACATAAACAAACAGTTAAAGGCAGATCTAGACAAGGTTAAGCAGAGAGATAAGTCATTTTTTGATACACCAACATTGGTTCATCACCATTTTTAGACACTCATCAACATATACGAAAGAGAACATCGAATAGACAATCATTGAATGCTCTTTCATCTAGCTTTCAATTGAACTTTCGAGAACAATATCCTAATATTCCAAACTATCCAGATAGAGGAGGTTACATCAAGACCTTTTGTTGCTTCTTTAATACATAGATTGTTTGCATCATATGAGTTCTAGTTCTTTTGTCTTTTTTAATGTTTGCATGCTATTCTCAAACCTGACAAAGAAAAGATAAAGATGTGCATTGCACATATAACTCCACAAGCTTGAATTCTCTTGTAATGTCCCCGTTTTTGGCAAGTCTATGCAGTTGATGGAGTTAGCTCGTCATAGCGACCCTCGTGAGCTAATAGGGTGTTTTGGGGGTCCCAGCTGTGGACTTACTGATTTCAGTAAATCTATTTTTGGCAGTTGCTATTTTGGCAGTGTTGTGGGTGGCTTTGGCAGTTGGTCGTCACCTGCAGTAAATAAGGTTAATAATTGCATGAGCTCTTATTTATTCAATAATTATCAAATTGCATTATTATAATGATATGTATATGATTATTATAATGACATTAAGAGATATTTCTAAAGAGTATGTTGGAAAGTTTCAAGTGTTGAGTTCTTTTAGGAAACTTCCACAATTTTTGTAGAGTTTTTTAGGAAACTTTGGCCAATGAAAGATTATAAATGCGAGCTCATTTCATTGGGAAAAGGAAACTTGAATATATATTTGCTTTTGTTGCCTTTGTGGTTTTTTTCTGAGTTCTGAATTGTGAGCCCTTGCTGAAGTATAAGGGTTTTTGAGTTTTTGAAGATTGTTTGAAGTCACTGTTGATGTATAGTGGTTTCACTGATTAAATCTCCTATCTATGATTATTTGTAATTAGGAGATTGGCATTATAATTCTGAGAATTTTGAGTTGGTGTGTGCAAATTATGCTGAAGTATATGATTTGCAGCTATTTCTCTCTCCTAGTGTAATACTTGTGTCTACGGAGAGTCAGATTTTGGAGATTGCATAAAGGATGGTGGAGAAATTATTTGTGAAAATCGAATGCAATTCTGAAGTTGTCTTGGGAATTATGATTTCCTGCCATTAACATTCATAGATCAATTGTTATGTCACGTGAGGGAGGGATTGTACAAATTCTGGAGTGTGATCGATGTGTTACAGCATTGAAGGAAGTTGTTTCAATGAAATTGAGGGCTGTCGTTTGGTATTAGGAAGCTGCGTTTCTGGTCTGGAGTCAAGTCTATGTGAATTCTGAGCTGCAACCCTTTCTATTTGGTTTGGACAACACCAAATATCAGGTCTGCATCTCTTAACAATTGGTGTGAGGATCGTCCAAACAGCTGCACACAATTCTGCCATCCCAGACGTCCCACATTCATCAGCATTTGGTCTAATTTGGATAGCATTCAATCTAGTCATTAACCTCCAGCCTCATTGGACTATCGTGGCTCCTTAAGCAACACATGGTGGCAAGGGTGAGCAATATATACTCTCCTGGGATTGAATTTGTCAACCAGAGATCAAATTGAAGCACTTAAGTTGGAGAATAGGAATTCTTTGAAATTGTTAGCCGACTAGATGGTTCCGGCGGTATTTTGTATTCTGTAGCCGACGGTCCGGCGATGTTTCTGTAGTCGACGGTCCGGCGGTGTTTCTGTATTCTATAGCCGACGGTCCGACGGTGTTTCGGTATTCCGTAGCCGACGGTCCGGCGGTAAATAGTTTGTAACGGATAGAACAATTGTGGCCGACAGACCCCTTCGGAAAGGTTCGGCAGTAGTATTTATATCCCGTCTGGGATCATTGTAAATCATCATTAATCTACTATTGCGAATATTATGCTACTGTTTTGCTATTACTTTCTGTATGCGTTCATTTACTTTACCCGTACGGTAAACAGAAATATTGAGAAAATAGGTTTAGTTCATTATACCAATTCTTCTATGTAATGGAGAATATGGGTGATATCACCTTCTGATGTTATTTGGAATAATAAATGATGATGCCTCCAATATGATTCCTAATGGAATTCCTATGTATGACTTAATATAGAAAATTGTAAAGGATAGTTTGGTGTTGTTTCCAGAATTAGACTTTAATTAAATGGTAATCATCGGTGTTGTCTCTCCTATCTTATATACTTAAGATATCAACTATGCCCTATTAGATCATAATCTAATTGTTCCTTATAATTTGTAGTATTCCCTCGTAGCAAGAGTGTTAAGTGTTGATATATATGTTTAGTTAGGGGGTGTCTAGTAGGACCAACTCCAATGATAAACCTTCAATATTACTGCACAGAGATTCCAATCTTCTATCGTATCTTATGAAGTTCCTTAGTGCGTTTGGTATTAATCTCAGAGTTTCTGATCAAAGATTCCCGGATGGTGATCTCCTTCTCTAATCTTCCTCCCCCGTGACTGCCAATGCATCTATTAGTATGTCACTTTATATTGTAACTTGCCAGAATCGTCTGAGACTCCCTTCGACCTACTTCTATGTTATCCTTCTATTGGTACTCAGTGATGTGTTTTGTCTCACATTCGAAGGTCGGCTTTGACTAATGGTAGTAATGCCCGTAGTCTCTTCTGGATATGAATTCCAAAATTTCTCCCTTGCTACGTTTGCGGGTTTGTTTGATTGATATTTCAATGCTTCAACTGTGGATGGTCTTTCTTCCCATCCCTATATATTTCGCCCTCTTCCACCTTGATCAATGTGTCCACTGTTGTTCTCTACCTCTACTTCCGTTTGTCCTTCCCTTATATTTCCCCCGTATCCTTTTTTTTTTTCCCTTCTTTTTATATTTGTATTCTCCCATCTGGAATAGTCACATCCCTCTCCAAATATTACTTATGGTTAAATTTAATTTATCTTTGATTAATTTGATCAATATACATTCTTAGAAATATATGTGTTATGGACAATATATTTTAGAATTATATTTATATTCATTATTTAATAGTTATTTAATATTTGTTATTATTATATTCATTATTATATTCATTATTATATTATTATTTTATAATAATATATTATATATCTAAAATATGATATTATATTATAATTGTATATCATATTATTATATTGATAATAACTTATTGTTATTATTATTATTATCATAGAATCTTATTTGAGAGTGGGGACATTAATATAAGAATAAAATAACATAAGAATATATCATATTATTATATTAATATATTATTTATCCTATCATACCCTCTTATTTTACTAATATAATATAGTAATATAATATAATAAAATATTATATTATTATACTAATATATTATCAGGTCCTCTTATTTTATTAAATCGACTACTTATTTTATTCTTATTATTAAATTCTAAGGACAAAATAGGGGACATGACAACAAATCAGGTTTCTATTGTTCTTTAATCATTTCAGAATTGCTTGTATTTAGTTGAATGCAATCAATTGAAGTTTGCAATTGTAGTTGTGATCTTTATTTGAGATTCTATCTATGTTCAAAACTACAAAAAACATATATTCAAAAAATACATAAATCTGAAAGAGCAACACAAAATCCAAAATATTTCTCATTTTCATTCAGCAAACAAGTATAGAGCCGGTTGGGGTTTTTACATCTCTATCATGTGGCTTTTTATTATTTCTGTGAACTTAATATATACATTGAAACCATGACACAGATTCCATAATCATTGGACACACTGGTGCATGAATTCTTTATATGTCTAGTCTACAGGCCACAACTACTAGCATCATCTGCATTCTTTTACTTTTGTGAAGAGTAGGTATCATTTGATTAAAACTGATGTACATTTTAGTATGTAGTAATTTGAAATCTTGAGTATGTTTGAACTCTATCTCTCTGCATGGTTATAACCTGGATTATGCATATGGACATGTAGGAAATTGTTGATTGATGTTGTAAAAATATGAAGACTCGTGTTTCCACTTATCTTTAGCTTCCATGCAAAACTTAAATCTCTTTGTTTTATTGAGCTAATCCTTAAACTTTTGGATCTAATAAGGGTGACAATTAACGGGTGGAAAGGATCTCATAGTGAGATGAATCTGGAAAAACAGTTTTTTACAATAACATTATTGGCTTTTTAGGTTACTTTATCGGCTGATTAATGTTGACCAATGTTACTAGGTGGGGTCGTGCTTTTCTTACAAGAGAATTTTTCCACATGCTAGGCTCTAAATTGGGAGATCGTGTTTTGCTTGTTGTTGCTGAGGATGGAGAAAACCTGGTAGCTGGGGCATTAAATCTTATTGGGAGTGATACTTTATTTGGTCGTCTTTGGGGCTGCCATCCAGAAGTTTATTATCCAAATTTGCATTTTGAAGCTTGTTACTATCAGGTACCAAATTGAGTTTGTCACTATTCTCTGCTACTTTAAATAAGTGATTTTTCTGTGACAACTTTGGCATTGAAAGAATAATTCAAGCACTGACATTTTCTGTAGTGGAGAAGATCAACTACCAAGATGGCTGTCATTCTACAGGGTAGCTTTTTTTGTTTGTTTGTTTGTTTGTTTTTTATAGTTAGATTATTAAACAGTGTTTAAGGCTGAAAGATATTGGGTAGCCTGTGCTTAGTAATGATCAACTTATAATCTACCATTGCGAATAAAAGTAACGGCTATCTAGCTTTTTAATGTATGTATTTTATTGTTCATTTATAATATATATTACAAGACTAAGATAACAACAAAAACTGGGTTGTACATATTAATAAAAACTCTAAAATATTACATGGCATCACTCTGTAAAATGATTTCCCTTCCATTTTTTACCGCATTTTCTCCACTAGTTTATTCCCAATATCTTTAACTTCCTTATCACACTTCTGGTATGATTTTTGATTGATGTAATGTATGTTTGTAAATAGTTTAAAAAGTTTCCGAGTCTCATTGATCATTTGTCATGTCCCCATTTTGGAGGCAATTTGATTTAATTAATTTAATTAATTAGGTTGTCCAAAATAATAAATATTTTATGAGGATGACTAATTAATTATTTTAATTAAATAAATAAGTGGTATTAAGTTAATTATTTATAAAGTAATAAATATTAAAAGGTAACTTTATATTTAATTAATTTAATAAAGTGACTTGAATTATAAAATATTTTTTATCAAGTCACTTAATAGATAAAATAAAATAATGTTCTAGAAGTTTCTGGAGAAAGTGGAGAAAAAGAATAAATAGGCACCCCGGGCTTCATTCTAATGATCTAGTTGTTTATTTCTCTCTTCACATCAAATTGTGATTCAGTCACATAGTCTATTGTGGAGCCAAGTGGTTTCAGATAGTCAGTTGATCTTTGGGAACGAAAACTCCCTTGGATTAGCATAACTAAGGAAGTGAAATATCTTCTAAAGGGTTGCACAATTGGAGGTGATACTTCAGTCACTTCACCTAGGGCATCATTGGGCCTAAGGCCATTTTCAGCATTTCAGCATTTCAAGAGGCAATTTTAGCAGGGCCGAAATTATTGGAGGTCATTTCTAGCAGGTCCGCAGGCTAAAAAAGCAGTCCGAAAAAAGCAGGCCGAAAAAGCAAAACCGAAAAAAAAGGTAGTCCAAAAAAGAAGCTCCGAAAAAAGCAATCCGAAAAAGCAGTTCAGAAAAGCAAAACAAAAAAAACAAATCCAGAAAAAGCAAGTGGAAAAAGCAGATCAAGAAAAAAAAAGCAAGCGGAAGGGGCAGCCTTGAAGGAAAATATTACAGCCATCCACAATTAGGTTCTTCACTTCTCATTTGGCATATTTTCTGATAAATGTAGGTTTTCAGCTGAGTACAAAATATAGCTTCAGCACTTCATATTTTACATTGTTCTTGTCTTTGTTTGCCATTTGGCATTATTGGTATCAAAGGAAGGCTAGGATTTTGCAATTGAAAGAGCTTGTAATTTTTAGACTATCTATATTGCAAACCTCGAGTTTGATGATCAGCTTATTAGTTTGCATTCCAATTGTTTGACAAAATATCAATTGGTTGTAAGTTCTCTTTTAGGCATAAATATTGTTATAATTTTGCATACTAAGTGTTTAGATTTGTAAGAAATGATAAGATTGAGCAAGGAATGAGAAACAATCCAAGTAAGTTAAGTGTGAAACAATGTTGCCATGAGATGAGCAAAATCCAAGAGCATACACCAAGATGGTTCAACAATGGAGACAAGGATTTATAAGGGAAAGCAAAGAAAACCCCTTGTGAGTATTATGATTGAAGGCAAATGCCTAGAGAAGAGAGAGAGAGAGTGCTGGAGCAAAATAGCTCAATACAATAACATCAAAGTGATAAGAGTGTAGAAGAAAGAAGGAGGAGCATCTCTTATATAGAGATGAGAAAGGAGTTGCATTTGTAACTCCCATTTCTATGAATGCCACATTCATAATAGGTGTGTGCAAAGTGTAACAATCCTCTTAAGGAGGATAAACTAAATTACTTAATAAAGGAATAAAAAAGAGTTGTCCTTACATGTGGAATAAAGGACAAACAATGACATGTCCTTCACATGTGTACAATAGGACAAACTACATTTAGGGATCCTTGGAATATCCCAATTAATACATCCAAGGGAAGATTAACCTTTCTAACATCCCCCCTTAATCTTTACTTGGGGAGTTTACATCAATGGGTTGTAAACCCAAATTTTTACAATGAAATTGAAATCTCTCTTTAGAAAGTGGTTTGGTTAAAATAACAGCCACTTGATCTTCTCCTTTACAATAAAGAAGAGTAATTTGCTTGTCTTCAACTTGTTCTCGAATGAAGTGATGTTGAAGTGAAATATTTTTGGTTCGTGCATGAAAAACTAGATTCTTTGCCAAGGCAATAACACTTTGATTGTCACAATGTATAGGGGTAGGTGATTGTTGAGGTAGACCCAAATCGTCAAGAAGTCTTCTAATCCATAAAGCTTCCTTAGCTGCATTGGTACAACCTTTGTATTCAGCTTCAGTTGAGCAAAGGGAAATAGAGTGTTCTTTTTTGCTTTTCGAAGAAATTGCACCTGAACCAACAAAGAAACAATAGCCACAAGTGGATTTCCCATCATTGGGATCTCAACCTAGATCGGAATCAGTATAGCCATGTAAAATAAATTCAGAATTTGCATCATAAAATAATCCCATATTAATAGTTCCTTTAATGTACCTTAAGATTCGTTTAGCAATTTTAAAATGAGTTTGTTGAGGTTTAGACATAAATCGAGAAACTAAACCAACACTATAAGCAATATCAGGTCTAGTAAGAGTTAAATAATTTAAACTTCCTACCAACTGTCTATACAAAGTTTCATCAACAAAAGGAGTATTCATATCAGCCATTAATTTAGTTCCTAATTCACATGGAATTGAAACATGGTTAGAGTCATTCATCTTAAATTTTTCTAAAAGGTCATGAGCATACTTGCTTTGAGAAAGAAAGATACCCTTAGGAATTTGGCAAATTTGCATACCTAAGAAGTAATGTGAAATACCTAAATCAGTCATCTGAAATTTCTGTTTAAGTTGAAACTTGATATCAGAAATCAAAGCATTTGAACTAGAAGTGAGAATTAGATCATCTACATAAACAATAACAATGATAATATCATCGTTAGTATGTTTAATATACAAATTAGGATCATTCTTACTTCTAGAAAAACCTTGAGAAATAAAGAAAGAATTAATTTTAGAATACCATTCTCTAGGTGATTGTTTAAGACCATAAATAGATTTTTTCAATTTGCAAACCAAATTTTCACTACCTTTCTTAACAAATCCAGGAGGTTGAGCCATATAGATTTCTTCATGTAAATCACCATTTAAGAAGGCAATTTTAACATCCATTTGATGAATGGGCCAATTCATTTCAGATGCTAAAGCAAGAACTAATTTGATAGTAGGCATTTTAGCAACAGGAGCAAAAGTTTCATTATAGTCTAATCCTTCAATTTGTGAAAAACCTCTAGCAACTAGTCTAGCCTTAAATTTACTAATTTCATTATTAGTATTCAATTTTGTTTTGTATAACCATTTACATGAAACTATATTCTTGCCATGAGGTAACTTGACTAAGTCCCAAGTTTGATTAGCAATTAAAGAATCATATTCCTCTTGCATGGCTTTTTGCCAATGAGGTTGAGAGTTAGCTTGATCAAAAGACGTAGGATCGTTAGAATTCATAATAGTAGTCATCAAAGCATAATTACAATAATTAATCCTTCTATGTTTAATTCCACCAAATCTAGAAATGTAGTCATCACCTTCATTGATTAAGTTTTGAGCCCATTTAGGTTTACGTTTAGTTGCAATGGAATTATCACTAAGGGAAGAATCATTAGCAATAAAAGCATCATTAGTAGCTACTTGAATATCATTACTTGTAGTAGGAGAAATAATAGGTGGCACTTGAGTTGAAGGGTTAAGAGGAGGAGTAGGGTTAAGAGAAGGAGATTGGTCCTCCACCAGCACAATTTTAGTGCCACTGAATTCTGCATCATGTGTAGTAGAACAGTCATGGACTCCATTTTCTGCAATACAAATATCTCTAGCAACATGAACTTTGTTAGGAGTGGAATCATAAACACGATAACCCTTAGTGTTTTCATCATAACCAACAAACATATAAGGAGATGACTTAGCATCTAATTTATGCCTTTTCTATTTAGGGGTATGAACATAAGCAACAGATCCAAAAATCCGCAAATGATGTAAATTAGGTTTCCTACCAGACCAAGCCTCTTCTAGAGTAATAACCTTGAGAGCTTTGGTAGGAGTCCTATTAGGAATATAAGTTGCACAAAACATGGCTTCAGCCCAAAATTTATAATGCAGATTCTTAGCATGCAACATGCTTCTAGCCATTTCAACAATGGTCCGATGCTTTCTTTCCGCCACACCATTTTGCTATGGTGTATAAGGAATAGTAAGCTCGTGTTTAATTCCACATGATTTCAAATAAGAGTGAAAAGCATTATTCACATATTCCTTTCCATTATCAGTTCTAAGAATTTTAAGTTTAAAACCAGATTGCCTTTCAACATATAACTCAAATTCAATGAATATATCAAGAACTTGATCCTTGCTATGCAAAAAATAGATCCAAGTTCGTCTAGAAAAATCATCAACAAAGGTAAGTGCATACTGAGAACCTTGGATGGAGTTATTCTCCATGGGGCCCAATAGGTCACTATGGACAAGATGCAACTTATGAGTTGCCTGCCATGATTTTCCACTTGGAAAGGGCTCCCTATGCATCTTACCACTCATACAACCTGTACAGGAAATCTTAGAAGGAATAATGTGAGGCAAGCCATCAACCATATTGTGTTTTTTCATGAAAGTAATATAATCCGAATTTAAATGGCCAAGTCTTTCATGCCATATATTGAAATCAACAGAAGTATGTAACAAATATCGTGAACTAGCAAATTCATGGAATTTAAACAAATTGTCATTATCCATTTTAGCATGAGCAATCACTTTTTGAGTTTGAGGATCTATGACATAACATGTATCTTTATAGAATTCAACTTTATAGTCCTAACATAACTGTGAAACAGAAAGCAAATTAGATTTCAGATCAGGTACATACAATACTTCATGCAATTTACCATTAGGAATAGTTACATCACCTAAACCTTCAACTTTACAAGTCTGATTATTAGCTAACTGAATAGGAATGTTAGCAATATCAGGTTGTAGAGAATCAAAAATTTCTTTATGAGAAGTTACATGTGATGCACCACTGTCAACAATCCACTCTAAAGGTCTACAAAGATTAAAGCTACAAGTAAAAGCATGACGAGAATTAGAACCAGTAGAGTTACCTTTTTTATGATTTGATTTTTGATTATTGTTACTGTTGTTCATAGGTTTTTTATCATTTTGCTTTTTAAAACAGTTATTGACAATATGACCATCTTTGCCACAATAAGAATAATGAGGTTTGGAATTGGAATGATTCCTTTGATTATTAGTATTACGATTGTTATTATGATTATTGTTATGATGATTGTTATTATTGTTATATTTCGCATGAAATTTATTATTGGAATTATTAGAATTAGTATTATATTGTTTGTTGTTATTATTGTTATTATTATTGGAACGAAAATTATTATTTGAATTTCGAGACACAAATGCATGTTCAGTTGATTTAAGGGTACCAAACTGAATTAGCTTAGCTTCTTCCTGTCTTAATAAAGTTTGAAAAATAACATAAGTTAACTGAGAAGTTAAAGTAGGAATAGCAAGTTGTGCATGAATATTAGTTATAAACTGTTGAAACTGTCTAGGAAGACACTTTTTAAGAATAAGATGAATTAAACGAATGTCCTCTAACTGAACACCTAAGGCAATAATTTGGCTTTTAAGAGAATCAAATTTTAACAGAAATTCATCCATACTCTTAAAATCTACATACCTGAGATCTTCAAGTTGATCCTGCAACTGTATTTTGCGGTATTCATCTCCACTGTCATACTTGGTTTGCAAGATTGACCAGGCATCATGAGCTTTAGAACAGTGAGCAATTAACACATATAAATCTGAAATAATGGAAATACCAATTAAACCTAAAGCTTCTTCATTTTTAGATTTCCAAGTATCTTTTTCATCTTGGGTAGCCGCTGAACCAAGTTCAAGAGAAGGATCAATGGCTATTTCGAAGAGGTGTTTAAAACGAAAAATGAATGAGATATGAGTTTTCCAGGAATGATAATTAGAATAACTAAGTTTTATTTCTAGATTTAAGGTTGACATTTTTATGAATAAAAAATGCCCCCCCTAATAGAAATATGACTTATACGTTAACTTGATTGAAAAAGAAAACGTGATGATGGAACTATGAATTAGTTTCTGGAAAAAAAAAGATTTAACTCTGCAACAAAACGTTAGTACAAGGATTAAAAAAACTCCTGCAGAAGCGTTTTTAGAGTGATTATAACCTTAAAAAAAAAACGAATCCAATTTTCTATATTTAGGATGGCTATATTAATGATTCCTAATGATTAAAAAAACGGAATACAGCATGAAAGTGTTTTTTTTATTGAAAAAAAATAGAGGAATCTAATTTGCTATAATTAAGATACAGAATGATTGAAGAAAGAAAATGAAAAAGAAAGTAACTGCTAAAAGAGATAAAAAGACGCTAAATAACTTAAACCACAGACATGCAGAGGTCCGGACGGCAAAATGACAAATGCGAATAGACAAAGATGAAAAAGTTATGCAGGCATAAAGACAAGCTGCACACCAAAAAAAGTAAAAAAAGTTGCGGATTCTGCAGATAAAGAGGAGTCACAGAAGGAGGGCCTGCTATGAGCCTTTTTTAAGGAATGCTAAAAATAAATTATATTCCTCAAATAAAGCTACGAGGCTAAAAGAATCTGAAACAAAAAAAGGCTTTTGAATGATTGCACTTTTTTTTAAAAATGTCTGAGATTTAAAAGATTGAGAAGAAAATTGGGTGCATGACGGGAATTTTCCAAATGTTTGATAGGCACCAAATTCTGGCTGTGAAGCGCTTGTATGGCCAAAAGAAGCTTCCCACAGCTCAGCGATCTTCCAGTTGTGAGAGTCCAAGTCCTGATGAAAAGACACTTTCTGTATAGTATGTGGGAGCTGATGATAATCACAGATCGCCAGTCGATTCCTTGGGACATTCAAATGCAGAACCAAGTTCCAGAGGAGCCTCCAGGGCTTCTTCTGTTGACTATAGCAGCAGCAGCAGCAGATTTTCTGTGTCTATCCCCGAATCAATGGCCTCGGAGAAGCTCGAGGCTGCGAGGAGCTCGTGGGATGAGAGAGACACGAAAAGCTTGAATGCAAAAGATCCTCGAAGGTTGTCAGCGGACACTTAAAAAAAGTTATACAGCGGTTGCATGCATATGAAGATTTTAAAAAAAACTTATACAACGGTTGCATGCAGAATATACGGCAAGAATGAAAAAAAAGGAAAGATTCTTTTAAAAACTTCAATAAGAGATCTTGAAAAACGCAAAAAGTAAGAACTAAAATGGAAAGAACAAGAAATTAATTAAGGTCACATAAAATTTTTATTTTAAAGTTTTTTTTTTTATAAAAATTAAAAGGAATTAGGAAATATATTTAAATTTAAATAATATGTATAGGAAATATATAAAAAAATTATTTTTTTAATCTATTGAAATTTTTTAAAACATACTTAAATAATGATATCCTTCAATAATAATAAGTAAATGATATGAAGTAATATTTTGTTGTTTTGGCGGCACGCCTTCCAAAACAATAAAAAAAATTTTGAAACTTTTATAGGAAAACCCTTTGGCGGCAAGCCTTCCAAAGAGGGTTAGTAAACAATGATAAAAATGATGCAATAAAATCTGCACACAGGATGTTAGAGTGAGCAGAAAATTGCAACACAAACTTCTTCTCTCAATGACGTCTCCAAATAAGGTGTGCTCCAATGAATGGAAACCTTCAACACAAAACTTAAAACAAGGATTAGATAGCCAAGCTCTGATACCATGTAAGAAATGATAAGATTGAGCAAGGAACGAGAAACAATCCAAGTAAGTTAAGTGTGAAACAATGTTACCATGAGATGAGCAAAATCCAAGAGCATACACCAAGATGGTTCAACAATGGAGACAAGGATTTATAAGGGGAAAGCAAAGAAAACCCCTTGTGAGTATTATGAATGAGGGAAAATGCCTAGAGAAGAGAGAAAGAGAGTGCTGAAGCAAAATAGCTCAATACAATAACATCAAAGTGATAAGAGTGTAGAAGAAAGGAGGAGGAGCATCTCTTATATAGAGATGAGAAAGGAGTTGCATTTGTAACTCCCATTTCTATGAATGCCACATTCATAATAGGTGTGTGCAAAGTGTCACAATCCTCTTAAGGAGGATAAACTAAATTCCTTAATAAAGGAATAAAAAAGAGTTGTCCTTACATGTGGAATAAAGGACAAACAATGACATGTCCTTCCCATGTGTACAATAGGACAAACTACATTTAGGGATCCTTGGAATATCCCAATTAATACATCCAAGGGAAGATTAACCTTTCTAACAATATTAATGCCACTTGGTTGTAAGTGCATTAATGCCATCCTAGGTTGCATCCAAAGTATTTGTCATAATTACTAATTGTTGTAGCTGCATTTTGCAAGTAGTTTAAGTCACATATATGTATTGAATATTGTCAAAATTAGTTGCACATTCATATTAGGTCATTGTTTAGACAATCTTGAGTCTTTTTGTAAGCATTCTCTTTGATGCAAATCGAAACGAGAGTCATTGCAGCAATCTGAAAAGTTATCAGTCATATGACCTCTTGTATGCAAAGTGATTGACACAATTCTTCGAGCCTTCAATCAGCATTTTAAGATCGGATTTGAACAAGACCATTACAGTGGTATCAAAGTTTGCTTGCAAAGTGTTTGACGAAATGTCAAACCACTGAAGTATAAAGATTTTTGGTATTTGAAGAAGTTATAACCTGTTGGGGTTATTACATCATCAGATAACACATTGAGAATAAACCAAAGAACCAAAAATCGGAATCGGATTGGAATCATCGTGAATCGCCTATGAATTGCCTGAATCATCGCTATGAATTGGCAAAGTGAAAAAACCCTTGAAATTTAAAGACTTTAACGATTTAAAACTTGTCTCATGCACCCTTTACCGAATATAACTAAAAGACACTATAACATGATTAAATAGAAGTTAACATACATAAACAAGAAACCTAATTGATAAATCCATTAGATACGTGAAATGTAAATTGTAGCTTAAGTAAATAAAAGTCATAAGATCATAATGAGTCATGACATAGATATATAGAATCTAGATTATAGAATTATAAATGTTCTCAAATCATAAATGTGTGTAAGATGAAGATCCATAATGACAATCATAAAACCAAATCAAAATGACATCAAATCATAATGTATGTAAGATGAAGATCCATGATGAAGAATCATGAAACACGTCTATTTGTAAAGTCAAAGTGTAAACAAAATGAAAAAAACAAGGCTCTAGCTCAAGCCTCAGGCTCATCATCATCCTCAAGATCAGTTGCAGCCTCAAGGTCAGACTTAGCCTCTAAATGCCTTTTACAAAAGCATCTAAGGTAGGTCCTAGAGGACCGTTGAGCCATAGCCCCCGCATGTCTGATGGGTGCATGAACATCACTAGGGCCCGCATCTATGGCGTGCTCTGTGTGTGCACATGTGCATCTGCCAATGCCTGAATGTGCTCTAGCCACCTCCTCTGCCATGGCCACAACCTCTACCTCTATATCTACCTGGTCAACCCACTCATGGTCTTCTTCAATGAAGACTGTTGCATCTGTGGCCTTAGTGAGCCACTTTGACTCTGGATCAATCTCCTCTAGAATGATCGGAGAGGAGTCAATGGCCAAAATCTATCTGGTCCTAAGGCGAAGGTTGTAATGAACAAATACAATGTCATGTCCCCTCTTTTAGCTCAATCTAGCAGAGACATGTGAGTCAGCTTATTATGGGGTCTTGTAGGCTAACAGGGTTGGATAGAGACTCAGTATGGTTATTCAGTGTTGGGGACTTGATGTTCTGACAATTATTGATCAATTGGGAGAAATTCTTTGTTAGTAGGAGGCAATTCTCACTTTTTAGGAGGTATGATCTTGCCCAGGGTTGGGTCTCCATGAGATTACTCTTTGGGTTCAATTTCAGAGGGATAGGGCTTGTTTCCTAAATTTTAGGAGCATTCCTAGATTTTAGGGATGAGACTTCTAGTAGATCCTTGATTTCTAACTTCAGTCATAGACAAGTGACAGGATGATTTTATGACTTGTGATGTCAGTTGGGCATTTTGTGGCTATTTGGGTTATATTTTTAATATTTCCTAAGTTAGCGTTTATTAATTAAATAAGGCTAAGTTATTAGCCATTTTGGAGTAATAAGGGATTTTTGGCCTCATCTGGATGTGCATCCTATGGTGTGATAGTTCGTTGGAAAGGTCTCAAAATTCTCTAAATCTTTCTCTTTGGTCTCAAGGCAATTCAATGAACAAATTTCTGTCTATGAGGAAAAAGGTCATTTTCTAGTAACATGACCACTTTAAGATAAGAAATTATAACACTTTCACTACCCAACGCCACTTGGAGACACTTAGGGTTTGATTTGCAATTGAGAGGGGTTATAAAGATATAGAAGCTTCATTCTAAGATCATCTTTTGCATATTTGACAACTTGTTTATGAATTTGCTCTGAATGAGTGATTTCTAGTCTGGGACGCAAACCCAGGTTAGTGATTGGCTGGGACATAGCCCTCAACAATCTTTGGCACAGAATCTCTTAGGCATTGTGCGTGGTGATTAAGGATAAAGGCATCAACTCTCATTGGGGTTTCAATGTGGCATATCATCTTTCTAGTTGGGACGTGGTTCATTGCAGCCTATGGGATGCCATTTGCAGCAGATACACCATGTGGTGTATAGAGTATTGCTTGTATTCACCTCCAAATGTATGTTGGATTCAAGAACAATCTTCACCTTCCAGTTTGATGTCAAATTTGTATGTGAGCTTTGGGAAATGCATTAGATTTATTGTTTGGCTCTATAATTCAAACAAATCTGCCTAGTACGGTTTGCAATAATTCTAATTTTTACTGAATACAGTCTTGTTTCATGGTTGTTGTTCCCTATTCCTTTCTATGTTATAAAACCATCAAAAACAAACAAACCTTTCTGCACTTCTGTCTAGTTCTGCAAGAAAACATAAATAAATAGGGAAACAGATTTAAAAATATAAGATTACAGTAGATCAGCAGAAGAGATTCATCAGGGATCTTTCATACAAGATCATTCAACTTCTGCACAGACAACCTGTTTCGCCTCTTCAAGTGGATATGCTCGAAGATGGACCAACTGCACTCACATCTAGAAGCACTACTAGGATGACTCAAAATATGGATGGCAATCTTCTGAAGATTTGGGGTTGATTGCCCAAACATTTGCCACCATCTATCTGAAATGAGGAAAAAGAAAAACAATGAGTCTCATTTACAAGCACAACTTTAAGGCTAAAATTTAAATTACAAAATCAAAAACTAAAATGCATAAGTCATAAGAATTATGAATTAACTTTAAGAATATATTGTTTTTACCTGGTTGTAATGATGTGTGAGCCTCTATAGCCATCCTACTAGAGAAAAGCAGTCCCTCTTTATTATTGAATTTGTCTAGCTCAATGGTTACAATTGTAGCACTACCATTAGGACTCAACCTCTGCATGACTGTGTATAGGCTGGTAAGAACCTCCTCATCCGCCCTGAAGTTAGGAAGGAAACGATATGTTGGATTAAGATAATAGGCAGCTACATGGATAGGCCTATCGAGTTGATTCTGCCATCTCCTATCAATAATGTCCCAAATGAGGCCATCCTTCTTCGGCACTCCTGCATACTGGGCTCTAATGGCCTCTTTAGCCCCATCGATGCTCTCATATATGTAGCCTATAGAGGGTGTCTCCCCATCAGTAGTTCGTAGGAGAGATACAAGGGACTCATTGATCTGCATATAATGTAAAAATATAAATTGAGTCAAGACTCAAAACTAAATTATAAAGTTAAATCATTAAATAATTAAAATTATGAAATAATAAATAACAATACTAAATGTTAAATTGTAAAAAATTTGCCTTGATTATTTCTTGAGTAGGTACCCAAAAACCATCCTCATCAAAGAGGATATTCCTCACATCTATACCCACGGTGGTCTTAGCATAGGAAGAAGAAACAAACTCCTCCCCAATAATCATGCGCCTCAGCACTTCCCTTGATATCATCAAGGACTTCAGTCTGATGAAATTCGACGCAAACCTCGTGATGCTCGGACGAGCTACCTCCCTATCTTTCGTGTATTTTCTCATTGTAGTGAGGACAAATGCATGATTGTATATAAACTTCATATACATTTTTCCCTTTCGACACATGATTTTACCCACTCAATCTTACCAATGTCCTCCAACATGAGGTCAAGGCAATGTGCGACACAAGGAGTCCAAAATATAGTGGGGTGCCTCTTCATCAATAGTTTTCCTATAGCAATTTTAAAATTAATTAGAAAAATTCAAAATTTGATAAGTTAAAAGTTAAAAGCTTAAACTGTTAAACTTAAAAGTTTACCTGCAGCAACATAACTTGCTACATTATCCATCACCACCTGCATCACATGTTCTTCCCCTACCTCTGCTATGACTTCTTCAATAACCTCACCCAAGTATGTGGTGTTTTTGACTTGAGAGGAAGCATCAATAGATTTGATGAACATGGTGGATCCTACAAAATTGAAATAGAGAAAAACATATAATTATCATGATTATGAGTCATGGACCATCAACAAATTAACAATCAATCAACAAATCAAAATTAAAATTAGCATGTAGGAAAGTAGAATGATCAATCACCTCCATAGGAAACAAGAAAATTGAGGAGTGTTCTTCCCCTCCTATCTATCCAACTATTAGTCATGATGGTGCAACCCTTTATGGTCCATTCCTTTCGATGGTCAGCTAGCTCAAACTTCATGTCCTCTACCGTTTCATCTAAAAGGTAGCCACTCAACTCAGCCTCTATAGGGGCTTTAAAGCCCGGACCACAAATAGTTACGGAATCTATCATGCTTTGCCAATAAGGAGTCCTTATAGAAATAGATTGTGATTAGAAATTTAGTGTTTACATAACAAATCATTATGTAATATCAAATATGAATCTATGATTACACAAGTTGAAATATTAAATAATTTAAAAAAAGAGCAAGTAAAAAAGAAATAATTACCTCGCTTCAATAAATGGAATGTTGCAAAAGTACCAAAACTTGCAAATTTGTTTTCTGGCAACATCATAAATCTCCTTGTTCAAATTACCCATGCTCTCAAGCGAGGGTTGTGAGCCAGGACTAGTGTGTGGCACAAAGTAACTATCCAATCTGGACTTCCGCACTCTAGGCTGAAATATAATAGGCCCAGGCTCAGTATAAGAACGACTAGCACTAGGACTAGCACTAGCACTAGCACTAGGACAAAGGGGAGGCCTAGAAGAAGCCTCTCCAACGCAAACTATGGATGCGGATGTAGATGCAGGTGAGGGCGCATGGGAGCCAATAGCACCTAACTGTTCAAGTTGTCTTTTCTTATTTAACTTCTCGTTCCAAAGCCTCTAATGCCAAATACATTTTCTTTTTACCTGAGCGATTTGTTTAGTGCACGGGGTAATTGTTTACCACATGGGTAAATAGATTAATGCACACAGACAATGAACAAGAACAGCAATACTCCTTTTATTATTTGCATATGTCAAGAGATTACATAATGCTTCTGATGATTACAATGATTTCCCACAGTGTACATATACCATTCTGAAGAACCTTCCCGAAGGGGTCTTTCGGCTACATAATAAATAATTATCATCTACATGCTAATCTACCCATCAGCTACACAATATCTACTGACAACATCAACTTGTCGACTACACAATATTTACCGACGACATCATCCCCCCAAAAGAAAAAGTCATCTCCAGACAAAAATTACAAAATATCCGAGACAAATTAACAAACAAAATACATTAACTGACTAACTACAACAAGATAGATCTATTTCTGTCACATCACTTTCACATTTGTCCCGTGCCTGCACCAAACTAGTCTCCAACCCACAATGCATCTGTAGCCTCTGCTAACACAATACTATCTCCTTAATCAAGCTGACCTTGATAGCCACCCGTGTCATTTTCTTTGCTTCCAACTCCTGGGTACCCTGAGCCAAGTGTTGCTCTACCGCCCTCAACTAGGTGATCAGCTCCTCTCGAGCTCTCTATGCATCCACCAAGACAACTTCACCTCCAACACCTACTCCAAGTGCCTCAAAGCGTAACATCCCTCTCGAAATGCTTGCTCCAATGCTCTCTCCACCTCTAGCACACTATGCCTGCAACAACTCTAGGTCTCATCAACTGGTCACACTTGCCATGACTGATAATCGCACCAACTGGGGGTCTAAGGGGCATTACTCCCAGTGGGGTCGAAAGGCAGTGCCCCTACGGGGTCCTAGGGCAACGCCCCTGTTGCCAAAACCAAATTAGCACTCTGAAACCCACACAAAACTGAATGGAACACACTATTTTTGTGATTTTCTTCCGATCCCACACTCTTTCTAGCAACCGCTTATGTTTCCTCCCTGTTTATGTCTTTCCCTTCCCCTCGGCATCATACATTATTCATTCTGAACATTTCTGAGTTGTCATTTTTTTAATTTTATTTTTCATTGCTCCTTGCTTTGCTCATCCACTGCTATGCCTCTTTTCTCTGATTAGTCTCTCTATCACTCCTAACTACTCTAATGCTCTTGTCTTTATAATGCAGGGTTCCTATCGCTTATGCCTTTTCGCAAAGAATATGCCTGAATATATGTTTTTTCGTTGCTTGTTTCTTTCCCCGATAGTTCCCTTTCAACTAATGGCTGGGAGATTACCTGCGGCGTAGATCTTTACACTAAAAGGAATAAAAGTGTGTACAAGAAGAAAATAAAAATCATACTAAGATAATTATCGGATTAAAGAAGAGAAATTTTGCAATTGAAGTATCCATCATCAGTTGAAGATAGCAGCATTGTTAAGGTGGAAAAGAAGTTTGTGTGCAATGGGTCGGTGCTCAAAAAGACAGTGGCGGGGGTTGGTGCTTCCAGTAGATCGGTGCCTGTGAAGTGTAAGAGTTGAAGCTTCTAGTGAATTGGTGCTCATAAACATAGAGGTCATAGTCTCTAGTATGTTGTAGCCTACAAACCATTGTAAATGAATAGTTTATATAAGAACACATTTATTTTCCGTGGTTTTCTCCCACATTGGGTTTCCACGTTAATCTTGTGTTATTGTGTTCATGTGCATAATTGTTCATTTCAGCATTCAAAGTTAATTTTTTGGGTAAAAGTTTTAAATTGGCAAATTTGTTATTATACTGATTCACCCCCCCTCTTAGTATAATCATGTGCTCTTCAATTGGTATCATAGTCGGTTCCTTCTATAAAGCCTAACCACTTGAAGGTAGATCTAAAAGAGCACAATGGGCAAAATCTTTCAAAACAAAACACCAATGTTTAATGGGACAGACTACGCTTACTAGAGCGTAAAAGTGGAAACATATTTAACGGCCACTAGATTTGATGTTTGGCAATCAATGCTATATGGTTACACACCATTGCAAAACCCACCAACGGATATAACCGGAAAGAGAAAATGTGATAATAATGCTAAAGCAAAACATGTGATTTTATGCAATCTTGCTGAATCTGAATTTGCAAAAGTTATGCATTATAAATCCACCAAGGATATTTTGTGATAAGTTGAAAAATGTTTATGGAGCCGATAATGTAAAGAAAGAGAAACTTCAAACCCATCGGAGTGTATTTGAAAGTCTCAAAATGAAGGAGGATGGAAATGTTGCCGCTTTTCTTGATTGCATAGATCATGTTGTCAACTCAATGAAATCCCTTGGTAAAGGAACAACTTGTAGTAGAGAAAATCTTAAGATCATTACCTATGAAATTCAATTCTACAGTATTTGCAATTGAGGAGAGGACAGATTTAGATTCATTGACAAAAGATGAATTACATGGGATCCTTACTGCTTATGAAATACAAGATGGAGGAAATGAATCAAATAAGAAAATAGCATTCACATTCAAGGCGTCTAAAAGGGTAAAAGAAAAAAGAAAATTTCAAGTGAAAGCTCAAGTAGTGAATCAAATGAATTAGATGCACACTTCAAAAGAAAGTTGAAAATTTGAGAAAGGACCTAGAGGAGAGCAGCACCAAACTGAATAACATCCTCAAGTTTGAAAAGAGCTCTGAAATTCTATCCAATATTATTGATAGTCAAAGACCATCTAGAAGAAAGAAGGTAGTAGGCTATGAAGGAGAGTCAAATGATCAAGACCATACATTTAAAGGCTTTGCCAAGCAAGGAAGAAATACATAGATCCATCACCAAAATTTAAAGGAATTGAACTTAAAAAGGATTACAAAAAAAAAGCAAGTATATATACCTAGCTTCTATGGATGTTGTTACTCATGCAACTACTTTGGTCTCAAAGCGAGAAAATGCAGATCACAAATGGGAAATCTTCAAGCATGGAGAAGCAGAAATTACACTCCATATTTGAACTATAACGTTGTGTGTTATAAGTGCAATAACTACGCACATGTAGTAAAACATTGTAGACTTGATGTTGGAGATACTCAGAGAGATGTCAAGAAACAAGAGGCCAAAGATGATCATAAAGGAAGAATTATAAAAGTTTGGAGAAGGAAGATAATAC
Source organism: Cupressus sempervirens (assembly GCA_028749045.1). Classification (NCBI taxonomy): domain Eukaryota; kingdom Viridiplantae; phylum Streptophyta; class Pinopsida; order Cupressales; family Cupressaceae; genus Cupressus; species Cupressus sempervirens. The sequence goes on from CM053785.1 coordinate 1,054,282,561, forward strand.
GAGAAAGAGAAACTAGTGCAAGTGCAACTTGCATTCCATACACCTCCTAATTATAAGGAGAAGCATGAACTCGAGGGGGAGATACATATGAAATGTTCACTAGTTCCTTGGAGAAAGGAGTGAGGTAGTTAATGTTTTGAAGCTGATTGCATTGATTTGAAAGAGGAACCTTTAGAAAAAAAGGCAAAATTATTAATGTGAGTACTAGAGCATATAGGAGCATTGAGAAATTATTCTCAGAGGAAGTACGAGATAACTTTCATTGGAGGAGTTTGATGATCATCCCTTTGTCATTGATGTCAAAGGGGGAGAGAGATTAAAAGGACCAGATTCAAAAGATTTGGTATTGCCATTAATGATGAAGGGGGAGATTGATAGAAGTATTGTCATTGATGTCAAAGGATTTCATATGATAAATTGTAAGTATAAACATCATAAATGTCAAAGGTACGAAGAAATCATTGTAATGACTCATTTTAGCCAACATTGGAGTTTTAGGAATTAGCCTATTATTGTGATCCTCGTAGGCTAATTATTGTGGATAGAGGGTCTTCTAAAGCAGTGGCTTGGCTTGGGAGGTTCTTGTCTTCTCCACAATTCAGTAAGCTATAGGTTGGTCTTTGTTTGGTTCAAATTGGACTTTGTTTTGGCCGAGTTTTGTGTACTTACTATTTGTGGTAAGTAGGATGTTGATTGAGATGAACCCTTTCTATTTTTAGAAAGTGCATTTGGTCACATGGAGAAATTATAGGTATGACTCCTATTTCAAATGGCATATTTAAATGATGGGAGTTACTATATTTTTAGTGGCCAAATTATTATTAAATTATTAAATTGCTTATTATAAAGTTATAATTTAACTAAAGTTGAGGGTTGAGTTATCATTGGAAAGGGCCATTTATTGATTAGTTAAGCCAAGTGAAGTGAAAGAATCTAATGAAAGCTTCTAATTAATGTTGTGTGGTGAATCTTCTTGAGTGAAGTTACATTTTGGCAACAAAAAAGGCATCCGGAGGTTATAAATACAAGCTTATTTGTTGAGAAAAGCACGCTTAAATAATTATTTGCTTTTGTTGCCTTTGTGGCTTTCTTAGTTCTGATTTTTTGTGCCCTTGTTGAAGTATAAGGGTTTGATTTGAGTGTTTGATTCTAGAGCTTCCTCTACTGTTTCTACTGTGGCTGAGGAGCTGATTGTCCATTGGTGAATTCAATGTCTTTTCATACTGTGCTTCTTGTAGCTAAGAAGACAAGTCTTTGCTGAAGAGGTTTGGTACATCCAATTCTTTGCTGAGGTATACAGGATTTGTTTGATTATTTTTGCCAACCAGACTAGGGCATTTTCCTTTTTGTAATGCTGTAACTTGGAAGGCCAGTAAGTCTGCATTTAGAGGCATCAGTGTGTCTTGCAATTCTGGATGCCAATTTTGTTGCTATTGGGCAAGTATTTAATTTACATTCTAGGTGTATTGGCTGGGTATTTGGACTCCCAGAATTTCCTAGTCTGTGGTGTGTGGCTCTCTAAGTTTCAAATGTCATAATTACATATTACTGGGCATTTGTTTAACCTGCAAATTGGGTGTTTTATCTATGTTTTTTGGGAGCAGTTTCATTTGCATTTTCAGACATTACTCTCTCTGTTTGGGGCATCCTGAATACTGAAATTTTGGGCAGCAAGTATCAATGATCGGTGTGCCTGGGCCTAGGCAGTAATTTCTCTTCCTTTTGATCTGTTCTAGACTGCCTGCTATCATTTCAACAGGTCTCGTGGGAGTATACAAGTTGGGCAGATTTCCTCCTTGCAAACAATAGTGCCTGTGTGGGGGGAATTACAAGTAAATGTATGCATTTTTCAGTCTGCTGCAATTCATGTGTGTACTCATAGTCTACAGCGATTTGGAGCTGCTGATTTAGACCGGGTTCCTTGTTTAAATTTTAATAGTGAAGGCAAATAAAATGTGTTGAGAATATTTGTATAGCATGCAAAATGATCAAAATTGTGAACTGCAATCGTGCATATTGAATAACAGTTTGCTAGATCATGAGCAACTGTGATGTACTAATTATAGCATTGAAATGAAGTCAGTGGTGGTGAAACAATAATATGAGTTTTCAGTTGCAAGCTTGAGCATATTTTGATGGTTGACTTAGTTGCAAAAAAGTCTACAAATTTCAGAAGGATCGTATTTCCGGTAGCTAGAGCCAGTTGGGGTTATCACAGTCATCATTGAAGTCAAATTGAAGAGCTGATTAATATTATAGTGATAGACAACATTAACATTACTATATTCAAAGTTGTGAAACTAATATGGAAGAGACTATTGACCATAAACATTGAAAGTACTGTCATGAACATATCACAGAGAAGTGATAACTTTGAGCTATTTAAATAAGGTTTAATGCTGATGCAATTACTACCCAGTTGATATACTGTTTAATGAAGAGTTTGTACAAGGTAATGATATTGAGGAAGTTAGAGTCTCTCAGACTGAAGAACCATTAGAAGCAGAATATGATGGTCCAGTAGTTTCTGAAATATTTATGTATGGACAGATGGCATAGAATTCAATTAATATTTACATGTTACATACATCCATATGATGTGTAGTGGAAAGACAGAGCAGTATATACAAGAAATATAGAACAATTTTTTTACAGAAAGATGTCATCAAAGACTACAGAAAGCAATACATAGAATCTAGATCCAGTATGATCAAATGGCAGAAATGGATATCACTGTATAATCATAAATCTTTATAGTAGCCATTGATACTATACAAATACTCACAACTGTCAACACACAATTTGAAAATCATATGGAAGACGGTAAAGTGATGATAATGAAAGAAACACACAGGAAAATGACGTATAGTGGTGCCAAGAGTTTCCAATTCAGCATTCAATGACAAGTAAACGGTCTGATATATTGGAACAGTTCATTGGCAGATGGTAAAGATAAGTGGTTTCAAAGTCCTTCAAAATTATCTATAGGCAAACAAAACATTCATATGCAACTCGATACAATTTTGAAGACTTGATAATATTAAAGGAGAAAGCATCGTTGAAAGAGAATACTAGGTTTGTATTGACGCGTTGGAATATTTAAGTGCCTTATACATTCAGCAGTTGATATTGACAAGGACGGCATATGGGGAGCAACATCCATTCAAACATAACATTCAATCAATGTAATAAAGCAATGGTGGAGAAATATTGGTCAAAGATAATATTATCATAGGTATCGTGATATGGAAGGAGGAAATCTTTTTAAATATCTTGCAATAATTCTAGACATGCCCAACAAGAATAATTAATCTGAATACTGTGTACGTAGTGTTTGAAGTCAAAGAAGTAAAGGATGCCAAGCTATTGAACCCATTCCTTATGCCAAAAAACAAAAACAAAGAAATGGAATACATTGCCCCCCATTCAGATATAACTATATTTGATTAAATTGAAGTAGTTAAATGAATTTGATTTGCTAATGTTATTTTATTTAAGAAATGACATTATTCTAAAGAAAGAAATGGCACGCCTCTTAATATATTAAGATAAAAATAACGGGTTAGTGGAAAATAGAAAATGATAGACTTGGAGTGATTAAGTGTGTGAAGTCTGCGGCAAGAGAGAAAGAAAATAAGAAAAGGAGAATATTGAGGCAGTGATATTTGAAATAAAGAGAGCATGGATAGTAAAATGGTCTATCAAATATAATATACATTCCGGATTTATTCTGAATTTAAATATTTATACAAGTGTAAGAAACTAGAGAAGTAATAAGAATATAATAAAAGAAATATATATTCAGATTTTTATATGATGCGTTGGTATATATCTTTATTTCTTGTGTATGATATGTGCTTGAAAGAATTATGTGGTCTCTGACTTTCTTTCTAACTTTGCACTATGTAATTGGAATGTGTCAGAGGATGGTTGGAACCTTCCATTTAGAGCTGCATGCTATTCTTCTCCTTGCCAATCAATTTTCTGTATTTGACTTCACCTATTTGTTATGGCTCCTTGCGTTTGAATATTCTGCCATCAATCTTTGTTGATGTCAAGAAATTGGATTTTTCCTTTCATTTGAACTCTTCCTAAGTTTCTGATTATCAAGCACATATTGTTTTCTATTCTATTCTTCTGGACGTAGACTGGATGGTCCTTCCCTTTTCACGGAAGGAAAGTTTGTAGGATAAAGAAAAGAGATTCTTCTTACATGTTGATCATTGATTATTGCTGATGACTCCAGACTCCTTATCACTGCTTTATGAGAGTCTCCCCATCGTATCAATATATCTTTCATATATTTCTCTGTAGTTTAACTGAACAGTGATTTGCTGGACTGAATATGTTATTTCCATATATCAATTACCCATCTGATGTTTTTGCAGTTGACCTCCCATCTTGGATTCTTAAGGTAATCATTGAATAAGTTTTCAAATGAAAATTCTTTTGACTTGGTCATACTAAGCCCTAACACCATTGCGACTCAATGATAGTGAATAACCTAACTGCAAACTTAATGAGATATATGCTGACTTCTATTGTTGAACTGAACTTTATACTATTTCTCAAATATATTCTTTGTATCAAAAGATGTTTACAACCACCATTTAATGCTATTATGAATTGCTCGAATTGAATGGATGTATTCTTCTCAGAACAGGTTGTGACTATTTGATAATGACTAAATAAAAATCTCTGACTTGTCTTCCCCGTGAGTGCTAGCTTTTGCTATTCGGTCTGAAACTCTTGTAGTTCCCTGTTCAGATATAGATTTATAGAAATTCTTCTGTACGATACTGTATATTTCCTCTTCCTCCCCCTTTTAAATTCATTCTCCTTTCCTATATATATTCTATTTAATGGAAGGTTGTGACCATTCCAATTAGATTGCAACCTTTGATTATTTAAATAATATACTTGTTATAATTGTTTAGTTTATATTTATAATATATTTGATCTATATATTTTTATAATTATATTAATTGCATTATAATAATGTGATATATATTATATATTATTAATTTCTTATTGTCTTTATTATATATAATAATATAATTTATATATTCTATTAAAATCTTATAAATATAGGGACATGACAAAGGTTGTGTCTATCGTCGATGCTGTGCACATTGCCATGGTTGTGGTCGTGTTAGTGGCTAAGTTTGTGTTAGCATCAACATCTGTGTATGTGTCCATACTCGAAGAGATTGTTGAGCATGATGACATGAAGGATTTCATCAATTGGCGTCGTTGGGATCTTAGTGGACATAACAATGTTTATATTAGAGTGGTGCAACAGAAGTTGGACAACTACGTGTTGCATTAGAGGTTTGATGTCAACTCACATGTTCTGCCTATGCGTTTGATTTGAGATCTTCGAGCTAATGATGTTGATCGAATAGTGAATTGCTTGAGGGAAAGCAATCTTTGGGTGGCAAGGATTTGTGATGTTCCCAAATTTTATTGTAATAATTAAATTAAATTAATTAATTAATTGGTCCCAAAATTTAAATTGTATAATACAAAGGACTCTTAATTAAATACTTTAATTGATAAATATGGGGCCCAAATTTTATTTTATTTTGCATTTGGGTTTCCAATTGATTTATTGATTTATGTATGTCTCAGGCCCATCTTTTATTTTGTTTGTAGGTCTTTGTTGTCGTGTCGGCACTTGTTGTGCACCTCAAGAGTTTTACTTTGATAGGGTATTTATGACCGACCGATAGGATGTTTTTGGTATGCGACTTGAGTTATTTTATTGTACTACGAATTCTAGTTGGCATTCCACTTGGTTTCACCATTTTGGAAGTGGAAGACCTTCCCTATGTGGTTATCTTAGTTTTAGTGGGATTCAACCCTCACCCTATTCCATTTTTCTTATTTGGCTTCAGTTCTGGCAAATGTGGAGCGCTTTCATTATTGTAACTAAGCTATGTCAGCCGACTAGATTGTCGTCAGTGTTTCTGTAGCTGACGAGGTAATTGTTGTCAGTGTTTCTGTATTCTGTAGCCGACGGGTAAATAGTTTGTAGCGGACATAATGTTTGTGGCCTCCTTCGGGAAGGTTCAGTGGATAGTATTTATATCCCGTCTGGGATCATTGAAATTCATCATTGATCATTGATCTTATTTTATCTGTATGCATTCATTTATTTTACTCATACGGTAAACATTTGGCGCCGTTGCCTTATGAACTTGGAAGGTGGGAGGAATGAAGATTAATGCCAAATCAGCTTAACAAGGATTGGAATAAGGTCAAGGGAAAAGATGGAATCTGTACTGTTCAAGAGAATTTAATTCTGGCACAGCAAGCCGATCGCCGATGGAGATTTCAAAAAAGTGCCGACGGAAACTGGAGCACGGAAGATTTGTTGGAGGAAACTCGACAGCAGGTGGAATTGGTGGAAGAAGCACGAGAGGAGTTTTTGAATTTGTGTTCGCCGAGGGAAGAGAATCCAGACAAAAGAGCATCGACTCGCACGGCTCGAAGTGCCAACGGAGCAAGAGCGTGGAGTAAAATCTTCGTCCGGGATATACTTCCGCAGGGGACAACTTCAGAACACCCTTCTTCACCAAGGTTCGCAACTGTTGAGTCTAACGGTGTGGGAAAATAGTCCGCCGGTGTGGGAGACTAGTCCGCCAGTGTGGGAGTGCAGTCCACCGGTGTGGGAGTACAGACTGTCAGTGTGGGAGTGCAGACCACCGGTGTGGGAGTGAAGAGCGCCAGTGTTGCAGGACCGAGCAACGCCTGTTTACAGAAACCAATTGTGATGGCAGGACCAAAAGAGAAACTGCCGAAGTTCAATGGCGATGGTACAGCCGATCCCATTCGACATTGCAAAACATGTGAAACGATCTAGAAGGCAAATGGGATAACTGATGAAGACAATTGGATGAGGCAATTTCCGGCCACCCTACAAAGCGTAGCAATTGATTGGTTCACTGATACAGATCCACAAAAGCTAAACAGTTGGGATAACACTAAAAAGGAGTTTCTGGTAGAATTTAAATTGTTGCGGGATGATAATGAAATTGTAGCAGAGATCTTCAATACTAAGCAGGGGAAGAACGAAACCATCCGCGTTTACACCAGGAAATTAAAAGACTTGATAAAAAAAATGGAAAGTAAGTTGGCAGACAGACTTTAGAAAAGATGGTTCGTGGAAGGCCTACGCTTGAAGTTGCGGAGGAAAATGAAAATTGTGCCACCGTCGTCATATACGGAAGCTTATAACAAAGCATTGGACCTCGAAAGTGAGCTGAAGACAAAGAAGAAAATGAAGACTAGCTCATCTGATTCGGATGACGACGAGCCTGCCGGAGGTGATAGCAGCGACGATGAAGGCAACAGTAAGAAGGTTCATGCCCTACAAAAGGACATGATCCGCATCATGAAGGAGTTTAAAAACATGCAGAAGGAGCCAAAAGGCAGTGAGCTGTGGTGCACGGAGTGTAAGACCGACAGTCATACTAAAGGATCATGTCCAAAGAACCAATTTTGTGACATTTGTTAGATCATGGGCCATTTGACAAAAGAGTGCCCCTTTAACATGAAGACAAGAGGATCTCCGCAAGTGCTTCTTACACAAGAGGCTTCCCCGTCAGGCAGTAGCGGAAATACGAATAGCGCAAGTGCCACATCCGGAGGGTACAGGAATAATAACAAAGGGCAAAATAACAACAATGCGAACAATAACAATAATAATGGGACTCGAAGTCGAACCCAGTATGATGCAAATGGACAGCCGATCGTTCAATCTCAAGCGTGTAATTTGTGGGGTCATTTTGCGCGGGATTGTACAATGGCAAACACACTGAAATTATTATGCAGATGGTGCAGACCCAGCGACCATGAAGATGCCAAGTGCCCAAAGTTTGGAGTAAACTTGATCACTGTCGGCACGGATGAAGAGGAGGTTCTAGCAATTATGCGGAGGCAAGCAAACTGTTGGCGGAGGAAAAAAGAAAATTGGGGGAAGCGCAGGCGGAAATTGGAAAGGCATCGTCGGCAGGGACATCTCAATTGAAGGACATCATCGACACCATGGCAAGGAACTGTGCAGAACAAAACATTGTACGACAGATCTTCCAAATGGAGATACCGGTCAAGATAAGTGACCTTCTCACAATGCCCCAGTTACAGACGGCCATTTGGAATCATACGCTATTTTTGAAAGCAACGGAGGACACAGGAAGGGACAGTAGTCCAACGACAGCAACAGACCCAATGCTGCTGGCACTCACATCCGGACGGCATCCAGCGGTCATCGAGATGGGAATTTTGGAAAATGTTCTGATAGACACAATTGTCGACGGAGGGTCCGGCATGAATGTGTTGCCGGAGGATACTTGGAAGAAGTTGGGAAAGTCGACGCTGTGGCCACCTACAGTCCAGTTGCTCACGGTAGACCAGCACAAGATCAAACCGTTGGGAACCTTAAGGGCACAACCGGTAACTGTTGGAACACAACCATTTTTATTGGACTTCGTGGTCATTCCATTGAAAAGAAAAGGATATGATGCTATTCTGGGACAGACTTGGTTGGTGCAAGCAAAAGCAAAACATGATTGGAAACGAAATACTCTATCAATGGAGCATGGAGGTAAAAGATTCATAATTGACCTGCACACACAAATGATAGGTGAGGAGGTAGCATCGTCAGATTCAGAAGGTGAAGGCAAAAGTGACGACAAAGGAAAGAGGAGAATGGAACTGGACGAAGGAGTATTAACACTAGGAGGATCGAATGACGACTGCCTACACTCGGTGAATGGCCTTTACCACTGGCAAATAGAAGACTACGAACTCTTTCCGAGTTGTAATATGCTAAGGGTCGACGAAGGTGAGAAAAAGAAGGAAAATGAGTGTCCGAAGGAATACAGAGAAGCAGATGACGCAAAGGAGGTTATGGCTGAAGAAGGGAAGGACATACAATACAAACCCAAAAAAAAGAAAAATTCCATCATCCGATACACGATGAACGGACCGCACAAGAAGAAAAGAATGCATCGCACCATAAAATTAGTTGAAGGATGCCAATAGAAACAATAATCTAGATGCGCGACGTCCGCAGGCACAGTGGGCAACAGAGGTGACACAGAACAAACATAAGGCGTGGCATGACAAACTCAACAGGTTTCAGCCGGGGCAGTTGGTACTCAAGTACGACGGTCGGAATGAAATCAAACAGGAAAGGTTTAAGGCAAGATGGGTTGGACCATATCAGATCTGGGAGGTTGGCAACAATCGAGTGATAAAATTGTGGACCTTGGACGAGCAAGAGGTACCTCACGTAGTGGACGGATCCAAATTGAAAATATACGGTGCCAGGAAGACTCCGTCCCTGTCGCAGAATGGCCAGCTGACTCCCTCGGCATTGCAAAATGGTGATGCCTAGAGGCAAAATCTCCCCGCACGTCAAATTTTTTTCAGGAGGTGCAGGCGAAGTCCTTGGAGGAGCATACACGAGCATTGATCCACTGTGTTCTCCGCGGGCTTAATCTTCCACGCAAATATTTTCTCTCCGGGGGTGCTCTTGTTCTACAACGGCTTCCACGGATCTATACCGTTTGAGTTGGCAATTTGGGGCAATATATTGTTTCTTTACTACTATTGCGACTTGGGCCTGCGGATTATGGATCGACTCAAACTGAAGGTTGAACATATATGCTGAAGTTGGGATAGTATTGGGACGTCTGGGAAATCTATTCATTGCGGGTTAAATTCCATCAACTCCAGACAGCACCGTATCGATTGCAGAGATACAATCAGCAGGAGTTTGTCGAGGTCAGGGGTTCAAGTTTCTGCGGAAGGCGTGGAAGGACAGGTGGAGAGGGAAGGTGTTTGGCTGGGGAATAGTAAGGCGAGGGTTTGAGGTTTTCTTTAAAAAAAAAAAAAAATGACGACAGATTCAAATTGTTCGGAATGAGTAGCAAATGATGCCAAAGGGAAGGGGAAGCATCAGTGGTTACCAGAAAGAGTGTGGAATCGGCAGAAAATGTCAGAAATAGTCTGTTCCGTGCATTTTGTGTGGGTTTCAGAGTGCTAATTTGGTCTTGGTGGCAAGGGGCGCTGCCCCTCGACCTCGCGCACCTGGGGCGCCACCCCAAGACCCCGCCGGGGGCGTTGCCCCCTGGACCCCCAGTCGTTGCGGATATCAATCGTGGGAGTCTGACCAGTTGAGAAGACTTGAAGCTGCTGCAGGCATGGAGTGTCGGTGTAATAGAGGCACTTGGAGTAGGTGTTGGCCATGAGACTGTCGTGGTGGATGCGTAGAGAGCTCGGGAGGAGCTAATCATCCAGTTGGAGGCAGTATTGTGTTAGCAGAGCCTACAGGCATGGGACGAAGGTGACAGTGATGTGTCAGAAGCAGATTTATCTTGTTGTAATTAATCCGTTAATGTATTTTGTTTGTTAATTTGTCTCAGATATTTTTTTAGTCGTCAGGAGACGACTTTTCTCTTTTGGGGGGATGGTGTCAGCCGACTAGATTGTCATCAGTGTTTCTGTAGCTGACGGGGTAATTGTCATCAGTGTTTTTGTATTCTGTAGCCGATGAGTAAATAGTTTGTAGCGGACATAATGTTTATGGCCAACGGACTCCTTCGGGAAGGTTTGGCGGATAGTATTTATATCCCATCTAGGATCATTGTAATTCATCATTGATCATTGATCTTATTTTATGAAGCATAATGTAATGTTCTGGCATATGTGAATAATCTAAAGAGTTTTTCTGTTCGTGTTCCATTGTCTGTATGCGTTCATTTATTTTACCCATACGGTAAACAAGCTTTGAATATATGAATATTATCTGGTTGGCAATCATTTCCTGTTCAATGTGTACTATCATTATTTTCATCTATTCATAATAATTTGGGAGAGTACATATGTAACGCAAAATCATTGGCAAAGAACAATAGTACCATTGTACAACATCATCACATGCACCAGAGCTAAGGAAGAATTTGCACATCAAGTGAATTGTTTGGAAGGCATCTGTACTTTAGGAAACACCACCATACGGTCAAGTCTCATCTGCCACTGACCCCCACTTTCACTTCCCCCTCACCATACACCTTGCAACTTCGTCTACTAACTCATCGTACATCCCTCCTTATTCTGTATGGCTGGATCTGTTTCACCACATGGCCAATTTGTTCACTGTATGACTACTATATCGTATGGCCATCCCTCCTACATTGTACAACCACTGCCTTGTGTGGCTATCCTGATAACCTCTCCAATAGCCTGTACAACCATTCTAGAAGCATTTCCCTCAAGTATTTTCCATCGTACTTTCCATCGGGTGTTGCGCTCAAGTACTTTCCCTTAGGTGTTGCCCTTAGGTGCTCCCTACGAGTGTAGAAAACTAGGTGTGCCATTGGGAACATTACAAAGAAAAGGACAGCATTCGAGAAGCTACGAGGATGTGTGGAGTTTACACTAATGAGAACTTGTGGCAAAAAAGCACCTGCAGTATAAAACATTTGATGTTTATAGCTTTCGTGTAGAATTAGAAGAGATAAGTTGGAGAGGGAAGCCTCTTTATATCACCACCCATTGGAGCTTCATTACCTCCATGGATGTCCTTTTCTTGTCCCCTTCTCTTGCTTCTTTAAAAGCTGGTTTTTTAACTCTTGGAAGGGATTTTGACTTGCCTAAAAAGTGGGTTAATGTATACCATGAAAAAAACTAATGTAATATTGTTTTTTGTAAACTAATGTTGTTATGTTAATCCTTGTCAGCATTAAGTGGTGATATAAAAACTCCAACTTTAGGTTTTGGCAGTTCTGGCAACCAGCAACTGGATGTTTTATCATTCAAATAGCAAGGCCTATGTTAGTGTAGGATCATTGCATTTATCAAATTCCCTTTTTACCAAGCTGTTTTGTTTTGAACATTACCTATACATAAATCATTGATCATTTTTATAATATACATGTGAAATTACCCTTGTTACTATTGCAATTAACATTCTTTAGTAGTGTATAGTCTAGATCTTTAATGGTAAAGAACTATCAAAATAAAAATACAGTTCAGTTCTGGGACTGCTATCTTTTTGTTCTAAGATCAATAATTTCTAATGTTGATTACATTGGGAACTTGCATGAAACAGTCCTGAGTAACTTATGTGGTTGCTTAATGGCAAGTACCAAATTTAAGTGAACTCCTATCTTGATGGCCTACATGATACCCTAAATAAATCAAAATTAAAAGTCAAATTGTAATGACAGTTTTGTCAGTGTGGGAATATACTTACAAACATAAATGTATTAGTATTATTATATAGTATTTAGACATGGAAACTGGAAGACTAGAAATGTTAAAATCAATAGAGTCATCTGTTCAATAATATATTTTTTGGTAGCTGCAAATATTATCACTCTTATTTATTTAATTTAGAGAATTTCCCTTTGCCTGTCACTAAATTCTATACGTGCAATAAGTACAACATTTAAGGTTTGTAATAGGCAATTGAAGCAGCCATTGAGTGGAATCTAAGCAAGGTTGAAGCTGGAGCACAGGGAGAACACAAAATTCAGCGTGGTTACATGCCTGTGATAACATATAGCTGTCACTATATTTGTGACAATGCTTTTAAAGAAGCAATTGGTGACTTCTTAGCTCGTGAAACTCCTCAGGTCAGTTGAAAAATTTAGACATTTGTTAAAAAAAAAATTGTTTGCTCTATAAACTTGCCAGTTTTAGGATCATACTCATTCTAGTAAAGAAGATGCGATCTTTTTTTAAAATAAATTGAATTTTTTCTTATGGTTTTTACACTCGTTAATGTCTGATATCTCCACTGTTTCAACTTTGCATTAAAATCAAGTAAGCTTCCAAGCTCATTAAATTTAGAATTGCTTAGTATTAAGTTTGCAGCACATGTGGAAGATGAAGTTGATTTGTTTAAAAATGTAATATTGTATAACATACCTTCATTATTATGCTGGTGAATCAGTGAAGTAAGATTAGATTTCTTACTAGCCTCCCAAATTGTTATCATGATAAGACAACCTTGAACCATTGTTGATTTATTTTTTACTAGATATGGACATGGAAGCCCAAAATTTTGACTCACTCTCTATATTTGCCCCCCAAGAAAAAAGAAAAGAAAGAGGCATATTTACATCTGAAAAAACAAATAAAAGAAAGAATTTAGTGCATTTTAGACTATGTTGATGTTTCAAAGCTTCAAAGACACAAACAAAACATTGGATTGCAATACTTGAAATTATATATAATAATTTTTGAACTTTGAAAATGGACATATTTCATTAACAATTAAAATTTACATCCTTTTCTTACCCTTCCAATTACTAGAAGTCTTGACCCTTGAAGGAGGAGATTAGTTGAATATCAACATGTGGACTACTTCTTTGAATATATCTGTTTTCCTCTAGTGACTCCACGTTAGTTGTTGTCCATTCCAATTTAGTGAGATTTTCCTTAGTGAGCATGATATTTTTTTCTTTGGAATCCAATCAGCAACTGTATAATCCTAGTCAATGGCATCATGAGTAGGACTCTCTACTCTTTTGTTCAAAGGAAAAGTTGTACAAAACAAAGACGAGGTCATTGACATACTTTTGGTTCAGCTAATTTCTCTTATTGGTGTAAATTCTTCAAATACTTTACTACTGTTTTCACACTGAAAAGCAGTACATTGCTGGGACAAAGCACAAATAGCTAGCTTTTGATGATTTTGTCGGTTGGAACCAGAAGTTCATCACAAATTTCCAAGTAAACCATATAAAAAAGATGTAAGTACTAAATTTAAAGTTAATAGCTTCAAAAATTCTAGTTTTGAATTGAGAACAAAAATTAAAAGATTGATTTCCTAAACCTAGCTGATGGTTTTTCCTCAATTTTCTGTTCTAGCCTCCCTTTTACAACCTTGTAAGCATCTAATTCATCTGGAGTTCTATCTTTGACATCTTCATCTATATTTCCAACCTCTCTATGCATGAAGTAAAGCTTCATGTTACCTTGTCAACCTTAGTAGTATGTGCACCAAGATGGTGAACATAGAAGTGACCACTCACCTTTTAAAAACCCAAAACACAAGTAACAAATATAAATAACCCGAATGTGTTAAGATTTGGGAAATTTGAGCCTTAACTCACAAGGGATTCTATAATAAAACCTAGATCAAAGTTTATAATAAAATTATGTTTAGGTTTTTTAAAAATAAAAATAACTTGATCGCCTTTCTGGCCCTTCAACTCTATTGTTAGAAGTTTAGGGCTATTTAATGTCCCCCTTATTTGGATATCAGGAAATTATTTAAATAACTAATTTAAGTCATTAAAATATAATAAATTTAATGACAGCTTGATTTAATTATTTAACAAAGTATTGAAATGACTTTATTGGTAAAGGAAAAAAATTAATGAAGTGATTTTATTATTATAGCCCAAAGTTGAAATCAAATTAAAAGGGGAAATGAAGAGACAAATAGAGGGAAAACAAAGAGTCGCTACAATGTGCTTTAAAAGAAGGAGAGGCTTAGTCTAGGCATGTTTGGTTTATTCATTTTTTTTGGTAGAGCTCTAGGAGCTCCTCGTTTTGGGCTCAGTTTCCTAAAGACAAACCCTTGGGATTTTCTCAGCAGATTTGATGGAAACCCAATTCAACTTTGAGGTGGATTTGCAATGGCATTCACAACTAGGCAATATTGTTAGAGGTATTTCATGTTTGTTTGGAAAAACATGGCCATATTGATTAATTTAATAAGAGGGAAATATTCATATCTAGTTTCAGATATTAGATGTCTTTACAGTTAACTATTGGATTCTAATGTCCCCATTTGGGCCATTATAGAAATTAAGCCAAATATGTGAAATATTTTAAAAAGTGACTTAATTAGAGCTTAAGGTAGATTATTTAAAGTCATTTTAATATTAAAAAAAGGAGATCAAAAGGTGACGGAAGGGGAACAAGACGAAGGACAAAAGGATTGTGAAGAGTCATTGGGTGGAGGATAACGAAGGGGGAGAAGCTCATTTGTAGCTATGCTTGGATTTGTTGTAATCAAAGTAACGTGAATCGGAATCGTATCGGAATCGGCAGGGCCGAATCGAATCGTGAATTGGGGGTGAGTCACCGGTGAATCAGCGATGAATCGGCAAATTTGAAATAACCCTTTAAATGTAAAGATTTTAACAATTTAAGACTTATTTCATGCACCCTTTATTGAATATAACTTAAAAACACTATAACATCATCAAATAGAATCTAACATACATAAACATGAAACATAAAATCCATCACATACATAACTATGTTATCATTATGTACTAAAATGTAAATTGTATGCTAGCTGAAGTAAATAAAAATCAAATGATCATAATGATTCAAATCATAGAATCAGTAAGATGAAATCATGAAGATCTATAAGACATCAAATCATAAATATATGTATAAATCTAAGATGAAGATGCATGAAAGTTTGAAACATATGTCTATCAGTGGTTCAGTATCACTATCAATATCTATACAGTGTAAACAAAATATAAAAACAAGGCTCTAGCTCAAGCCTCATCATCCTCTAGCTCTGCTGCAGCCTCAACCTCAGCCTCTGAGTATCTAGTTTGCCTATGAGAAAGGCGTGTAAGGTAGGTCCTAGAGGACTGTCGAGCCATGTCCCCTGCATGGGCAATGGACTCATGAATAATGTCGCTAGGGCCTGTGTCTGTGCGTGCACGTGTGCGTCTACCAATGCCTGAACGTGCTCTAGCTGCCTCCTCTGCCCTGGCCACAGCCTTAGCCTCTACATCCACCTGGTCAACCCACGCATGGTCTTCCTCAGTAAAAACCGGGTCCACGGTCTCTGTGATCCACTTTGATTCTGGATCAATCTCCTCCAGAATGATCGGAGAGGAGTCAGCGCCCAAAATCTGTCTGATCCTAAGACGAAGGTTGTAATGAACAAAGACAAAATCATTCAACCTCTAGACTGTCAACTTGTTTCTCCTCTTCGAGTGGATGTGCTCGAACATGGACCAACTGCGCTCACATCCAAAAGCGCTGCTTGGCTGACTCAGAATGCGGATGGCAATTTTTTGAAGGTTTGGGGTTGTGGCCCCAAACATTTGCCACCATCTATCTGAAATAAGGAAAAAACAAAAACAATTAGTCTCATTTACAAATTACAACTCTAAAATTAATGCATTATATAATCAACTTTAAGTTTAGAATCTAGATTCATGAACGTTGAATATATTATTTAATTTTTACCTGGTTGTAGTGTTGTCTGAGCATTTATGGCCATCCTGCCAGAAAAAAGTGGCCCCTCCTTATTGTTGAATTGGTCTAGCTCAACAATCACAGCAGTGCTATTTTCGTCGCTACTCAATCTCTGAATCACTGTGTATAAGCCAGTGAGAACCTTCGCATCTGCCTTGAACTCAGGACGGAAACGAAATGCCGGATTCAGATAGTAAGCTGCTACGTGGATGGGTCGATGGAGCTGCTTCTACCATCTCCTATCGATGATGTCCCAAATAGGTCCATACCTCTCTTGCGCTCCTGCATATTGGGCTCTGATGGCCTCCTTGGCCCTATCCATGCCCTCATAAATGTAGCCCATAGAGGGCTTCTCCCCATCAGCAATTCATAGCAAAGCTACAAGGGGCTCAGTGACCTACATATAAAGTAAAACAAAAAATTTGAGTCAAAACTTAAATATAAAATAATATAACTTAAAGTAAAAGCAAAATACTAAATGTTAAATTGCAATAAATTTACCTTAAGGATTTCTCTAGCGGGTTTCCAAAAACCATCCTAATCAAATATGCAATCTGCCACATCTAACCCTACAGTGGTCGTAGCATAGGAAGAGCAAATCCACTCCTGCGCAACCAACATGCTTCTCAATCCATCCCTTGATGTCAACAAGGACTGCAAGGTGATGAAATTCGAGGCAAACCTTGTGATACCTGGGCGAGCTAACTCCTTGCCTTTTGTGTACTTCCTCATTGTGCTAAGGAAAAATGCATGATTATAAATGAATTTGCATATGTTTTTTGCCCTTTCCACACATGACTTGACAAACTCAAGTTTGCCAATTTCCTCCAACATGAGGTCAATGCAGTGTGCCGCACAAGGGGACCAAAATATGGTGGGGTGCCTCTCCATCAAAAGTTTACCTACAATAATTTTAAGTCAATTAGAAACTCAAATTTCAAAATTCAAATAAATTTATTTTCAAAACTTGCAAAGTTAAAAGTTTACCTGCTGCAACATAATTTGCTGCATTATCCGTCACCACCTAGATCACATTTTGTTCCCCCACCTCTGCTATAACTTCCTCAATAGCCTCACATAAATATGTGGCATTTTTCACATGTGCGGAAGCATCAATGAATTTTATGAACATGGTATATCCTACAAGTAACAAAACAACGAATTATAATATTAAATGGATCATTAACGAATTGGCATTCAACAAATCAAAATTTACAATGTATGTAGGAAAGTAGAATGATCAATCACCTCCACAGGATACAAGAAAATTGAGGAGTGTTCTATTCCTCCTATCGGTCCAACCATCAGTCATGATGGTGCAACCCTTTGCAATCCATTCCTTTCGGTTCTCCTCGAGGTCAACCCTCATGTCCTCTACCATCTCATCTAGGAGGTATCCGCTCAACTCAGCCTCAGTTGGGGCTTTAAACCCCGGACCACAAATAGCAACCGCATCTATCATATTCTGCCAATAAGGAGCCCTGTCACAAATAAAAGTTTAGATGTCAAAGACTCAAATTATAAAACAAGTAGATATAATTAAAGTTTTACTTTTACTTTTAATTTTAACTTTAAAGAAAACAAAGAAAAAAGAATCAATTACCTAGCTGCAATAAATGGAATGTTGCAAAAGCACCAAAATTTGCATCTCCTTTCTGGCAACATCGTGAATCTCCTTGTTCAAATCCATGCCCTCAAGCGTGGGTTGGGAACCAGGAGTAGTGCGGGGCACAAAGTAACTATCCATTCTGTTTTTCCGCACTCTAGGCTGCAATAGGTTGGTGTGGGACTCTGTCTCAGTATGTGACTGACTAGCACTAGCACTAGCACGAGCAGAAGAACTAGGATAAAAAGGAGGCCTAGAAGAACCCTCTCCAACACAACCTACGGATGCGGAAGCTGATGCAGATGCAGATGTGGATGCGGCTGCAGATGCGGGAACATGGGAGCCAATACCCCTTAACCCTTCAACTTGCATTTTTCTATTTGCTTTGTCTTTTTCAATTTTTTCTAATGCCATTAAGCAAGTGCATTTTGCCTCAAGAGTTTGGTGAGTGCAAACTGTAACATCGTGTCCAGGTATAGCAACAATGTGGAATTTCAATCTATAAATACCCCCGAAAGTTATTTTTTCTTTACAAAACATGCATTTTGTTTGATATTTGGTTCTTCCAGGAAACTCTTCATTATATTTCCAACATTCATCTTTTTTACCCATTGGAATTTGCGAAAAATGAGAGCAAAAGCTGCTGCAATAAAAAAATTTATGTAAAATATCAAAGTTTGAAGCTAATAAAAATTAGAAAACAACAAACCCTAGCTTGCAACTTAGTAAAAATAAAGAACATTCAAGATTTACACTAAAATTCTTGAAAAATTATAGAAATTTAACAAAAAAACGCATAATACACTAAAAATTTAACAAAAATGTATAATACACTAACATGCAAGAAAAAAAAAAAAAAGCACTTACCTCTTGCAAATGAGTTGAGGAATGTTGATATTGGCTCCTTAATGCTCTCAAAGCAATTGATGGGCTCCCCAAATGGCCTGCTGATCTCTTTGGTGCTCCTCCTTATTGCCGGTTGGAAACCTATGGCTTTTCTTTTCTCTTCTTCTCTCTCACTTTTCCTCTCTTCTACTCATGCTTAACAAATAGAAGGCCCTTTAGGGTTATAACAAAGAGAATAGGTCAAAAACAAAGTGAAAAAAAAAGTGATTTTTTTAAAAATTCAACTTCCCTTTTTACATGCTGCGGGCGATTCATAGCCGATTTTTTAAGGCAATTTTGGCGATTTTTACATGAATTGCCTGAAT
Source organism: Cupressus sempervirens (assembly GCA_028749045.1). Classification (NCBI taxonomy): domain Eukaryota; kingdom Viridiplantae; phylum Streptophyta; class Pinopsida; order Cupressales; family Cupressaceae; genus Cupressus; species Cupressus sempervirens. The sequence continues at coordinate 1,054,301,632 of CM053785.1, forward strand.
CGGCGATTCAAGCGATTCATGGCCCAGAAATCGGCGATACCGATTCACAATGCAAAAAAAATCGTACAGCATGAATCTGGTCACGGAATCGCCGATTCAGGCGATTTTTGGGCGTACTATGGTTGTAATGTCCCCCACTTAGCCAGTCTGGATGTATGTTGTCGTTAGCCCATTCTTGTATGGTCCCGAGGGCTAACTAGGACTTCAAAGGGGATGCTAAGGTTATTTGGCCTAGTCAAATTTAATTATAGGCCAAACGGAGTTTGTTTGTTAGGTTTTCGGAAAGACTTACTATTTTTAGTAAGCCAATAGGGGGATGTAGTGCCTTCAATTTTTAGTGACAGGATGAGATGCGTTTTGTTGGGCTCTTTCTAATGAGCTATTATATGTGAGATTCTGAGTTTATTTGGTATATTATTTTAATGTTTGAAGTTACAACGGTAAAGTGACTATTTAAAATTAAATATTATAATGTTTCATAAAGTCACGTTATAAAAAATCAAGAGTCCCCCTTTTGAGTACATACATGGACTTTGTAAAAGGGAAAAAAGAAGTAATATTAAAACTCATGTATTATCCCACATTGGCAAGACGGAAGGGTGGAGGAAGTGAGGAAGGGATTAAAAGAAAGAGGATAGCCCTCATTTATTCATGCTTGGAAATATCAAAGAAATTGGGAAATTTTCTGGAGATTATGTCTCAATAGTTTGAAGGACGAAATCCCTTCAAGCTAGAAATCTTGACGCCATTGAAAGATATGGTCTTGAGATTCAACAGGTAGCAATTTGAAAAAGCAGATACGAAAAAACAGTCCGAAAAAGCGGAACCAAAAAAGCAGGCCGAAATAGCAATCCGTAAAAGCAGTTTAAAAAAGCAGGCTGAAAAAGCAATCCAAAAAAGCTGTTCGAAAAAGCAAATCGGAAAAGCAAAGCAAAAGAGGCAGCAGTGAAGAAAATTATTACAGCCATCTACAACCAGGTTCCTTTCATTTTTGAGAGCAGATTTGAGGAGGGTCATTATAGTGTTATCAGAGCTATAAGTCCTACCATCCTGTGGAGGTCTTATAGGGAATTTGGAATAGCCGGATAGAAGGGAAAGTGTTTGACGAAATGTCAAAACACTAAAATCAGAGCATTTATGTTTGAGCATGCGACAGTGGCCTTATAATTTTCGCAATACCAGAGCAAGACAAAATAAGATTTCAGACCTGCAGAGCGAACAGTCTAGTTCATCCGTGCAGGTGGACATAGAATCCAGTCATACAGACACAGAGGAGGTATTCTTTGATCAAGACATCAATATGGGTGACCGAGATGACATGAATACAGGATTAGGCAGAGGCGAGAATGCCAGTCCAGATCAGGGAGAGGAAAGATTCTTACAGTTATTAGACACCTTAGCACAGGAACAACGATTAGCAGAGCAGAGAGCACAGGAATAGAGTCAGAGATTGGAGCTTATGATGCAAATGATGGCTCGTCAAATGGGGTTGAATGTTAATGTGGGTGAAGGAAATAATTAGAATGGTAATAATCAGGATGGGACACATAATGCAGGTGAACAAGTTGAGAACAATTTCGGTCATGCACCCCAGCAAGCTAGGACAGTGAGTTCGAGGCCCATGATTCCCACATTTCCTCCTAGAGCTCCAGAGCAGCCCGTACCAGAGCCCCAGATCACTGATATACAGGACCAGTTGAGGAGAGATTGGGAAGCCGGAGGTCCAGATTTTACTGCTGCAATTACCTTTAGGGAGTATATGGATGTGCGAATGAAACATATGCCACGTGGACATGACAGGAACCAGAGCAATGAGCTACAGAAGAAAGTAGGGAAACTTCAGCTACCATATTATGATGGCTCGGGGAAGTCTACAGCAAGAGCTTGGGTTCAAAAGCTTGACACATACTTTCAATTGAACCCTAGGCCTGAGGAAGAAGCTATTAAGTATGCAGCAATTCACCTGGATGGGTTAGCACACGAGTGGTGGCATCATGGTATGGTCACTATGGGTCATGCACACATTACCTCATATGTGGAGTTTACGGAGAGACTGATTGAATGCTTTGATAGGCCTAAGGATCGTACCTTCCGTATGACAGGCAGAAACTTGTATGAGGAGTTTAACAGATATACTGATTCGATACAAGGAGACATTAGCACATCTTCAGGTAATGATTTATCTGCATCATCTTCACAAGCAGAAGGGGTTACAGATGTTGTGCAGGTTGAACCAGTAGCATCAGAAGGTGATATCAAAGGCACACCAGATTGTGTGATTGACATAGATAGTGATTCCAGTACAGTTGGGTTGGATGAAGTTACAACAGTTGAGGATACTATCATGTTTGAGGATAGTACAGTTGATCAGAAAGTGAGCATTCAAGACTTTGCAAAAAATGAGTATCAAGCACAGTTGGATGCTTCTTCACATGAGATAGAGGCTAGTAGCTCTTCACTTGGTTTGGCAAGCGAGCTGAAGACAAGGGACAAGAATATTGTCACGGCTTTATCTCATCATGACAGGATACATGGATTGATTGAGAATCACATTTGGATGATTCAACTACAGGAGAGACAGAAAGGAGTCACAACAGGTACTTCTTGTGACAACTTACAACAGATCAAGGAAGGCATGGAGGCAATGAAGATAAGTTACATACACCTACGTTCAGATCACGATCATCTCCTTAATCTTGCAAGGATCTATTTAGATGTATTGAAGCAGGAGGAGGGGGTTGACCGGCTTTCTCATGAGCTAGAGGATACTCAGAATTCCTTGGTGTGTATTCAGTTGGCTCTCCAGGATTTTGAGAGACATGTGGATGAGCTTTGTCTTGAGGTGAGCTCAGTTCGGGAGTTACCGCGTATAGCAGGGACTTAGTTTTCTTTTACAGTCAAGTCACATGTTGATGATTTCTCAGAGATGATAGAGTTTACAGGAGAGTCCCAGGATCTGAGTATTACAAATGATAGCTATTCTGAGGTTACTCCTTTGGACAGGGTACCAAGGATAGAGTATAGGAGTTCGACCAGTCGGCACAATCATGTGTCTAGTCAGCTAAGAGTTGGCAAGCAAGACATTTCTATCACTTGCGAGCATTTCGATGTTGTTCGTCAGTTGTTAGCAGTTTATGGATGGGATTCTCCTACTAGTGATGAGCAGGGAGGCAGTTATCTTTCCTTGACAGAGATCCACTCTTTATGGGAGGCTAATCGGATTCTGAGACAGAATTATATGCAGTTGGTAGCCGACAGAGATTATCTTATGGAGTGGGCGAGTACAGCATATGATGCATTATTGGCCAAGGAAGATGAGGTGAGTGAGCTTACTCAGCAGCTCGAGGTGACTTCTGAGATTCTTGAGAGTACACAGTTGGCTTTCGAGGAGTCACGATTTCATTTAGCTAAGGTGACCATGGAGTTAGAACGACTTCAATCTTTACCAAATTCTGTACAGTCACTGACCGTGGTGTCTGGTGATCCGAGGATGTCCATGGTCGAGGTTGATAGAGGCAATGGAGATGAGGATATATCTATCCACGACACTAGTATTGGCATATTTGGTTCGCTTCCAATGGAGGCAGGTTCAATTGAGTTGGGCGCTGCAGCTGAGCATTGTGGTATGTTTGACTTGGAGGGCACAGAGACTAGTGATGTTGTTGATTCTGCACCCTTGGCTATATCATCCTCTGACTTAGCTGATGATCAGTCACGGTTGTATCACGTCTGTAGGATGAGTCTTTGACTGGGATTGGTTCTTTTTACCAGCATTATACTGTAGGATATGTTCATCGGTTTGCTTTTGATCCATGTGTTGAGGAGTTAATGGCAAACAAGTTTGGTTTGGGCTCTCATTTTTTCTATCTACCGTGTAATGACTATTCACCATCAGCAGTGCATGGGTGTTATGGTTATGAGACAGTGGCCAATAATCTGTAGAGTTGTGTTAACTGCAGTAGATGTACAGTGTGTGGATTCTTTGTATTTGGTGCAATTTCATGTGGGAGTGGTCACCATTGTAGCAGAGTTGGAGTGTGCATTCCGCATAACACGGTGGGTTGTGTGGATGGTGTTTATTATGTTGACAATTTGGGTGATCTACTCTACTTGGGGTCTGATATTTTGAGAGTTTGTGCCTCGTGGGTTCCTGACTGTGGTAGTAGTGGATTTGGAGTTCAGTTGCACCGTGATTCACGATTCATTCATGGATTCCTCTTGGTTATATTTCAGAGGTTGTTGTAGGAGCCTATGTTGACTGACAGCAATACAGTTCATGACTACATTTGGGATCTAGGTGGAGCGACTAGTTTGTTGATCAGCCATTGCTTGGGGACAAGCAATTTCAGGAAGGGCAGAGTGTAATGTCCCCCACTTAGCCAGTCTGGATGTATGTTGTCGTTAGCCCATTCTTGTATGGTCCCGAGGGCTAACCAGGACTTCAAAGGGGATCCTGAGGTTATTTGGCCTAGTCAAATTTAATTACAGGCCAAACAGAGTTCGTTTGTTGGGTTTTCAGAAAGACTTACTATTTTTAGTAAGCCAATAGGGGGATGCAGTGCCTTTAATTTTCAGTAACAGGATGAGATGCATTTTGTTGGGCTCTTTTTGATGAGCTATTATATGTGAGATTCCGAGTTTATTTGGTATATTATTTTAATGTTTGAAGTTACAACGGTAAAGTGACTATTTAAAATTAAATATTATAATGTTTCATAAAGTCACTTTATAAAAAATCAAGAGTCCCCCTTTTGAGTGCATACATGGACTTTGTAAAAGGGAAAAAAGAAGTAATATTAAAACTCATGTATTATCCCACATTGGCAAGACGGAAGCGTGGAGCAAGTGAGGAAGGGATTAAAAGAAAGAGGATAGCCCTCATTTATTCATGCTTGGAAATATCAAAGAAATTGGGAAATTTTCTGGAGATTATGTCTCAGTAGTTTGAAGGATGAAATCCCTTCAAGCTGGAAATCTTGACGCCATTGAAAGATATGGTCTTGAGATTCAACAATGTAGCAGTCTGAAAAAGCAGATATGAAAAAGCAGTCCGAAAAAGCAAGCCGAAATAGCAATCTGCAAAAGTAGTTCAAAAAAGCAGGCCGAAAAAGCAGTCTGAAAAAGCAATTCGAAAAAGCAAATCGGAAAAGCAAAGCAGAAAGGGCAGCAGTGAAGAAAATTATTACAGCCATCTACAACCAGGGTCCTTTCATTTTTGAGAGCAGATTTGAGGAGGGTCATTACATTTGTGAATTGATTTCGAATATCTCTTGCTAAGATTTGGGAAGCTTCAACTTCTATTCAGGATGTTGAAGATGGAAACCTTCAAGTTCTACTTAGCAAATCAGATGCAAACTTGGTTCAGCTTTAAGGTGGATTCAAGATGGAGTTCACTTTGCGAATACAGATTCTTTCTTAGTATTTCCAATCTGGCTGTAATACTATATTCAAGATTGATTTTTGTCATAGTAATGAGAATCACCCAGATATCGTGTTAATTGTAAGTTTGGTGATTCAATTCGGGCTTCTCGATTTTTTTTAATCGTTGAACTAGATCAGCGATTTCATTGCCATGAATTGCTGATTCAGCAATTCATCGCCATGAATTGCTGATTCAACAATTCATCTAAAAAATCTCCAAAATCGCTTGCATGAGTCGCCAAAATCACCTGCATGGATTAGATAGATTTTGGGCACTGACTCCTGTCTGATCATTCTAGAAGAGATTAATCCAAAATCAAAGTGGCTCACCGAGGCTGTGGATCTCACTTCACTAAGGCAGACCATGAGTGGGTTGACCAAGTAGATAGAGAGGCTAAGGCTGTGGCCATGACAGACGAGGTGGCTAAAGCACGTTTAGGTACTGGTAGACGCACACACACTCACACAAATATAGGGCCTAGTGATGTTGTTCGTGAGCTCATCTTACATGCAGGGGCTATGGCTCAGTAGTCCTCTGGGACCTATCTTAGAAGCCTTTGGAGAAGGTAGACATGATACTCAAAGGCTAAGGTTGTGGCCAAGCTTGAGGATGATGATGAGGCTTGAGCTAGAGCCTTGTTTTTTCATTTTGTTTACAATACTGATAGACATACATTTCATGGATCTTCGTCTTACATACATTTACTATTTGATGTCTTATGGATCATCTTACATACATTCTATGATTTGACTCATTAAAGGGTGCATGAAATAATTTTAAATTGTTAAAGTCTCTAACTTTCAAGAGTTTTTTAAATTTGCCGATTCGTTTCAGATTCATGGCCGATTCACGATTCGGTTTGGCCTTGCCGATTCCGATCTGATTCCGATTCTCATTACTTTGGTTTTCATGTTACGAAGTTATTGTATTGTTGGTTTATAAGGCAATAACTATTTCTAACAAATTTTATATGAGTATTTGCTAGTCATTTTGTTGGGTTTTATTGCATATATTATTAGTTGCATTCTGAAAATTATTTGGGAAGTTTTGGAAGAGAATATCTAGATTGAGATATTACAATGGTATTAGAGTTGTGTATCCTACCAGCCTGTGAGGATACTTGAAAAACTAGAAATTGAAGTGTTTGCAAAATCTAGAGAAATAAGTTATTGCAGCTTGTGTTTGAATTTATATTATATTTTCTTTGAATGCTAAAGATTAAGACTTCATTTTTTCGGGTTGTTATTGGAGTCAAATATTGTATTAGCAGGCTTAGTGGGCCGCACATAAATTGTTGGTTGTTTCTTATAGTATCATTGGTCATCATGACGTGGAGAATTTGCTTTGAAAAAATTAAACCTATCTCTATTGTCCTAAAGAAAATCAATGCGATATTTTAATGGTGATCTCAATAAAACTTAACTGTTAAACTTTCACTAAGTTAATGTCAGATTTAGAATGAATTTATTTTCTCAGAAGTGCTTACAATTTGAATGCTTGAATGTTGCAGATTTGATCTTCAATATATATATATATCAATGTGATATGTGGTAGAAAGTACAAATGTATGCACAGTAACTTCAGAGATAATGAAATGCTTTCAATCACTAAACTGTATTGTTATTCAGATCTTGCTTTATTTTAATTGATTTCGATATTCAGCAAGAATGAACAATTGGATATATATTCACATTGGAAAGACATGAGGGTGAAAGAACAATGTCTTCAAAATGGAGACATGACCATTCATCATCATGTCTCTTCAATAATTAATTATATATAACAACCACTAGCTACAAATTGACATCACCTTAATGTCGATTCATATATTAGTAATTAGCCTACACACTTTCAGCCCAATCAAAATCAGAGTAGGTCTAGACTAGTATTCTCATATTTAAGTCCAGAGCCAATGGTACCCTATAAGGTACCTCAAATATGCTTCACAACAACAAGATGTATCTCTCAAGGTTCACACAAAAATTGGCTCAGGGCATTCACTGCATAGCTGATATCCGGTCAAGTGTTCACTAGGTACATTAGTGATCCAATTATTTGTCTATATAAAGTAGGACCTACAAGTCTGGAATCGCCTTCTGCTTCTTTCAGTTTATGTAAATTGGTTTCCATAGGTGTTGACATAGGTCAATAGTTCCTGTAATATCCTCCCCTGATTTGAACTTTGACTTGTAGAAATTTAACTTAAGGAATATTGTCAAACACTTTGTATGCAAACTCATAAAGCTGATTTCCTCAATAAATTGCTTTCCAATGAGTAGATTTACGAACAACTATGAAGTGACATTAAAATGCATAATACACATCATAACATTTTCACAAACACTTGGCACACATTCAACAGTATATGAAAAATTTGGAAACTCTTTCAATCTGCTGATAAAGGGTGATTTGTAAATGTAGATGTGCACTTACAGCTGCCTTAAAGGCTACAACAACTATTCAGACTTGTATTCAACAATTATTATGCAAGGTATCAAAATTTGACAGAAGAAACCTGGAATTAGTTGCCGTAGTATTTTGCAGATGTAGTCGGCAGCCTTCCAAACTTCTAATCAGCCAGAAAAACAAGTAAACTTGATACCAACACTGTCCATGCCGTACTGTAGCAAAATATTGTTCATGCTGACTGTAGCAAAATACTGTTCATGCCGACTGTAGCAAAATACTGTTCATGCGGCACTATAGCAATAACTAACTTCAGATCTGCACCTCAAACCCTTGTAAATTTCTTTATGCGAACGCCCCAAATGAAACCCAGTGTATTTCCTGAAGTGAAAACACCCTTGATCCTCCTGACTATGTCTTCCAACAGTGAAGAGAATGCTAGCAAAGAGGGATTCCGTCCTCCAAGCCCGATAATCAGATATCCAGCAACATAACATTAATCTTCATCCAAGCATACAAAAAAAAACTCTTCCATTTCTTTTATAGTGTTCTCACAAGAGCTCAATCTTTCGTTTTCTCAATGTGGGATAAAACATAACTCCCTTTATGTACCTTATGTCTCCAATGTGTTATAAAAATAAAGGGAACTCTTTTAATTTAAATATTTCCCACAAACTATAGTCTATGCATTAATAAAGTTAAATATTTAAATTTAACTTTATAAAATGGCTTTATCAATGCATAAAAAATCTTATCAATGATAAATGAGTTTTCCTGTCGATTTTAAACCATTACCATCGACATACCACTATGACTGAATGTCCGGCCATGTCCAAGATGACTTACTATAAATAGTAAGTATGCCCAAAGTTGCCTCAGAACCCCTCAGAAAGACCTGCAACTGAAACTGTCTAGGCCAAATGGCCTCTAAGCCCCTTTAATGTCCTAGTTAGCCTACGGGACTGTGGGGAAATAGGCTAAGGACAACATCATGCTATGAATGCTAGAAAGGGGACATTACAGTCTGCCCTTCCCAAAATTGCTTGTCCTCAAGCAATTTCAGCTCTGGATGCTGCAATATCTACTCATTTTCCCAAGTAGCATCCTCGACAGGTAGGTTCCTCCACTTCACTAGATACTCCTTGATAGTCCTCCTGCGAAACACCCTCTCCCTGGAGTCAAGAATGGCCTCGGGAACCAAGATAAGTTTTCCCTCATCATCAAGAGGTGGCAATACTACTGAAGGCACCACATTGTGACCCAATGCCTTCTTAAGGCGTGACACATGGAACACATTATGCACTTTACTGTCTGCATAAGCTACTTCGCCCACTCTCCTGATTACTTTGAACGGTCCATAGTAGCGTGGTTTCAATTTCTCTGCTCCACTCTTCTTGAGAGAGGACTGTCTATGCGGCTGTAACATGAGGTACACCATATCTCCCACCTCAAAAGACCTCTCAACCCTGTGCTGATCAGCATATTGCTTCTGCTGATTTTGTGCTTTTTGCAAATTTTCCTTCAAGGATCACATAATGTCCTGACACTCCTGCAAAGTATCCTTGGCCTTAGGCACCCTGCTGTCCCCAAATAACAAATCCAAAAAATTAGGAGCATCATACCCGTACAGTGCCATAAAAGGGGACATTTGAATAGACCTATGGAAAGAGGTATTATAGCAGTACTCCCCTAGATGTAGCCACTTCACCCAAGCCTTCTGCTCTCCCGCAATGTAGTTTCGAAGGTACCCCTTAACCCATTTGTTCACTATCTCTGTCTGCCCATCAGTTTGGGGGTGGTACCTGGTACTCGGAGTGAGCTCTGTTCCACATAACCTGAACAACTCCTGCCAAAAGTGGCTCATAAGTCTGTTGTCTCTGTCACTGACTATGCTCCGTGGTATCCCATGTAGTCTGAATACCTCTCAAAAAAATAGTTCTGCTGTTTGTGTTGCTGAATATGTAGACGAAATTGCAAAGAAATGTGCAAATTTTGTCAATCTGTCTACCACAACAAAGATACAATCCCGACCCTGTGCCTTGGGGAGGCCTGTGATAAAATCCATGGAAATGCTATCCCACTTCTTCTCTGGTGTGGGTAGGGGTTGTAGTAAACCACCCGGAAAAGAATGTTCCTGTTTGTTTTGCTAACACACAGGGCATTCCCTCACAAACTGAAGCACCTCTGATTTGAGTCCTTTCCAAGTGAAGCGCTCTCTCACCTGCTGATATGTCTTAAAGAATCCGGGATGTCCTGCCATTGGTGAATCATGAAATGCCCTCAAAATCTTCTGCTTCATAGCAGACCCGGGTACTAAATAAATCGTTTCCATGTAGATGATCAGATCATTTACGACAGTGTATCGACTATCTTGAATAGCTCCCTCAATAATGCTAGACGCCCAACTATCTTTAGCATATTCTGCCAAGATCATCTCTCTCCAATCATCCATGACTATCCCAACAGCAAGCAAATGAGGCCTTCTAGATAAAGCATCTGCAACAATATTTTTCTTCCCTTTGACATAGGCTATGTCGAAATCATAGGCCTGTAATTTACTCACCCATTTCTGTTGCCTGTCATTAAGGTCCTTCTGTCCAAGGAAATGTTTCAAGCTATTATGATCTGTTTTTACTGTGAACCAGCTTCCCACTAAGTACTGCCTGAACTTAGCTAGCGCGTGCATGATTGCTAGCATCTCTTTGTCGTAGATGTAGGTTCTCTCCACACCTCGTAATTTTCTACTCTCATATGCGATGGGATGTTTGTCTTGCATGAGAACAGCTCCTATGCCCTCTCCAGAGGGATCACACTGCAGCTCAAAGGGCCTGGTGAAATTTGGAATGGCTAAAACAGGACATGTACTCATCAGCTCCTTAAACCTGTCAAAACAATCCTGAGCCCTCTCTGACCACTTGAAACTATCTTTCCGTGTCAAATCTGTAAGTGGTGCTGCTATCTGTGAAAATCCCTTCACAAATCTGCGGTAGAACCCACAAAGCCCGAGAAATCCCTTGAGTTGTGAAGTGTTCCTCGGTGGTGGCCAATCCAGAATGGCCCTGATCTTGTCTGGGTCAACCCGAACACTTCTTGCACTAATAATATGCCCTAGATAGAGCAACTCTGTCATCCCAAACTCACATTTAGTCATCTTGGCATATAATGACTCCCTCTCTAGAATACTGAGCACTGTATCAATATGCTTCAAATGTTCCTCCCAAGTACGACTGTATATCAGTATATCATCAAAAAATATCAACACAAACTTCCTCAACTGATCTCTGAACACTCTATTCATACAGGACTGGAAAGTGGCAGGGGCATTTGTCAACCCAAAGGGCATGACTAAGAACTCAAAATGTCCATAGTGGCATCTAAAAGCTGTCTTCTCCACATCCACCTCTCTAACCCGTATCTGATGGTAGCCGGATCTCAAATCAATCTTGGAGAAGTAGCATGCACCATGCAATTTATCAATAAGCTCATTGATGCGCGGGATAGGGTATCGGTTCTTGATTGTCTTCTTGTTTAGCTCCCTATAATCAATGCACATCCTCATTGTACCATCCTTCTTCTTCACCAATACTACTGAAGAAGCGAAAAAACTTTTTCTTGGCCGTATGTGCCCCATGTCAATCAACTCCTTAATTGCCTTTTCTATTTCATCCTTACATCTCTTCAGATGGCGGTAAGGTGTGATGATAACTGGCTTAGCCCCTTCCTCTAATTCAATAACATGCTCGATTCCCCTATCCGGGGGTCTCCCTGGAGGTATCTCACCAAACACCTTAGTATGTTTGGTTATTATTTTTTGTACATCAGGTGGATACTCTTGTTTATGCTGCTTTGTCATCTCAGGCATTACTCTAAACTCTGCTGCCCACTGCACCTGATCATGTCTAAAGAAACTCTGCATCCACTTGAGTGACACCACTCGAAGTCTCCCATCTGACAAACCTCTGAGCACTATCTTCTTACCATTTGCCTCAAACCTCATTTCCATTTTCTCAAGGTTAAATGTAAACTCTGCCAAAGACTTCATCCAGTTCATCCCAAGCACCATATCCTGATCACCAATGTTGACCACAAAGAAATCTCCTGTCATGTCATAATCTCCCAAACGAAGCTGCAACTTGGAGATTTTCTTGGTACATTCAATTTTGAAGCCATCGGCAACCATCACCTTAAATCCCCTATGCTCCTCTGTATGTAGCCCTCTGTGTGTCACAAACTTCTCATCAATGAAGTTATGTGTCGCCCCTGTATCAATAAGTGCCACAACTCTCTGTCCATCCAAGGTTCCCCTAACTCTGAAAGTGACGGCCTCCTGTATACTTGACAACTGAGCTATCGTGCTATCACCGCGTACTTCCTCCTGTGAAGAACTATCATCATCTCCATCTGATTCGGATGATTGTTCTGAATCTCCATCTACTGACTCTTTGGCTGAAAAGTACTCCATCTGCTTAGCTTTTGCTTTCAATGGACACTTATGTGACAAATCCCAAGGCTCCCTACAATGAAAACAAAGCTTCTTCCTGAGATCATTAAGTGTCTCATTGTCCAACCTCTTACTTTCCTCCTTAGCTGGCTGAACCTCTTTATGAAAAGGATTCCTGTCCTTATCTTTCCTTGAAGGGAAACTCTTTGCCTGGAATTTATTTTTTGAAGATGAAGAGGAATCCATGTCACGAGCTTTCTTAATGGCTTCCTGCAAAGCGGGAGGGTTGAGAGCTTTAATCCACCCTCTCAACGGATCAGCTAACCCATCCATAAATAGAACTAGTATCCTTCGTTCAGATACATCTGTTACTAACACTGCAAGTTTTTGAAACTCTGAAATGTATGTTTCCAATGATCCCCAATGTTTAAGCTGAGCTAACTCCTTGAAATGGAGTTCTGGATCCTTCCTATCAAAACGTTCAATAAGCCTCTCTGTAAACTCCACATATGAGGTAATGTGTGCATGTCCCATAGTGACCATACCATGATGCCACCACTCGTGTGCTAACCCATCCAGATGAATTGCTGCGTACTTAATAGCTTCTTCCTCGGGCATAGGGTTCAATTGAAAGTATGTGTCAAGCTTTTGAACCCAAGCTCTTGTTGTAGACTTTCCTGAGCCATCATAATATGGTAACTCAAGTCTCCCTACTTTCTTCCGTAGCTCATAGCTCTGGTTCCTGTCATGTCCGCGTGGCATATGTTTCATCCACACATCCATATACTCCCTAAAGGTAATTGCAGCAGTAAAGTCTGGCCCTCCGGCTTCCCAATCTCTCCTCAACTGGTCCTGTATATCAGTAATCTGGGGCTCTAGTACGAGCTGCTCTGGAGCTCTAGGAGGAAATGTAGGAATCATGGGCCTTGAACTCACTGTCCTAGCTCGCTGGGGTGCATGACCGAAATTGTTCCCAACTTGTTCATCTCCATTATGTGTCCCATCCTGATCATTTCCATTCTGATTGTTACCATTCTGATTATTTCCTCCACCCATGTTAGCATTCAACCCCATTTGACGAGCCATCATCTGCATCATAAGGTCCAATCTCTGATTCCAATCTCTGATTCTGTTCCTATTCCCTTTGTTCTGCTACTCGCTGACCCTTTACCAAGGTCTCTAATAATTGTAAGAATCTTTCCTCTCCAGGCTCTGGACCGACATTCCCGCCTCCACCTAATCTTGTATTCCTGTCATCTCAGTCACCCATATTGCTGTCTTGATCAAAGAATACCTCCGCTGTGTCTGTATGACTGGATTCTATACCCCCCTGTATGGATGAACTAGACTGTTTTCTTTGCAGGTCTGAACTCCTACTTTGTCTTGCTCTGGTATTGCAGAAATTATAAGGCCCCTGTCGCATGCTCAAACATAAATCCTCTGATTTTAGTGTTTTGACATTTCATCAAACACTTTCCCCTCTATCCGCCAGTTCCAAATCTGCTATAAGACCTCCACAGGATGGCAGGACTTATAGCTCTGATACCACTGTAATATCCTCCCCTGATTTGAACTTTGACTTGTAGAAATTTAACTTAAGGAATATTGTCAAACACTTTGTATGCAAACTCATAAAGCTGATTTCCTCAATAAATTGCTTTCCAATGAGTAGATTTACGAACAACTATGAAGTGACATTAAAATGCATAATACACATCATAACATTTTCACAAACACTTGGCACACATTCAACAGTATATGAAAAATCTGGAAACTCTTTCAATCTACTGATAAAGGGTGATTTTTAAATGTAGATGTGCACTTACAGCTGCCTTAAAGGCTGCAACAACTATTCAGACTTGTATTCAACAATTATTATGCAAAGTATCAAAATTTGACAGAAGAAACCTGGAATTAGTTGCCGTAGTATTTTGCAGATGTAGTCGGCAGCCTTCCAAACTTCTAATCAGCCAGAAAAACAAGTAAACTTGATACCAACACTATACACGCCGTACTGTAGCAAAATACTGTTCATGCCGACTGTAGCAAAATACTGTTCATGCAGCACTATAGCAATAACTAACTTCAGATCTGCACCTCAAACCCTTGTAAATTTCTTTATGCGAACGCCCCAAATGAAACCCAGTGTGTTTCCTGAAGTGAAAACACCCTTGATCCTCCTGACTGTGTCTTCCAACAGCAAAGAGAATGCTAGCAAAGAGGGATTCCGTCCTCCAAGCCCGATAATCAGATATCCAGCAACATAACATTAATCTTCATCCAAGCATACAAAAAAAAAACTCTTCCATTTCTTTTATAGTGTTCTCACAAAAGCTCAATCCTTCGTTTTCTCAATGTGGGATAAAACACAACTCCCTTTATGTACCTTATGTCTCCAATGTGTTATAAAAATAAAGGGAAATCTTTTAATTTAAATATTTTCCACAAACTATAGTCTATGCATTAATAAAGTTAAATATTTAAATTTAACTTTATAAAATGGCTTTATCAATGCATAAAAAATCTTATCAATGATAAATAAGTTTTCCTGTCGATTTTAAACCATTACCATCGACATACCACTGTGACTAAATGTCCGGCCATGTCCAAGATGACTTACTATAAATAGTAAGTATGCCCAAAGTTGCCTCAGAACCCCTCAGAAAGACCTGCAACTGAAACTGTCTAGGCCAAATGGCCTCTAAGCCCCTTTAATGTCCTAGTTAGCCTACAGGACTGTGGGGAAATAGGCTAACGACAACATCATGCTATGAATGCTAGAAAGGGGACATTACAGTTCCACATTCCAAATCTTTTGAGAATGTCACTTCCCTTGATTTAGGAAGATGCTTCTTGACTTCTGTCAGACTTCCAATCCAAGGAAGTAGTGAAGACTGCTCAAATCCTTCATGTCAAATTCAGAAGCCAAGTCTTTCTTACATTGATCAATGAGGTGATCTTCTCCATAGTTAGAAGGGTGTTCAGTTCTGGAGAAGCAATTTCAATTCATGAACCTTTCTTGGAGTAGCAGTACACATGATTCATCTCAGAAGGGTGAATTTTTCCATCTCTTTCAAGAGGTGTTACATTAGGCTTTAACATCATTGCTCCAGTTGTTCGTGTTCCATCTCTATGAAGTTGCATGTGAACATGCAAGGTACCACAAGCTACTGGAAAAAAGGTAGCTATTTTGTTGAACCCGTAAAAGGTTTCATTTAAAATTTTTATTTTTGGCTAGTTTTAATTAGGTAGGTTTTCCTTTGTTACCAATAAGTGTGTTTGCATATTTTTGTTTTATTAGATTTGCTTTGCTTTAGTCGCTTTAGATTTCTTTTTGTTTTTGGTCGCTTGACTCTATAGCCCAATGGAGTGGATAAAAGCACTTAGAGAACTGAATTCTATGTCACTCTTTGTTTCCAAAAACAAATGAGTAACATTCCCTAGACAGAGCCAGCTGTTGTCCTCCTACATTTTGTCACCACAAAATGTAGGTAATAGTATGAAACTTTTTCAAGCTTAGTTTCACATTTCTCTAAGTTTAGTTCGTTATTTAATTGGTTAGTATTGATCAACCAATTACTACCAATTGATATAATGAATCCTTTTACTAAAGGCCCTCGTCAAGTTTTTTTTGTTTTGATTTTTGTTGAGCCTTTGCTTGATTTTTGAAACCTTCATAGTCGGTTCTTTGCTTTTGAGTTTGCGTTTGCTTGTTTTTAGTCCTTTGGTTTTGCTCATGTCATGCCTTTCGTTTTTCCCTTCAATTCAGTCTAACCTAGAGGTCAATCGGAGTTATCAGTCAAGAGTTATGCATGTTTTAGTGCCTCAAAAGTGGACATTCTAGGTGCAACAGCATGAATTAAAAATATGATGTTATATTTTCAATTTGACATTCACTTTTTGAAAAATATAACATTATATTCGCTTTTTGTTATGTTTTTAATTTACTTTTACTTTAAATTTATAACTTAAAGCGACTATAGTGCACTTTATGTTATAATTTTAAGTTGAGTTATTTTATAATTTTTCACTTAAAGTAACAATATAACTATATAGTTTCATGTTTTATTTTTGGTTTTAAAAATCAAATGCTTATTTAAATGTTACTTTAAAATGATGTTTATATATTATATTTCAAAATATGACAAATAAATATTGTTTTGACCCATTCTATAACATTTTTATAATTGTAAGTAAATCAAATGACTTAAAGACTTCATAAGTGGACATTTTATATGCAAATACATTTAAAATTCATCAAAAGTGGACATTTTACATGCCATTGCATATAAAGTTTACTTTGGTGGACATTTTTGATGTCATTACATCAAAAGTTCACCATAAGTGGACCTTTTTGATGCCATGACATGAAAAGGGAAGTTTTCATGTCTTTGCATCTAAAAAGTGATATGTAACTTAAAATATCCAAGTGACCCAAAAAGGTCCTAATTTGATGACTTGCATGTTTTAAAACATGTTATGCACCCAAAAAGGTCCGATTTTAACTTATTGCATGTTTTAAAATATGCTATGCATCCCAAAAAGTCCGATTTTGAAAAGAAAGCATGCATTTGGCCTCCAAGAACCCGATTTTGCTCATAACTTGAGATTTACTTGGTGGATTTGCATGAAATCTTCTCCATTGAAGATGTTTTTCCTTGGCAATGATTTTTTTGCATCAAAAATATATTTAACATGCTGAAAATTGTTTTTAGAGCTCAATCATAGGGCATGTTTTTGAAGAAAACTCCAAATACCTCCAATTTTGCTCATAATTTGAGTTTTTCTCAATGGATTTGCATGAGATTTCTCCAATAGGGTCTTTTTTTCTTAGCAATGGATTTTCTAACATTAAAAATGAATTTATCTTGCTAAAAAACGTTTTTCCAAACTCCCTACAAGGGCACGTTTTTGGAAAAATCTTCAAATAAATCCATTTTGAGTGATTTAAATTTTAAATCACATTTTTGCAAGGAAAAAGGAGTTTTAATATCTTCAATCATTTGCAATACATCTTGGCTCACATTTTTGCACTTAGAAGCCAAAAACAAATTCATTTCATGCCTTTTATGAATCACGTTTTTGTTAAAAACGCCCAGAAAATTGAGGCTTTTATCCACTTTTTTACATTTTGGAGTAATTTTTTAACATTTGGGTCCATGTATATCCATTTGGGGAAGTCGTTTTTGCATTCACAAGTCAAAAATGACTCAAAAACATGCATTTTTTGGCCACGTTTTTGCAAAAACGGCTCAGATTTTTACATTAAAAAGTCTTGTTTTTGTTCAAAAAACTCAAAAAATGGCATTTCAGCCCATACATTTGGATCAAGAGGGGTCATTTTTGCATTTTAATGCGTGCTCTTGTCTTTGGAGATCACGTTTTTGGCCTTCTCATATCAAATTCGACCATTGATGTCCATTACATGCAAGTGCGAAAAAAGTCAAAAAGTTGTTTGAAAATTTGGATTTAAGGGAGAATTGGTCTTCAAGTCTATAAAACTTGTTATTTTGGCTCTTTATCCTTCATTTTTGGCACTTAATCTTCATGTAAGTGGACTCTTTCTTTCTTGTTATTTAATTTGTGCTTATCTTGCTATTTCCATGCATATTTTAGCTTGAAATTGCACATTTGTCCATATA
This sequence comes from Cupressus sempervirens, assembly GCA_028749045.1. Taxonomy (NCBI): domain Eukaryota; kingdom Viridiplantae; phylum Streptophyta; class Pinopsida; order Cupressales; family Cupressaceae; genus Cupressus; species Cupressus sempervirens. The sequence goes on from CM053785.1 coordinate 1,054,319,543, forward strand.
TATATGATGGGCACCTACCGGTTATAACTTCGTGAAACACTTTGCAAGTAAGCGCTAATACCACTATAATGGACACCCAAGAATGCCCAAAAGTTGAACCAAGGCTAAAATTATATTAATGCTGAGAATGCTGCAATCAATTACAAAGAGATGTATTCCAAAGGCCAAACCCTAAGGGAGATGTATTCCAAAGGCCAAACCCTAAGGGAATGACGTCTAGAATGTTACAACAGAGAATGAACGTCCTCTATTGCCAAAAAAAGAGTGTGATTCACACATCCAAGCTCTTATCAAATGCAAGTCATAATCATCCGATGATCAACAATATGACTTTCAGCCCTATTTATCATTTTCTTCATCCTTCTGGAAGGAACTAAAACATTAATTAATTGCAAGAGCTAGAAGCTTCCTGCTTCCAATAATTAATGCATTCTCTAGAAATTCCTCCTTAGCAATAATTAATTAAATCACGAGAGGTTTTTGTCCTTCCAATAATTAATACATGCCCTAGAAGCTACTCCCTTGTAATTAATAATTAAATTAATTAAATACAAAGTCACCTTTTAATTTTTAATTGAATGACTTTATAAGAAATTAATTTAATTTATTCTTATCCTCCACTTACACTATGGAGAACGTGAAGGCCAAAAGATGGGATCATTACAATATATGCCATGAAAAGTGCATTTTGCTTTTTAAAATGATGAAAACTCTCATTTTCACACTTTTTGGAATTTTTCCAAACTCCAAATTCGAATTTAAGTGTTGAAGTACATTGCATCTTGACATGTTTGAGTCTTTTGCCTAAGGCATGTCTTTGTTTTGTGCTTGTTTTTGTGTTTTGCTTATTTGCATTTCGGTTTTTTCTCCATTTTGGAAGAAATTGCAAGTTCTTTCCCAAGAACTTGAGCACGTTTCACTTCACTCCACTTTCCATTTCATGCGAAAGCATCATCACATTTCACTTCCATTTTCCATGCCACAACACTTCACATCTCATTCGACAAATGTGATTACATATTTTTCATCTCATTCACCATCTGCACATGCATGTAATCTCATTTTCCGCTTCCATTTCCATTTTCACCTCTCCATATGCATTCACGCCTCAATTAGAAAATACATGTTTTTGCACTTCCCATGTTATTACATGCTTTGCATCTCTTCCATTTGCACTTACATGTAAAAGCTCGTCCATCATCCACATTTGCATGTCATCTCACTTTTCATTCCTCATTACATGTTGCATTTACATGTAATCAATTTTCCGTGCAATGACATCTTGAAAGCCCAAGTCACATTTTGAAAATCAGCAATCTCCATTTGCACGCATTCCCATACGCCAAGCACTTTACTTCAAAAAAGAAAAAAGAGTTAAAGGTGCTGATGGAAAGTTCTTCTGAGTTTACATCAAAAAGGTTTTCAAAGTGTCAAAAAATCCAGAATGTACCAATCTACAAAAGAGAATTCATGACAACTTGAGCGAGAAAAGTTGGATCACATCAAGTTTCCACATGACAATAGACAACTCATCAAAGTCAAAGATTGTCAAAAGACACAACACTATGGTTATCAACCTGACTGCAATGGTACAAAGTACAAGCACTTTCAATCCTGTGATCATCAAGTGCAAGGCCTTTCAGAACAATTCATAGAATTGTTTCCTTCTTTTCCGTCTTCTTTCTTCTTCTTTCATGTTTGTAGTTGGAGAGGATGTATTACATGAAGATGTGTAATTACATGTAATGTGAGTTGCATGTACTTGAAAAGATGTAATGCAAGTTGCACGTGCAGTTGCATGTAACCCTATATTTTCTCCTGTAGTTAGACTAGGTCAAAGTTGGTTGAGTTGCTCCCACTTTTTCCTCCACCTTGTTCTCAACTTTTGTGCCTATATAAAGGAGTACCCCCTCATTGTAAAAATCTTTTGTTGTATGCAAGAAAGCTCTGCCACATTTGTGCAAGCATAACTTTTATTGTGTAGTATGAATTTGGGAGAAAAGTGAATAAAAGAAGCAACTGGATTCGAAGCTTTGACTGGAAGCAATTGTAATAGAGAAAATTAGAAGCTTTGATTGTAATTTGGGCCTATTGTCTTGGTTCATATTATTATTGTGTGTTCAATAAAAGAGCATAGTGATTTAAGAAGCAATCGGAGCCGAAGCTTTGACTGGGAGCAATTGTGAAAATATATAGCTAGAAGCTTTGTCTGTAGCTTATATTTCTTTCTTAATTTGCAAAATAGCTAAGTATTTTTACTTTTAAGAGTCTTTGTGCCCTAATTGTAAAGCTTTTCATATAGAAGTAGGACCGGACTTAGAGCCAAACCAGTACATTTTAAGCTAGCCTTTGATTTAGTGAAGGTTTATCAGTATCACTATTTCCAGCTCTTGATAGAAGTGTAGTTAGAGATTCATCTTGCCCATTACTTGCTCCACGAGTAAGTGGATTTTTTCTGGAAAGTTAAGAAGAAAGGATATTGGTAAATCTTTGTTCATAAAATATCTCGACTTCTTCCTTACCTTGAGTTGATCCAAGGAACGGTGAGAAAGAGGAGCCTTCCCCTTAAGGTAGGAGAGACTATCTCACACGCTATGGCTGGTCATCCTATTTTGCAACTGGATTTTTACCCAAAACTGTCGGTTGCAAAATATCCACCCAACATCTATAACATTGCAACTATCACACAAGTCATGGTTCATGACTTGATGGACATTTCACTAGTGTACGCAGGATATGATTTGTTCTGTGCAAAAACTTCTTGACTTCCAAAAATGATGTCTCTGTGGCTTCTTTATCACTGCCTAAGAAATAATGATTGACTAGATATTCCAATATAATCCCCCAAGACTTTATTAATATGTTTCTTATGGTTCAAACTATTCACATTGCTGCTTGCTATGAATTGAACTTCAAACTATCTAACGATGATTGACAATATCAATGATAAATGTTGTCTTCTTTTGATTAATACTATCTTTGTCCATACAAGAATGTGGCTTTTGGCTTTTTACGTTAATGAGAACTTCCAACAAATACCGTCCTCGAGATCTTTGACATCAATGATAACACTTCCATCACTTGGGTACTTGATCAAGCCTTTGTTGTTAGGACTTATTTGCTTTCAATAATTGTTTCTAAGTTTTTAGCTACTCCCTAAGTTTATCTTGGGGGAGGGGGTGTTAGACTAATAAGGTATTTTTCTTATTAATTAAATCATGTTATTTTGATTATTAAGTCACTTATTATCTCTTTTATTGCTTAAGATTAAACTTTAGGCATATAATAATTAATTATTTTATTAATTATTATTATGTAGCTTAGGTTTCATTTTAGGGTTTTGATCATCTATATTAGGTTTGATCTCTCTTGTAATAATAACATTCTATTGCATTGTTTTGTTTGCATATTAAAATGTCCCCTCTTTCACGAATCATGGTATTTTGGCCTTCATAGCTTTTTGCTTCTCTTCTTTTGGTACTGGTTTGCATGTAGGTAGTTCTTGGGAGCTATAGAGTTAAGTTTTCCTCTACTCTTACATTGGAAACAATGACAATTTGACAACAATTTTTTACATGTATGAACCAAAATAGCATCCATGGACATGTATTGACTACAAGACTTCCAAGAAAAGACAAAATAAGAAAATCCAAATTTGCATCATGGAGGCATAATTACTCCTAGGTTTCCCTACACCATACGCCCGAGATTGAAAAAGATGTCAAGTCCCTTTTAGGACTATGTTGTGCCATATCATACTTGATGTTATCAGGATCAAACCCTCAAATGTTACCTCTAATTGGTATACCTTGTCACTGAATTAGGCACTTGAGCCTTGCATACTTCTTGACATTCTTTGACCGCTTCTTTTCTTGAAATAGCTCTTTCTCAAACTGATCTTCTAACTCTCTTCTTATCTTTCTCCTATCAGAAATGAATGTAGAAGTGTTTTTAAGACCTGCACACCTGTCCTTTGACTGCTTTGTCTGGACTGGACCTCTCTTGGGGGTTGAAACAATCCTTGACTCACTCATTTGGTCTTTCCATCCTTGCTTCCTTTATCCTTTCCCTTCATCTCTATCCTCAAAGTTGCTGCCCTTAAGACCCTATACTTTCAGGTTCACACACCTTTTCCTTGAGAAAATGTCATCATGTTTTGTCAATCACTTTTGCTTTTCTTCAAGCAATGCAGTCATTATTACCATGTTGAAGAGAAGCAAATAAACATCAGCTTCTTCCAATGTAATGTGCTCACTTTGAAATATAATTTAATAATAAACTAAAAGTTAAAAGAATATAATTATACATAATCAAAATTAGATTAAAGTTAATGAATGGTTAGAAGGCATGAAATGGTAAGTTGTGACTCCCTCAAATATGAAGTATAAAAGGGAGAAGAGAACTTAATTTTGAAGGGGGGTATTAGGGAATGAGAAGTACAAATCTGATTTAAATAGGAACTACAATTTTTTTTTGAAAAATGGTAGCCCTTTCAAAGGGACAAAAATAATGAAGGGTTACACACTTTCAGAGGGTGCTATTAGTGGAAGGTTGTGTCTCTTTTCAAAAGGCATTTATGATCAAAAGGTGTGACCTCTCCCTCACATTAAGAGATATAAGGGAAGAATTGGAGAATCATATCAAAAACACATCTAGCTATCATCAAAGGGCTAAAGATTATTACATAATAAAGATTCAAGGATATATTCAGTTTGAACTAATAATATGAGGCATGGTGACAACAAGGATTACCACATTAAAACTATTGAGTGTTGATAAGGTATATGAGGATTATCAAACAAAGATATGTTTGTGATTGAATCCTGCTATGAAGGGGATGAAGTGTTTCAAAAGGACAGTCTAAATCCAACCAATAGATTGATTCACATGATAGGTTAGGGATCAATGTCCCTTAAACCTTGAGGGTATGATCCCAAGATAGGATAAGGGCTTGGATCTATAAACTTTGATGGAGCCTATTGTGCATGGTCTCTAAGTTCTTTGGTTATATCCATATCTTCTTCCTTCTCAAATTGAGGTAGTATTAAGATCAGCATTGACATTTAGAATTATAACTAGTAAAATAAATGAATTATTGAATATGTTTGATTTAAATGTACAATTTTCCCTTACCTTGAACCATGGAATAACATAGATTTGAATCATTGTATCATTGTCAATTCAATTGAGAACTTAAGAATATTAAATATGTAATAGTTCTAGTTATAACGAGCATAATCCTAGTAGGGGACATTACAGTGGAATTCAATTCTTGCACCGTGAGGGTTCAAGTTGTCCAGTTCAAGCTCCTCAATAAATCTTCTATGAATTATATTGTTGAGAGATTGTTCCAAGCTTGATTTTAACATATTTATAAGTATTTTTCTTTGGCAATTTATAATTACCTTTTAGTTGTTGTTAAAGTTGTAGCTTCAGTCAAATTGATAAGATCTGATTTTCATTATTGTTATTGGTAAACATCATTTCCTATATACACTTATCCATGTTATAATATATATATATATATATATACATATATATACATATATAGTGTTATACATATTATTATTATTCATGTTAATATAATATTAGTTAATGATTACACCATAAAGACATGTCTCTTCATGAGACATGTCTCCTCTCATATTTATATGAGATCCAAATCTGCATTTGGATATAATCAATAACAATGGCTATGATTCTACATTTGTTGAAACGATCCTATAATTTAACATGGTATCAAAGCCTAACTACAAATGTAAGAAAATAAAAAATATACCCCGAATCACGATACGGGAATTGATTACAGTGTGGATGATCAATGAATTATTATCAGTATAGAAACACTTGATTGGACGATATCAACCTGGTTGAGGAGGTCATGCATCTGGAAGAGGTGGCTCTATTAAAGACATTTGACGATAGCAACCTGGTCATTCATGATATCATCTAGGTGATAGGATTGAGAATATATGAATCAAATAGAATTACATACATGCTATCTTGGCTGGATGTCTTAAGCGAGAACCAGAATCTCAATCAAATTAAATGAGCTTGGCTTATGAGGGAGGAAATTAAACCTTCATACAAACTTGATGAGGATCACATTCTTTTAATAAAAAAAGTCTTTGAGAGTTTTAGCGTTGGAGAATTTGTTAATGAGAAGGGAAAGCTTTGGAATGACATTTGTATCTATCAGAACATCAATACTCTCATATTATACGGTATTTGGCACTTGTAAATTGGATGGGCTACAACAGATGTATCATTTGACTCCTTATTAAGAAGAATGATGCATGATGAGTAATAGTCTCCATAGTGAGCTTTTGTTTACTCTATGTTAGCGAATGTTACCATCGCATCTACTCCATAAATCATAATGTTTACAAAACAAAAGATATATGTTATCATAGAATCTATGTTCGATGAGTCTACTCTAGACGATGGCTTCCCAAAACAAGCAAGCGCAGGGTCTTGATACGAGACTGAAAACTATCTTCCCCCTCATCATGTGACCAAGGTATGCTTCTATGTTGCCTCCTGACAGATTTCATCTTAGAAGAAAGATCAATCTAGGGATGAGAAGCTGATTTCTTAAATCGACACAAGTGGATTATTATATCAACATCAAGGGGCTATTATATCGACAAACAGGAATAGAATATTATCCACATTGCCACGATGACAAATACAAGATGAAAAGCATATTTGAAAAGGAGATTGAGCATAAATGATTGAATTCCTTGCTGAGCTAATAGAATAATGATTATGGATTATTGACAAAATCTCATGCATTGGCAGGAAATAATACATAACTCGTGAGAAGATTAGGCAAATAAGATAGGGGTGATGTGTAAATACAAATGCAATGGGATCCAAGATCGAGTATATATGAAAAGGTATAAGGAATATTCGACCCTCTATTATATATTGTGAAAGAGTAACCTCACTCGAGGAAGTTACAAGGTATGAGAAAGAGTATTTAAATTATATATGTTTGTTATCCCATTTCATGATTAGGTTATTTATTTTATAAAGAGATGAAGGATTAGATTATTATTGAGAGTTGTCATGTTATAATAAACTAATCCTCAATATTATTAAAAAAATATAATATTGTTATGAAATATCATTATAACAATCAAACTAAGTCTAAATATGCATTGGTAAAATGATTTTTTTTAATGTGATTATACATTCTTCTCTTGCAAGGAATCTAATGAATAATTAATGCTATTAGTAAATGACGGATAAATCTATAAGAAGAATTGCATCGATTATGTAGTGGATAGGGAGTGTTGACAAGGGGAAGAGTAAAACACCCTTGTTGGGGTAAGAGAGCTCCACATAGGTCATGTCCAACCTTGAGTAGTTGTAAATCTACCATCCCTTATGTGATGTGATATATGTAGAAAATGGATGTTATCTGGAATATCTAATAGAATTTAGTGATGATATTTACAACTTGGTTTAGATACAATTAATTAAATCAAGTTTCAACTTCTAGTGAATCTCATATCCTTTGTAGGATCATTCTAAGCTGGCCTAATAGAAGGGCACATTAAAAGTAATAAATAATTGTTTTGATTACAATATTAATGTCTAATGGTATGAAAGTTTATATAAAAGGATATTGATGTACAGTTAAGTATTTATTCTTGAGTATTTTATTTAGCTATTAATGTAGAATCTCTCTCTTATATTTTTTATAAGAGCTATGTGCCTTGATCTTTTCCTCCAAGAATGTTATTACAGGAAAAAGAGGGAGATTGAGAATCAAAGGAAGGTTGGTATTTCAAGTAACCTTGAAAGAGAGGAAGAAGACTAAGGATGCTATTTAGTTAATCTTCAGTAATCTCGGTCTTATTGATTAAGAGGGAGTAAACAATGTTGAGATGGATTTCTCTAGTGATCAATAAATTGCCACTATCAATAGGATCGTGATTCATGCATTGTGATCATCTGATTTTAATGGACCTAGCCCCTATGTATGTCATGAGGAAGTGATGACTTCTAAATGATGTCACTTGTATTTGCAGAAGTTACTGTAAGGAAATTTGAGTTGTTGTGAGACGTTAATGAAGTTTTTTAAGAATTCATTTGAACCATCTACAAATTTCTCTTTGATGAATGAAACTTGACATATGAATTGTAGAGTCATTCATGTGGCACAATCATACTTAATCAAGATATCGGTGTATTGTGGACGAGTTTGATAAAATGGAAGGACATATTCACTTCTGTAACAAACAAATTTTCATAACCAATTTTAAACACCTAATAATCTGATTTAATAAGTAACTGATTCCATTTCACATGACAATGACTTCCATTAACTAAATATAACTATGATAAGAGTAACTGTTTCTACTCTAATTGTATTCATGTTCAGCTGATATAACAAGATCAAAGAAATGAATACATTTCTAACATTTTAACCACTTCTAACTAATAACATATTCAGCTGAATATAAAGTAAAGACTAATTTCTATATCAACTAATATTTTCATTCAACTAAACTATCTAATTATTCTTCTAAGGATTAAAGGTAAAAGTGTAAAAGAAACATACAGAAATAACAGAAGAATCTCTTTATCTTGTTGTTCAAGCCTCGGCATTGGTGAGAGGAGAAGCATTGATATAGGCTTAACCTCCCAACCTCAGACCATACTTATCTCCTCACATCCTAACTTATTAGAACGGCCTTCCCTACTTTGAGATCGGGCTTGGGATGTTCACCAGTCCAGCCATCTGAGCTACCCGGTGGTTTGAGTGCCCCATCAGTTATAATTATATAACTGACATCTACAGACAAACAAATGATCTCAAGATTGGCACATATGTCTGAAACTACCTTGGCCAAGGATTTCAGCTAGGTTCCTGAACCCGATCACGACCACTCAACTTGACAACAGATTCCATTACTAGGACATGCATGAGCTATTATTCATTTTAATATTCAAATCTGATTTCATTATTTGTTTCTACAGGATTATTTCCACCTCTTCACCATTCTATGGCTTCTTTGCCGGGTGAATTCCTCAGTGTTTGTATGATTATGAGCATTATGATATTGTTTTACACCTCTTCACCAATTCTTTGGCATCTTGCTAGTGAATTCCTTGGTGTCCATTTGGTTATGTGCATTCTGATATTGTTTTACACCTCTTCACCAATTCTTTGGCATCTTGCCAATGAATTCGTCAGTGTTATAAGTATTCTGAATATTTTTGGAAAATCATAATAACATGTGCATTGATGTTGATTTATATAATCAAACAAGTTTGATACAACTACCATTTGAATTCATAAAAGATATATTCTCAGGGATACTCGGTGAATGATCTCATATGCACTTCAGGGTACCAACAGCTAGTTATATATATATATATTGATCTCTATTTACCATGCCTATCTGGCTATGGATGGATACTCAAATTAGAAAGAAAAGGATTTTAAAAAAAACATATTTAATTTATTCTCAATCCTATCATATGTACTAGCTGAAAATAGATATTATACTCAGTAAAATCGAATCATGATTTACATTGCTTCTATGGTGTTCAATCTTGGAATGAGAAAATTTGATTGCAGCTAGACTTATCTTTAGAAAGAAATAAGGTGAAAAGAAATCAGGAGTCATGACCTATGATTAGATTGTGATTCCCTTGCTCTGGCCAGATCTCTTGTTCACCCGCTAACTTGAGACTTCATCTCAGACTTTGGTCGTCGGTAGTATTAAGAAGAAAATAGGAAATCGGGGTGAAAAATGATGAAGGGTATTCAGCTGTGAACTTCCAACTTAGCTCAGCATGAAACGCAGAGATAGGAGAGGATAGAAAGAAAGGAACAAAGGATAATCCATCTAATTTGATCATGGCTTCTTAAAGACTTAGTCGAGACTCCTTGGCTTCCATCGGTTTCGAAGATGACTATTCGGATACAAACATGAATTCAATTTGAAAAGAAGAGAATTAAAGAGGGAAAAGAAATAACGAGGAATTGAAGAGTTTTATTTTATTTTATTATTATAATATGCTCTTATATACATTCACATAAGTATATCGATGAAGTGACATCATTAGATTATATTATAATAATTTATTAGTGCCATTTCATTTTGATATTTATGTGTTCGTATTTAAGTATTTATTATAATGATAAAATAAGGAAATTCAATAATGTAATGTCCCCATCATAAAATTAATGTCCTTATTTAATCTTTGTAATGGGCCGATTGATTTATTTTATCTCGGACCCATTTTTATTTAGTTTTCGTAGTTTGTGTCGCCGTCGGTTAACTTTGTACACCCTCGGAAAGCTTATCCTAATGGGTATTTAAGCGCGGCTCGTAGGTAGTCTAAAGGTATTGGATTCCTGCTAGAGTTTGGCATTGTTCGCCATTTCGGAAGTGAAAGACTTTCCATATTTGGCTTGCACAATTTCGGTGGGAATCAACCCTCACCCTATTCCGTTGGTGTTCATCGCATCTGTACTTGGCAGTTTGAAGACTTAATTATATATCTTAGTTCCGACTGGTGAATCATTTGGCTCTGCTTCTGCAATTTGTGTATGTTTCTTCCTGCAATTTTTAAGTAGCATTATTAATTTCTCTTGCTCCTTGAAACTTCTCCATTCACCATACACCCCTCCTAGATACTGTACGGCCTTGTTTTCTTCCATTCCAACCATTCTGGCACCTAGAGACGCCATACTGCCTTTTGCAACACATACTCCACCTGCATCACTTCCAAAACACTGTACGTCAACTCTTGCTCTCACCTAGTTCCCAACTCCTGCCATTCATATCATTAAGGTATGGTTGACTATTGTATAGTCTCTAAGACCACCGTACGACATCCAAACACCACCGTACGGTGATCATATCCACCGTACAGCTGTTGCACTCCATGTACAGCATCTTGAAGCTCATCTTCCGTACGGACTTCCTTATTCCCTTACGGCCTTCTTAGGATCACCGTACGGCCCTTCATTCTCAGGCAACGTACGGACTTAATGGCATCTCCCAGATGCACCGTACGGACGTATTGTTCCTTCTAATCAATTGCCCTTTGTACTCCAGATTGATCGCCATCCTTGTACCCCTACCAAAGTCGATTGTGGAGTTAGATTGAATAGTGCCCAGTTTGCATTCTATAGACCTTACGGCCTCTATTCTGAGGTTGTTGCATTGATTAAAAAGGGGTTTCAGTTGGTACAACACATTATAGTGGTATCAGAGCTCTCCGATCTTGCCAGCCTATGGACAGTGAATGAGAGTTTATAGTCGAAAGAGGAGAAGAATGCATTCCGTTGATCGAATGGCTAACGAACAGGAACCGACAGGTGCCGAACTTGTGGCACTTTTGAGGGAAATTGCCCGGAATCAGGCACAGAGCACGAATACACAGTGACTCATGGAGGAAACCCTCAAGAAATTGGCAGAGAACAAAATATCTGGAGAACAAAATGGGCATAGTGCGGACTCAATATCGGGTAAGCCACACCCTCAACCAGCATGCTCTCGACCTTCCATGCCGACTTTTCCACCACGGACGGAAGCCGATCACGGAGAGAGACTACCAACTTACGAAGAGATAAGAGAGGACTGGAGGAATGCAAACCTTGAAGAGGACATTTCCTACAAAGATTACGCAGATCTGAGGATGAGATACTCGGGAGGCGGAAATAGAGGAAGATGCTTTAACGATGATCTCAGGAGAAAATTGAGTAAGGTGAATCTGTCTCCATTTGACGGATCGGGTTCCATTTCAGCACAAGCGTGGGTGATGAAAGCCGATACATACTTCCAGCTAAATCCTATGCCAAAAGAAGAAGCAATCAAATTTGTTGCGTTGCACTTGGAGGGAGTTGCACATGAATGGTGGCACCATGGCACTATCACACTTGGGCATGATCAAATAAAGACCTATGCGGAGTTTACGGAGAGATTAATAGAACAATTTGATGGAAAAGACCCCGAGCTCAATTTCAAGGATCTAGCGCAACTAAGGCAAACAGGATCGGTAGATCAATTCATCGCAGAATTTGAGAGACTTTCCGTGTTGGTCACAGACATCTCTGAAAGAAGGCGGGTTGTGCTCTTTATGGACGGGCTGGCAGAACCACTGAAGGGTTGGGTGAAGGGATTCAATCTATCAACCTTGTCGGAAGCAATCAGTAAGGCACAAAGCATGGCATCGTCATCAGCATCATCCTCATCCTCTCGGAGTCACTCACATTCGAAACCGCCGACGTTTCCAAGGGATAGACCTCCGCCCAAGAAGTTGTCATTGGATGAAGCATCTCGACAAGAACTCCGAAGGAAGAAGTTGTGCTTCAATTGCAAGGGGCCTTGGGAGCGTGGCCACCAATGCCTCGAGAAGGGGAAGATCCATTACATCGAGGTAGTATTCAATTATTAGGATGAACACAAACAGGAAGAAATGTCGGTTGAAGATGACCAACCTAATACGGACACCAACATGGCCATTGTAAACCGTACGGAGAGGATTGACGCCTTGGTACAGCGCGGGGGATCTATTGCATTGGCTAGCAGTCCAAGGTGCACATTTTTCCATGTGCAGGGTACCCTTCAAGGACAAAGGGTTACGATGACGTTGGATAGCAGAGCTACTTTGAACTTCATAAACTCATCCTTGGTAAAATGAGGAAATCTCCCTACGGAAGCACACAGGTTTTCAGGTCAAGGTTGTTGGAGGGACTTTCCTACCTTGCATGCACCTTGTTCTTCAGCTGAGCATCACAATGGCAAATCACACGGTAACGGAGGACTTTTTCATAGTGGACCTCGCTAACATGGAAGTCATTCTGGGCATATAGTGGATGGAGACACTTGATGAGTACAATCAGAGTTTCAAGCAGATGGACTTCACTTTTGTGGTTGACGATAAGAAGGTTGTCCTCCGAGGGATGGCAAATGAAGGTCCAAAGGAAGTTTTTGCGCATCGGATGGAGGCAGTCTTGCAGCACGATGACGTTGAGTGGGCTGTGCATTTTTTTATATCAATGGAACCAATGAAGGGGCACCAAACACCTCCATAGGATGATGAACTTCAGGATATTTTAAGTAGGCATGAAAAAGTTTTCATGGATATTCCACCTGGCATACCACCACATCGGGGGTTTGAACACACAATAGAGTTGGAATCTGGGGCAAAACCAATCATAAACACACCGTACCACCACCCCAAGAAATTCAAGGATGAGGTCGAACAAACGATTCAGGAGTTGCTTGAGGAAGGATGGATCCGTCCTAGTTCTAGCCCGTTCGCATCATCCGTGGTGTTGGTCAAAAAAGAGGACGGAACAATGTGCATGTGTGTGGACTATCGCACGCTAAACAAAAGAACAATAAAGAATAGGTACCCCATCTCGAGGGTAGATGAGTTGTTGGATGAACTACATGGCATGGTCTATTTTTCAAAAATAGATCTCCATTCTAGATACCATCAGATTCGAATGAGGGAAGATGTGGAGAAAATGGCCTTCCACTGCCACTACGGACACTATGAGTTCTTGGTCATGCCGTTCGGTCTAACCAACGCACCTACCACTTTTCAGTCGTGCATGAACTGCATCTTCAACAGACAGTTGCATAAGTATCTATTGGTATTCTTTGATGATCTTATTTATAGCAGGACATGGGAAGAGCACTTGAAGCATATGAACGAGGTTCTGAGTATCATGGAGGAGCAGTCCCTATTTGCCAAACAGTCCAAATGTGAGTTTGGGATGACAAAGATATTGTACTTGGGGCATGTCGTCAGTCAATACGGGGTTCAAGTGCATCGGGAGAACATTCAAGCTATCCTCGACTGACCTCCCCCAAAATCACTCACGGATCTACGAGGGTTCTTCAGATTATGTAGTTACTACAGAAGATTTGTCAAAGGTTTTTCTTAGCTCAATGCGCTTTTAACGGATCTGACAAAGAAAGGGGCTTTCCAGTGGAACGAAGAAGCACAACTCACATTTGATAAACTAAATGAGGCCATGAACACTTGCCCTCGGACCATCAGGCTACACAAGTTGCCAAACTATTTTTTTGGGAAGTCTTTCGCCTGCACGGGTTACCCCGAAACATCGTCAGCGATCGGGATGGTCGATTCGTCAATATCTTCTGGACAGAACTGTTTCAGATGGTAGGGATAGAATTATCACTGAGCACAAGTTACTTCCCATAGACAAATGGCCAAACTGAAATTGTGAACAAATGGCTCGAAGGCTACCTACAGAACTACGCCTCGGCTCAACAACGCGCGTGGGTAAAATGGATCCATCTCGGGGAGTATTGCTACAATACCACGTATCACATGTCGATCGAGATGGCACTGTTCAAAGCTCTATACGGGCACGAACCACTCTCCTTCATCGACACAGTTCTGGGTGACAGTTGTGCTCCAAGGGTGAAGGATTGGCTTCAGGAAGGATAGGACATTCTAAGGGGCCTGAAAGAAAACCTATAGCAGGCACAAAATCGATAGAAGGTGTACGCGGACAAACGCTGGATAGAGAGGAGTTTTGAAGTGGGGGATCTGGTCTATCTCCAGCTTCAACCATGCTGATAGTCTTCATTAAAAGGAACAAGAAAGGAGAAATTGAAGCCGCGTTTTTATGGTCCCTACCACATGATCCGTTGCATTGGTGAGGTAGCGTACGAACTGGAACTTCCGGAGGGTAGCCGCATTCACAATGTCTTCCATGTCTCCTATCTGAAGAAGGCTATCGGGCAAAACGTTACAGTCACTACCAACCTTCCGCCACTCAATGAGGAAGGAAAGCTCATTCTGGAACCTGCTAAGATTCTTGAAGTGTGTGAAAAGGTCTTGCGGAACCACACCATGAGGGAGTACTTGGTACATTGTTGACATCTACTGATGGACAATGCAACGTGGGAAGGCGAACACATCCTCCAGCACCCAGCATTGCACTTGCTTGAGGACAAGCAAATTTTGGAATGGGAGGACTGTAATGCCCCCGTCAGAAAATAAATGTACTTATTTAATCTTTGTAACGGGCCGATTGATTTATTTTATCTTGGACCCATTTTTATTTAGTTTTCGTAGTTTGTGTCACCATCGACTAACTTTGTACACCCTTGGAAAGCTTATCCCAATGGGTATTTAAGCACGGCTCGTAGGTAGTCTGGAGGTATGTTTTTGGATTATATCTCTTTGTACTGTGAATTCCTGCTGGAGTTTGGCATTGTTTGCCATATCGAAAGTGAAAGACCTTCCATATTTGGCTTCCATGATTTTGTTGGGAATCAACCCTCACCCTATTCCATTGGTGTTTGTCGCATCTACACTTGGCAATTTGAAGGTTTAATTATATATCTCAGTTCCGGCTGGTGAATCATTTGGCTTTGCTTCTACAATTTGCGTATGTTTCTTCCTGCAATTCTAAGTAGCATTATTAATTTCTCTTGCTCCTTCAAACTTCTCCATTCACCATACACCCTCCCTAGCTACCATACGGCCTTGTTTTGTTTTCATTCCAACCATTCTGGCACCTAGAGATGTCGTACTACCTTTTGCAACACATACTCCACTTGCATCACTTCCAAAACACCATACGTCAACTCTTGCTCTCACAGTACGGTTCCCAACTCCTGCCATTCATATCATTGAGGTACAGCTGACTACCGTACAGTCTCTAAGACCATCGTACGGCATCCAAACACCACTGTATGACAATCATATCCATCGTACGGCTGTTGCACACCATGTACGACATCTTGAAGCTCATCTTCCGTACAGACTTCCTTATTCCCATACGGCCTTCTTGGGATCATCGTATGACCCTTCATTCTTAGGCAATGTATGGACTTAGTGGCATCTTCCAGATCCACTGTACGGACGTATTTTTCCTACTGATCAATTGTCCTTCGTACTCCAGATTGATCACCATCCTTGTACCACTGCCAAAGTTGATTGTGGAGTTGATTGAATAGTGCCCAACTTGCATTTTATAGACCGTACGGCCTCTATTCTAAGGTTGTTGCATTGCTTAAAAAGGGGTTTCAGTTGGTACGGCACATTACAAATAATAAATCTCTAAAGGTATGGATTATATTTTATTTAGATTATTTTATATTTTTATTATTTTGTTTCTCTAATAGCTCATGCGGTCTCATAATGTAACTTGTGGACAAGTCTCTGTATCCTTTCCAAAGGAGTCTTAGGTCATACCTATCGATCTTGATGTCTGAACCCAACGACCATCCCATTCTGATGATCCCTTTTAGCAATGCTTCCCCTCTCTTCAGTCTTCTCCTGCAATCACCCAAGCAAAACATTCTCGCCAAAACATTAATTCAAAATACATTGATCATTAAATCAAACAACTACTAGTCATCTAATATCAGTTATAGGTTACTAATCATTTCATCAACATCTATAAATAACTAACTCATTTCACATGATTATGAAAGAAATAATTCGTTAACAGTTGATACAACGTATATAAATAACTAACTCATTTCACATGATCAGGAAAAAAAATAATTCATTAATAATTGATACAACATATATAAATAACTAACTTGTTTTCACATGATCAGGAAAAGATATAATTTGTTAAACCAACAGTTATGATCAAATTAAAAATTAGGGCAAAAATTTGAGACATAACAACTTCTACTATTAAACTAAAGAAATGTTTGGACCTTCAATGGACGAAAAGAGCAAGTTATAACTTAGAAAGGAGTTGTCATATTTGATACAAAATTGTTCAAAAAAATATAAGAATGAGTGAAAATTTTACATTGTGGGGGGAATAATAGTCAATGTTGCATTCCCACTTGAACCTCATTTAGAGGGGAGATGTTCCATTCGCAAATAATCTAAAAGGACAATTTATGAATCTTCATGTGCAAATAAGTATTTTTATCTTTTACATTTATCTACTCTTTGTAGTCTCTCTCTTATTTGTAATTCTATAGATACTATATGGGTTATTTGCTTTGATCTTTTCCTTTATGTTTGAGGATATTCTTATAGGAAAAGAAGATTGGTACTTTACATATGCTACCAAATATTGTGCAGACTCAATCTACTAATGGTAGCTCCAAAGACCCTAATGATCAAGATGGAAAAAGTGAGGCTCTTGAAGAAAACATCTTTGATGATTGAGATTATGAGATTCTTCTACATTAAGAGGGAGTATGACACTTATTCTAAAGCAAAGCAAGAGCTTAGAAGATTGATACTTAGAGGGATTCTAGAAATACATATCTGTGAGTGCATGATTTTGATGGGCCTACTCCAATGTATATTATGAGGAAGTATTGACTTATAACTAGAAAATCAAAAGATTGATATCAGATTTATAGTGAATTCAACAGGCATCCTTGGGTGAAAAGATTTTCTGAGGAAGTAACTAGAGGACTTGACTTCCCCAGATCAATGTTCACAGGGAAAAAATTTGAGATCCAATCCTTTGTAGATGATATCTTCTCTAGGAGGAGAAGTTCTAAGAGAAATTCCTTGTAATGCGCTCTCCTCTATGAGAGAGAGGTCTGAGGTGAAAACCCTTGTTCCACCCTCTAGTAGCAGATATGGTGGGTCCACCTTTTGACTTGGTTCACGGTGGATATCATGTGAGTTACTACATGATGTTGTGATTATGTCATGAAAGGTGACAATCTTTCATTGATGTATATATTTAGAGGGGAGCTATTGAAAGATGATGACCTTATCAATAGTTGGACCTATTATCATAATAGACTACATTAAGTTGTTGTCTCAGAGTACCAGAGGTTATGATGACAAATAGAAGGTAGTTATTGAAAGGTGACGATCTTATTAATAGTAGACCTATCTTTGAACACCAAAATGTGTTGGAGCAAGTGGTATCATGGTTCTTTGGGCCGAATTTTGTTGGACAGCTTGATAACCAACTCATCATGGTTCTTCGGGCCGAATTTTGTCGAACACCATGAAATTAAATTGTTATGGTTCTTTGGGCCAGATCTTGCCAAACACCATAACATAAATTTATTATAGACCAAACTTAAGGTGGTGTTTAACCTTATATTAAAGTTATGGAATTTAGTTCAATTGTGTGGTATAAAAGGTGAAATGATATCTCTTCATATACTTGAGAGCATAATGTGTTCTATATCAATCTTCCCTAACTAAGAGTGAGTGTTCAAGTTGTAGCTTCAATCAGATTGATTTGATCCGATATACATTATTGTTATTGGTAAACATTATTTCCTATATACACTTATCCATGTTAATAATATGTGTATATCTATATATCCTCTCATATTTATATGAGATCCAAATCTGCATTTGGATATAATCAATAACAATGATTATGATTCTACATTTACAAAAACAATCCTAGAATTTAACAGTTGCAAGGAAAGTTGCCAAATAGAATTATGACAACTTGTAAGGTGTGCTTTGTTTGCCAAATTAGAAAGGGCATGAAAATGAAAAAATTAATTGAAAATTTGGAGAAGATAAGGAAAATCTTTTAAAAGGCAAGTAAAATCAAAACTTCGAAGAGAGTTTCTTATTTTTTGGATTTATGCTTAAATAGTTTTAGAAACTATTTATTATTTGTGGTTTTTTTATTCCTATATATAGTGTGTTGGAGTTGAAAGGAAAAACAAGTTAACCCATAGGTTTCTAAAGCTACAAGTGTTGATACGATTCAAAGAGGGGTGTTGTATTAATGTAACTCATGTAAATGATTAATACTAGTCTTGGATCTTTTTGGGCCAGGAGTATTTTCCCTAAAAACTTCCGGCACATAAACTTGTGTCATGAGATGTTCTTTTTGTGTTACGGATTGTATATTTCTGCATTGCTGCTATCTTATACTAAAGTAATTCTCAATTACATGGTAGTTTATATTTGTCCAAGATATGTTTACTAAGCATGTTGAAGCGGCACTTTTTGACATAACAAAGAAGATGAATATCTTCATAGTTTATTGTATTAAGACAACTTCATTTTTAAATTTACAAACAATCAGAACTCTTCATTAGATATTCTTAACATTGAACCTCTATTAGATTAAAAATAAAAGAAATTTTCAGTAATGCACTCAAAGAATTTCTACATTCATTAATACAAAAATGTTGAATATTTCACCATTTCATTGTGACTCTTTGGAAGAAAAGATGATAAATTCTCTCTTTAGGAAGTTAAGAAAATTTTAGAATTCTAATAGGAAAACACTTGGGATTGTTTTGATTCAACTTTTTGGCCCCCAATATATACCATTTTGGGTGTTATGTGTTATAGATAAGTGTTATGTTCTATTTTAAGGGATTTTTTTGAAGAGACTAAGATAGTCAAAATTTCAAAGATTTTGTCATCATAGTATGCAAATTGTTTCTTGTTTAAAATTCAATAATTAGTTATAAAAAACCACTGGGAAGATAATTAATGAAAATAGATTGGTTTCTCATTTATGCAGGTTAAGCTTGTAATCCAATTATTGGCTGATTCTGGGCCTTACAAGGATGGGTTGTTTTAATTGTTGGGAAGGTGAATATGTAAATGTTATTGTTCTTTTCTTGTATATATGTATTTATCATTTTCAATTGAATTGTACATTCTAGTTTATGTGGATTATTCTATTTATTGTATAATTAAAGTAAGTGTACGGAAATGGTATAAAAAATGGGTCAAAAGTCGCCGTGCTTTTGTTTAAAGTCAATATATGAGCACAATTTTTTTAAGATTGACAAGAACAAGAATTGTAACATTTGAATACAGTGTCTAAACAATTTTGTTAAATACTTAACATTTAGAAGATGAAAAGTTGGTGTCATACAAAAGTGTTGGTATCTTATTCACTTAAATTCAAGGTATTTAGTGGTCGCCCCTATATATTTGTGTTGCATTTAGTATTTTAATAATCAATTGATATAAATACAATTACAAGTGGGTATTTGTACATTATTTTTGAAATGTTTATTGATTCTTTTTTTTAATAATTTGTCATAGTGGATGTATCATTGACTGTGTGCATACATAACTTCAACAAAAAACAATTGAAAGTATATATGATGGGGCACAAGCATTTCATAACATAAATACTATTTAACTATATAAAACTATAAAATAAAATATATAAAAATACTTGTAATTGCTAAGGTTGAAACACCTATTTTTATTGATAAAAGGTCATACCCTTGATTACAATAATTTATTTATTTTAATGAAGTATCAAAAGGTCAAAAACAAAGATAAATGCCTATAATCTTAATTTAGATTATAAAATCTTGAACATATTCCATCCTTGCACAGTACACATAACTTGTAGAATCTTAATTCTCAAGATTACATGGTCAAAAGTGGTGAAGGGAATTTTTTTAAAAAAAATATACCATTTTACATAAATATGTTAAATTTTTTAATTCTAATTATGAAAGTATTCAAATTGGTTGTGATCCATACCACTGTGCATTTAAATAGTTTTATTTTAAATGTCACAAAGATACAGTGAACTTTCATGTGACAAAAAACTGTAGATAAGATAAGATACATTTATTAATGTCCAATGGGAGACCAATGAGGGTCTAAGGGACTGGAAACAATACAAAGGGCAAACGCTAGTAGGGAGAGCACCAAATGGCGTCCACAAAAAAAATGTGAAAGCAAAACAACAAAAGAACCAAGAAAAAGAATAACAACAACTAAGAACTCTTCACAGGTGAGAAGTAGTCCATAATGGAAAGGTGGGCATTATAGCAATCAAGTACTTTAGAAGGTCACTGTCGAGTGTGATCTCTGTGGGGTCTCACAGATTTGGTGTGAACTGAGATAGTACAAGGAAGTCGCTTCAATCATCGGGCAAGGACTGTAGGACTGAAGAAAGAGGTGATGAGTTGTGTAGGGGTCGATATTGAGCAAAGTTGGAGCTGTAGTGTGCTCGCGAAGCCACATGGTCTCTTGAAGGTAGAGTGCAAGACAGTGCTGGTCAATATATCTAAAGAATGAGGGAAGAGATTGACACTCTAAACAAACAGTAGAATCTCCCTCAGATCTCATAGTAAATAGGACAACAAAAAATAAAGTGAGACTTGGTCTCAACCTCCACGAGGTGACAAAGCCAATAGATCCTTTCCTCCTTATGGATCTAATGATCAATCTGAATACATAGTCGATGAGATCACACTCTAAAAGATCCCAAGGAGATGCGAAGAGCATGAGTCCAACGACGAGTGAGATACCAAGGGCATAAGATGATCCCATCCTAGATATCAATGAAGTGCTCAACATAGAAGGCCATACATGGGCAAAGCCCACCTCGGAATCGCCCACCTAGGGGATTCCTCTAGGTCGTGTGATCCAGGAGCATCTAGAGGTATAAGGGCAATCCTGTGTCACCCAAAAAAATGTACTTAGACTTAGTTTCCGTTTCATGTCTTTACATTTTTGGATACCCATTTGGGTCAAATAAAGGTTCCAACTCTCACAGTTCAACTATCAGTGTGCTAGAAAATCTTGAAAAAATAGGAGCATGCAATTTGGCCATCATTTTGGTGACCTAGAAGGTGTGAATTGGCCAGATGAATGTAAATGTGATTTAGAGCATTCCAGAAAAAGAATCAGGTCAAAAGGCCCCACGGTTTATAAGTTATTGTAGTTTTTCGGGTTTTGGAGACCTCTTAAGAATGCTTCAAAGTCAGGTTAGGCGCATTAAATGACCTCGAAAAGGGCCAAAAAATGGGGGACGAACGAAGCTGGTTCATAGGCTATAGAGCACTTCGAGAGCTTTCCGAAAATGTAAACGGTTCGTCAATCGGAGCTACGGTTCAAAAGTTATGCCTCGCGAAAGTTCGGGTACCGTTTCTGGATTCTTCTAGATTTGCACCGACTTCTAACGCAGCTTCTGGAACCTTCTATTTGGTCGATGGATGCCTACTAGCACTTTCTAGAATGTACTCCTAGTCCTTAACCCTCCAGGGTCTATTTAAGGAGATTTCTGGCATTGTAAAAGGCAGTTCGGAGTGGAGTTTGAGAGGAGGTACTGAAAGGAGAAATTATCTCTAGATTTATGCTATTGTAAGCCCTTTGGGCATGTTTTGAAGTTTATTTTCTCTGTACTGTTTGTACTAGCTTATTTCTCAGTTAATATAATTTCGCTTTTCTGTTGTGTCCATTCTGTTCTTGGGTTTTGTCCCCATCATCGTGATAACATATTGTTTGTAGATGTCAAGTCTAACAAGCTCATTCAACTCCCACTAAGGTGGAAGAAGATGGGTTGGAGCGTCCAGAGAAAACTGAAAAAGGGGAAGACGATCCAAACTAATACCAATCAAGCCTAAGAGGGCAGAGAAGTGGGTGTACTAGCAACAAGACCTATGTCCAAAGTCCAAACTCACAACCTCCATAGAGGAACAGTAAGCCAAGTAGGAATATCTGTGATGATCATCAAAGGAATCAATGAAGCTCCAGAGCCAGTGAAGAAGCCAAACTAAATCAAAGATGGTCCCCAATCTGAAAGGGTGAGCACCAAACTCTGCTAGAACGATGTTGTGTGGCGTGGACCGGTGATATCTGATAATGCTCCAAAGGAAAAGAGTTTGGACTCTCTCAAAAGAGTTTGGATATGATTTACTTGAATTTCATTTAAAAATTTTAAATAAGAAATAATATATAGAATAAAGTATCCATCAATTAATTTTGCACATTTCCATTCTAGAGATTATCAAGATTAAAGTTTAAAAATTTGTAAGTTGCATAGCTTATAGTATATATTAATTGAAGTCTTTAAATATATTAGACCTCAAATTGTCCTTATCAAGAATTTTTTTTATGTAAACAAAGAAGACTTGTGTTCCAAAAACTAAATTTGATCTATTTAATCATAGGTTCTTAAGGAAAAGGTTAATCAAATATAAAAGAATTTAATTGATGAGTAAACAAGGAATTCTCAACACATACAACTACTTCTAGTCTTTCATTAAGAATATTATTGCTTGCCAAGATGAAAAGTTTTTACTTGATAAAGATTAGGATGAGGATGTCTAATGAATTCTCTTATCATTTTTATTTTTATTATCTATGTATCTATTTTTTTAATTTCCTATGTCTTTGTATTTTGGTCCTTTTTATGACTTTTTTTTAAAATCATTTTTTAATATCTCGTTTTATGTTATCCTTTATGATTTGTTTTCCTGAAATTGAACACAATTTCTTATTTCTATTTAGATTCTATAATTTTTTTATGTTTCTTTTTTTTTCTTTCATAATATTCTTTTGTGCCTTATTTGACTCTTACACTTCATGTTTATTTCCTATATTATCATGGTTTGTAGTTACAAACTTGAACATTAACATATTTGAGCGAGATAGGTCAGCATTTTTATGTTGTCAAAATATTTTTCTTAGATTGTTGTTATGTTCTATGTCCAATTTCTTTGTAATATTGGTATAATGTTCTTATTACTTCAATTTGCAATAGACTTTTTCATATTAAGACCCATGCTCTCAATAGTTATCTTGATACTAAGCAGAATTGGGTAGTCCACAGAACTTGTATAAACTTTGACTTGTGGTTTGATATGTACAGGAATTGAAATTATATTGCATTGATGATACATAAGATAGATCCCAAATATATTGGATTGTATTGAATATACTACAATTGCATGGGAATTTTGGTCTACGGTGTGGGTTGGTTTGCCTTTTCTTATATCTATAGACCTTGGATATGTCATATGACAAAGATTTTATATATGTGTTTGTATGTATATGAGAAAGAGATAAAGAGAATGGGATTGAGGGGGAAGATAAAGGGAGAAGAGTGAGAGGGGGGAGGTAGAGATAGATAAATAGAGGGAGGAATGGAGAGGGGTGGGGGGTGAAGAGAAATGGGGAAGAGCGAGAGAGGGGAGAGAGATGGGGCAAGAGAGAAAGGTGGGGAGGGGGGGTTAGATGGATTAGAGATCAAGTAGTGTAATTAGGGCTTAGCATAGACTAAGGCATTGATGGGGAAGGAAGATATGAGAGAGAGGAAACAAGAATATTTATGGTTGTATATAGAAATATATACATATATCTAGATAACTATATGTATATAGAACTATAGGTATGCATATATACAAACATAAACACATATTGTATATGTAAATATATATGTATTTGTATGCTCAATTTAGAAGCATGTGTTTTTAAGTCTTGATAACCCATACTAGTTATGAATAATTTGGAAAAGTACTTTTTTCTTTCTAAAACTCGAGTGGATTATGAAGAATTCAAAATTGTATTTTTTTTTCCCAAAATTCAAGTGGGTTATTTTGTACATCAAAAGCTCTATGAGTTTTGGCTTGGTAAGAGGGCTAGAATTGTTGGAATAACTAGGCTCAAAGATTACTGTGAGGGGGACGGGGAGTGAATCAATAAGGGTCCCATTTGGATGGTGGATTTGAGCAAGAATTAGAATTCAAAATTCTTTTAAAAAATTAATCCATTGTTTGGGTCACAAAATGAGAATTGGAATTCGGGCAAATGTGGATTTGGTATCCCCATTTGACCCCCAAAACAAGAATTATGTATTCCTCCAAAATACTTGTTATTTGGGATTCCCATTTTAAATCCCAATTTATTTTTTAAATGATGATTGCCACTGTGTGTGTCTGAAAAATTACCCCATCAAAAATCAATGAATCTTCTTCACTGTCAAGATGCGAACGCTTTAGATTTATCAATGTCTTCAAATCGTTGAGAAATACTCTAGTAACGATCCAATTAAGCTTATATAACTTTTTCACATTCAAATACTCTACTTATATGAATCACACAACCTCATTCACAATCTAGCATTGTTGCACACCCAATCTCTTCCCTTCTTTCGCAATTGTTTCCTACTTGCACTGACAAGAGGATCTAATGGCACAATGATTTAACAAGAAAGTCAAAATGCATTGCACTTCCCTAGGTACATGCACTTCTTCATGAATCTTCGATAAGATTGACCAATACAAGTCATACATAACTTTCCACACCAACATGGACATGCCATCACATATCCTACAATCATCAATCGAATATACAAACCACTCTACCTTTATCGGTCAACAATCTAACCAATTGTTCTTCATTTGCCTCTTAGTCAATCATCAAAATCCAATAAATTCATTTATCGATCACCAATCAATGCATGGTTGCAACAACTCAACATAATAAAGATCAAACATCTTCAAATACAATAGTAGATTTGAATTATGTAGATAAAGATAAGATAAGATAAGGTAAATTTATTAATTTCCAATAGGAGACCAACGAGGGTCTAAGGGACTGGAAACAGTACAAAGGGCAAACACTAGCAGGGGGAAGCACCAAATGGTGTTCGCAAAAATAATGTGAAAGAAAAACAACAAAATAACCAAGAAAAGGAATAACAATAGCTAAGAACTCCTCACAAGTGAGAAGTAGTCCAAAATGGAAAGGTGGACATTAGAGCAATCATGTACTCTGGACGGTTGCCTCTAAGGTCTACAAGAAGGACGTTGCCGAGTGCAATCTCTATGGGATCTCACAGATTTGGTGTGAACCAAGATAATGCAGAGAGGACACTTCAATCCTCGAGAAAGAACCATAGGATTGAAGAAAGAGGTGATGAGTTGTATAGGGGTCAATGTCGAGCAAAGCTAGAGTTGTATAGTATGCTCGTGAAGCCGCCTGGTCTTTTGAAGGTAGATTGCAAGACAGTGTTGGTCAATATATTTGAAAAATGAGGGAAGAGACCGACACTCTTTGAACAAATAGTAGAATCTCCCTCGGATCTCATAGTAAATGGGACAACAAAAAATAAAGTGAGACTCGGTCTCAACCTCCTCGAGGTGACAAAGCCGACCGATACTGTCCTCCCTGCCAATCTGGTGATCAGTCTAAATACATAGCTAGTGAGATCCAACTCTAAAAGATCCCAAATAGATGCGAAGAGTGTGAGTCCAATGACGAGTGAGGTACCAAGGGCATAAGATGATCCCATCTTGGATATCAAGGAAGTGCTCAACATAGAAGGCCATATGCGGATGGAGCCCACTAGGTGGATTCCTCTGGGTCATAATAACATATTGTCTGTAGATGTCAAGTCTAACATGCTCATTCAACTCCTACTGAGGTGGAAGAAGATGGGCTAGAGCATCCAGAGAAAACTGAAAGGGGAGAAGATGATCCAAGCTAATACTAATCGAGCCCAAGAAGGCAGAGACCTAGGTGTACCAGCAACGAAACCTGTGACCAGAGTTTGAACCGCGACCTCCATAGAGGAACAGTAAGCCAAGTAGGAATATCTGTGATGACCGTCAAAGGAATAAGTGAAGCTCCAAAGCTGGTGAAGAAGCCAAACTAAATCAAAGATGGTCCCCAATCTAAAAGGGTGAGCACTAAACTCTTCTAGAATGATGCTATGCGATGTGGACTGATGACATCTAATAATGCATCAAAGAAAAAGAGTTTGGATTCTCTCGACAAAGGCCTAGTCAAACTCCAAGAGGGAGGGGCCCCAAATAGTAGAACCATAGAGGACAGTCAACTTGACCAAGGATTCAAGAAGGGGCATCTTAGTCGTGGTATCCTAGAAGTGGTGTCAAAAGCACTTTCGCTCAAGAATAGTGAGGGAGTTGAGCCCCTTGTTGACTCTGGGCTGCATGGTTGGTCTCAAGCTAAACCGAGGTCCAAAAAACTTAACCCCCAAGTAAGTATATGAAGATGCAATCTCAATCTTGATACCCTAGAAGTAACAATGGAGGTGTGATGTCCTCAAACAATTAAAGACCATAACCCGAGTCTTGCCCAGATTAACGACTAGCTCACATGAGTCACAGAAAGAGGCCAAGCCATCAAGGAGCCACTGAAGACCATCAGGGAAAGTTGCTAGGAGAATCACATCATCAACAAATAGGAGAATAGAGGTCAACACCTGATGTAAATAACAACCATCACCAAGGAGCAACCAATCATGGAGAAATGCCTCAAGCTCGTCGATGTAGATGCCAAAGAGAGTGGGGGAGAGAGGGCAGCCTTGTTTCACCCTAATAGTGCTCTAGATAGGGTCAAAGAAGCTTTGTGGAGTCTTGAATCTGCCATAACGCACTCATATAACCTCATAATAATTGTAAGGAGAATCTTTGAGATCCCGATGTCCCTAAGGCGTTGAAAGAAAGCCGCTTGAGGAACAGAATCGAAGGCTTTTCGAAAGTCAAAAAAACAATAGTAAACTTTCGTTGAGTAGCGGTGAGCCTCCTTAATGATGGTCTGTAAGGTCAAAATGTCATCAGTGGTCTAAAAATTTGTATAAAATCCAACCTGGCAATGTCATTGATTGAGCTCTCTGGATAGGATACCATTCAGCACAGTTGCATAGAGTTTGGCGAAGGTATGCCCAACCATGATGTTATTGTAGTTCCTTGGGTCGGAAGTTGACCCAAATTTATGGATCAGATAGATAATATGTCGTGACCAAGAGTTGGGAAAGCCAACACAAACCACTCGATTAAAGAACACTATAAGAAAGGGACCTAGGACAAAGATACCCAACTTGAAGAATTCAACTTGGAATCCTTCCTCATTTGGAGTTGTGCTATTGTTCATAACTCTAACTGCCTCACTAATGTGGGAAAAGGAGAAGAGGTGACAATGGGTGTGGGGGAGGATGAGATGGAGAGGGGGTTGGCCAAGAATATCATAGAGGGTGGAGGTGTGGGAGGCAAGGGAGTGAAGGTCCAGAGTCTAGGGAGGGGGGATAGAGAGGAAACATAGTGTGCCAAAAGAGCTTTTGAGACTAGAAGAATGTAGCACAAAGAGATCTACACTACAACAAATTGAACTTCCATTTCTTATAGTGAAGAAAGCAGCAGTAGTCGAGCCTCAATTAAGAGGAAGAGGAGGAAGAAGTGGGTGGAGCAGAGTGAAGCATGCGGTGAAAGGATTTGCAATCCTCATCGAACCTTTAGTTCATGGGGCAAGACCTATGAGTGGGGCGAGGGGTGAGCAAGGAGGTGCAGTAGGGAATGGAGAGAAGGGAAGACTCCCACAAGGTGGACGCAAGTGAGTGGAACATGGAGGTGATCTCCCCAAAGTCGAAGAAGGGATCTTGGGGGAGAAGTCATCTGAGGTGATGGATAAAGAACTTTGTGTCGCCATCGATGAAGCAAAAATAAATGTGAGCTTAGGGGGGAGAGAGGGGGGAGGCTGCTAGAAGATGAGGGGCAAGAAGAAGCAGATAAGCAAGGGAGAGGAGGTGTTCAGGGTCCCCGAAGGGTGATGCTAAGGAGGGCATGGTTAGCCAGAGGAAGATAAGAGATGGTAAAGTAGAAAATGAGAGGGATGAAGGAGGCAGTAGAGAGAACATAGTCCACAATGCTAGCACCACCACCATGTGACCAACAAGTGAAGAGTTTGGAGCCAAGAAAGTAAGAGAGCCCATTCAAGATCACTAAGTCTGATGACTCACAAAGCTATAGCAAATTTCAACCATACCTAGTGAAGGGCCCCTAACAATCCTCGGAGAGTCGACGCAGACCCATAGAACCAGGATCAAAAGCAATCGTGCACATGGGATCGTACCTACGATCATGGAGGGGAGGCTATAGGTCTTTGGTCCACACGTTAAAGTGTCCCAAAATGATGATGTCCCCCATTGCAAAGAATTTGATAATGTGCTCAAGAAGGTCCTTATAGGGGTCCCCACCCTTAGTGCTATGAATTGCATAGTACGAAGATGTTGGTGGGAAGTAACAGACAACAATATTGGTATCTCTATAGAATGAGGTCCCTTGATAAATGTGAATCAACATGAACCTAGCATAGCTATCAGAGTGAACCAAGGAAATAGTACTAAAAGGGTGGTCCCAAATAGACAAGTGATCCCACCAGAACCTCTGACCTCACCAAAGCATTTGACCTTGTCTCTAAAAGAAGAGAGTCACTGATAACTAGAAATACTGGGAAGAGGACGCATGGATCTCTCATGTGTCTCTGAAATAAAAGGAAGGTTCGTAAAACCAATAGCGTCATTAAGTAAGTTAGGCATAGACCAGAGGATACCATTATCATTCCAGCAGTTGATGCACAAAGAGCCTATGGTCGACTGTCGCTGAGAATGTCATTTGGCCTTAGAGGCCACCCTCGAAACCTAGCCTATAGGAAAGGTGTCACGGATTACTACTTAAAAAGATTTCTAATGACTACACATTTACCCTCTTGTCTAGCTGCCACAACGAGGGCACAAACTTGCTTGAGCTTTGCCACCTATGATTGGGTGAGGTCCTCATCTAGTTAAATCTTAGGGGAAAGAGAGAATAACTTTCTCTTTGCCCTAAGATTCCACAACTTGTCAAAGAGAGAGAGAGAGAGAGAGAGAGAGAGAGAGAGAGAGAGAGAGAGCAACTAGATGAAGTGAGTGTCATCTAGGCCTAACCAGCATCTATCAAGAGTGTTGTTTGAAATGTCCAGTTGATCCTTGAGGAAAGAGTATCCAATAGTCAAGGGATCATCAATGGAGGAGAGACCACAAACTCGTAGGTTTAGTTCATGGGTCCACCTAACCTACTCATCATCCATCTTCCCTTGTACTAACTTCTCAATGCCTGAAAGGGGAGCCTCAACTGCAGAGTTGCATAAAGAAGCCCAAGATTCCACCTTCAATTCAGTCTTCGTTAATAGTGAAGAATGCATATCCACAATATTTGATTGTTTCTCTTTGATAGTGTCTAACTCCCTAAGTTGCATGGTAGCAGAGTCTAGATTAGCCTTGAGGCCTGTAGTTTCAGCAACTAGAGATTGCACAGTATCTCGTAGAGTGTGGTTCTCAGATTCCAACAAAGCCAACCATTCTGCGAGTTTAATATGGAGTGAAGTTGGCTAAGAAACAAAACTTTGCAAGACAACATTAGCAGACTCTGTTGTAGTCAAGCAATTAGAGAGTTGTTGGAGTGTAATTGGATCAATAAAGGGTGACATGGCTCACAAATAAGGAAGGTATGCCTGCAAAAAGAAGGTACCCCTGGAAACTTATAGCAGTACCATAGACCAAGCATTTTGTCAAACAGTCTACAGAGAACTAACCATTCCAAGAGTTTAGCGTGTCATGTGTCATACCTCCACATAGTAGTAAGGTTAAGTTAAGAGAATGGTAGCCAAAGAATCTGAAACCAAAAACCAAAAACCAAAAAAATTGCAGACAACACCAATCAAATCATTCTCACTATCCCTAAATTGGTAAGCCATTTTATGTCATCATCGATTAGACTGTAACTTGAACCAAACTTGTCATGAACCTGTGCGATCACAAAGATATCATAATGAACATATTTAGAAATTGCATACATAATTGTGCACCATAATTCATTGCTTAACCTGCACTACATTGTTTTATCAAGACTAAGTACATCAAGAACATAGACAACTGAGTGCACATAAGTTAACGTCAATGAAAATCAACATAACTAATAGATCATAGCAACAACACATTTCCTCATCTTATTAGCATTAGTTATGCCAATAGAAAAATGACTCTAAGGCTTGCAAGCTCATTTTGCCTCCTTTTTTGTCCCTTTACACATTTTTCATGTTCCAACAATTTCTTGACTTCGTTGTCATTAGGTTTACAAATGATCAAGTGAGTGTCTCTAAAATTACCACCATGTAATCTCACATTTTCTCAAATTTTTGACCATATAAAATTTTCTATTTTTAGACAATGTTAGCATAACTAACTTTAATTTTCTTTACTAGTATCTTGATAGTCCTCCCAAACATGTCTACCATTTTTCAATAACTTTTGATATTAGTTTTCCAAATTCAAAACAAATTACATAATATTGTTGATGTAGGAGCATCTTGGGTGTAAGGGAAAACTTGCATCACCCAAAAATATTTCAGATTTGTCTTTTAATAAGGGTTATCTCAGTGTAAAGTTACTATTTCTAGAGGCTTTCTTTTTTGGTAAGTTGGTCGTGTGAGTTTAGAATGTTATGATTTCATCCCTAGAAGTTCATTTTAGATATATCAGTCTACTAGCAAAGCCTCATTGCAATATCAAGTCTACTTGTGACGTTATTTAAAATTTTCCATGTCAACAGTAGGGTATTAAAACTTTAAATTCAGTTTTGAAGGCTTTAGAGGCTCTAAAAAGGGATAAAACCCATGCTAACTGGATCTTGCATGAATCAAGCATTTTTGATCAAGTTGTGGTATTTTTGAAATGGGGTCATAATAGTCAATCAGAGCAACTAGCGATGAGTTATGGTCTTTTAAAATCGTGCCACCTAAAATGGGGAAAATTTGAATTTCTTCAAAATTACTCTAAAGTTTCAAAACTTGTTGGTGCCTACTCTAATGTAATAAAATAGGAAAATAATAATAATTTAGGGTTGGTCGGCCTCAAGGTTTAGGGCTAAAATTCTAAAAACTTCTTGGGCGGTGGAAAATTGCCTATATAAAGAAGGCACACTGAGTTGTCTAGGATGGCTCTGGGATGTTGGTGCTGGCTCTAGCTTACAAAACATTATGAGAAAAATTTCACATGGCTTTGCATGTCTTATTTTTTAAATTTACAATTCTATACTTTTGTAGATAATAAGAAGCCAACTTTTAGTTCGTGCAACTTCTTGTTATTTCTCTATTTCTATTATGTGTTTATGTTATTAAGGGGAGTGGCTTGCATCAATTATTCTACACTAGATTCTATACACTTTTAAAAATAAGTCTTTATTTTTTATCATTTTGAAGCAAGTTATACCTAACACACAAATAGGTACCAATTTTCAAGATAAATCACTTTGAAAAATCATTTTAAAAAATGTACTTACGAAGAGTTATAAAAAAAATGCACATCTTCTATATCTTACTCTTAACTATCATCCTATTAAAGGGCTTTGCAAAATACTAAATCTAACTATCTACTATGTGAAGCACACAAAAATAGGTATGTAATATTTTTTTTGAAAAATTATGAATTTGTTTGTATGTGCAATAGGTTTGATCCTCTTAATCTTATACATTTTTAAAAATACTTAATAGTTTAAAAACTAGATTTAGAATACTGCAAATCTTATTATTTGCACGACTCCTAGTTTTGAGTGCATGATTCTCAAATATCTCTTTAAAGATTAGGTTTACTTGATATCTAGAAAAAAGAAAAAGTGGCCACATATACTCCCCTTTTTGCACACCATCTTGATGCACATATCCAAAGCTAAAATCTTTGATTCTATGAGATCCTATATGAGTGTTTTACACAAATTAATTTCTCTACAATGCTGATAATGCTTCATACTTACACTTACCTTTGCTAACTCCTACTTCCATCCCAGGAAAATGATTGCCCTCTAAAATAGGAACCAATATTCTATTGGTATGCTTATTGAGGCTTAAAATGGGTACTAAATGCCTCTTCTATTGGAACATGTAGATTATATAGCTATTTTTATATTTTATTATTATTTATTTAAATAATAATATTAGTATTTGTAATATTTTAATTTATTATATAAAAATGTATTAGTAATTCTTATTTGAGACTGGGGACATCACATTTATGTCTTACTTTTCTTTTGTTTATATAAGTTTACCACTCTATTTAAAATTTTAAAAAATATTACCCTTTTATTTACTTTTTATGCGAAAAGAATAAATAATTAAACAAGTTTTCACTATTTATTCATTTTCTTTTCTTATTTACTTACACAATATTCTTGATATTCTTTAACACCTCCTTTGAATAATAAATGTTTCAAGGATCTACAAATTCAAAGTAAAATAAATATTCATTAATATTATAGTAATGATAGATATCAATATTATTAAGGTAATTCTTATTTTTGAATGTGAAATCCAATAGTCATTATGGTTTCTTATAAAGAGTGTTCTTTTATTGTATTATGTATATTTAAAAATAAGTTGTAACATATTACCATGCTTGAAGACTAGATGTAGCTACTTCAGAACTACTATAAACATTATGTTTTTTATTTATTTTGAATTCCTTTAGTTGTCCTTTTCTATTAACAATTAGGGTTTGAGCTATGATAATTTGATCAAGTGGTGGGAGAGATTCAAGTTTTAGTGGGAGCTATATCAATTAAAGAAGGAAATATTTAAAAAAGTTCAATTATTGTCATAACTATCAATTATGGAAGATACAAATGGAAGAATATTTACACCAGAATGATTTGGAGAGATAGTTATATGGAAAAGAAAAGAAATAAGGATATTCTAGATTAAAACAATAATGAGATCCATTAGGTTGCATTTATCTCATTCTACAATTTTTAAAACATCTACAACAACTACAGTTGCACATTTGGATAAGTGTATTGAATCATTTATATAAATATCCCTTGGAAGTGAATCTAGTATTTATGTTGAAACAATTATGAGATTGGTTGAAGGTAGTTTTATAGAAAACTATTAAATAAATCTAATATAATAACTAATTAGTTATCTTCCTTTTGTTGGTTCTCTGGCAGCTAGTGTTGGTGGCCTTGAGCCTAAAGTTGTGAATGGAGGACATCCCATTCTAAACTTTGTTGCCACTAGTAACAAGAGTTATGCTCATGTTGCTAAGTCTTCTTCTACCAACCCTTCAAGAGTAAAAGCTCATCCCATTTCTTATGTCAAAGCCTCACATGTGGGGGTTTGTGGTTGTGAAGTGGTAGAGAATATTGACTACTACCAGCAATGGAGATTGGTGGGTAGATTTGCAAGTCTGCAACCTTCTCCCCAGATCTACACTGTTGAGTAACTAACAGTTGGAAACCCCTTGTTTTTGGTGATTTTGAGCTTTATCCCTTTGCTAAGGGTTTCTTTATTGCTACCTTCTCTTCTACTTAAGATTGAGATCTTATTATGAGCAAGTTATGGGTTTGGGGAATCATTTCATTTCTACAAAACCTTGGACAGTTTCTTTCAACCCTCTTACTAAACCACTTAATGTGCATTTAGTATGGGGTTCACCTTCCTAATCTCCCACTACATTTCTAGGAGATGTCTTGCTATGAGGTTGTTGGATCTCCCTTGGGTGGTTCTTGAGGGTTGATTAAGCTACAATAGCCTTGGGCCATACTACTTTTTCATGTATTTTGGTTGACTTGGACTTACCTCAATCACTTCCTAGTGACATGGTGTTCATGGTTGGAGGCTACTCGTAGACATAGGTGCTAGACTATGAGCTCCTCCCCTTCCATTATTGGTATTACTTTGCTACCAGTCACTTGGCTTTGGATTATGCTCTTTTGTGCCACAAATGTGTTGCTTCTTGGTGAAAGGTTGTTTATCTCGACCATTTTTCTATTTGAGTTGATGACTCCCTCTAAGAGTCCTCCTATGATAAAAACTGATAAAGATGTTACCCCTAAGAGAGTTCTTCTTGAGGCAGCTATTGTTGTTCATGACCTGACCACAACTATCATTCATAGATTGGCTTTAATTGTTGTTACAAGTCTTCCTAATATTGCCACCTACTTTGTTGGTGCACGACCCTCAAGCTAAGTGGGCACTTCTGCTCCCTTTTCTTTTGGTTCTTCGTAACATGGTTCTGCTAATGCAACTCAAATTCTTTAGCACTCTAGTTGTTGTGTTGTCAATCACCCTACCAATGTCTCCTTTGTTGGGGAAGCTAAGGGTTGTATCACTTGGATAGTTTTCCAAAGGTGAAGAGATAACTCATGCCATCCTTTTGTAGTGTGAGTTTGGTCCTCTTTTGTGGACTTTCTCTTTGTGTTTTGTCATCTATTCGAAGGATTTGGTTGTTTCTCACCCACCTTCTCTTGTGGTGTGCATTTTGGCCCTCTCTATTTAGGCAAAGGCCTCATTTCCTTGATCTTTTAGTTTTATTTTTTGTCAACACCCCTTGTACAAAATTTGTGTGGTCTTTGTGTTGTCATTGGCTTGTCTTTATTTGTTGGATCTTGGATTAATATTTGCTTGATTGTACCACGAGCCAACTGTTAGAAAGTAAACTCCACCAAGATAATTGAGAGGGGGGTGTGAATTGGTTATGTAACCAAAACAACACTCAATATCCTTATTAATTCTGAAACATGTAAACTAGTAGATGCAACAACCATATAAAGATAACCATACACAATAACACCAGATCTATTAACTAGGGAAACCCTTGATCAGAGGGAAAACCCTGATGGGGGTGCTACCTACAAATGGTGTACTAATATAAAAGTTCCTTGTGAAAGGATGGACCCTGTTAGGATTCAATGAAATACCGTACATATCAGTCCATGTTAGGAGACTTTGAATCCCTATTAAGAAATTCCAACTTTGTTAGGAGTTGTGCCAACCCTAGTGGGAGTTGTGCCAACCCTATTAGGAGTTGATAGGAAGATAAATAGACCCACTATCCAAATAGATTTAGTATCATCCTCACTAAATAATACAATGGTACAACATCACTGTCCAACATCAACTTTTTTCTTGATATAGTTCCTTGTAAGCTCACTATGCCTCAACAACACCAACCACTTTCTCTAATCCAAAAGATGTTCATGTGTAAGTTCACACAATAAAATATCTACAATAGATCTCACTCTCAAGTTTTCATATCACAAAATAATTTTATTGATCTACTCATTATCTGCACTAGATGATTTCAACCAAGGAAATCATCTTGACTTTATACACACATGTTGTCAGCACACAATCTTCACAACTCTTCAATCGTTTCTCATATGGATGT
Organism: Cupressus sempervirens; assembly: GCA_028749045.1. Taxonomy (NCBI): domain Eukaryota; kingdom Viridiplantae; phylum Streptophyta; class Pinopsida; order Cupressales; family Cupressaceae; genus Cupressus; species Cupressus sempervirens. The sequence continues at coordinate 1,054,355,238 of CM053785.1, forward strand.
GTGTGATTAACCTCAACATCTTCAGCATGTCTACTATCTCTATCTAAGTCCTCTTAACTAGATTATATCTCTGTTAGGAGATACAATCCAAACAATAGTAATTGCTTCCCAAAAACTCTGTATGAACACTACCTTTACTAAAATCACTATAACTATGTCTAGTCTTCATATTTCCGTACATGCTTTTAACTATAGCATCTAGACACTCTATAGAGCATATCCTTAACTATGCATAAGCTCGTCTGCATTCCTCGAACATCATGAAGCCAAAATCTATTTTCTTTCCAATTAGTCTTTACAAAATAACTAGTATGTTGACATCAATGACAAAATCTAAATCATGTCTCCAACAATTCTAGGATACTCTCTCATAGGAATACTATCAGGATTCATGCTAACAATCTTCCCCTTTGACATCAATGGCAACATAGATGAAAAACATCTAAGTTCCATGAATACCAAATTTATCTCTACTACAATTGCTCCCCCATTTATGTTGTCCATGAATGTCATCTATACAGTAACTATCATGCACAAAGAAGATGTTAATCTCCCCCATACATAAGTATCTTTTCAAATCCTCTTCATCAATCATATCTTCAAATCCTCTTCATCAATCTTATCTCTCCCTTAGGAAAATCTCTTCGCATTGACATCAATCAGTATATAATCATGTGTTATTCTCTCCAAACATACATATCAAAGGATTTTTTCATGTGTTACTCTCCCCCATTGATATTAATCAATATACAAGGATGTTTTTCATGTATTACTCTCCCCCATTGACATCAATGACAAAGGTATCATTATGTCAATTCTCTACATAAGATTTGCAATAAAGTCAAGTGTCCTAAGATGTTGTTAAATACTAGTTACCAAAAGTACTTAATGACTCATCTTATAATGTACTCCCCCATAGAGTAAGTATCAATCATCCAGTCCAGGTAAAAGAAGTAGTGCTTTGTTACCACTGGACTAATTCAGTCTCTACATCAACTACTCAAAAGTAAGTTGGGGCATAACCCCTAGAATACTTCTTAAGTACTTAAATGTGTCCTTCGGAAGAGGTTTTGTAAATATGTATGCAAATTGCTCCTTTGTAATAACATACTCCAATCTATTTATTTTTGTTGCAACCTTCTCTCTCAAAAAGTTATACTTAATAGATATATGCTTTATCTTTAAATGTAAAACTGGATTCTTTGACATACTCATTGTACTTATGTTATCACAATGTATGATAACATGCTCTGTACAAACTCAATCTTTATATCTTTCAACATTTGTTTCATCCATATAATCTAATTACAATTGTTTGTTGCTGCCACATATTTTTGTTATGTCGTGCACTGTGAAATATAGTCTTGTTTCTTTCTTAGCCAAGAAACCAATCTTCCTCCCAAGAAGAATGCTCTGCCACTAATGCTCTTTATGTCATCTACACTTCCTTTGCAATATGCATTAGTGTATTCACATAAAGTAAAATCATTTGATCTTTCATACCATAATCCATAATCAAGTGCACCCTTCAAATATCTGAAAATTCTCTTTAGTGTTGCATAATGCGACTCTTTAGGATCTGCCTAAAATCTTGAATCCACAATTCCAATAGCATTAGATATATCAAGTCTAGTTTGTGTCAAATATTGCAATCCACCAAAAATATATCTATTATTTTTCTTCTCAACGTTAGGGGTGTCATATTTGCTAGATAACTTATAACTAGTTACCATAGGTGTTTCAATATGTTTACAACTTTCCAAACCAAAAATTTTGAACAAGCTTTTAAGATGCTTAGCTTATGATATGAAGATATTGTTAGAAACAATAGTCCACCAAGATAATTGAGAGGGGGGGTGGGAGGGTGAATTAGTTATCCAATAATTAAAACATTTATCAACCTTAAACAAACTTATCCATTTAACCAAAGTATTTATCAATCATAATAAGATGCACATAGACAATTACACCAGATATGTTAACTAGGGAAACCTTTGATTAGAGGGAAAACCTCAATGGGAATGATGCCCACAAGATGATGTACTAGTATAAATATTCCTTGTTAGATGATGGACTCTATTAAGAGTCTATTATAACATTTAGTACATATGAGTCTCTGTTAGGAGACTTTGAATCCCTGTTAGGAGTTGTAGTACAATGTATACAAGAAGAGCCCACTGCCCAAAGATGCAATTTCAACTAAGAAGATTTCATTTCTCAAATAAGTAATTTACTATTAAGTTCCTCTTTTTTCTATTCTATCAACCAAACCAATCGCTATCAAACCTTGTAGACCAGGTCACAAACCTTGAATCCAAATATCAAACCTCGGATCACACAATAAAACCTCGGTAATGAAGTTTCCTTCACTTTTTCTCTACTCTACTCAACTTCGCATTTTGCTCTCTCTATTGCTTACAATCACTTTTCTATGTGATGCTTGATAAAGGAAAATGTCCTTCCTTTATACTAAATCCACAAAATAATTCCTTGAGTCAATTGTTAGACCTTCTCAATTAATTACTATGGGACCACATTAAAAACATGTTACACTTAGCGATAACATTAATCTTTTTCTTGCAACTTGAATATCTTTTCATACACATAATATTATGATGAGCGAACTTAGCCACATCATCATCAATATATCTTCTTCACATCCTCAACCTTGATTCTCAGAACAACAACTCTGCTAAGAGATATAACAAGTTTACCAGAACATGCCTCTGTAAACTCTATCTCAGAACAAACATCACCAAAACTTGCATAACTTCTTCCAAACTTAACATTTCTTCATCCGATGATAACTGCATATACTAGATACTAAGAAGTATCTCTCATAACCTCGAATAGTGAGAATACTCAACTATCTATTTGTACCAACTTGATCTTTTGTTGTTTTTCTATCAGATACCACAAAATACTGTTATGTTGACATCAATGACAAACATAGTCATGAATGTAATATATTATCATAGTAACATATCTACAATACTCCCCTATAGGAATATCATTAGCATTCATGCTTTCAACAATCTCCCCCTTTGGCATTGATGGCAACATAGATGAAAAATATCTAGTTACAAGAATACCAACTGCAAAAGATTGTTAATATTTCTTTTCAAATCTTCTTCATCAATCATTCTCCCCCATTGATATACCTCAATGTGCTTTCTATTTTTCCATGTCTCCAAACTATTTTCATGTTAATCTTCTCTCAAACATGTTGTACTTGTTATTTCTTTTTTTTGCTTCTCCCCCATGATGTTTTTGATGTAGTACTTCTCCCACACTGACATCAATATCAAAGGAATCTGCAACCAACAATCTCTACAACAACTAATTCTTACTAGCTCAAGTGTCCAAAGACACTATTCAAAACAACATCCAACAAGAGTCCTAGATGATTCTATCCATCACGAATACTCCCCCATATAGGAAGCATCATCATTCAATCCAGACAAACAATGGTGCTATGTTACACTGGACTTATGCACTCTTGCATCTTCTACTCTGATGTAGAAAGGAACATAACCCCTAGCATACCTCGCCAATACTCAAAAGTCTCTTTCGGAAGAGGCTTAGTGAATATATCTGCAATCTACTCTTTAGTGCTCACATACTCCAATCTAATTTCCTTTTCTACAACTTTCTCGCTCAACATGTGATACTTGATAGAAATGTGCTTGGTCTTTGAGTGCAACAATGGATTCTTAAACACATTTATTGTGTTTGTTTTGTCACAATGTATGAGAATAGGTTAATTGATTTATATCCTTATATGCTTCAACATCTGCTTCATCCAAATAAGTTGATTGCAATTGTTTACTACTACAACATATTCTACTTCTGCTATACTTTGTGAGGTACAATCTTACTTTTTGCTTAGCCAAGAAACCAATCTTCCTCCAAGAAAGAAGGCTCCACCACTGGTGCTCTCTCTGTCATCCATATTGCTTGCCTAATTAGCATTAGTATAAGCACTTAGAGTAAAATCATTAGATCTATCATACCACAAGCTGAACTATAGTGTTCCTTTCAGGTGTCTAATTATCCTTTTCACTATTGCATAATGTGCTTCTCTGGGATCATCTTGGAATCTTGCAACAATTGCAATTGCAGTTTCTATATCTGGCCTTGTGTGAGTCAAATATTGTAATACTTCAATCATAGATCTAGACTTCTTCTACTCAACAACAAGCATCTTATCCTTAGTAGATAACTTGTGTCCAATTGCCATAGGTATTCCAACGAGTTTACATGTTTCCAAACCAAACCTTTTCAGTAAATCCTTCAATTACTTAGTCTAACAAATAAAGATTCCTTCTTTATCCTATACAATCTGTAATCCTAGAAAATATTTCATTTCTCCTATCATACTCATTTCATTTTCCTTCTTCATTTCTTCTGCAAACTTGTCACTTTCCTCATCATTTCCTCCAAATATGATATCATCAACAAATATTACCAAAATCATCAATCCATCATCAATTTCTTTCCAATAGAGATTACTACCTACCATATCTTTTCTATATCCAAGCATTGTCAAATGCTTGTCCAACCTTGCATACCAAGTTTTGGGTGTTTGCTTCAAGTCATACAATGCTTTCTTCTATTTGCATACTATGTCCTTGTCATTTGTCAAAGGACAACCTTCAAGCTACTCTATGTACACTTCTTCTTCAAGTTCTCCATTTAGAAATCCTGAATTGACATCCATATGATACACTTTGAATTTCTTAAATGTTGCATATGCAAAGAATAACCTTACTGCTTCTATTCTAGCCACAGGAGCATAGGTCTCGTCATAGTCTATTCTTTCTTGTTGTAAGTAACCTTTACATTCCAATCTTGCTTTGTTCCTTACAACTTCACTTTTTTCATTCATATTGTTTTTGAATACTCATTTAGTTCCTATCACTTTCTTATCTATTGGTTTGGAGACCAATTCCCATGTCTTATTTTTTACTATCTGATCAAATTCCTCTTTCATAGCTTGTTTCTAATGATCATCTGCATTCTTAGGTTCAACTTGAGATATCAAGCATAGTTCTTCATTGACTCTTCTTCTTGTCATCACACCTTTATCTCTACTTTCGATGATCTGCTCAGGTGGATGATTCTTTGTTATATTCTTTCCCAAAGTAGGAGTTGTTATCTCAACTCTTGGCTCTACTAAAGGTTTCAAACTTTGTTCCTACTTTGGCTCTCCTTCATTCTGCAAATCATTGCTAGTCTCAAGAAATACTTCATCATTCCTTGTCTTAGTAACAACATCATCATTTGAATTGTAATAAACTATTCTCTCTTGTATCTTAAATTTCTCATCAACTCTCACATTTGCACTTTCCATATAGTCTTAGTTCTTAGATTATAACATCTATAAGCCTTCCTTTTCAATGAATAATCAAGAAATATACCTTCATCACTTCTAGCATCAAACTTATCAATATCATCATCTCTATTAATATAACACTTACTACTAAAAAAATTAAAAATATTTAACTATAGGTGAGTGACCAAACCACAGTTCAGAAGGGGTCTTGTTTGTATCTTACTTGACTTGCACTATGTTCATAGTGTAGACTGACTGTTGTATTTACAACTTCTCTCCAAAACATCTTGGATACATCATTCTCAGCTAACATAGCTCTTTTTGCTTCTATAACTAACATGTTTCTTCTCTCTACTATACCATTTTGTTCAAGGGTTCTTGGAGTTGATAAAGTTTTGTCTTTTGATTCCATTTTTTCATAAAATATGTTAAACTCATTTGAAGTAAATTCTCTTCCTCTATCTAATCTTAAATATTTAATCTTCATACCAAATTCATTCTCAACTCTATTCTCGAATATCTTGAACATATCAAATGTTTGAGATTTCTCTTTAAGAAATGCATTCCACATTCTAGAAAAGTCATCAACTAGAATCATAAACTACCTTTCACCATAGAATCCTTTGGTCTTCATAGGACTACTAAGATTTGTGTACAATCTCCAATTTTTTTGTAGTAGTAAACTTCTTGTTGGAAAAAGAAGTTTTGTTATGCTTTGCCACAAATTGCGTTAGTAGGTTTTACAATCTTAGGCAAATCTCTAACTACAAACATACTACTAGTCTTCACAATACTATCAAAGTTTATATGACAAAATCTCTTATGCCATAACCGCCATCTACCTTTGCAACAAAACATGTCATTTCAATTGGATTCAACTAAAATACATTAACTCTAGATCTGGTTCCTCTTCTAATTACATTTTCATCTTTGTCTCTAATCATGCATGTCTTCTCTATGAATTGCAACTGATAATCTTTGTCCACTAGTTGTCCAACACTCAAAAGATTGTGCTTCAAACCATCAACAAAATGTCTATCCTTAGTATTAGTTTTACCATCAAGAGTTATAGATCCAATACCTTTAACTTGGCATGCTTCATTGTTTCCAACTCTGACAATGCCTCCATCCTAACTTTTGAAGTCAACAAACGTGTTCGTATCACTAGTCATATGATGTGAACAACCACTGTCAATTATCCAATCTAATTTCTTTTCAACCTATGGTACCAAAGCTACTTTCTCTGAGTTTTCTTCTTTAATAGCTACAAATCCAATTTCATCATCACTAGCACTTACTTTTTGTTCATCAGAATCATCTTCTTCATTTGTATACAAACATTCTCTATCTCTTCTAAGTTTATAATTTCCTTTATACTTTTTCTCTCTTTTAGGACACTTAGATGCATAATGACTAAATTCATTACAAATCCAAGATTTAAAAATTTTCTTACCATATTTTTCTCTTCTTACTAGAAGGGCTAATCCTTCAATCTTTTTGTCCTCATCAAATCTATTGTTGCTACTAAAGTCTCCTCTAGCACTTGTGCTCCTTGATACACTAGGTTGAATATTCAAGGCACTGAAAGTTGTCTCTATTCTGGTCAATTCTCCGGACTATCTAAGCTCATTCTCCACTGCTTCAAGTCTTCCAAGCAATCTCTCCTTTGTGAAATCTTTGGTATAAGATATCAACTATTGTATCGTTTGAACTATTGGCTTAAATGGTGGTGTTAAGCTCTTCAATATCTTCCATATCACCTCATCATCTTCTTTGGTTCCTCCTTGAGATCTAATATTGTAAGGAAACTTGAAAGAAAGAATATAATCGTTTGCACATAACTCATAACAGATCTAAAATAAATATGCAATTAAAATCCACATGCAAGAGAAAAGATAACATACCCACAAAAATTGTCACACAAGATATACCATGGGAAACCCTCATTGAGGTAAAAACTCAGTCTCCAAAAGCATCCATCACCATGCATTATATTTCAACAAAAATACCATTACAATACAACCATAGAAGCCTTTGATGCCATAACCACAACCAAGCAATCCATGTGAACAAGCATGAATCCACACATCCCATGCCATGCTTCCAACCTTCACAAATGCTCCCTTGGCTAACCTATCAAGCATTGTCTTGCTCAACGCTTGTCTTTTTGTCTTTTGTCTTCTCTCTACAACAACTACTCTTATGGCTGCTTATATAGTAACAAGTTCTGCAAAACCACCAAGTGGTATTACATAAACCATGTACTATCTAACCCCTTGACCCCACATTTAATATTAAAAATTTAATTCTTTTTCTCAATATTAAATAATTACATGAAATATATCACAATGTTACAATACAACTCATCAGATATATCCCATGAAAATCTTTACATGTTGCACGTCCATCTAGGTGCTCCTAGATACAACACTATATAATAAAATAAAATAGAACAATATTATGCAATGTATGCAACACCCATTATCTCAACAATCTCCCACTTGTTGTATAGATTACATAGGGTCAATCTATAGCCATATAAATGAACAAGGGAATAATCTCTCCCAGTACATCCACCATCATGGATCAAAGTACATGAAGTGCTCCATCCTGGTACCTACAACAAAATTAAAGTATCCAACATCTCAAACATGAATGATCTCACCTCCTATTATGCCACTACCACCAAACATACATAGAAGCCATCCAAGGAAAAGCCACCCAACCTGTTGCATTAGAAGATCATAAAATTATGTACCAACTGAAATGCCAAGCACAACAAACTTGATCTAAATGTAATCATATGTATCCATAGTTGTCAAAATATCCATAGTTGAAATAGCACCCACAGCAAGTTCCAAATCCATCCAACTATCCATACCTCCAAAGGTATACCAAGTGAATCTCACAGCATCAACATATCCAATTTGTAACCTGCAATCCAATTTGTAACTTGCAATCCAATTTGTAACCTGCAATCACAAGCCTCAAGAGCAATACCTGCCACATATATACCAAGAAGCTCCGAGTGCAAAAAATAATGTCAAATCTAAAGCCAATCCACTCACAACATCTAAAAGAAGTGAATCCATGTAGTAACAAGGACATCCACAACACTTATATAAACTAATAACCTACAAGAACAACTTTCATAAGAAGTCTCCAACACTCTCCCAAATTCTTCAAAACCAAAAGAGGAAAAAGATAAAAGAATAACCATGTCATCTCTCACATAACATACATGAGCACAAACCAGTGATCACAATCTCTAACTAATCTCAATTCCAATGTAAGAAAAATTGAACATCCAAGAAAATAACCAAGACCAAAGAGAAACCATGCAAATCATAACCTGTATCATGTCCTTCTACACACACCTCTAGATGTAAATTGTGCAAGTATGATCTCCTCCATGAAACCTTAACTAAGAAGCCTCAACAACACCCAAACTATATCATATAACTAATCATGGATGTAAGCCTCTCACAAGAAGACCAAACTCATAAACTATTCATAATCCAAAGAATATGCCCAATATAAAAATCATCTCCCACACTCAACCAGCATAACAACATATGCAAATGGAGATAATCAATGCTAATCCACCTTTCAAATGAACACGCTAGAACTAACTCATGTACCATAGCTCAAGATCCATATCCATGAATAACAAACATAAATAAAATGCAACTGAGAGAAACAATGGGCTATACCTCTCAAGTAGAAAACTCTCGAGTAGACCAAGAGTGGGGAATGAGAATGCTCATCAAGATATTCAAATCTTCAACTAAGACTCAACTAAGAACAATCTCCTGTCAAGTCTATATCAGGTGACTTCCCCTTGGACTTCCTGTTGAAACCATCAATTGTTCAAACAAATACTTTTCTAATCTAAAAGTAATCAATATCACCACCATCTTTAAGTATCCATGAGCACCTATAACCAAACTATCCATGCCAAATCCAAATACAACATAGCAATATCATGAAGTATCCAGCTTATGATCAATGTACTCAATACCAAGAAACTAAAGCAAGATTAATGTAAAAGTTTCAACCATGGTCTCAGGAATATAAACATGATCTAACCATCTCAACCAAAGAGATAACATGATCCATATGAACATACCATAACATGTCAGAACTCTAAACACATATGAAGAGTATACCATAACATAATAATAAAATCATCCTCTCACACCAAGGATAACATGTCAAAAGAAAACATAAACCACACCTTTACCAAGAACTCCATTAGTCCTCAAGATACAACCATCTCCAAACACCATGAAGAAAAATATCTCCACATACCATGAAGAACCATCTCTACACACCATGAAAGATAACAAGTGCACCATGCAAATGTCAAAGATGCTTCTACAACAACAGGATCTAAGATAAACCTCCAACATATGCAAATACTCAATAAATATATTAATTCTAATAACTCCCACTCAATCATGATACTGAGGCATCATAAAACTGATCTCCTACATGAAGATCCTTCAGGTCTATACACACAACCAAAGTGTCAATACCAAGTAAAACCAAGATTTCCAAACTAAGAAGATACAAACTAAACCAAGAACTAATCTTGCAGTGTCACCCCTTTACTACCACAAACTCCTACTAAACTATGTATCCAAGCTATCCATGACATCACAATGAAAAAATCATCTTCTAACCATGAGAATCAACCAATGTATCAAACCATCAAAGAACTCAAAGTGTACATCATGAGCTCCTCAAAAGAAACCAAATAACCATGATCTTCAACCAAGAATATATACCATCATAACTAAATAAGGAATTCAAACAAATTAACATCAAGGATGTACCTATATATCAAATTATGTCATGCCAAAATCTATGGCACCATGATCACATCTATGAACTAAGTAACTAACTTTCAATATCTCCAACCTGTTAGCATAAAATAGTCAACCATAATCCTCTACCATGACTATACCTGGTAACAACATCTCATCCCTTCTACATAAAAAAAAATCATCAAATCATGTGACTTAAGGCATAGACAACCAAAATTCAAGCCACCAATCTAAATATGCACCAATAATGAAATATCAATGGGCAAAGACAACCCAAAGTCAAGCTTTAAATGTAATCTATAAGTATAGACCACTTACAACACTACAAAACTTGTAGACCCAACAAGTCATCATACATATCCAAATCAAACACTGATAACCATATCATCATGAGACCAATTTAAAATATGAACTAAGTATACAATGACATCAAATCTTAAATCTCCAAACATACAATGTCATAAGCTCACAATGCTACCATAGTCAATATATACCATAAACTATTCAGATCAATATATTATCAAATAAATCATGTCAAACCTACATCAAATATGAACCAATGTGTAGAGCTCTCCAAGAGCTTTCTGTTGACTCCTCGAAGTCCAAAATCTAATTGTGTATGCCCAAGTTATACCCTAATTTGTGCTCAAAATAAACAACATCTAACTTTTGAGTTCTTAAAACCTAACAAAATATCAAAATCATAGAACCAAACCTACACCAAATTATAGTGCTTTGAATTAGCTTTCTAATGCTTGTAAGAAGTCTAAAATCTGATATCTTGAGAGAAAGTTATGGTCGTTTTACTAAAATAGTCTTTTTACCATTTTCACTGCGATTTTATTTTTTGTGATGAGAATTTTGATGGGATTAAATTCGATGGCCATCATAGGCTGAAATTAAAAAACTCTTTCATTTCCTCTGAACATGGCCAAACTAGGGCATATTATATATTAAAATTTATGAAAACATTGATCCGGATCCAATGGTGAAGTCTATTTTTGCCCATGAGGTCATTTCTACAAGGTCCCCCTAAAACTGTCATTTAAATGAAACATCCGAAGAAAAAAAAATTGTCCAACAATTTCACATGCCCAAACTCTACAAACATCTCATCATAACAACAAACCCAAAACCCTTAGATTTGCAATAAACAACTCATATATATTGCCCTTTCTTTTATTCTCTCATGCATTCCCATAGATTCAATTTAGGGTTACAACAATAAAACCATAGCTCTAATACCACTTGTAAGGAAACTTGCAAGAAAGAATATAATTGTTTCCACATAACCCATAATAGATCTAAAATAAATATGCAATCGAAATCCACATGCAAGAGAATAGAGAAGATATCCACAAAAATTGTAACACAAGATATACCCTAGGAAGCCCTCATTGGGGGAAAAACCCCACCTCCAAAAGCATCTATTATCATGTATTATTCAGCAAAAATACCATTGCAATACATCCATGGAAGCCTTCAGTGCCATAGCCACAACCAAACAATCCATGTGAACAAGAACGAATCCACACATCCCATGCCATGCTTCCAACCTTTACAAATGCTCTTCTGGCTAACCTATCAAGCCTTGTCCTACTCAACTCTTGTCTTTTTGCCTTTTGTCTTCTTTCTACAACAACTACCCTTGTGGCTACTTATATAGTAGAAAGTCTCACAAAACCACCAAATGGTATTACATAAATCATGTGTTAAAACCATGTGCTACCTAACCCTTTGACCCCACATTTGATATTGGAAATTTAATTCTTTTTCACAATATTAAATAATTACATAAAATATTATCATGGTGTTACAATACAACTCATCAAGTATATCCCATGGGAATCTTTACATGTTACACGTCTATCTTGGTGCTCCTAAATACAACATTACATAATAAAATAAAATAAAATATAACATTATTATGTAATGTGTGCAACACCCATTATCTCAATAAATACTTGCAGTAATTTCTAATATCTTGCCTACATATGTTCTTACAGATTCATCTTCCAACATTTTAACATCTTGAAATGCACAAATCCAATTTTGTAACCTCAACTTCTTAGAGTGTGCATCACCTTCAAAACTAGTTTCCAAAATTTTTCAAATTAAATGTGAAGTAACAAGTGATTTTACCTTATTGTTTTGATTTCAAGAAGTGCGGTCAATAGTGCTTCTCTAGCTCTCATGTTCCACATAAAAGGATCTCTTTCTTCCTCGGTACAAGTTTCCAAATCTTTTTCAGCAATGATTTTCTTTGTTCATTTTGTCAAGATCCAATATCCCGGACCCATACACAATCGATGTGTCTTCATCCTTTCCTTCCAACTATCGTAATTTGTTCCATCAAACTTTACACTATCTTTCATGAACATGCTCACCATGGATCTCCCAAAGTTGTTAAAATTTATCTTCAAGGACCTGATGCTCTGATACTATTTGTTATAAACAATAGTCCACCAAGATAACTGAGGGGTGAATCAGCTATCTAATAATTAAAACACTTATCAACCTTAAACAAACTTTTCTATTCAACCAAAGTAAACAACAACCATAATAAGATGCACATAGACAATTACACTAGATATGTTAACTAGGGAAACCCTTGATTAGAGGGAAAACCCTAGTGGGAATGATGCCCATAAGATGATGTACTAATATAAATATTTCTTGTTAGAGGATAGATCTGTTAGGAGTCTATTATAACATTTCCTACATATGAGTTTCTATTAGGAGACTTTGAATCCCTATTAAGAGATTTCAACCCTGTTAGGAGTTGTAGTATAATGTATGCAAGAAAATCTCACTACCCAAACATGCAATTTCAACTACAAGAAGAGCTCACTACCCAAACAAGTAATTTTCTATTAAGTTCCTCTTTCTTCTATTCTATTAACCAAACTAATCACTGTTAGACCTTGTAGACTAGGTCACGAATCTCAGATCCAAATATCAAACCGTGGATCACATAATAAAATCTCGGCAATGAAGTTTCCTTCACTTCCGCTCTGCTCTGTACAACTTTGCATTTTGCTCTCTCTATTGCTTACAATCACTTTTCCATATCATGTTTGATAAAGGAAAATTTTCTTCCTTTATATCAAATCCATAAAATAATTCCCTGAGTCTTCTATTAGACCTTTTCAATTAATTATTATAGGACCACATTAATAACACGTTACACTTAGCGATGACATGAATCTTCCACCTTGCAACTTGGATATCCTTCCATACATGTAATATTATGATGAATGAACTTAGCCACATCATCATCAACATGTCTTCTTCACTTCCTCAACCTCAATTCTTAGAATAACAACTCTACTAAGAGATATAACAAGTTTATCAGAACATGCCTCTGCAAACTCTATCTCAGAACAAACATTACCAAAACTTGCATAACTTCTAGACTTAACATTTCTTCATCCAATGTTAATTGCATATACTAGATACTCAGAAGTATCTTCCATAACCTCAGATAGGGAGAATACTCAACTAGTTGTCTATACCAACTTGATCTTTTTGTTATTCTCTGTTAGATACCATCGAAGACTACTATGTTGACATCAATGACAAACATAGTCATGAATGTAACATATCATCATAGTAATATATCTACAATACTCCCCCATAGGAATATCATTAGCATTCATGCTTCTAATAAATACCATCTTTTTTCTGAACAATTTGTAATCCCAAAAAATACTTCATCTCACCAATCATACTCATCTCAAACTCCTTCATCTCTTTAACAAATGCTTCATCGTCTCCTCCAAAGATTATGTCATTCACAAATACCTCAAAAGTTAGTAAGCCATTGTCAATATTTTCCAAATACAAATTACTATCAGTATTACCTTTTGCAAATACTTAACTTATTAGATACTTATCCGATCTCGCATACCAAGATCTTGAAGCTTGTTTCAATCCATACAATATTTTTTCCAATTTGCAAAACCATATCTCATTTATCTAATAAAGGAAAACCATTAGGCTTCTTAGTGTATACCTCTTCTTCTAATTCTCCATTTAGAAAAGTTGATTTGACATCCATTTGATACACTTTGAAATTTTTGTTAGTTGCATATGCCAAAATCATTCTTATTGCCTCTATCCTACCAACAGGTGCAAATTTTTCCTCAAAATACCACTTAGTTCCAGTAACATTCTTATCCTTAGGTCTAGGAACCAATTCCTATGTAATGTTCTTTTCAATTTTCTCTAGTTCTTCTTTCATAGCTTTAATCCAAAAATCATCTTTACTAGCTTCATTAGCACTTTTAGGTTTAATTTGAGAAATCAAATATAGTTCTTCTTATACCCTATTTCTTATCATAACTCCTCTATCTTTTCTACCAATAATCTAATTGGCAGGGCGATTCTTTATCTACGTTATGTTAGGTGTCACTCCTTCATCTCTAATTTCAACTCTAGGTTTAGATCTTGATTCTTCTCTTTGTTCTTCTCTTTGTGCTTCTCTTTGTATTTCATTTTACAAATCAATGGCAGTCTCATAACTAATTCTTGATCAAAATTTTCTTTATTAGGCCTTGGATTAGCATCTTCATCAGAATTGTAATCAAGTGTTCTTTCCTGAATTCTAAACTATTGGTGTAAATAAGAATTTACTTATTACACTTACTTAAGTTTACTTAAGTTATTGCATTCTTTTATTATTTTTATTTGTGAGACACTTAGGAGTTTGTGCACCTTTTTGAGTTGTCATGTAGACAACACAGGAGTACACAACTCTATTTTAGTACATGGTGTCTACAACATTATTTTGTGTGTCACACCCTTGTAGGCTTATCCTCTCATCACCGCACTTACTTCCATGCTTAATGGAGGATAAGCCATATCTAGTGGACATGTGCCTAGTTGTATGACACATCATGGTGCTGATTACGAGACATTCTAGATGTATCTTAGAGGCCTTTATATACAGGCACTTCTAGTGTACTCTTATCATGGCATATTGAATATACATTTGTTCTGATCATACTCTCTCTATTGGTCTATAGTTGTGTTTGTGTTTGAGTTCTTAGTTCCTAGGTGAATTTTTCCCTTAGTAAAATTCTTACATGGTATCAGAGCTTGGAGATTTTCTCATCACATAGCCGTTTGAGACCACTATTACTTCAGCACCTTAGACCGAATCCAGAGTACTGTAGAAATTGGGAGCATCTAGAGCTACATCTAACCTCGCCATTGCATCTGAAACGCTGAACCAGTGAAAATTGACTATAAAATTGGCTACCTTGGCCCAAATTTGACCGTGAGGCAAAATTGTTTTGCAAATCGAAACCCAGAGGCTTCGATTTGTAGTTTGAGTATGGTCATTATTTTCATATCTGGGATTTAATTTTTGGATCTATAATTTTAATTTCTCTGCAATTTCATTATTTTGACTGTATTTTTTTCAAAAAAAATTTAGAGCAGAGAATTTTTTTTAGCAGAACTGGGCAATGACACCCTGGCTCTACCATTTGGAGGATTTTATTGTTTAATATCAAAAATATTCCATTAGTACAGTGGGCATATTGCAACGGGTACCTCATTAAATCAGCAAATTTGCACAATATTCCGTGGGCATCCTCCAATTTCTGGCCAATGCCCCATCCAAACACACCCAGCAAAGCTCTTTGCATTTAGATCCATCGGCATTTTCTTTTATTAAGCACTTAAAGCGCATATCCCATCAATGTGGGATTAATCCTCCATGACCTCGGCAGCAATTTTTTAAACTTCCTAGCACATGACAGATTCTCTGTGCATATTCTATCCTAGGCGCAGCATTTATTACCTTAGTGATTGTATTAAATCCCTGCGATAGTGTATTAAAAACTCGGCGTCATTTTTTTGAAAACTAGCTACTGTCGTTCCCCCAACACTTTCTGGTAATGACTAGTTTTTCCATGCCATTTTCCTGACTTCCCGATGGTCTTTCTGGCACTCGCGTGTTTGCAAACCAGTGACAAAATTCACCTTTCTGGTGGTCGTTGTTTCCTCCCATGCATTTCAAACTATCCATGCTTTGGCATATTTTGGGTGTTGTAGCTGTGATTCTGGCACCACCTTTTCTTCTCCAGCTTACAGTATTTTGACATGCAGCTTAATAGTCATCTAACATGTGGATGTCCTACACAGCAGTCCAGCCACATCAACCTCCTAATTGACACATCATCTACCCATGCTATCCATTCTCTAGTCATTAGATAAGCACACATTAGCATATGGTGTATGCCACATCATCATCTGTATAGTATAGACATCCTGGTCAGCCTGACACATTAGCAGGCGGGCCCTTTTTAACTGACGTAAGCTTTTCCCTAGGTTAAATTTGATGGTCGTGTGACCATCAAAACTAGGGGATTTACAAATGTAGTGATGGTTGTTTGACTATCAATTTTAGACTCGCAATTTTTGTGCCAGACCCCTCTCCAGATTGCTTTTCATTTTGGCAGCTTGAATTTGCAAGCCCATATCTTGGACATTCATACACCAATTTAGGTGTAATTTTTTTTTTAATTGGGTAAAATTTCTTAAATTTTTAAGTGGTGCTGTTGTTTTCTGGTTTTGGTGCTTAGATTTTGTAAAAATTACATTTTTTGGTGACTGTACCTACATAATCCTACATTTTGCAACTTCAAACGCTCTGTACAGGCACATCTGGTCACTTTTTTAGGTTCTTTTTTTTTTAAAGTGCATATTTTTCTGTCTACTTTCTAGATTGAAAGTCAGATTCTAGGGTTATGTGGACAAATTTCTTACTTTTAGAATTAAGCCTTTTTTGGTATTGTAAAGCTTTGATTCTTTTTCAGAATTCTTATAAATATGAGCTATAGTGCTTAAGTGACAGATTTTAGCCTCATAAGGTAGTTGTAAAAGAAAAATTAGAAAGTCCACTTTTTTCATTTTGACAAGTGGTCCATTGTAAACACACTACTTATAAAGTGCCAAAAGCATCTTTTTTGGGGGGGTCTTTTGATTGAGTAAAAAGGGGGGGTGTGTACTATGTTTTTGTGTCTCTCTTTTGTGCTCTTTTCATTTTTGCATCATGGGTTTTAAATTTCCTCCTCTAACTTCATGCAACTATTCTACATGGAAAGATATTGCATGGAGTAGATTAATGGAAAAAGCATATAGTATTTATGTTGATGGTACAATTCCTAAACCTACTGATGCTAAAGAACTCATTGATTGGAAAATTCAAGACCGACAAGCTTTAGGAGCTATCAGGAGTTGTGTACATGGGGATCTTCTCTTTCACATTAAAAATTATTCAGAATCCAAAGAAGCTTGGGATAAACTTGAACAGTTGTATGGTAAAGTGGATGAAGAAAAGGGATTTCAAATTGAATATGATCTACTTCTCTTGGATCCGAAGAATTTTGACACAATTCAGGATTACATCATCAAAGCCAATAAGTATAGGGCACTTCTAAAAGATTGTGGAAATCCCATGAAGGATGATAGGTTGATTCATCACATCCTAAAGAGGCTACCTTCTGAGTATGCTAACTTTGTTTCAAGTTTTAATACTCACAGGTTGACCATGGGATCTGCTTACTAGAAGCCTTCATTTGATGCATTTATAGAGATGTTGATTGCTAAACAATCTCACTTGATGGATTTAGGACTTCTCAAGTCATCAAAGACCAAAGCCTTGGTGGCTAGTGATGAGCACAAATCAAGTCAAGGAGGGAAAAGAAACAACAAGAAGAAGCAGTGGAAGCAGAAAACAAAATCTGAGACACAACAATCCTCCTCTCAACAAGGCGGCTCTTCTTCCAACAAGAAGGGAAGTAATGAAAAAAAGGACAAACTCTTTTGTGCATACTATAAAAAGCCAAATCATGACGAGCATCATTACAAGACAAAAAGAATTGATGAGTTAGAAAATCTACTCAAGAAGAACAAGATTCAAGTGCCAAGTACTTCCAAGGATTCAACTCCAACCTCTTCAAAGGGTAAAGGGCAAGCACTTTTGGCAAACACAATTTCTTCTTCAGAATGGATACTTGACTCAGGTGCCTCTTGTCATATTGGTTCTTCAAAGGAAGATTTTTCTTCATTGAAGCAGTCAAAGGTACCACAGATCTTCGTGGGAGATGATACTAAAATGGAAGTTGAAGTGAAAGGACATGTGGAAATGGAAAATGGTGAATTCAAAGATGTTCTCTATATTCCAAACTTTAGCTCCAATCTCCTATCAGTTTAGCAAATCACTCACATTGGAGATGGTCATAAAGTTGAGTTCCTTCCAAATTTAGTGATGGTGCAAAGTCTACAAGATGATTCATTGGTTGTAGTGGGGAAAGTCAATGATGACAAGAGGATTTATTCCTTCTCCACTTTGTGCCTAAGAGTCCTTCTCAAGCCTTTTTGACTCACTCTACTTCAAACATCAACTTATGGCATGAGTAGTTTGGTCACCTTGACTTTCGCTCTCTTCAGCAACTTTTCTCTAAACATATGGTCAAAGGTCTACCTAACATCAACTTTTCTAAGGGAGAATGTTCATCTTGTTCAGTGGATATGAATCTCAAGGAGAAGTATGATAAATGGAAGTCTTCTCGAGCTCCAGTTGTTCTCCAACTAGTTCACATGGTTTTAGTAGGACCCTTTGCAGTGACTTCAGTAAGCCAAGGCCATTGCATCCTCACATTTGTTGATGACTTTTCAAGATTCACTTGGGTCTACTTCCTTCATCATAAAAATGAATTGGTTCATAAGCTTCAAGATTTCAAGACTCATGTTGAACACAAATCAAGGAAAGCCATCAAGGTACTAAGGGTGGACAATGAGAATAGATATGTAGATAGAAGAGTTAAAAATTTTTATAGAATTGAGGGGATTGATCTTCAAAACTCACCAGCATTAAGTCCACACAAGATAGATGTTGCAGCTATGAGGATTAGGATTCTCAAGACCATGGCAAGTTGCATGATAAAGGCCAAGTCTCTTGATCCTACACTTGAAGTTAAAGCCATTAGCAGTGCTACTTACATACTTAATAGGTCTCCTCATAATGCCTTAGATGGGAAGACTCCTTTGAGGCTTGGTGTGGCAAAAAACTAGTTGTGAGTCACCTTAGAGTCTTCAATCCAACATGGGCAAACCTATCTTCCAAGGGATGCAAGGCACCAACACCTCGGCCTTGTACCTTCATCGGTTATAAAGACAATGCAAAGGCTTATAGACTAATGGATCTAGAGACTCATGAGATCTTTTTGGAGAAGGATGTTCACATTGAGGAAAGTTCTCTTAGCTTATCCTCTACTCCTCTCTGCACATCATACATAGTGGAAACTGATAGTGACACCAACTATAGTGCTTCAACAGGTTCAAACACATGGGGTTCTATCGCCAGTTGCAATGAGAGGTCACATCAGTCTAGTCCACATGCTTACATTGCCATAGTGAAAGGTCTAGCAAAGCATGGTACATCTTGTCTTCCAACTCCAGCTTTAGTTGACTTGGGAGAAAAACTTGAGGACTTACATCTTCTCATTGATGAAGGTGATCCTTCTACAATTGTTGTTAGGGCTCACTTTGACCCTCATGTCCATTCTCTACATGATCAATCTTCATAAGTTGGCATGATTTTGTATCCTTATGAACAGCAATTAGTGGAGGTCTCTTTGTCAGTTGAGGAGATGGATGGTTCAATGGAACAGGTTCAACAAACATCCTTGCCAGATTGGCATTCATTCTTTTCAGCATAGTTGGAAGGGGCGAGCATCAGCATTAGCACAGGGATACTTGTGCAGGTTTCAAGGCTAGCATACATCTTTAGGACTGTACCTTTGGCATTGTTTCTTCCTAAGGGTAGGATCACCATTTTGCATTCTTGGACTAGCTTCTTCATCGGAGTGGCTTTCACTTATTGGCATTCTTCTTTAGGGGGGAGCCTATTCTGTCTCTCTTCCTTCTCTCATTCTCTTATGTATATACTAGATGTATGTCATAATGGGGGGTCTTGATTACTCGATCCATCCATGCATTCCTATTTATCTCTCTTTTGGGGGAGGGTTTTTCCCATGCGATTTTCCCTCTTTCTCCGCTTTATGAGAGATTGCATTTTCATTATGTACATGGGTATTTAACATGGCCTAGTAGCCGGGACCCATTATGCATCTTCATCCTAGTTTTTGTAAGCTTAAGGGCATTCCCCTAAGTTGCACTTAAGAGGGGGTGTTGGTGTAAATAAGTATTTACTTATTACACTTACTTAAGTTTACTTAGGTTATTGCATTATTTTATTATTTTTATTTGTGAGACACTTAAGAGTTTGTGCACCTTTTTGAGTTGTCATGTAGACAACATAGGAGTATGCAACTCTATTTTAGCACATGGTGTCTACAACATTATTTTGTGTGTCACACCCTTATAGGTTTATCCTCTCATCACCACACTTACTTCCATGCTTAATAGAGGATAACCCATATCTGGTGGACATGTGCTTAGTTGTATGACACATCATGGTGTTGATTATGAGACATTCTAGATGTATCTCAGAGGCCTTTATATACAGGCACTCCTAGTGTACTCTTATCATGGCATATTGAATATATTGTCATTCTGATCATACTCTCTCTCTTGGTCTACAATTGTGCTTGTGTTTGAGTTCTTAGTTCCTGGATGAATTTCGCCCCTAGGTTACATAAACTTATCATCAACTCTCACATTTGTGCTCTCAACAATAGTCTTATTTATCTGATTAAGACATCTATATGCCTTACTTTTCAATGAATATCCAAAAAGCATACCTTCAACACTCCTTGAATCAAACTTTCTAATATCATCATCTCTCTTAATGTTACATTTTCTTCCAAAAATTCTGAAATACTTAATAGAAGTTGTATGTCCAAACTAAAGTTCATAAGGTGGCTTACTAGTGTTTTTTTTAATTTGTACTATGTTCATTGTGTACTATGTTCATTGTGTACATTATTGTATTTACTGCTCTCCAAAAGATCTTAGATACATTATTCTCAAGCATCATTTCTCTTGTTGTCTTTGTCACTGGTATGTTCCTTCTTTCTGCTATTCCATTTTGTTCAAGTGTCTTAGGGGCTAAAAGCTATCTTTTATGCCATTTTCTTCACAAAAATGGTTAAACTCATTTGAAATAAATTAGCCACCTCTATCAGATCTCAAACATTTAATCTTCAAACCAAATTCATTCTCAACTCTACTCTTTTATCTTGAATTTCTCAAAGACTTCATATTTCTCTCTGAGAAATGCTACCCACATCATTCTAGTGAAATCATCAACAAGATTGATAAAATACCTTCCACCATAAAATGTTTTTGTCTTAGTAGGACCACTCAAATCTATGTGCACAATCTCCAACTTCACAAATGTAGTAAATTTATTTCTTGGAAATGAGCTTTTCTTACATTTTACCATTGCACATTCCTTACATGCCATGTTAGAAGGTTTCACAAATGTAGGCAAATCTCTAAGTGCAAATGCAATACTGGCCTTCACAATGTTATCAAAGTTGATATGACAAAATCTCTTTTGCCACAACTCTCAATATCCTTATTGTCACAATGTTATCAGTCATGTAATTAAAATGAATCTCAATATCCTTATTGATTCTAAAACATGTAAATAGTAGATGCAACAATCATAGAAAGATAACCATACACAATAACACTAGATCTATTAACTAGGGGAACCTTTGATTAGAGGGAAATCCCTAGTGGGGATGGTACCCTCAAGATGATGTTCTAATATAAAAGTTCCATGTGAAAGGATGGACCTTGTTAGGATTCAATATAATACATTCAATATATATCAATTCTTCTTAGGAGACTTTGAATCCCTGTTAGGAGATTTCAACCCTGTTAGAAATTGTGACAACTCTGTTAGGAGTTGATAGGAAGACATATGGACCCAATGTCCAAACAACTTCAGTACTATCCTCACTAAATAATTCAATGGTACATCAACACTGTCCAACATCAAATTTTTTGCCAAATATAGTTCCTTGTAAGTTCACCATGCCTCAACTGCACCAATTACTTTCCTTCATCCAAAATATGTTAGCATGTAAGTTTGCACAATACAATATCTACATTGGATCTCACTCTCAAGTTCAAAAATCACAAAATAATCTCATTAATCTACTCAATATCCACACTAGATGATTTCAACTAAGGAAATCTTTCCTTTATACTGAGTCCTAAAAAAAATTATTGAGTTAGCCTTGAGGTTTTCCCAATTTACAATAATATAGGACCAACTTAAGATTTTATATTTATACATTACATTACAATATCACATAAGTTAACAATTGCATACAAGTTGTCATCTCATAGTCTTCATAACTCTTCAATCATTTCTCATATAGATGTGCATGATTATCCTTGGCATCTTCAATGTGTCATTTATCTATGTCTAAGTCTGCTTAACTAGATTCTATCTTTGTTAGGAGATACAATTCAAATAATAGTAATCACTTTCTAGAAACTCTATCTAAATATTGTCTTTACTAAAATCACCATAACTCTATCCAGTCTCCATATTTGTGTACATTCTCTTAAGCGTAGCATCTAGACACTTTGTAGAACATGTCCTTAACTACACACAATCTCATCTACATTTCTTAAACCTCGCAAAGCTAAACTTTGTCTGATGCTTAGTCAGTCTTCACAAAATAACCAATATGTTGGCATCAATGACAAACTCTATCATGAATGCAATGCACAACCTGTAAATCATGTCCCTAACAATGTTAAGATAATCTCCCATAGAAATACCATAAAAATTCATGCTAACACCAACATCATCTTGTTGTTTCTTATTTCAGAAACTAATTAGTTAGCTTCTACAAATAAATTTTTGATGAAAAAGTTTGTTTCTTGCAATTTGTTGTTCTTTTTTGGAAAGTTGGAGTAGAAGAGAGACTCTAATATCTTATCATACTTTGTGCAAGATAGATGAAGAACAAAAAATAGAGATAAAAGTTTAAATGGTCATTGAAAATCAGAGATAAAAGCCCATGTGGTCATCAAAAATCAAGAAGATCAAAACAAAAGGATAGAGAAATTGATTGTTGATATTGTAGCAAGCAAGATCATACTAACATGAATTTGTTATCTTTTAAAGCTGAAAATTAATCAAAATAAGTCGATGAAGCAAATGTAACATAGATAAATCTTATTTTATCCTTGAATGAAACTATAGTCAATGTTTGTTTGTGATATGCATCGATTCATGCCACCTTTTGTAAAGAGCTTTAAAATAATTGCAAATGGATAAGAAATGCAGGTGTATGACTTTAATAAAGTTACTTTTTTTTATAAATGGATGTTTTCTTAAATAAATAAATGGTAATAATTGATTGTTAAGGATGTTAAATATGTGCCTTAAAATGGCAATAGTTGATTGTTAAGGATGTTAGCTATGATAGACATCATGGTATCTCTAAGGAGGATTTAACTCCAACAACATTACAAGGTTTAGGAGGAAAATCGGTTGGATATGCAGATGGAAGACACCATGGCTAATAGTGCATTTGGTTTACAAATTGGATAGTACAAGAATTAGTGATATGTGTACTACTCAACATCAAGGCTTTATGACTTACAAAAACAATTCATAACATTTTACCAATTGAAGGAGATTGCAGTTTATCAAACTTATTGTTTTACATATTTTTTTGAGATTGATTTTGAAATAAGTATTCAAATGTAAGAAATATTATTGTTTATAGTGTTAGTGTTTCAAATAGAAAATTATTAAATGTAAAATCTAATGATAACTCATTTTTCCTTTCAAATAAGTTTTAACTCTTCACATTCTCGCACTTTCTAAAATATTGATAAAATTTCTTATTAAAGCATGTAGTTAATATAATTATGTGTATCTAAAAATAAGGTCATCGAAATAATAGTCTACACATATCCCAATGATCAATCTAATATAGTAAATCATGTCTACTAATTAAATACACAAGTTGGCTCTCAAATAAGAACTAGATAGATAACTTGGTGAAAGATAACACTAAACAATAACATCAAGGTCACCAAGTCACTCAGTGAAAATAGAACAAGGAATCACTCGACGAATGAAGAGCCCAAGCCACTCAATAAATGAAAAGAGGAACACATCCATCGAGTCAAATAGAAAAAATGTCATTGAGCATGTCCAAAAGTATCACTGAGCACACATATAACAAGCAAGATAGCAAAGCAACTCAGGATGCTCCTATTGGAAGCTACATTTGGAACAATTATTATATCAAGTCATTAATGACAAACCTTACTCGTGAAATAGTTTCTACCTAAGTATAATTCCATATCATTTAACTGATGAAGAGGATTTTAAAATAAGAGATAAAAAGAAGACCTAGTGGAAAGGTTGAGTTATGAGGAACTACAATAGGCACTCAATTAGTTGGCACATTGGCAAGATAATGTTTTGTCTAATCATTGCACTAAGCGGAGAAGATATTTGAGTCAAAACCTAGTTGAGATGATCGATGAAGGATCAAATGCATAAGTTAAATCGAGAAAAAAAGTAGAAGATTAAGGAACTTATGCTTGAAGTTGAGCTATGCTAGTGTCCACCAAGTGGACAATATACACCAAGAAAGACAATTAGTATTGGCCAAGTTATCTAGTGATGACTGAGGTTAAGGAATGTAGTATTGGCTTAGTGTCATCAATTGATAGTTTATGAAGGAATTGAGATTCCTAGCTAACACAATTGAATTTTTGGATTGGTCAAAGCGTGTGAATGATAAGTATTGATGAACTTAGGCATTTAATTCATGATATACCATGTTTGAGCATTTTTAGACAAGGATTCAAAGAGATATTTTGAGAAGCATCTAAAAGGAGGAGGAAACAAAATGATGGAAGGATTCAACGAATCGAACCTAACCCTAAGATCAATAGTGATGTTTAAGTGGCAAAAGATCAAAGCTACCTATTTAAGGAGGCATATGGATAACCTAGAGAGGTTGAAGCATTTCTTGATTATGTTGATTGGAAAACTTGAGCATAAGGCTTCAAGAGTTGAGCAGAGGTGAAGTTTCATTGCTTGGAGGGTTTCCAAGTGAATTAGTGATAGTGATATTAGTAAAGGCTAGTGAGTAGATTAGTAGATGAGCTACACTTTGACTTGTACTTGCAAAGTGAGTTATATTTATCAGATTAACCTGTTGTTACTTTCGAACCATAGTATTAGTTAAAATCCTTTAATCAAGGTTGACCTAATCTTCATTCATAAATCCTTTAATCAATGTGAAATTCTAATGGGATGTTCTTCAGTCCTCTAACAAGGCCACTCCTAATAGGGTGATTAAATCATTTAATAGAGTCACACCTAATAGTATGTATTGTAAACTTTAATAGGGTGGAGCTTAACTAAGCTCACTTCAAAAGAAAGTGAAATTTTGGTAGCATATTATTGATAGTTTTTCCAAAATTGGGTTTCCATGTTAATTTTTTTTGTAATACTTGTGTGAATGTTATTTGAGATGTTTTATTGTTTAATATTTTACATTCTACAAGTAGGTTACTATTGGGACATGAAACTACAAGTTTATGTTAGTGTTAAGTTGTTATAGAGACCGAGTGGACTAATGAATAAACCTGAGTTGTTGAAAGTGGTTAAAATTTTTTTTGGAAGATCTAGACCTAAGGATAAGTGATTCATCCACCCCCTCTTTGTTATTCTAAATCAACATAGCAATTGGTATCAAAACTTGTGGTTCTTGCAAGGAAAAGTTTAAAGTGAATTAAATCTAAAGTTCAAGATGTACAGAAAGGAGGTACCCAAGTTGAACAAGGAGAACTTCCCTGCATGGAAAAGTTTGATGAACTTGCACATTACTAGAATTGGAGATTTAGCAGTATACATCCTAGAGTATAACTACATAGCAGTACCATCACATATGACAACCCAACAGATAAAGGAGAAACAAGAACACAATCATGCAATGTTGGAGATTGCATCTTCCCTAAGTTACTCAGAGTTTGATGATATAAAGGAATGCACTACTAAAGAGAAGATGCAGGACAAATTGGAAAAGATCCATGGAGGAGAAAAGGATGTACTAAGATCCAAATCATAAAGCTTGAGAGGAAACTTTGATGACATGAAGATGATAGAAGATGAGAACATTTCTCAATATGTTTGAAGAATCAAAGAAGTGGTGAATGCAATTAGAGGAGTTGAAGAAAAGATCAATGATGAGACTATGATCAACAAGGTATTGAGAAATTTACTTCCTATTTATGCTATTAGAGTTTCTACAATACAAGAACTAAGATGTACTCCTAGTAATAATCTAACCTTGGATAGTCTAGTTGGTAGACTTACTACTTTTGAATTATCAAGTTTTGATAATTTTATTGCCCCTTCTATTGAATCTTCTTTCAAGTGAAAATTGGTTTAGATAATTCTAAGAAGATGAAAGGAAAGCACAAGGTTAGTGATAGTGAATCTTCTCATGATGATCTTGAGGATCTTAAAAGGTTGGTCATATTAATGCAATATATCCTGACATAGATGGCAAGGATGAAAGGAAAGACAACAAGTTCAAAGGAAGAAGAGATGGAAGAGACATTAAGGGATACATATATTACAATGGTATGTTAAAATTTTGGCTAAGTAGGACAAGTTGGAATAAAGTAAGAGTTGTCATTTAGGGCAACATATACTTTGTATAAGGAAGGCATTATATATAGATGAAGATTTCACAGTTAGACATGGAAACTTGTCTAAGTACAAGTTAGTTATCTTCCAGGACAAAGACATTTTTATGTGTATGGATGATAGAGACATTATTGGCACATGCACAGTTGGGTACAAATAGTACAGAGTGTCAGGATGATGTACATAAGTGCGCAAGTCAGTACGATTAGTATGGAAGAAGATATGATAGATTTACCAATTACAACAATGTATAGGCAGAACTTTGAATAAAAATAAATGGGTAATAATGAGTTAAGGAATTATTTTGTTTACAAAATAATTACTTGACTAATTAGGGACAAAATCCTATATGTTAACCCTAAGAGGGTAAGAGTTAGTTTTTTATTTTTTCAAATGTGTGAAAGCTTGAAGGTCGACTGGACAATATTTTATGAACTACAAAGGTATAAAGATGGATTACAATATGAAAATTTAAGTGTGCTTCTTATAAAGACTATGGAAACTTTATGTGATGCAAATTCTAATGTATGATTAGAGGATTGCAAATTTTTTTATGAGCAAGAGTGACATATCAGATATTGAAGATATCAGTAGCAAGCAAG
Source organism: Cupressus sempervirens (assembly GCA_028749045.1). Taxonomy (NCBI): domain Eukaryota; kingdom Viridiplantae; phylum Streptophyta; class Pinopsida; order Cupressales; family Cupressaceae; genus Cupressus; species Cupressus sempervirens. Next base: position 1,054,382,691 of record CM053785.1, read on the forward strand.
AGGTTTTTGTATCTATCTCTTTGCATCAAGGAACTATATTGTATATTGCATGTTTGGGTAGTGAGATCATCTTGCATACATTTTTTAATTGTACATAACAACTCCTAACAGGGTTGAGGCTTTTAATAGGGCTTAGTCCTTTAACAAGGATCGACGCACTATATGTATGTAATAGACTCCTAATAGGGTCAATATCCTTAACCAGGTACTTTTGTTTAGTGAATTATTTTTTGGGTACCATTCCCATTGGGGTTTTCCCTTGGCTAAGATTTCCCTAGTTAACAAAATATGGTGTTGTGAGTTCTCTTTTTGTATGGTTATTTTTACTATTCAACATTGTTATTTTACTTTCATATGCAAGTCATAATGCAATTAATAGTATCTAGTTTTGGGTGAAAGTTTGTAGAATAATGATTCACCCCCCTCCCCCCCCTCTTAGTATTCCCTATTTTTAATAGTTGGTATTAGAGCATAGTTACTCAGAAAAGGCTTAACCACTTGAGTAAGATTCCTATGGATATGAAATAATTACAAAAGAACCTTGAAGAATCTCTTAAGAAGATTGATATTCTTACTAAATAAATAAATAAACTGAAAGAAAGATATGAGGATGCAAAAGACTGCATTGGAAAATTGAAAGATAAGATTGATCATATCAAATCAATAAAGGAACCTAAAGATTAGAAAAAAGATAGTGATGAAGTATCAGAGTTGAAGAAAGAGAATGAGATTCTGAAACATGAGTTGAAGATCATTGAAATAAAGTTGGGTTTGAAGAAGGATGACAAAAAAGTTGAAATAGATCTGAAATCTAAGAATGCAGATCTAAGATCCCATCTTACAAAAGTTACATCTAAACTTGAATCCATTAAGATTGAACATGTAAAACTTTAGAAATACAACACTATTGTGAAAGGAGAGTTAACTCAGAGCAAGCAACAATTAAAAAAGTTATATTCTAGTAGTGAGAAAATTGATGAGCAACTATATTTTCAATGACCTTCCTATGATAAGACTGGTCTTGGATATTTAATTGGAGAAAAGTCAGCAAAGAAGTTCAAGTCAAGAAAGGAACCAAATCTAGTTGTTGAACATCCTAAACATAAGAAGGATGACCAAGATAAGATTGAATCTAGTCAATCTAAAGATGCACCAAAAGAATTAGAGCAACAAAGTCAACCTGAGAAAGTTAATGAACCAAAGGTAATCGATCAAGTTGAATTACCTAAGCAAGTGAGGTATGAATTTAGAGGTAGATGCTTTATATGTAATGAATTTGGTCATATGAAGAGAAACTGTACAGGTAAGTTATTCAAAACCTATTACCAATTTTTACTATTATAATTTTCATGGTTTTGGTCGTAAAGCCATTGATTGTAAGAAACCTAAATTTGATAGTAATAGTAGCAATAGTAGAACATGGATAGATACTAACCCTATAGGTAATGAAACAAGAAGATCCATTGAAAGGACACCTAGTAGATACAATGAAGGATAAATATCTAATGGAATAAGGAGCAACATTGTGTGTTACAAATGTAACAACATTGGATATATTGCCAAAAATTGTAGAGCACTAGTTCATCATTCTAGATCTAATCAAAGAATTAGTGCACTAGTATGTCAGCTATGCAACAAATTTGGTCATATAACAAGATTTTGTAGAATGGATATGAGGAACATCAATATGAATCCAAATTTCAGAAAGAACGATAATAGAAACATCAAAAGGAATGATAGCAACAATAGCAATCAAAAAGATGAATTGCGAGAACATGTTGAAGAATTCAAAGAGGTATTTGTCAAAGAAAAAGATCCATCAAGTTTAGAAGTAATATTGCAAGAATAGTACTTTGATGCACCTAATGAAAGATTAAAGTTAGTAATTGTGTGTGATTCATCCTATTTGAATTAAACACATTTCTATTGAAGATCGAGTACTAGAGAAATGAAACTATAGTTAGAGATTGAGTTAAGAGTTACAAAGTTAATATGAGGTAAAAGACGATGTGTAGAAGCCATGGTTAAGTGCGCAGATGATTTAGAAATTGCATGAAGTTGTATGAAAGAAAACAAGTCTACTAGTAAACATAAATAACTTTTAGTGAATTGTGTTCTTACGCAATTAATGTGAAGATCAATTTGGTGAATATAAGCCATGTTAGAAAGATTGTATGTGTCATTCGATCGTATGAATATTTTAAGAGAAATCAAGAGCAAAGTGACAACAATTTGGAGGAAAATTGAAGTGTGAAGTTCTATAAACCCTAATTACACACAGAAGTAAGGTAATTTGGTATATTGTGCAAGAATTTTGTTGAGAATTAAATTGTAAATTTAACTATTGAAATGGACATGTCGTTGATTAATAATGTTGAGGATGAAGCAAGACCTAAGGTAAAGATAAGTCCCATGAAACCCATGGTAGATGACCCTAGTGTCGCATTTTCAAGAACTCTAGAAACATCATTCACCTAGAAGATGTAGGCATTTATATTAGAAGAAAGTCTGAAACAATAGGAGATAAGAAAATTTCTAAGGAATTCAACCTTATATACAACCAGTAAATGAGTTACAAACAAGATTTTGGGTACCTAAAATATAATGAACTAGTAAAATTTATGTTCTATTATGAGTTTGACAATGAGGAATGGACTAAAACCATACTAAGCCGAATCCATAATGGGAAGTTTCAGCTTGGAGATAATGTAGTAGAGATTTCAAACAACCTAATTTATGAGGTTACTAGATTGTGAATAAAGGCAACATACCCATCAATGAGAAAAATGTCAAGAAATCAGTTTTGGAAAACACAGTCAACATACAATGCTAGAGGAATAGTGATAAACAAGATCAAGCAAGATGATGTAATGTTCTTGAGTAGATTTATAGCAACCAAGATATGTTCTAGCTCTAGAGAAGATGATATAGAAGTTGGTTTCTTTCATGCAACCTAAATGATTTCTATAGAGAAAGAGAAAGTGGATCTAAGTAAGATCCTCATAGCGCAATTATTATAAACTGTAATGTCCCCTTTTTAGCATTCATAGCATGATGTTGTCATTAGCCTATTTCCCCACACTCCCATAGGCTAACCAGGACATTAAAGGGGCTTAGAGGCCATTTGGCCTAGATAGTTTCAGTTGCAGGTCTTTCTGAGGGGTTTTGAGGCAACTTTGAGCATACTTACTATTTATAGTAAGTCATCTTGGGCATGGGTGGACATCCAGTGGCAGCGGTATGTCGATGGAAATTGTTTAAAATCGGCAAGAAGACTTGTTTATCATTGATAAGATTTGTTTTGCATTGATAAAGCTATTTTATAAAGTTAAATTTAAATATTTAACTTTATTAATGCATAGACTATAGTTTGTGGAAAATATTTAAATTAAAAAAGTCCCCTTTATTTTATAACACATTGGAGACATAAGTTACATAAAGGGAGTTATGTTTTATCCCACATTGAGAAAATGAAGGATGGAGCTCTTGTGAGAACACTATAAAAGAAATGGAAGAGCTTCTTTTAAGCATGGTTGGAAATATCAAAGAAATTGGAGAATTTTCTGGAGGTTATGTCTCAATAGTTTGAAGGACGAAATCCCTTCAAGCTGAAAATCTTGACGCCATTGAAAGATATGGTCTTGAGATTCAATAGGGTAGCAATCGCAAAAGCAAGCAAAAAAAGCAGAACCAAAAAAGCGGGCGAAAAAAGAGAAATCGAAAAAGCAAGCAAAAAAAGTGGAATCGAAAAAGCAAGCAGAAAAAGCAGAACCGAAAAAGTAGGCGAAAAAAGCGGAATCGAAAAAGCAAGCAAAAAAAGCAAAATTGAAAAAGCAAGCGAAAAAAGAAGAACCATAAAAGCAGGCCAAAAAAGCAGTTCGAAAAAGTAAAGCAGAAGTGGCAGCATTGAAGGAAAATTATTATAGCCATCTACAACCAGGTTCCTTTGTTAGTATTGTATTTTTTAGGGTATTATAAGTTTCAGCTGTAAGTGTGCATTATACCAGCATTGTCATTTTGTAATCCATGTTAATGCCAAAGTTTTGGCCATATTTCATGAGCATTGTATTAGAAATTTGATTGCAATCAAAAAGATAATAGTTGCTGGTGTCATTTAAGCAATTCAATCTCATTATTTATCAGCTAGATAGTTTGCATACCAATTGTTTGCAAAAATTCCAGTTGGTTGTAAGTGTTCTTTTCTCATGCTTAGATCATAATATATGCACTGAATATTGTCAAAATTAGGAGCATACTCATGTTAGGTCATTGTGTAGTCCATTTCAAGTCTTCTAGCACAAGTTTCTCATTGATGCAAATTAAAAAAAAGTCATTTAAAGTGAGCTGAAATACTATATCAGTCATATGTCTCTTGCATGTGAATTGTTTGACAAAATTCTTTGAGCCTTCAATCAGCATCTTTGAGAGTAGATTTGAGGAGGGCTACTACAGTGGTATCAGAGCTTTCTTGCAAAGTGTTTGATGAAATGTCAAACAACTGAAGTATAGAGATTTTTGGTGTTTGAAGAAGTTATAACCTGTTGGGGTCATTACAGAAACTTTGGAGAGGATAAAGAAAGTCAAGAATGGCCAATTCAGATTACAATCACTAATAACACATATACTTTTCCACTTGATTAAAATATTCCCATTCACATTAGTTTCTGAATTAATCAGTAGTGATAGATGCACCATGGAAAAGATATGAGAAATACACAACAGATATTTATTGAAAAGGTCACTAGTAGCACAGACCTTATTGTGAAAGCAATTCATAATGAATTAAGGAAAAGAGTTAGAATTCCACCTTCTGTGATTTAAAATTATAAAAATGACATATGCTTCATGGTAGATACAAACTACACTTACATTGAAGTAGTAGAAGTAAGAATAATATATGTTGAACCTTTGGGTTATGAGATCACAACAGAGGAAGTAGAAGGATATGTTAAGGTTGTCCTTGAATCAGACAAGGATGAGGAATTTGACAGAATTGGAACTAATGAAGAATTGATGCAATTAGTTAGAAATACTCAGTTGGATAAGGTAATGAAGAAAAAGGTTAAGTAATGAAGAAGCCTATGCTACAAGCAAGGAATGACAACTAAAGAGGTAAGTGCAGTAAGGAAAACCATCACAAGTATGAACTAGATTGGGAAACATGGATTAATGTATATAGCACCATTAGCAGTTGTAGGACCATATGAAGGAGTGATGGTGGTCGTACTAGCCACAAAAACACCAATTGAACCTTATGCAACATTATCTCAACAACTAGCACCCATTACACCCGCCATCCCATTAACATCGTTATCAGAAGGAGAAGAAGAAGTAAAGATAGTTGAAACAAGGAGGAAATTAGTCAGACTAGCTGAAGTGAACAAAGAATCACTAGATTCTCCTAAGAAGGAAAGGATGAAGGCTATGGAATCCAAACCTAGCAAAAGGCATAAGGAGATAATAAAAATACCAAAAAAGATGATGAGAGGATAGATTGAGTCCAAGAAGACAACAAAAAAGCAACCTAAAGTTGTGAGCTCAAGAAGGAAGGCATGGAAGCCTAAGATTGAAAGGTTAAACATCACACTATTAATGAAGGTAATTTTTTTCAATTAAAAAAATATTATCATCTATATATCATAATAGATAGGTTGCTGTTTAAAAATGTAGTAATCGAACATATGATATTGTTTAGCAAAAAAATTGAGGATCTGAAAGATGAGATCCCAAAAGATCTCTATGAAAGATTAATCAACAAAAGGATGAGGGTAGTTGATGAAGACAAGGGCATTAGAGAAAACTAGATAAGAAAGCTATGTCAAGTAGACAATGATGAACATATGGATAGCCTAATGAATCTTGAGCCTTATCTTAGGAATAAGTATGATAATTGGAGGAAATTATCAGGAAGTAAATGAAGAGATGAAGAAATATGTAGTTCAAATGATGGCTGGTCTAAATAAGGCAGAAACAACACCTCAAGTCACTATTGGAAAGGATTCAATGCAGATTGATAGAAATAAAGTGGTAGTTGATACAACTAAGGATCCATTTAAAGATTATGGCCCCAATGTTGGAAATTTGACCAACTACACCAGCTCAGATGAAGATGAGGTAGAGAAGGAAGAGAGAAAGAAAGAGGAAGAAAGGAAGAGAAAAGAAGATGAGGAGAAGAAGAAGAAAGTAGAAGAAGAAAAGAAGAAAGAAGAAGAGGAAAACAAAAGAAGGAATAAGAATAGAGGAAGAAGAAGGAAGAAGAAAAGAAAAACAAAGAAGAAGAAGAGAAGAAAAGAAAGGAAGAGGAAGAGAGAAAAAGAGAAGAATAGAAGAAGGTCAATGTACCTAGCTCATCTAGGACACTCCTAACTCTTGCAACTTTGACAAGATCAAATGAGGATGATTAGATTGAGTTGATTTCATCTTTGAGAAAAATAATTGATAGAAATAGAAAGGTAAAGAGCCTCTGTAAATCTCTAATGGACATGATAGAGAAGATATTGAGTACCCTTGTTGTATAGTCAATAAGATCTGGATCTACAGGATAGCGAAAAAGTTGTGATTCAATCTTTTGATGTTGAATTCACTAGTCTAACTGATGTAGTAGTAGTTTAAGCTCAAATAATGCATGGTGCTCAAATATTTGATACCTTATTTTAGAACATTAGAAATGATTTAGGGGCCCTTGATTTATCTATCAAGGAGCTGAGAATGTGTGCACAAGAAGGTAAGGCATTGTATGCCAAATATGCAATGTCATTCAAATACACCAAGGATAGTGAAGATGAGATGAAGAGGATTTTAACAGGGCCTAGTCCTCTAACAAGGACTGAGACACTATATGTATGTCATAGAATCCTAACAAGGTCAATATCCTTAACCAGATACTTTTGTTTAGTAGAACATTTTGTGGGTACCATCCCCATCAAGGTTTTCCCTTGGCTAGGGTTTCCTTAGTTAACAAAATATGGTGTTATGAATTCTCTTTGTGTATGGTTATTTTTACTATTCAACATTGTTAATTTACTTTCATATGCATCATATGCAATTTATAAGGCAATTAATAACATCCATTTTTGGGAAAAATTTTGTAGAATACTAATTCACCCTCCCCCCACCCCTCATAGTATTCCCTATTTCTAATAGGGTAAAGTAGTAAATCTTGTTACATTGCTCAAGAAGAGATTGATAGTGATTATGATAGTCATGATGAAGAAGTTGTTTATGTTGCAATGTAAGATGATTTTGATGAAGATGAGAAAGTTGCACTCATTTCATATGTGAGTAAAAGTGATAGATGGATAATTGATAGTGGTTGTTCACATCACATGACTAGTGATAAAAGTAAGTTTGAAACCTTAGAACATTAGAAAAGAAGTTGTGTTAAGTTTGGTAATGATGTGCCATGTCTTGTGAAAGGTAAAGGATCAATAAGATTGACTGACAAGATCAAATGTGAGAATGCTTCTTGGGTTGAAGGACTTAACTATAATTTTTTGAGTGTTACACATTTGAAAAATTTAGGTTACAAAGTTGAATTTCAACACAAAAAAGCCAAGATCTATGATGGTTATGGGTAACTTGTTGGAAGTGAAGATAAAACAAAAGGTAAATTGTTCTACCTAGACCTATTTGATGATACATGTTTGTTTGCAGAATATGAAGAAATTTCATAATGGCATAAGAGGCTATGTCATGTCAACTTTGATAATTTGGTAAGCATTAGTAAGATGAAAAGAGTGAGAGGATTACCAAGATTGAAGAAACCTAATAATGTGACGTGTAAACAATATTAATTGGGAAAAATGACAAATTCTACTTTCAAGAGCAATATCTGATAAAGGAGGTAAATTCATATCTGAGGAATTCAACACATTCTAAAATGATAAAGGAATCAAGAAATACGTCTGCACCTAAGACCCCTTCACAAAATGGTATAGCTGAAAGAAGGAATAGATCAATCATGGACTATGCTAGGACACTGATGATAGAGAAGAATGTTTCACAAAATTACCAGAGAGAAGTTGTAAGGATAACTATTTATACTTTGAACCAAGTACAAGTCAAGAGAGGTACAAATATCACACCTTTTGAGTTGTGGTATGGATATGCACCTAATGTGAAGTATTGCAAAGTATTTGGAAGAAAATGTTATATATTGAAGGACAATAAACATGGAGAATTTGATGCAAAAAGTGATGAAAGTATATTCCTAGGATATTCCACTTAAAGAAAAGCATATAGATGTTTCAATTATAACACTAAAAAATTTGTGAAAGTGAAAATGTCAAAATTAATTAATATGCAAAAAATAATGAAATTTAATGTAAGAAGGTACTTGAAGATTACATAAATTTCATATACATTGATTAAGGAGAGTCTAGTACTTTACTTGAACCTGAGAAGAAAGTTGTCGAGCAATGATAGCCAGTGCATGGCAAGTTATAATAACAATGTGTCAAGCATTAGGAAATTGGTGTTGAGCATCTAAAGAGCATGTTGAGCATCAAGTGATTGCCAAACAACTAGAAGAAGGTAAGATACATGAAGTGCTACACCTGAAGAGAAACAACAAGAAGTAAGAAGACAAGAACCTGTGCTAGAAAACTATGTGAGAAGACATCATGTACCAGATCAAATCACTTGAGATAAAGAATCAAGTGTTATGATGAGAAAAAGGTTGAGGAGTGAAACATGCCTACTATGTGAATTTGATCCTAGACTAGTCAAGGATGCACTTGAGAATGAATAGTGGATTGCAGCCATGAATGAAAAAATTGAGCAAATAAAGAAGAACAATACTTGGACATTGGAACCTAGACCAAAAGACAAGAATGTTATTGGTACAAAGTGGGTATTCATAAACAAGCTGAATGAGAAAGGTGAAGTTTGTAAGGGATATGCACAAGAAGATGGAATTGACTATGGGGAGACATTTTTCCCAATTGCAAGATTAGGAGTGAAAACTTTGCTTGCTTACATTGCTTAAAAAAGGATTCAAAGTGTAACAAATGTATGTAAAAACTACATTTCTAAATGGAATTCTGGAAGAAGAAGTCTACATTGAACAATCTATAGGATTTGTTCATCTAAGAAAGAGGAAGATGGTATGTAAGCTACACAAAGCATTGCATAAATTTTAAAAAAACCCTCGAGCATGGTATGAAAGGATGCACACATACTTGGTAAAGATTGGTTTTGCAAGGACAAATGATATTGGTAATCTATATTTGAAGATGGAATCTAGAATAGGAATATTGTTAGCTAAGATATTTATGGATGACATCATATTTGGAGAACAAGATTGATTGTGTCAACCATTTGCTAATGAAATAAAGAAAGACTTTGAGATGTCTATGTTTGGAGAGATCAAATTCTTTGTTGATTTGCAAGTGTATCAAATGAAGAAGGGAATATACATTACACAATCCAAGTACATCAAGGACATATTGAAGACCTTTGTAATGGAAGACTTAAGACTAGTTAGTACACCTATGGTTATTGGACATAAATTTTCAAAGAATGATGATTATGTTGATGTGAACCAAACCTTGTATAGATAAATGATTGGAAAGCTACATTATGTTGTTCACAACATATCAGACATTGCACTAGTAGTTGTGATTGTTGCTAGACTTTTTGCAAATCCTAAAGAGAATCATATGATGGATGCGAAAAGAATACTAAGATATCTTAAAGGAATGTAGGATTATGAATTGTATTACAAAAAGAATGAAAAATTTGAACTAAAAATATATAACTGATGCATATTGGGCTAGAAATATTGATGATAGAAAGAGTACAAGAAAAGGAGCTTTCTTTCTAGGAAAAAGACTAGTTTCATGGACAAGAAAGAAACAAAATTATATTTCTCAATCCACAAAAAAAGTTGAATATGCAGTAGTCGTATTTATTTTTTCAACCATAGAGTGGATCAAGAAATTATTGAAAGGAGTGAAGGAAGAGATCACTAAATCATTTGTTATATTTATTGATAACGCAAGTGCTATATGCATATCTAAGAATCATGTGATGCACACCAAGACCAAGCACATTGCTATCAAGTATCATTACTTGAAAGAGTTGGTACATGACAAAGAAGTGAGATTGGAGTATGTGAATATAAAGGAATAGATATGTGATATTTTTACTAAAGATTTACCTAAGGATGCTCATGAATATCTAAGAGGTAAATTAGGGGTGATTCTCTTAATTGAGGCTACCACCCCTCTTAATTGAGGCTACCTAAGATAAATATGGAGCTCTGCATAAAATGTTTCGATCAAAATATCTTACAAATTAATGCAAAAGGTCACACTTTAGGACCTACATAAAGCTTGTGAAAATATTGTGAGGAGTTTGAGCTGCAAAGTTGATAGAATTGTAGTCATAAGAAACATGACAAAGGGAAAATCTAGTTTAGAGAACTAAAAAAGAGATATCTACATGTTGAAGATATATGAGATGAATTGAAGTGTCTTTGGCATTATTGTTAAAGAGGGAGATTGGTCAAGTAGTTACCATCACTAATAAGAAAGAGGGAGAGTGTGTACAATTACCATACAACATGAGAGAGAAGTCAAGTAGTTTAGACATTAGAAGATATCTATCAAAGAGGGAGCTATTGATTTCTAGAGGTGTTGCATATCAGAGATGCCTAGATGAGAATCATAATGAAACTAAAATATGAGTTTAGGGAGATTGTTTGACATAGAGATGATAATCAAAATAAAACTAAGGATATTAATGAAGATTTGTTACTAAACATAGATGGAGTTGACTAAAGTAAGTCAAGTGTTCTAGATTGCATGGTAACTAGAGGTGTTGTCATCAATGCCAAAGGGGCAGATTGTTGGAAGCTACAATTGGAAGAATTATTATGTTGTCATTGATGTCAAACCTTACTGGTGAGATAGTTACTACCTAAGTAGAGTTCCATACCATTGGATTGATTAAGAGGATTTGAAAAGAAGAGATAACAAGAAGACCTAGTGGAAAGGTTGAGCTATGAGAAACTACTACGAGCACTTGATTAGTTGGCACATTGGCAAGATAATGTGTTGTTTAATCATTACACTAAGTAGAGAAGATAGTTGAGTCAAAATCTAGTTGAGATTATCCATAAAGGACAAAATGCATAAGCTAAGTCAAGCAACAAAGTATAAGATAAGGAACTTAGGGTTGAAGTCAAGTTGTTCTAGTGTCCACCGAGTGGATAGTATAAGTTGATCAAGATAGTTAGCATTGGTTGAGTTATCTAGTGATGAGTGAGGCCAAGGAACACAGTATTGGCCGAGTTTAAACATTTGACAATTTGTGAAGGAACTGAGATTCTTAGTTGACACAATTGAATTTTTGGATTGGTCAAAGTGTGTGAAGGATAAGTATTGATGAACTAGATCATTTAATTCATAATAAATAGTGTTTGAGCATTTATCGACATAGATTCAAAGATAAGTTTTAAGAAGTATCTAGAAGGAGAAGGAGAAAATAAAATGATGAAAGTATTCAATGAATTTGACCCAACCTTAAAATTAATGGTTATGTTTAAGTGGAAAAAGATCAAAGCTACCTATTTAAGTAGGTGTGAGGATAAACTAGAGAGGTTGGAGCAATTGTTGATTCTATTTATTGGTGAACTTGAGTAGAAGGCTTAAAGAGCTGAGCAGAGGTGAAGTGTCATTGCTTGAAGGGCTTCCAAGAAAATTAGTGATGGCGATATTTTAAGGGCAAATTGTATATTAGTAAATGCGGTACACCATGATCTATACTTACAAAAGTGATTTGTATTTATCAAATCAACCCATTGTTACTTTCAAACCATAGTATTAGTTAAAATTCTTTAATCAAGGTTGACCTAACAGTCATTTGTAAATCCTTTAATGAAAGTGACATTCTAATGGGATGTTCTTAAGTCCTCTAACAAGGCCACTTCTAACAGAGTAATTAAGTCCTTTAATAATGTGTATTGTAACCTTTAACAATGTTGTCTCTTAACCAAGATCACTTTAGAAGAGTGAAAATTTGGTAGAATTGTTAGAATGTATAGTCCACTAATATAACTGGGGGGGGGTGAATTAGTTATTCAACTATTATCACAATAATTAACCTTAAATAGACTTAACCATGTGAGTATTATAAGCTAAAACCAAAACAAGATACTCATACACAATTTACACCAGATATGTTAACTAGGGAAACCCTTGATTAGAGGGAAAACCTCGGTGGGGATGGTACCCACAAGATGATGTACTAATATAAATATTCCTTGTTAGAGGATAGACCCTGTTAGGAGTCTGTTACAACATTCAATACATAGGAGTCCCTATTAGGAGATTCCAAACCTATTAAGAGTCGTGCCAACCTTTTTACGAGTTGTGCCAACCTTGTTAGGAGTTGTGCCAACCCTGTTAGGTTATTATGGAAGATAGTTGGACCCACTACCCAAACAACTTCAAGGTTAAGATCAAAGAACCCACTATCCAAATGTTCTCTGTATTATTCCTTGCATAATAATAGAACTGAAACGTACTTCTTTCTCATGTCTTTGTCTTGTCAACTAGACTTCTGCTCCTTCAGATCTTGTAACCAAATCTCATACTACACATCCAATGATCCCTTGGATCACTTACACATATTCAATAAGCATTATGCTCCTTGTCAAACTGCACCCTAATACTTCACGTTCCATTTGATCCTCTAAATCAAGTCACCACTACAAATAAGGAAAACAAGTTTCCTTTAGACCATATCTTCATAATAATTCCTTGAGTCGGCCTTGAGGCTTTCCCAATTAATTAAAATAAGATAATTAATTTATTCACAATTGTAACAACATTGTCAACTGAAAGTCTATACAAAACTTCACACATGTGAAACCACGTCTTGCGCACATGATAGCATCATCACACGACTAGTCTCTATCATTGTTATTTGTACATCACCTTCTTTACATCTTAGATGAAAGATTGTGATAGATCATCAAAACTTTATTTTCCAATGTTATGTTTCTACATTGCTTCTAGTAAAACAAGTGTAACTTTTGTACAACATCGAATCAAACTTAGTCCTTTAAACCATTTCATTAGGACAACCTCAAGAACATGTCCTCCACTGCACATCATCTGAAACTTTCTTAGCTTCTATGCATACTAAGATTACTAATTTCTATTCTTCCAGTCTTAACAAAATTATTGCTATGTTGAATTCAATGAAAAATACAGTCATGAATGCAACATATCAAAACTCTACAATGCTTAGGATACTCCCCCAATGTAGTATCATTAGCATTCATGCTAACAATTGCCCCCTTTGGCATTGATGGAAACATAGATGAAAAACATCTAAGTTCCAAGAATACCAAACTATACTATTGTCATCTTCTCAAATCCTCTTCATCAATCTGAAATCTTCTGGAGCACTGGACTATCTTTCTTCTTCTTTTAGGATTGGCAACATTTGTTCATAGTAAACAAATTCCAATACTTTCTAGTTGCATCTGCACACTTACATATTCTTCTATGCACTTACATGAATCTTTCTAAATCTCCCTAAAGAGATAACTCACCCCCATTTCCATCTCAACAGGTGCTTCACTTCTCATTGCTTATGTACATTCTATCAATATGTTTTTCATGCACATTCTCTCCCCCATTGACATCAATGTCAAAGGTGTCAATCACAATACCAATTGCTAATCAGTAGCACAAATCATCAACCAGCTCGAGTGTCCAAATACATTGTTCAATACCAAATACCAATTACCAAGAGTCCTTCATGACTCAGTACATATTAGATACTCCCCCATTTAGGAAGCATCAAAATTCAGTCTAGTCTATCCATAGTGCTTATGTACATTCTCTCAATATGTTTTTCATGAACATTCTCTCCCTCATTGACATCAATGTCAAAGGTGTCGATTGCAATACTAATTGTTAATACCAATTACTAATCAGCTGCACAAATCATTAACTAGCTCGAGTGTCCAAAGATACTATTCAATACCAAATACCAATTACCAAGAGTCCTTCCTGACTCAGTACATATCAGATACTCCCCCATTCAGGAAGCACCAACATTCAGTCTAGTCTATCCATAGTGCTTTGTACCACTGGACTAATGCACTCCTTGCATCAACTACTCTAAAATAGGTAGGGGCATAACTTCTGGCATACCTCTTAGGTAGTCAAAAGTATCTTTAGGCAAAGGCTTCATAAAGATATCTGCAATTTGATCTTTATTGCTTACATCCTCTAGCCTTATTTCTTTCTATGCTGCCTTTTCTCTCAAAACATGATACTTTATGGATATATGCTTTGTCTTAAAATGCAATACTAGATTCTTAGACATACTTAATGTACTTGTGTTATCATAATAAATGATAATAGGTATTGTAAACTCAATTCCAAGATCCTTAAAAAAAAATTTCATCCACATAACTTGATTATAGTTATTTGTTGCTACAACATACTCTACCTCAACTGTACTCTAAGATATATAGTCTTGTTTCTTGCTCAACCAAGAAACTACTCTTCCTCTAAGAAAGAATGCTCCACGACTGGTGCTCTTTCTATCATCTACATTGCCTACCCAATCTACATCAGTATATGCACACAAGGTGAAATCACTTGATCTATCATACCATATTCCATTGTCAGATGCACCCTTCAAAAATTTGAATATCCTCTTTACTACTACATAATGATACTCTTTTGATCAGCTTGAAATCTTACTACAATCTCAACTATATTTTCTATATCTAGTCTGGTGTGAGTCAGTTATTGCAATCCTCCAATCATAGATCTATACTTCTTCTACTCAACTATAAGTGTCTCATCTTTACTAGATAACTTGTGACCAGTTATCATGGGTGTACCAATAGGTTTGTAACTTTCCAAACCAAATCTTTTCAACAAATCTTTCAATTACTTAGTTTGTGAAATAAATATCCCATCTTTGTTCTGTGCAATCTGCAATCCTAGGAAACTCTTCATTTGTGCTATCATGCTCATTTCAAATTCATTTTTCATCTCTTCAGCAAACTTATCACTTTCTTCATCATTTCCTCCAAATATTATGTCATCCACAAATATTACAATGATAAATAGACCATCATCAGTTTTCCTCAAATATGAATTACCATTTATTGTACCTTTGATAAACCCAAGCTTTGATAAATACCTATCCAACCTTGCATACAAGGTTCTAGGTGCTTGCTTCAGACCATACAGTGCTTTCTTTAGTCTGCATACAAAATATTTATCTTCTGTCAAAGGGAATCCATCAAGTTGCTCAATGTAGACTTCTTCAAGTTCTCCATTCAAAAAAGATGACTTGACATCCATTTGATAAACCTTGAAATTCTTGCTTGCTACATAAGCCAAGAACATCCTTACTGCTTCCATTCTTGCAACAAGTGCATAGGTTTCTTCATAGTCTATGCCTTCTTGCCATGAGTAACCTTTGCAAACAAGTCTAGCCTTGTTTCTCACAACCTCTCCTTGCTCATTCATCTTATTTCTGAATACCCATTCAATTCCTATCACATTCTTGTCTTTAGTTCTAGGAACTAATTCCCATGTCTCATTCTTTACAATATGATCTAGTTCTTTCATAGCTTGCATACAATGATCATCCTTACATGCCTCATCTGTGCTCTTAGCTTCCACTTGAGAAATTAGACACAATTCCTCATTCACTCTATTCTTTGTCATCACACCTTCTTCCTTGCTCCCAATTATC
Source organism: Cupressus sempervirens (assembly GCA_028749045.1). Classification (NCBI taxonomy): domain Eukaryota; kingdom Viridiplantae; phylum Streptophyta; class Pinopsida; order Cupressales; family Cupressaceae; genus Cupressus; species Cupressus sempervirens. The sequence continues at coordinate 1,054,398,429 of CM053785.1, forward strand.
TACTCTGGAGGGTAATTCTTTGCCATGTTTATGTTGGAAGTAGGAGTTGTGTAACAAATAGATTTTCATAACAAAATAAAAGTGATCTAGAAAGAGTTTTCCTCAACTATATATTGAATTCCTTTTCATGAGACATTAATTTATTTTAGCTACCAATGATTAACTTAGATAACAAAGCTCAACTGAAATAACTATAACAATGATCAACTAAAATAATAGTAACAATGATCAATTGTAATAACTGTAATAACAATTAACTGAAATAACTATGATAACATTCAATTGAAATAACTGTAACAATGATCAATTGTAATAATTTAAATAACAATTTACTATCTTTCCATGCATATAAGTAAAGTAAATGCATAACATGAAAAAGAAAGAAGAACATATGAGAAGTATCTAATGCATCTGTGATTGGTTGTGCAAGCCTCAACTTTCGGTAAGAGGAGAAGCATTGACTTAGGCTTAACATCCCAATCTTGGACCATATTTATCCCCACACAATCTATTAAATAGAGAGACCCTCCCTACCCCAAGATCAGGCTTGGAATACTTTTAGTCCAGCCACCTAAGCATTCTGGTGTTTAGAATGTCTGCACAGTTATGGATGAACATGTCTAAATAACTGGCTCTATTGACATCAAGGGATCATAGATGAAAAACATGTCTTAAATGACCTTGGCCAAGGTTTTCTAATGGGTTCAATGACTCGACTACTACCACTTGACTTGACAATAGGGGAACAATAGTATGAACAAGCATGAGCTATTAAATAAAATGCATTTAGATTTGTTATGTCATCTTTGACTTTGATTTCCATGTTATTGCAGATTCCATCTCACCTCTCCACCTTTTCCATGGCTATACAGTCGATGACTCCTAGGTGCTCGAATCTTAGAGCAAACGACTCTGTCTGCTGATCCTCAACTAATATATGAATATTATATGTTTCCAGCTTATCACAATCTGTGATCTGAGAAATGAAATCTTTAAGACTTGCAAAATAAACATCATTTGATTCCAACTTTTAGTGGCATAAATAAAATATGATATCATGTCATGGTTACTTGACTTTTATTCATTATAATAGCCCTCTCCTAGAGAGGGTCTAACTGATGACATTTAAGCAAGATGATTTGCATCATAATATGAAAATTGTATCTTACTACTATAATAATTGGAATGCAGTAATATCCAATGATAAAACATATTGAAATACTTGGAATATGGACAACCACATAACTTGATGAAATCTAGAAATAAGAATGGAGTCTTGCTGGATGCTATCAATCAACCCCACCCTTCATGGAAGAAATATTTAAGTGCAATTCCCAATGTGATTATCAATGACGTCTTCAACAAACATCAATATAAAAGGATAATCATAGAAGGAAAAAGAAATGATTACCAAGTGGTATATTGTAGAGATATCATGTGATATTTGTAGAGGTATCAGGTGTTATGAAACCAAGGTGGGGTAATATGAAAGAAGTCTGGTTATATGTTCTTATGCTCATGATCTCTCTCAGCTCAAAATAAAAAGGTATTCGATGTCTCTTTGGCTTCCAAAAAGCCGTAACTTACCAAGAAAAGACTTGGCTCTTGATCACCAAAAATGTGCCAAATGTGCATTACAGGTTTTTAGCAAGAAATTGAATAAATATGGAAAAATGATTTGAAGGTTATAAATCAAGATTAATTATAATATATATCTATCTACTTGCACATAGATATACTTATGAGGTGGCATCATATTATTTATCAAAATAATATTATGGTGTCACTTTTATTCCTATATCTATGTGCACATACATAGGTATACATTATAATGATGTGGTGGAAAAATCAATCAAAAACCATTTCAGGTACTATTATTTTTAATTAAAATAATTAATGTTTTAAATATTTATTTAATAGCTCATGTGATTCCATCGATTGTATCCTAAAGTTCAAGTTGTTAGGTCCTTACCAAGGCAATTAAAGGTCATACCTATCAACCTGATAATTGGACTAAGCTAGTATCTCATTCCGTTGATCTTGTTTAGCAAGGCTTCTCCCCTTCATCTTCTCCTGCAATTACCTATGCAATATTTTCACAATAATTAAAAGTTCCATAATAATTCTATAATAACATTTAATATAGATAAAGAATTTAATTATTAACCATAATTCCAAAATCAAGCAACTGCTAAACATCACATGACAAATAATGGATAACAACCATTTTCATTAAACAGTTAACATAATGAATACAACAAATATATTTAACTACCCTCTTCACATGATTATGAAGGAAAATCCATTCAATCTAAGGGTTATAAATAAATTTAAAGTTAGGTCAAACTTTGGTATGTAACAAGTTGATATCTCAACTCTGATCTCTTCCCTAGGTTCAGATCTCTTTTCTTCTCTATGCTCAACAGATATATATCATTATGCAAGTCATTGTTAGTCTCAAAAAGAACTTCAACATTCTATCTAACAATTCTAGAACTATCCTCTTCTTCATTGGAATTATAATCTACCTTCTTCTCTTTAGTACCAAAATTTTCATCAATCCTTACATTTGCGCACTTACTATTGTCTTAGTTCTATAGTTGAAACATCTCTATGCTTTTCTTTTCAATGAGTAACCAATAAACATACCTTCATTGCTTCTAGGGTCAAACTTACTAGTATCATCATCTCTCTTTATGTAATACTTACTTCCAAATATTCTGAAATACTTGACTAATTGTGAGTGACCAAACCATAACTCATAAGGTGTCTTGCTCATATTTTTTCTAATTTGTACTTTGTTAAGAGTATATACTATAGTGTTAACTAATTCTCTCCAAAATGTCTTTGAGACATCATTCTCAAATAACATCACTCTTGTTTCTTTTGCTACTAACTTGTTCCTTCTTTCAACAATCCCTTTATGTTTAGGTGTCCTAGATGAAGATAATCATCTTTTGATTCCATTCTCTTCACAAAACATGTTGAACTCTCTAGAAGTGAACTCTCCTCCTCTATCTGATCTTAAACACTTAATCTTGACACCAGATTCATTTTCAACTCTATTCTTGAATATCTTAAAATTCTCAAAAGCTTCAAACTTCTCTTTAAGAAATGCTACCCACGTCATCCTAGCGAAGTCATCAACATAAATCATAAAGGACCTTTCACCATAGAATCCTCTAGTTCTTGCAAGACCACTCAGATTTGTGTGAACAATCTCAAATTTCTCCATGGTAGAGAACTTCTTGTTGAGAAAAAGACACTTTCCTCTAGTTAGCCAAAATACATTCCTTGCAGACAACATTAGTAGGCTTAATAATCTTAGGTAGATCTCTCATTGCACATGTGCTACTATCTTTCACAATATTATCAAAGTTTATATGCTAAAACCTTCTATGCCATTACCAACTGTTATCAACCTTTGCAACCAAACATGTTATTTCAATAAGATTCAACTGAAATACATTACCTCTAGATCTAGTTCCAGTACCAATCAACTTACCATCTTTGTTTTTGATAATGCAAGTCTTCTAAATGAATTACAATAGATATCTCTTGTCTACCAACTATCCAACACTTAAAAAATTATGTTTCAAACCATCAACAAAGTAAACATCATCAGTGTTAGTTTTATCATCAAGAGTAATAGATCCAATCCCTGTGATATGACAAGTTGCATTGTTACCAACTCTAACAATACCTCCATCATGATTTTTGAACTTAACAAATTTGTTCATATCACCAGTCATGTGATGTGAACAACCACTATCAATTATCCAATTTGATTTCTTCTCAACTTGGGTAACTAGAGCTCTCTCTTCTCTAATTTCTCTATCAAGGCTATTTTCCTTAATAGTCACAAATCCTAATTCATCATCACTTTCACTTTAATCTTTTTCATCATATTCTTCATTCTCATTAGCATATAAACAATTTCTATCCTTATCTCTTCTAGGCTTAAATTTTCCTCTAAACTTTCTCTCTTTTAGGACATTTAGATGCAAAATGACCATATTCATCACAAGTCCAACATTTAAAGATTTTCTTACCATCTTTCTCTTTTCTTACTAGAAGGGCTATTCCTTCTTCAATCTTCTTATCTTCTTCAGATCTGCTACTACTAGTAAATTCTTCTCTTGTGCTTGTACTTCTTGACAGATTAGGTCGAATGTGCATAGCATTGAAAGTTGTCTCAACTCTGGCTAGTTCTCTAGACTATCTCATTTTTGCTTCTACAGATTCTAATCTTCCAAGCAAAGTTTCCTTTATGAAATCTTTGGTGTAGGGAATTACCAGTTGAATCATCTGAGTTGTTTTCTTGAATGGTGGTGATAAACTTTTCAAGATCTTCCATATAACCTCATCATTGGTTTTAGTTCCACTGAGAGATCGAATACCTACAACAATTTTTGACATTCTTCCTACATAATTTTTGATGGATTCATCTTCTATCATCTTAGCATCTTGAAATGCGCAAATCCAATTTTGTAATTTCATTCTTTTTGCATCATTGTCACCTTCAAAAGTAACTTCTAATGATTTCCAAATTTGATGAGAAGTTTGAAATCTCTTTACCTGATTGTACTCATTTTCTAGAAGAGCTTATAGTAGGGCTTCTTAGTCTCTCATGTTACACATGAATAGATCTCTTTCTCCCTCATTGTATTCCTCTAGCTTTGATTCTTCAACAATTGCCTTCTTAACTTTCGTCAAAAGCCAATATCCTAGACCCATGCAAAGCAGATGAGTCTTCATCTTTTCCTTCCAACTATCATTGTTGCCCCCATCGAATCTCGAACTATCCTTCTTGAACATATTTTCCATTGATCTTCCAAAGTTGTTAAGCCTTATCTTCAATGACCTGATGCTTCGATACCAGTTGTTAGAATATACAGTCCACTCATATAACTGAGAAGGGTGGGGGGGTGAATCAATTATCCAACTATTATCACAATCATTAAACTTAAACAAACTTAACCATGTGAGTAATATACAATGAAACCACAACAAGATACTCATACACAATTTACACCAAATATTTTGATTAGGGAAACCCTTGATCAGAGAGAAAACTCTAGTGGGGATGGTACCCACAAGATGATGCACTAATATAAATATTCCTTGTTAGAGGATAGACTCTGTTAGGAGTCTGTTACAACATTCAGTACATATGAGTCCCTAATCCCTGTTAGGAGATTTCAACCCCGTTAGGAGTCGTGGAAGATAGCTAGACCCATTGCCCAAAAAACTTCAAGGTTAAGATCAAAGAATCTACTATCCAAATGATCTCTGTATTATTCCTTACAGAATAATAGAACTAAAATGTACTTCCTTCTCTTGTCAACTGAACTTCTGCTCCTTCAGATCTTATAACCAGATCTCATACTATGCATCCAATGATCCCTTGGATTGCTTACATGCATTTAGTAAGCATTTTGCTCCTTCTCGAACTACACACTAATACTTCACATTCCACTTGATCCTCTAAATCAAGTCACCACTACAAATAAGGAAAACAACTTTCCTTTATACCATATCTTCACAATAATTCTATGAGTTGGCCTTGAGGCTTTCCCAATTAATTAAAATAAGGTAATTAATTAATTCACAATTGTAACAATATTATCGGCTCATAGTCTATACAAAAATTCACATGTGTGAAACTACGTCTTGCGCACATATTGGCATCATCACACGACTATTCTCTATCTTGTGTACAACCTGAGTTGGCCTAGTGGTAGAGAACTTGTATTCTTGAAAGAAAGGTCACAAGTTCAAATCCCACTGGGGGGTAGGGTATGTACACCTTGTTTGTAGCACCAAGCGCCTCTCGAAAAAGAGTACGAGGTAGTCTCATATCACTGTCACCATATGTAAACCCAAAAACTATGGCATAGTGTTGTGGACTATAAAACCACCTTACCTTACCTTACCTTATCACCATTATCTGCGCATCACCTTCATTACATCTCAGATGAAAGATAGCGATAGATCATTAGAACTCTATTTTCCAATGCTCTATTTTTGCACTGCTTCTAGTAAAACAAGTGTAACTTCCGTACATCATCAAATCAAACTTAGTCCTTTAAACCATGTCATCAGGACAACCTTAGGAACATGTTCTCCATTGCGCATCATCTAAAACTTCCTCAGCTTGTATGCATACTAAGATTACTGACTGCCATTCTTCCATTCTTAATAGAATTACTGCTATGTTGACATCAATGACAAATATAGTCATGAATGCAAAATATCAATACTCTACAATGCTTAGGATACCCCCCAATGTAGTATCATTGGCACTCATGCTAACAAGAATGTTACTGGTGGTTTTTCCTAAATTGGGTTTCCACGTTAAATCTCGATGTCATACTTGTGTGAATGTTATTTGAGATGTTTTATTATTTAATGTTTTACATTCCACAAGTAGGTTACTATTGGGACAAAAACTGCAAGTTTATGTTACAGTTAAGTTGTTATAGAGACCGAGTGGAGTAGTGAATAAATCCGAGTTTTTCAAAGAGGTTTAAAGTTTGTTTGAAACATCTGGACAGAGGCATTATCACTCAAAACAAGCTGTTGAAGTATCTTCAGATCTCCAATGTTTGTAGGAATTTGGCTAGAAACATTGTTTCCTATCAAAATATAACACCTCAGGGCTGTCAGGGTGACAATTCCTGCCGACAAAGGGCCTTTAATAATTTGAATTCCAACTCTAGTTTTGTGGAACCAAATGAGTCTAGAATAACAAATTCCAGAACAAAAATTTCGGAATAGCAAATCCCGCAATAGAAAATCTGGAATATCAATTCCAACAGCCAATCGGACTCTTAAAGATGCGAATGTTGTAGATGTAGATGTGTAAATAGATTCAATTTCGTGCTCTAGATTGAAGTGTTTGTGAGAATGCTTCTATAAGAATTAATTACATATATTTTTTTAAATACTAAGATATAACAATAAATCACATAAATAGTATACATACTCGTCACTAGTGAAAATATGAGAGTTATCAAAATTTGAAATTCGATGTTCTAAACTTTGGGATCCAACCTTATGTAGCTCAAGTTTAGCTCAAGTTTGAGCCTATCCATTTTGAGATTTACTCAAAAAATATAAATATAGAGGAAAACATAAATACGATAAATTGATTTAAGAATATGTATAGGTAAGAACGAGGGAGATTGCAGACGAAAAATAGAGAACCTGCTGAGACGTTTAACCAGTTGATGAAGGTAGGAGCCAGTCTTACACGATAGAAGTCAAATGGGGTCCAGGAAAAGCCTACATTACGATGGTAAGCTGATATCAAATAGAGAGAAGTTTTTGAATTTTATAGGCACAAGGGAGCAACTGACAGCTGAAATCGAATGCAGAGTGATAATTTGTTGTACATCGCATCCCATGGACATAGCCTTAGAAATGCAGAATGTAAAGGAGAAAAGATTGTGAAAAAATTGACATGAGAAATGTAGAATGGAAAGTAGAAAATATAAAAATCAAGATTTTTAGCAGTCATGAATTTTTTCAACCATTTTCGAAGGCGTTTGGTAACTCGGAAGTGCCATGACTGCGGTAGAGGTACTTTTATACCATGTCTCTCTCTGTTGAACTTCAGCTCTTTTGCTTTTGACGTAAATCCGGACGAAATTGAACATTTTGATAGCAACGAAGGGAATGGAAATACAGATGTACAAAAACAAAAGCAGTTGAATGTTATTTCAGAGGTCTTAGGACTTTTAAGCAACCCAGAAACAATCATTAGTGGAGATCCCCAAATGTATTCTTCTTTGCTACAGGACTGCATTAAAATGAATTCTCTGGCAGAGGGGAGAACCGTCCATGCTCGAATGATCAAAACCGGATATAAGCCTCGCAGTTTTGTTGGAAACCGTTTGATTGATATGTATTGTAAATGTGGAAGCATGGTTGATGCACGCCGAGTATTTGACAAAATGTTTGTTAGAGATGTCGTTGCCTGGACTAGCATGATTGCAGGATATGTACGATGCGGGGAGATAAAGCATGCACGCCAAGTGTTTAATGAAATGCCTCAACGAGACGTAGTTGCTTGGAATGCACTGATTTCAGGGTATTCGCATCATGGCCATGGGGATGAAGTCATAGAACTCTTTTGCCAAATGCAACGGATGGGTTTCAAACCAGATCGCTATACATTCACTGGGATTATTGCAGTGTGCACTAGTTTGGCAAATGAGTTGCTGGGCAGTCAGGTCCATGCTAAAATTATTAGAGTAGGAGCAGACTCCTCTACTTCTGTAGCCAATGCCCTTGTGGATATGTATGGTAAATGTTTCTGTATTGCGGATGCACGCCAAGTTTTTGACAAAATGCCAGACCGAGATGTTGTCTCATGGGCGACCATGATTGCTTCCTATGTCAAATGTGGTGATGTAGAAAATGCTCGTTTGGTGTTTGACAATACTCCAGAGCAGTACGAGGTTGCATGGAATACAATGATAGCATGTTATGCTCAACAGGGCAAAAATGGGGATGCATTAAAACTTTTTAGGGAGATGTATCTTGCAGGCCTAAAGCTGGATTATTTCACATACACAAGTGTGATAAGTGCATGTGCAAATCTTTCAGCTGTGGAATGTGGCAAGCAGATCCATGCCTACATTGTCAAAACTGAATTAGAACACCGAGTATCTATTGAAAATGGTCTTTGCTCCTTTTATTCCAAATGTAACAACATAAGCAATGCTCGGTACATATTTGATAAAATCACCAACCCAGATGTAGTTTCTTGGAATGTAATGATAACAGGATATGTCAATCTGGGTATGCTAGAGGATGCACATAAATTATTTGATAAAATGCCAGAGCGCAGTGCTTTGTCGTGGACTCTGATGATAGCGGGATATGCACAATATGGTCATGGTGAGTTGTCTTCAAAATTGTTTTGTCAAATGAGACATGGAGAAGTGAAACCCAATCATTTCACCTTTGCTGGCATTCTTAGTGCTTGCTCAAGTCTAGCTGCTCTGGAACATGGAAAACAGGTTCATGCCCAAGTCGTTCAGATTGGTTTTGAATTGTCTCTCTCTGTAGGAAATGCGCTTGTTACCATGTATGCTAGATGTGGCCTTATAGAAGGTGCGTACCGAGTATTTCAAACAATGCCTGAGCTAGATGCCATCTCTTGGAATGCAATGATAGCAGGATACGCTCAACATGGCCATGGAAATAAGGCATTACAACTTTTTGAACAAATGCTATCAATAGGTATACGGCCTGATCGAATCACCTTCCTTTGTGTTCTATCAGCCTGCAGCCATGCAGGGTTAGTGGAACAAGGACAGAAATACTTTGATTCCATGACTCAAGTCTATGGTGTTCCTCCTGGAACCGACCATTATGCCCACATGATTGACCTTCTTGGACGTGCCGGGTGCTTGGATGAGGCAGAAAACTTGATTAGTGAAATGCCATTGGAACCTGATTGTGCTGTTTGGGAGGCCTTGCTTGGGGCTTGTAGAACCCACGGCAATACGATTTTAGGAATGCGTGCAGCAGAACACCTTTTCAATATGGAACCACGAAATACAGCAACATATGTACTTCTGGCCAATATGTTTGCTGCCGCTGGAAGGTGGGAAGAAGCAGCTAAGGTGAGAAAAGTTATGAAAGACAAGGGAGTGAAGAAGGAGCCTGGATGCAGTTGGATTGAAGTCAAGAGCAGAGTACATGCATTCTTGGCAGATGATGCATCACATCCACAAGCACTTGAAATATATGCTACTTTGGAGAGACTAGTGGTACAGATGAGGCAGGCAGGTTATGTGCCTAACACAAATTTTGTCCTGCATGATGTGGATGACGAGCAGAAAGAGCATTCTCTATCTAACCACAGTGAGAAGTTGGCCATTGCATTTGGTCTCATGAGTACTCCTAGTGGCACAACAATCCGAATAATAAAAAATCTCCGAGTGTGTGGTGACTGTCACACAGCCATTAAATTTATCTCCAAGATTGTTGAACGTGAGATTATTGTGAGAGATGCCAATCGGTTCCATCACTTCAAGGATGGATTGTGTTCCTGTGGGGATTACTGGTGATGCCAGTTTTCTAGTCTACTCTTCAAAGCAGGGCACTGCATGATATCTGGTTTATGAAATCAGTTCTTGAAGAAGAATAAGCGTAGTTATTACGTGCTCAATTTGGTATATTTTTCATTGAACTTGGGCAGACAAACATATCATGCTGCCATCACATGGCATCTATACAGAGCATTTGGAAGGAATTCTTCCGGCTCAAGTCAAAAGGGTGGCATAATAGAATGCTACTGCTTTTGTTCTCCAAGATGACATATGCAGCACGTTCTATCTTTTGTCACTGATTATTTAACATGATTTTGATAGGTCACATGTGAGGATCAATTCTGGAAATCCTGAACATGCTTTATTGGTTCTTAATGTTCTGTATGTGAAGCCCAATGGTCACATGACCATTCACCTTCTCTCTTCTCCCCATTTGATGGTTGTATATGTTTCTATAAATGAGTATCTACATGCCAGGGATTGTGTTGTGTCAGTTCAGCGTTAATAAAGATGTTCCCTGCCTTGAGAGTGGACATAGGCATAGTTGCCGAACTATGATAATTTGCAGTGTTGTGTTTTGTCTATTATTATTGCGGTCTTAGATATGTTTATTTATTTTATCTGGTTGATTAAAACTTACAATTGGTATCAGAGCTTGGTTGAAACCAAAGAGCAGATATGGAATACGGCGAGACTCTTATTTTGACTTCAACACAAGTTGTAGCAAATGATTGTGTGTCAATAGTGGAGCATCTTCCATACTACCTCGCACAGGGAGTTTAGGAAACCTTTGAAAGCGGCAATTTTGGTAAGGTATTTCTTTCTGATGATAGATATCTAAATATTGTTGAAAAAGGAGACATTTTGTTGAAATTAGCCAATGGAAACAATTGGCTGCTACGGGATGTTAAGTATGTCCCTCAACTTAAATATAATTCTATTTCAGTCAGGCAGTTGTTCTCTCAAGGTTGTAATGTCAGGTTGGAATCCAATAAATGGCAGGTGACAAAAGGCTCCTTATTAATTGCAAAAGGAAGTAAAATAGATATTTTATATCTGGTAGAGATTCTCAATGAAGTGGGACCTATCCGCAACAACAGTGTGAAGCATTGACACAAGTTTCTTAGTTATCCATATCAACAAAATGTTGAAAAAGAACAACTGAAATGCAAGGTAAGAAATTGGGAAATAGAAATTAGAAAATCTGATTGAAAAAAAAATTGAAGTAGTATATGGTGAGGAAAGAGTTGCTGCTGTTGAATGTGAAATTGTGCCAATGGAAATAGATGAAGCAGATTGTTTAGAAAAGAGCAGCAATATGGCACTGTGTTCAGCACCGAATAACGGAGAGCTTGTAGAAAATGGAAAGGAAGAGAGTGCAAAGGAATACCTGTGCAGTGCCAATGATGTCAACTTTACGTTCAGGAGACAATTTATTCATCTAGAGAAACACAACAGTAAAGGTGAAAACAATACAACCCTTGAGAGACGACATGGTTTTTTGCCAAGAAAGCAACTTTCCATAATTTCTAATGGATGTGGTTGGGTAGACCGTGATCTCAGGTCTCAGGAATTTAAGAGAAAGGGGGAATTGCTGTCTGGTTTGACATCTCATGTTGAACAGCTAGACTGGGCTTCTATAAAAGGAGCTACTCAAAAACAGAGAGCACCACGGTATTTTATCACAGGTTGGAAAGTGGCACTTCGAGTCTTCATCCCCTCCGCACTTGTGGAAACTAGAGAAGTGGCATTGGTTCAAGAACCCAAGTGGGATAGAGTTAGAAGTAACTTGTTTGTAGGCACTCTGCCACAGGAGAAAGTTTTGGCAGAGGAGAAAGAGACTAGGCAGTTGGCTGACAGTCCCATGCAGCATAAGGATTGGGAAGAACTTTACCTCACTCCTTATCAAGTTGAGCTAGATCGCAGGGGACAGCAAAGAATGAGTATTGTCCCTTGGTTGTGTGGGCAATTAAGCATTTACCCAAGACTCAAATCCAATGGAAGGATTTGGAGGAATTTGAATCACCGCATCAAAAAACGTTCTGAGCAAATTGATGTATTAGAAATAGAAAAGAATCATTTGCAGTTTGTCTTGAATCTTAGGGAGCATGATACAAATGTTATTAGTCTCGGACTTCACAAAATGGAGAAGACAAGCTTGACAGGGAACATGGTGACCTGGGCAGAAGGTTATTTTGTGAGGTTGATTCAGAGCTGAATGGTCAAGGGCTCTGTGATGATCCAAAAGATATGAGAGGGACTTTACAGCAGCAGTTTTCCTTTGATTTAAATGGAAGGAGCACTGACAAGGTCGTTGTTGGTGAAGAGGAGGGCAACACTATCCCTCTGCCAAGGAAAGTTAATAAATAAATTCTGCAGATAATTGGAGAGCAGACGCAAGAAGAGGACGAAGATGTTGACACAAATGATCCTGTTGTCAATGCCTCTGCTCCAAGTGTTGACACTGCGGAAGATAATAAACTCATTCTCTATGACAATGGACCACTCCAAGTTTTGATGGAGAATGTTTTTAAACACCAAGTGCTCCAGGTCGGACTGCAAATACGCTTGGTGAAGTTTGAGCTTGGCAATCTTCCAGTGCTCAAGGGAGTGCAACAGATTAATTGATGCTTCAAAATTTATAAGAATGAAATCCAAAATGTATTGGCAGAGGGAAAAGGAGTGATTCTTTCTAAACAAAGGGCTTTGGTAGAGTCTACAAACCACAATACATTGCACCTCGCCTTTCAAGCTGACCTCCTTAAATTGGCTAATGTCAAAAGGAGATTGAATAATGTTTGCAGGGTTATGGAAACTGAAGATTCAAAATGGCCTTTGAAGGAGGAGAGTAAAGTGTGTAAAAATGGCGTTCCTGAAGAAGTGGGAGCTGATAGAGCCTTGTGCCTGCAACATGGCCTGGTGTTAATTTACAGTGTTAGGGATGTTAGTTCCGTTAAAAATGCTGCAGGAGGAGGAGCCAATGGGGAGAGCGGCTATACCAGATCACCCCTGGCTCTATTGGGCCTCCACCAATGACTTCAGGTTCAGAATTTCTTTGCAGATCAGAACTGTATGAAAAACTGTCATGATGCTGCAGAGTGAGTGGATTTGGACCTCAAATACTCTTGCATAAGTGTCAAAGGATGATGTTCGGAAAGATGTTATCCCTGTTGTAAAGCTACCTGGAGTTTTGAGTTCTCTTTTACAAGTTATTGATGATTGGCGCTACATTGCTAACTCAAGGATATGTGCAAAATTGATGAGAACTAAGCTTTTGGAAGCAAATAGTGCCTCTATAGGATTTGGATGTGAAACAACGAGCCAAATTGATCCACTATCTCAAGTCAGGATAGGCATTGATAATGTGACTTTAGACAACAAGGATTGTCTGTACCTTGCAGTTGCAGATTAGATAAGGGATATTGAAGGTGAGGATCTTGCTCATTGGAATCTGTTTATGCTTTCAGATAGCATTGGAAGTGTTCCTGTCTGTGAACTAATGGATGGGTTTGCACCTACAAATGTTGTGAGGGAAGATATTCTGTTTTTAGATTGTATTCAATCCGACAAAATATGGAGAAAGCTCATTCGGAGTGTCCACAAACAGAGCTTGGCGAAGCTAAAATCTTCTATGGGCTTGATTATAACATAATACTAAAAGTGGAAATGCAGAGAATGCCACTGTTCATGGCTGTGCCAGTTGGACTTCGGGTGGGAGATTGTTGGGTATGTGAAGCCCAATGATCACATGACCATTTGCCTTCTCTCTTCTCCCAATTTAATGGTTGTATATGTTTCTATAAAGGACTATCTACATGCCATGGACTGTGTTGTATCAGTTGAGTGTTAATAAAGATGTTCTCTGCCTTGAGAATGGACGTAGGCATATTTGCCGAACCACGATAATTCGCTGTGTTGTGTTTTGTCTATTTTTATCGCTGTCTTAGACATGTTTATTTATTTCATCTGCTCGATTAAAACTTTAACTTAAGATTGTAACTTATCCCTCTGTCAAACTTTATAGGGTTTCTAGACATTGTATTCTTTTTAAAGTGATTGAATGGCTTTCAAAAGTTCCTTTCAATGATCATTCAAAAGAGGGTGCTAGGCACTCCGAAAGTGTAAATACAACTGGAAACTTTCGTAGTTATGATGTCTGTTCTCCAAAGAAAATCTTGAATAGGTTGGCTCAAAAGCCCACACAGATTATCATAATTCATGCTTTACCCTCATTTATATTGGCTATACTCAGGATTCTATGCAGTATTTGCTCTGCCTACCCTAGAGTTAATACTTGAAGAGCATTCCATTATCACTTCAGAAAACTGTGGCAAGATTTCTTCAGATTGCTGAAATTTTCTGATTGTCAGGATATGAAGGCCAATGGTTACATTGGCTTTCAGCTTCTCATACCGCAGCTTGATAGCTATTGTTAATGTATAAATAGATGTGTGCAGTTATGTACTGTATCAGATTGTAGATTGGATTAATATAATAGTACCTAGCTCAAGTTTGGATGTAGCCTCAAGTTGTAGTGAACCACGATAAATTGTTGTGCTCTAGTATCTCGTCTTCTTTGTTTATTTTATTCCATTCCTTTGTGTTAGTTCTGTAACTTGATCTCATATGGATCTGATTGTACAAATCATACAGATTTATATATGCATGGAATGCCTTACTAATAAAGGCCTATATATAATTGTCCCTTCTTTAGGTATTATCGGTGTCTCCTTTGGGGTAATGTTATTTGAGAATAAACTTGACTAATCTTAGTTAGCTTAATCCTAACAAATTCTATTCCTCCTTGGATGCTGATTAGAAGACCTAGATAGGGACATCTTTGGTTGTAATATTTATATAGGGTATGTTTTATGATAAAGGACACACAAATAATATATGGTCTGCTCCTTTAGCAATTCTGCCCTATCCAAATTATTGCAGAGATAGAACATTTTCAGAATAGTATTTATACTATTGGTAACACTTCATACAAGTTTGAATTATAGAAGATCATCTTCAACAAGCAATAGAAGGTATTATCTCAGTTTGATTTATAGCAGAATTTGCAGAAACTTTACATGGTATCAAAGCTTTGGTAGTTGAATCTAGGCTCTGCAAATTGACAATCAGATTTAAATATCTAGCAACATCTTTCTACATTCAATGGCTAGCACAATCAGACCCAAACATAGGTTTGATGGAAAGGAACACTCCGTTGCTTGGAAGTTCAGAATTATGATGATTCTTGAAGACAACGATGTGAAACAATTTGTTGATAAAGAATCCAAGCAATCTAATGCTGATTCTTATAAAACTCTCTGGAGTAAAGGAAACAAGAAAGTCATGCAAATCATATTAGATGGAGTAAAAAATGATATAGTACCTGTGCTCATGAAACATCAGACAACATTTCATATGATGAATGCATTATTAAATGCATATGAGGTTAACAATGTGACTAGAATCGTTGCACTAAAAAGGCAACTAAATCATATACAGATAAAGAAGGAAGAAGCTATGAAATCATACTTCCTAAGGGTGGCTAGTCTAAGAGATGAACTTGCAAGTATAGGGACCATAATTGAGGACAAGGAACTAACACTTATGGCTATAGATGGGTTACTAGATTCATGGGAAACATTCTCACAAGGAGTAAGTGTTAGAGACAATCTTTCAGACTTTAATAGACTTAAAGGAGATTGCCTGCAAGAAGAATCTAGGAAACTTAAGAAAGGAGGAAAATTGAAGATGGAGAACTTCATGTTCTCAACACAAATTCCTGTAAAGGTAAGAAGAAGCACTTCAAGAAGAAGGGAAATCAAAGAAATGACAAACCTAAGAAAGATTTATCCAAAATAAAATGCTTCAAATGTGAAAAATTTGGACACTACAGATCTAATTGTCTTGAGAATACAAAGTAATAAGTAAATTATACAAATGTTACCAAGAAAGAAAAAAATTATGATTTTGAGAATCGTGCACTATCAAATGAAGTATCAAGCAAAGCATGGGTAATTGATAGTGGGTCATCTCGACACATTATAGGATACAAAGAAGTATCAGATACAATATCAGAAGAAGTTGATGAAAAAGTTACCATCGGTGATAATTCCTCTCATTCAGTTAAAGAAATTGAAAATTGCACCTTGAAACTAAAGTCGGCTCTTTCTCTACATCTCAAAAGAGTACTCTATGTACCAAGAATAAAGAGGAATTTAATTTCTGTTACAACATTTGAAGATGATGGACATAATGTTGCATTCATGGATGGTAAAGTAATGACCTAGTCTAAGAACTCTTCATTCAAGAAATCAAAGTTGATTGGTTAAAGAAAGGGATTCTTGTATGAATTAAATACAAAACTTAGTCAACCTATTCAAGCCTTAATTCATAAAGTTGCTGATATAAACGAAATATGACAGAGAAGGTTAGGACATCTAAATTTCAAAGCTTTATCGATTATGGAGAAGATGGTAACTGATTTACCTAAGTTGAATAAAGATCATTCAAGCATATGCAAAGGATGTGCTCTAGGTAAGAACACCAAAAGTCCATTTCATGATAGCACTAGAAAAACTAACAATGTTTTGGAATTAGTCCACTCAAATTTATGTGAACCTATGTTTGTTCCTTCTCTTGGAGGATTCTGGTACTATATACTTTTCATAGATGACTTCTTTAGGAAAACTTGGATCTACTTCTTAAAATGTAAAGAATTGGAAAAAATCTTTAAGAGATTTAAAGAATTCAAAACCTTAACTTAGAACTTATCAGGACACAAAATTAAAACTCTTAGGACTAATAATGGAGGGGAATATACTTTAGATTTGTTTAAACAATTTTGTAAAGAAGTAGGAATTAAGAGGGAGTATACTATTCTTTATAATCCACAACAAAACGGGGTAGCAAAAAGGAAGAATAAAACAATTATAGAAGCAACAAGAGCTATGATATTTGATCAAAATCTAAAATATTATCTTTGGGTAAAAGCCTCTTGTACTATTGTCTCCATTCAAAATAGAAGTCCTCACTCCCTTCTTAGAGATAAAACTCTTGAAGAAGTCTTTACTAAGGTTAAACCTAAGATAAGCCATTTTCGGATATTTGGGTGCCCAGTATATATACATGTCTCTATTGAAAAGAGAACTAAGTTAGAACCCTTTGGGAGGAAAGATATTTTTGTCGGGTATAGTGAAACATCTAAAGCATATAGAATTTCCATACCTGGTCAGAAAAACATTGAACTCAGTAAGGATGTAATATTTGAAGAAGATTTAGCATTCAAAAGAGCCCTAAGTTCTGAAGATCCCACACATTTACCTAGTTCTAAAGAAAATCATGAATCTGAGTCTCAAAGAGAGAACATTGAAGAAATTGAAGATGAAATTCAAAATTTTAATCTTGAGGAACTTAGAATCCTAAGAAAATACCACTCTGGGTTATTAAGATATTAGGAGAAGCACAAGACTTCATTGCACCAACTAGAACCTTTAGAGAAAGCAAAAGACCCAAAAGATTTTCTAGTTATGTAACAAACATGAGTGATTTATCTAAATAAAAACCAACCAATATTTTAGATGCTATTAAACATATGGCTAGGAAAGATGCTATGAAGAAAGAGTATCAATCCATTATTAAGAATGATGTTTGGGAAATTGTTCCAAGACTTGAAGGAAAATCCGTTGTTTCTTCTAAGTGAATATTTAAAATCAAGCATGTTGTTGACAGTAGCATTGAAAAATATAAAACCATATTTGTAGCCAAGGGATTCTCTCAGAAAGAGGGAATTGATTATGAAGAAACCTCTGCTCTTGTTGCCAGATACACCTCTATAAGAGCAGTCTTAGTATTGCAGCATCGAAGGGATGGAAAATACATCAGATGGATGTAAAAACAACATTTCTAAATGGAAATATTATAGAAGAGGTATATTTGGAACAACTTGAAGGATTTGAAACTCATAACCCTAAAGTCTTTGTTTGCAGGCCTAAAAAAGCTCTCTATGGGCTTAAATAAGCTCCAAAGGCATGGTATGAAAGAATTGATAAGTATCTCTCCAATTTAGGATTCGCTAAGAATGAAGCTAATCCAAATCTCTATTATAAAAAGGATAAACATGATATGATAATTTTGATACTATATGTTGATGATTTACTAATAATAGGTGATGATCATCTTATAGATTAATGTAAGAAAGATCTAATCAAAGAATTTGAAATGAAAGATTTAAGACTCCTTCATTACTTCCTAGGATTGGAAGTATGATAGAATTCTGACATCATACTTAATCAAGGAAAGTATACATTAGACATCTTGAAAAGATTGAAAATGTGGCCCTGTAGACTTATGTCTTCTCCAATGGAGACTAATCTCCACAAACTTAAGAACGCAGTTGCAGAATCACCCTCGATAGATTCTACTCTATACATACAAATGATTAAGTCTCTTATGTACTTGGTAAATACAAGACCTGATATTTACTATGATATTAATGCCTTAAGTCAGTTTATGTGTGAGCCAAAAGAGATTCACCTAGTTGTAGTCAAACACATCAAGAGATACTTACAAGGCACTCTTAATCTTGGGCTTAAGTATGAGAAATTGGACTTGGAGTTACATGGGTAGACAAACTCAGATTGGGTTGGAAGTGTTACTGATAGGAAAAGCACTTCAGGATGTTGTTTCAGTTTAGACTCAATGGTGATATCTTGGATATGTCGAAAGCAGACATCAGTAGCACAGAGTTCCACAAAAGCTAAATACATTGCCACAATAATGGCCTCTCAAAAAGCAATTTGGCTTAGAAAGTTACTTGTGGGATTATTTGGTCAACCCATAAATCCTACTATTATTCATTGTGATAATCAGAGTTCCATCAAGCTTTCTATGAATCCAATTTTTCATGACAGGTCCAAGCCTATTGAAATTCTTTACCATTACGTAAAAGATATGGTAGATAGGAATATTGTAAAATTAGAATACATTTGCATTGCATATTAGACAACATATATTCTTACCAAACCTCTCTCTCGAGTGAAGATAGATCACTTCAAGAAAAGACTTGGTATGGTTGAATTGTAATACATTTGTATTCTTTAATTAATAATAATTTTGAATTAAAATTATTATTGTCAGGCTATTGACTATTATGGGCTTCACCATTTGTATTCATTATTTAAGAGGTGATGATCTTTGAAATAATGAACACTTGTATAAAAGCCATTATGAGAGATAACAATCTCTTAGATAATGTGCTGAACAATAGAGAACTATTGTCAGATCTAAATGAGTTTAAGATAATATTGTAATGTAGACATTTCTATGTCTATGAGTCACAATTTGGATAAATGAGAATTTAATCAATCTCTAGATTTTATTCTATGTTCTAGTAGATCTTAACTCAGGATCATGTTGTGATATAGGACTGCTAGTACTTATGAGTCACAACTTGGATAAATAAAGAAATTAATCATTCTCCAGATTTTATCTTGTATATTGTATTCTTTGCAATATTGTTATCACTACTGTAAGTGATAAGTCATATCACAAGTATAGTAATATGACAGGTATATCATGTTGTGATATAGGACTGCTAGTACTTATGAGTCACAACTTGGATAAATAAAGAAATTAATCATTCTCCAGATTTTATCTTGTATATTGTATTCTTTGCAATATTGTTATCACTAGTGTAAGTGATAAGTCATATCACAGTTATAGTAATATGACATAGTATCATGTGTTCAATGATACCACATACTTAGAAGATTCAGATAGATATAGAGTATTAATCTATGCTTATTCATCTTAATTGATGATGCTAGATATAATATCTCTCAATATGATTATTAAGTTAAGAGGGAGTGTTAATTCTGTAACTTTGATCTGATTGTATAGATCGTACAAATCTAAATATGCATGGAATGCCTTACTAATAAAGGCCTATATATAATTGTCCCTTCTTTAGGTATGATTAGCATCCCCTTTGGGGTAATGTTATTTGAGAATAAACTTGAATAATCTTAATTAGATTAATCCTAACAAATTCTATTCCTCCTTGGATACTGATTAGAAGAAATAATTCAAGGCTGACCTAGATAGGGACATGTCCCTTCTAGGGACATGCCCTCTGGTTGTAATATTTATATAGGGTATATTTAGGATAAAGGACACATAAATAATACATGGTCTGCTCCTTTAGCAATTCCACCCTATCCAAATTATTGCAGAGATAAAACATTTTTAGAATAGTATTTATACTATTGGTAACACTTCATACAAGCCTAAATTATAAAAGATCATCTTCACCAGGCAATAGAAGGTATTATCCCAGTCTGATTTATACCAGAGTTTGCAAAAACTTTGCACTTTGCTCATTTTAATATTTACACTAATAAAGGAGGTTGCGATATCAGAGGGAATAAAGTTAAACTGAGGTGAATTAAATGAGAATCAGCTCTCCCAAGCTTGTTATTTGTATCCCTCATTTATTGCACAAGTATATAGTTCATAATGAAAAAGTTGCAAGCACTAGTCACTTATTGCCTTTTGTGAACCCGGAGTGTTAACTTCTGAGTGAAAAAATGTTATTTCCTGTTCCATCATTAATATAACATCACAATGATTGATAATAAAGATGTTGCATTAAGTCATTAAAAGGTTGTGTATCCAAAGGCCCATTGATTTCAACGAACATTAAAGTATCTCCATTATAAAAGCATTTGAATCTGTTGATCTTAGGGATCACATAATTGATCTTGGAATTGAGATATTGTTTTGAATGTTTGTTTTTTCAAATCTATAAAAGATATGGAGTTCTTCCTTTGAAAGAACATGCTAATGTTATCATTCACATAATTTAAACACTATTTTTTTTTGTCAATTTATACTTATCCAAAAGTATGATTTGTGAGGTCATTTTGAAGAGCAGTGAATTCAATGCTCATAAACTTGATAACTCATTGAATTAGTTTTAAGGAGCACAAAGTAATGCAAAATTCACAATTTCTTATAAAGGAAGAAAAAGTTTGGTTTGATTTTCTAGACATTTTTAGAGAGTCAAAAGATTCACAAGGTAGTCTAGAAGAGGAGAGGATTCTTTCATTGATTTCATGTTTGAGGCTTTCTCTTGAGATTTAAGAAATTTTAATTGTGCTTCCAAATTTCTATTGTTGAGTGCAGTTGTTCGAAAAAATAATTATGTATTGCAAAAACCCTAAATCTCTAAATTCCATTTATAAAAGTTGGAGTTTTCTTTGGGGTACTATTGGTAAACAGATTTGTTCTTTTTGATTTGACTCTTGAATACTTGAAGTTCTAAATAATACCTGGTTACAACAGTTGAAAAGCCATCTGTAGATGAATGGGCTTTTCTCTGAATTAATAGATACAACTCCCTATGATAGATTTTCTGTGAATTATGTTTATTCCTATCATCTAATTGGGGGTGTGTTCTTAACCTGAGAACAGTAGAGGTACAACCAAACTAGACTTAGACAAGATCTAACTCAGGTGAACATAAGTTTTTAATAATCTATTTGGTTTAATGCATCCACACATCTTATGAATTCACAAAACTTTCCCACGAGCTTAACTACAAGAACTTAAATCTATACTTTAATTGCTAAATTGATAACACTTAAAATTCCTCTCAGAACGAACAATAGCAATACTTATCATGTTCATTCGTTGTATTACAAATAGGGGAAGTAAAACTCTGTTTCTTCCTCGTTCCAATCCAAGCCATAAGAGAAAGATACAAACTTAAACTAACACCAACTAGAACAAAAAATAATCAATATAAAATACTCTCGATTGTCTCTGCAACAAGAAGTCTTTCACACCAAAAAATTTGCCGACCCTCTATTCATTATTCAACTTCGTACATATAGGGTTTAAGAGATGACTGTTACAATAGAAACTTAATTGGTTCATCTTCTGAGAAGGACAAATGTCAAGATGCCATTTTGTCACATTACAAAATTTACAAAATTGACAAAATTTGCAAAAGAAAGTGAAAAGGAGGCATCATTTGAATCACTTGGACTTCTTCCCCTTTTCAGCTTTCACCCTATATGCTTTGGCAACAACTGTAACTAGAACTAGTTCCTCATGACTAGGCACGTGTACATTAGTGAATCTCAAGAGCCACTTTGAATGCTCTCAAGCCAGTTCCTTCACAACATTTAACTTATTTGGCAATTCTTCCATAGCCACGTGTACACATCCACCAAGTGTTTGTAACTCTACCACTCTGTTTTGACTACTTGAAGTCATTCCAGACAGATTACTCAAGTATGTGGAGAAGTTGTTCTTCATTACTTCTACTCCAATAAGAGCTTTCCCTTGCCCACTGGTTTGTGAATTAGTGTGTAATGCTCACATGAGTTTGAATGCTCTGTCTTGGGTCTTCTTCACTTTTTTCCCTATTTCTTTGAGTCCTTCTTTAGCTTCTTGAATCATCTCCAGCTTAAATTGCATACTTTGAAGCCATTCAAACAAAGGCTCAGTCCCTTTCTTCAAAATCTTTGCTTCAACTGCCTCTTTTGCCTTCATTTGGATGATCATTTTCAAGAGGGAAATGCAGTCATCACATCTTGCCTTCTCTATGGCCAAAGTGTTGCAATTAGATATGATATTATCTTTCTCAGTTTCCAATCGAAGGATAACATTTCCAATTTGATCAACCAAAGCAATTCCATTTGAATTGAGTTTCTCAATCCATTCCTTTCCAATCTGGCCAAAATGCCTATCTTTCTGGAGCTGTGAGATAAAATCCTATAATTTTTCTGCTGTAAGATTCAGAGTAGTAGGTACATTAGTGATGGTTACTAATGGAACAACCAATTGCCTGATAAACCTATTCAATTCTTCTATCTCGGCCTTCATCTTAATTTTTGACAATTTTAGGTTTTCCAATTGTTCTTCCATCACCTCATTACTTGATCTCCACAAGCCCACTTTTGTATCATGTCTAGCTTCCCCAAGATCAATTGAGTGCAGAGTGAAGTCATTAGGTGACATATCTTCAATTCTTCCCGCTTTATTCAGCTTCGCTATCTCCATGGTTAAGTGCCTTGTTTCTAGATCTTGTCCAAGTATCGATAGGGTCTTCTGCTTCTTAGCTTTCACCATTGCAGTCTCGGAGTGAACCGCTTGAGACACAATGTCCTTCGCAGGTACACTCTCACCTTTTCTTTTCTTCTTACTTTCTAAGGTGTCTTCTAACCAAGACTCTGTACCAATCACCTTAGAAGCGGTCCCAAGTGACTCTATGCTAAACATCTTCTTCTTTACTAGAGTCACTTCTACTATAGTTGTAGAGAAAGGATTCTTTGGATCTTGAAAAAGAAGCCTAGATGAACTCAGGACTTTCTCTTCCTCTTGAGTTTTCTTCACAACTTCATCAGATTTAGTGGACTCGCTGCTACTACTCTTTTCATCCCCAATCTCTACTATCTGAATGGAGGAACTAGTTGACTTCAAAAGAGGAGTACTTGCAAATGGAACAGGGCTATGATGAGGAGATGGAATTGGAGTAACATGAGGAAATGGAGTTGGAGTGGTGTGAGGAGATGGAGTTGGAGTGGTGTGAGGCAATGAGACTGGAGTAGTAACACCATCCTTTGACTCTTCCGTCTTCTTTTCTTCGGTACTAGCTTGGGCTCCAATAATTGGTAGAGGACTGCCCTGGCAAGTTGGAGTTATTGAAATGTTCTTCTCTAGGGGTTGATCACCTCCTCCTGTAGATTGAGCAGGTCCTTGAGCAGCTGTAGTTGTAATGCTGGGTGTGGCACTCCGAGAAGAAGTAGGAGTAGCAGCGACTAGAGAAGCTTGAGTAGTCTTACTCTTACTCCAACTCTTTTATGCTGTCCACTCAACCCATTTCCTAGTCCTCTTGACAATCGGAGCCATCATAACATCAAAATCTTCCTCTATATCCACATAAGGTTCAGAATTGATAGGAGTATTCCTTAGTTTAGTCAAATATATATTACTATAAATATTTTTCCCATCATCTTCTAGCCCTTCCACATCCAAGTCAATACCATATGTCTTTACTTGATCCACTGTAAATCTAGAAAAAGCCTAATCTTGGCTCTCCAACTCATCTTTACAATCTGCCCAATAATCCTTCACAGTTGTAACATGCTTGATTATGCTTCCAATTTGAAGCACATCTCTGGCATACCCATTTGGGTCAAACATAGGCCTCACCACTTCATCCTCTTCTACCTTATACTTGTTTTGAATGCCTTAAGAATGTTTTTAACATCTGATCGAGACTCACAACTGTAGGCTCCAACTTTCATGGGGAATTCATACCCCTTCTTCCTCAAACTGGCACTCAACACATTCACCTGAATTGCTTGTCTCATGATCTCAATGAGCACGATCATGTCATTCAGGTATCTGGGCAGCTTTAGGGGAAATCCATCGAAAGTTGCAATATGTAAATATGAAAAGGATGAGAATTGAATGAAATAGCTACCAAATTGACTGATGGCTGCCATCGCTTCTGGGCTGAATCTCCTCTCTATGCATCCTTGGAGTTCCCTGCAAATCCTCATTGTAAATGCATCATTAACTCTGATATAATTTGCATAACTATTCTATAATTGCAAGCATGGGTAAAAATCATAACTCTTTACATCATCTGGAAAGTTCTCTATTCTAGGAAGGCTCGGCCATAATTGTAGGGAAGGTAACATATATATTAAGAAAAAAGACATGTAAAATGAATTGTAGAACTTTGTTGCACTAAGGGCTTTGGATAGATGCTCGCTTACCTCATACGCCTAGTCAATATACTATGTATCTGAGCAAATTATTTGCACCAAAAAGAAATAACGTTCTGCAAAATTAAGTGCTTCTACCTCACCTTTCAATTGATGCAAAAGGACCAGAATGTCCATGATCTCGGGCTTGAGATCAATGCCAAAAAGGGTTTTAGGAACCTTACTCTTAGCTCCCCTTGGTTTTTGAAACCAAGATCTCATAATCTTTATCTGCCATACCATTTTCTTCAAAGAGAATTCTGACATAGCTCCTCCTACTATCAATTCAGAGAATTCTTCTTGCTCTGGAATCCGGAGACAATTGACTATTGCTTTCCTATCAATTGAGATTAACATCGTTTGATCAGGCAGTAAGATTTGCTTAGTATTCAGGTTGTAGTAATTGATACATTCAACGATTAGCTCTGGGGCTTGTACTAATACTGAAAATCCGACTGCTTCTACTAGTCCGCTTCCTTAGAGTTTCTTTGTTATGGGATGGATTGGTTTCGTCCTCAACCTTCTTTGGAAATCTTGCATGTCGAAGAAACGAAGTGAAGTGTCTATGATATTTTGCCATGTAGACTTGATTCCACCCAGTCCATCAAAACTGGTGAATCTTGTTGCCATTTCGTCTGATATAGAGGTAAACTGAAATTCAACAATTGCAAATAGTGCGAGGAGTAAACCTTGTAAATTTGAAAGTTTTTGAAAGCACTATTCAATACAATAGCATAACAGTTCAAAAGAGAAAGCAGTAATTTGAAAATCTGTTATGTTCATCTTTATATAGGAGCCCTTAATTTGTCCGTTGATTTTCATGATCCACGCCACACGAGTGAATTTAAGGATAAATTCATTGAATTAGTAAATGTGAGGGTTCTAACAGATTTTTCCTTGTCCTTTCACTATTTCCGTTGGCCCAATGGTAACTATTTTTAATTACAGACTTACTTTCCCATTTTTAACCAGTTTCAGAGAAATAGAAACAGAGTACTCCTTGGAAGAAAACCCGCCTTGCTGAATTCTGTTTAAAATACTTTCACATATGTAACAAATTTCCTTCCATTACTTTCCCAAAACACCTCATGATCGATTTGTCAAATAACCATGCTTGCAAGAGTGATTTTCCATTAGATGCGAAAAATTGCTTTCGAGGGTAGAAACCCTGTAGAGGAGAAGGCAATCTCCGCCTTTGTCTTTGTTTTGCCTCCTATGCCCAAATCACTTAACTTCAAGCATTCAAAAAAGATGAAAGAGACTTCGAAAGTGAAAAATGAGACCCACTGACTTACTTTACCTTTTCGCAAATGCTTTTTCGAAAAACTAACTTCTTGGTTCGAAGTCCGTCGAGGTGAAGCTGTTTTATAGTTTTTCGCCAAATCTTATTTTGATCATCTTAGTGAATTTTGAATGATTCCTACAGTAAAAATATGGCAATACTTGAATGATCAATCCATAACATAATCCTACTCTCCTTATTCAAGCTCACAAACTGTACTCATAAATCTCCATGGAGTTTCATCTTCAGGGTGCGAAAACCCACCAAGGAGAAGACGGAACTAGATTTTCAGCAAGTTCAATTTTCTTTACGCCCAGATCAAAATGAGCTGCAAGTAAGTTCATTTGAGATAAAATAATCCAAGATCTCCATCGAGCAAGGTTCTAAGCTACCCACAAGACTCATGATGATAAGGAAACCCGCCTGCTTATGTAATGCAGGAGAAGGGAGAAGATGGAAACCCGATGGAGATAATTATCACTTAAGGAGGAAAGGACCAACTAACTCAACTAGACTAAACATGATACAAGTTAAATTTCCACTTTTGCAAGATAGGTATAGGATGAAAAGTGGGCCAAAAGGTACAAAGTGCTTGCTTTAGGGTACAAAGCATTGTAAATTACTTATATTGGAGATGAAATAAGTGCATCTAGTTTTTGGGTACAAAAGTAAATTGAATTCTTTAAACAATGGTAATAGCAATATGTGAAAATTCCTATTGTAGTAACTGATTATTAATCTCCTATCTTAAACAATTATTAAACTGCTGAAAATAAGTTCACAACTAATATCGAAAAACAACATAACTACATCTTCACCAATAAAATACAAAAATAAATAAGCAACACAATGAACAATTTTTTCTTTTGACAAATTGTCCCTAGAAAACCCCTAAGGGAAAACTAGTTCTAAAGATGAGGAATTATATTATCTTCAACAAATCAAGAGATACAAAATTCCTTGCCTCTTACTGACAAAACTTCGACAACCTCCCAATTTCTCCTATTAACATTCCCCACTGCTATCCCGAGTGCTATCACTACATTCTTGCTAACACTATAATACTATTTTCTATCACTGCAAATTCATTTGTTAACACTGCAAATGCTTTTCAAACTTGTGTTCCCCAAATACCCCCCTGACCCCCTTTTATACTACTCCTATTGGAAAACCAATGATTGGGATTAATCAATGGTTGAGATTAAAAAATAACTTAACAACCCTAACCAAGTTGGTTTTTAGTTGCCTCTAAAAGTTGTCAATTATTTAACCAATACTTATCTCTACTTTAACTAATTAGTTAGTGAAACTATTATTTTCCAAATAATTACAAATGGACGAACAAGTATCCAAAACTACCAAAACTATCACTCCCTCTTAATGAGGAAGTTATTTTGCACGACACCCAACTAATCTATGAAGAAGATGAATTTCACCTTCCCCAATGCCTTAGTCAGAATGTTCACTACCTGCTCCTTTGTAGGTTTATACTATAGCTAAACAACCCCTCATTGTACCTCTGATGAAGTGATATCTGATGTCTATATGTTTAGACCTATCATGAAATACTGGACTCTTAGACAACTTGATGCAACTTTGATTATCATAGTGTATCACAATAGTCTCAACCTTATGACCAAATAAGGCCACTAAAAAAATTTCAAAGCCATATAGCTTCACATGTTACCATGCTAGCTATTATGTATTATGCTTCTCCTAAACTTAGAGCCACATACATTTGCTTCCTGCTGAACTAAGATACAACTCCAGAGCCACATACATTTGCTTCCTGCTGAACTAAGATACAACTCCTGATCCCAAACTAAAACAACACTCTAATGTGCTCCTTTTGTCTGTTAAACTATCTCCCAATATTTGTTAGTATAGCCTATCAATCTAATGTCTGCACCTCAAACATATCTAATCCCATACTCAAGTGTACCACATAAGTAACACAATACATGCTTAGACGTTGTCCAATGCATTCTTTTTGGTTCAACTGTAAACTGACTAAGAGAGTTTATTGCAAATGCTATATCTGGTTTGGTGTTGACCAAATATACAAGAAAACCCTTCAATTTCCTAAGTTGGGATCTACATCATTTTCCCTAGATTTATCTACCTTTCTCCACTTTTTGATCATGGGTGCAGACATGGCTTTGCAATCATCCATCCTGAATCTCTTCAAGATTTCAATGCAGTATTTCCCTTGACCAAGGAAAATCTCTCCATTTGACTACCACAGCTCCATGCCTACAAAGTAGTGCATAAGTCCAAAATCCTTCATCTTGAACTCCTCTAAAAGGTCCCTCTTGCAATCCCCTATAAGGCCTAGTGAGCCTATAAGAAACATGTCTTCCACATAAAGAACAAGAATGAGAACCTCACCCCAAACCACCAAGTAGTAGAGGTTAGCATCCACTTCACTCTTCACAAAGTACATTTCCTACAAGTATGTATCAATGTGCTCATACCATGCTCTAGGAGCTTGCTTGAGTCTATACAAGGCTCTCTTCAATTTGCACATGTGGGTCTCTTTGTTGTGTGCTACAAAGCTTTCTAGTTTCTCTATGTATACCTCCTCCTTCAACTCATCATTATGGAATGTTGTCTTGACATCCATTTGATGGATTTTCCATCCCATCTGTGCTGCAAATGAGATCACAACTCATATAGAAGTATACTTGGCCAGTAGAGAAAATGCCTCCTCATAGTCTATTCCCTCCTTCTGAGAGAACTCCTTTGCCACAAAACTTGCCTTGTATTTCTTGATGCTACCATCTGCACTATGTTTTATCTTATAGATCTAGCGTGATACAACTACTACTCTATTTGTTAGTCTAAGCACTACCTCCCACTCATCATTCTACATTATTGAGGAATATTACTCAACTATAGCATCTTGCCATACCTAATTCTCTGTAGCCTCCTAATGGTTAGAAGGCTCACTATCTATGAACTGACTAACTAACATTACATAGTCATTGAACTTGGCTGGTTGTCTCTGTTGTCTAGTACTCTTCCTAGGAGCTCCCATAAACTCATGAGTATCCATGTGTGTATCTTGAACCCCATGCTTTCTACTGCCAACTGTAGAGGATGAAATATCAAACTCTGTGTCTTCTTGATGCATTTCTTGTTGCACCAGTTGCTCCATATTTAGTGAATCTTCACCACTTGAGTCTACACTTGTAGTGGTAACTATGCTTGAGCTTTGCTACCCTTGACTTGGCCTTAGAAATTTTGATGGCTTCTCACTCTGATCATCTGCTAGAAAATCTCTGGACCTTCTAAATGCCTTGTCCTCTATAAATTTGATATCACATCTAACAATAATTCTTTTGGTCCCGGGGATAAAAATCCTATATGCATATGAGGTTACACTATACCTACCAAGGTACCCTCTCTCTATAGTTTGATCTAACTTCATATGTGTATCATTTGGAATATGATAATATGTCAAACTCCCAAATATCCTAAAGTAACCAACATTTGGATTCTTCCCTGTGAAAGCTTCCTCTGGTGTCATCTTCCCTAGTACCTTGTGTGGAACCCTATTCTAAATGTAAATTGTTGTACTACATGCCTCTGGCCATTAGTAACAGGGCATGTCCTAGTCATGTAGCATAGCCCTTGCTTCCTCCAATATAGAATGGTTCTTCCTCTCAACAACTCCATTCCATTGTGGATTGTAAGGAACAATCCACCCTCTCTTGATTCCTTCCCTAGTACACAACTCCTGGAAGACGTTTCCTTTGTACTCGTCTCCATTGTTTGATCGAAGAACCTTTATCTTCCTTCTTATCGAGTTCTCCGTAAGAGCCTTGAACTCTTGGAAGGAACTGAAAATCCCATCCTTGGTCTTCAAGAAGTATATCTAGGTCTTCCTAGAGAAATCATCAATAAAAGTGATATAGTACTCATATTCTGTAAGAGATTTCATCAACATTGGTCCACAAACATCTGAATGTACTAGATCAAGAACACCCTCAGATATGGTGTCACTCCTTGGAAAAAAATGTTTTCACAAACTTCCCCAAAAAAATCCCTTACATACATCATAATGCTCTGTACTCACCTCTGGAACACCCATCACTGTCTCACGAAGCAATTTATGTTCCCCATGATGAGTATGGCCCATCCTCCTATTCCATATCTCTCTAAGATCTCTAGGATTACTATTTCAAATGAGTACCTTAGGAGTATCAAACTGCAACCTATAAAGGTGACCACTCCTAACTCCAATAGTTATGGATGACTTCCAATCCTTATGCTTGATCAACACATGTGCCCCTCTAAAGAGTACATTTTACCCCTTATCCTGAAGGACATATATGAAAACCAAATTCATACCTAATCTTGGCACATGCAACACATCATGTGTTGGAATTATCTTTCCATTCTCCCTCTGAAACTAAACAATCCCTTTCCTAGTTGGGCTAAGTTTGGACAAGTTTCCCATAGAGATTTTTATAGTGGTGTTCTTCTCCTTATAACTGCATAAGTATTCTCTAACTCTTGTCATATGAAATGATGCCCCACTATCTATATACCAAACACACTATGAGGTTGAGCTAAGCATAGAAGCTATAAGTGAAAATTTTTCTTCCATTCTATTAGAGAGTTCTTGTGCACTTGGTAAAGCTACCATTTGCTTCTTTCCCTTCTTCCTTTCTGGGAAATCACTGACATAGTGACAATACTCTTGACAACCATAACACTTGACCTTAGAAAAGTCCTTCTTCTTCTTCTTCTTCTCACTTTGTGAATTTGATCATTTGATTGACCCCTCCTCCCATTCCACTACACTTTTATAACTCTTGTTGGCCCCATTGGCAAGACTTAGTCTAAACTCCTCCTGAGTGAAATCACTCCATAGTCGATCCCAATTCAGTAAGGTGTCTCATACATTGACAACTTAAACAAAGACACTCCACTACTTAGTAAACCCATTTAGGGCTATTCTCACTAGCTTGTCATCACCACGTCTATCTCTAATAACTGCTAACTCATCCTTGAAAAGGCTAAGCCCAATGAGGTAACCTGTAACGTCTTCTCCTTGGTTCATTTGGGTATTCATTAACTTCTCTCTGAGAATCATCTTCCTTTTGGTGGTAGCATTCTGGTACAGATTCAAGATGACACCCCACATCTTCTTCGTTGTGTCTAGCTTTGAGATATGTGAAACAATATGATCCTTAACACCATCAAGGATTATCCTCCTCACCTTGGCATCGCCCTTCTTGTATGCTGCATGTTGTGTTGCATTTGTAGGTATAACTACAACAGTGGTAACATAGTCCTTGATACCATTCTCTTCCAACAATAAAGAAAGTCTGGCCTTCCAAACACCAAAGTTTGAGGCACCATCCAATGTGTCTTGATCTCTCAAACCAGCTGAAGCCATCTCAGGGGATTAAAGCAATAATAAATCTAAAGAGATTAAACCAGGTTTAATAAACTCTCAATTTCTTTCCTAGGGAGAAATTTTCTATCCTCAACACCACTCTGATACCATGTGAAAATCCCTATTGCAGTCACTGATTATTAATCTCTTATCTTAAATGATTATTAAATTGCTAAAAATAAATTCCATAGTTAATATAAAAAAATAACACAACTGCAACTTCACCAATAAAATATGGAAAGAAATAAGCAACACAATGAACACAATATTTTCGGACAAATTGTCCCTAGAAAAACCCCTAATGAAAAACCAGTTCTATAGATGAGATTATATTATCTTCAACAAATCAAGACATACAAAATTCCTTGTCTCTTACTAATAGAACTCCGACAACCTCCCAATTTCTCTTTTGTTGATATTCCCCATTGCTATTCCAGATGCTATCACTACGCCCTTACTAACACTATAAGACTATTTGCTATCGCTGCAAATTATTTTGTTAACACTGCAAATACTTCTCAAACTCCAGCTGGAAAACTAAAGATTGAGATTGATTCTCAATCAATGGTTGAGATTAAAAAACAAGTTAACAACCCTAACCAAGTTAGTTTCTAGCTGCTTCTAAAAGTTGTCAATTATTTAACAGATAATTAAAAAATTAGTTAGTGAAACTATTATTTGCCAAATAATTACAAATGGACAAACAACTATCAAAACCTACCAAAATTACATTGTGTTATCTCATTTTTTGTAGAGGAGAAAATATTTTCACTCACCAAAATTAAATTCTTTTGTAGATAATTAAAAGGGAAATAAATTATATAGTTGAATTCTTGTAATAATATCATAATTCAACTTGTAAAAATGATTTCATATTTTCAAATCAGGTTTTTAAAGGTTATTTTGAAATAAGTATGAAAATGTTATATTTTTAGTGTTACTGTTTCAAGTAGGAAATTGTGAGAAGTGAAACCTAGCAATCACTTAATAATTAATATTTATAAGAAAAAATTATGAAAATTTTTTTGTGATAATTTTTGTGTGTCGAAAAATAAAATGATGTTTCTATATATATATAACAAATAATGTGATATGCAGGTTTATATATATCTAAAATAATAATAGTAAAAAAAAGGTCTTTGATAAATACAAATGATTGTCTTTGTAGTTTTATCTCTTCTTGTATTTATTGGAGTGATATATCCTCCAAAGTTAATTTAGAAATCTTTTAACAAATATAATTTAATAAACATATATTTAAAAATAAATTTTCAATTCATCTTTTCCCAAGTCATTACTGCTTTCAATAGTCATAAACTTAATTTAAAACTATATTGATTTATAAATAATATTCTTTATATAATTGCACATTTTCTAATTAATATTAAATGTTTAAACATTCCATTAAACTATATATTTAAATAAAATATAACTTATAAATTTGATATCTTATAAACTTAATATTCCTTTTGATGAAACTAATGAAAATATTTCCCTTTCTAGGTGTCAGTGATGGAGTTTGTAGAATGATCAATTTCATTTTCTATTTTAGTTTCTTCATCTTGATTTGGAGGATTCATCATTTGCATATTTGAAATGTATTTAGTTTCATTTATTGTTTGAGGTTCTTCATCATCCTAAACTGGAAAATTTTCTTCATCATCCTGAATTGGAGGATTCATCATTTCCATATTTAAAGTGCATCCAATTTGTATGGTATGGGCTTCTTCAGGATATGGGATAAGACTCAAAGAGCTTTGTGAATTTATTGTTTGAGGTTCTTCATCACCTTGAACTGGAAAATTTTCTTCATCATCCTGAATTGGAGGATTCATCATTTCCATATTTAAAGTGCATCCAATTTGAAGGGGATGGACTTCTTCAGGATATGGGATAAGACTCAGAGAGCTTTGTGAATTTATTTCAACTGAAGGATCCCTAGTTTCTTGAAGATGACATCAAGGTTCAATTAAATCTTCTAAAGATAACATTAAGGTTTATTTAAATCTCACAATAACATTCGAACTCGAATCTCCAATTGCCTCGGCAATATTCTCCTCCTCCATTTGTAGTGTAGGATCAATTATCTGTTCAATTATATGTAATTTTACATTGCCAAAATATTAATTAGATATCCATTAACTTTTTACTAACTCAAAATTTATTTTATTTTTTGACTTTCAAAATAGTACATTAATATATCATATTAATTCAATTTAGTGAATAGATGGTCATAATTTCTTAATCAAAACATATATCAAAGCTCAAAGTCCTATTGATATGATATTAGAAATGTCATCTTGCAATAATTTTATAAGAAAATATATTTATTACTTTCAATTCCTTTCAAAAGAAAAATATATACATTATGATATATACATTATTCCTAGTTTTCTTAATTGAGAAACTATTTAGTTAAAGATATTTAAAATCAATAACAAAATAAATTTTATTATAATCTAAAATATTAAAAAAAATTAAAAATTAAATTATTTTTTTAATCATTTAAAAACTTAAAAACATACCACAATTCTTGGATGTTGTCGTCTAAATTCATTCTTATATTTTTGTACGTTCTCTCTCTCTGCTTCAACATCTATGTTGTCTTTAATGTAATCCCATAACCTATTTTTTGGGATTATAATTCAGATTGATTTGAAAATATTAAATCTTAATAAAAAGTTTGAAAAATATTTATTTAAATACCAGGCAATAAATTCAAATCTGTGATGGCCAAGATAATTCTCCAAGTCTTTACTCAAAGCATCTTGAGTTCTTCCTCCACATACAATTGATGTCACAAGAAGCTGCAAAACAAATAATTGTTTTTAACGTCTATTTATTATACAATTTTTTAAGAAGAAAATAGATTGAAAACTTACTGATACATCATTGATGGTTAACCCAACATTCCAACCGCTGGGAAGTTGAGATAATCTTTCAAATACTGCTCGACGAATTTTTTCTGCTGCTGGAGTTCCAAGCTGTACTTCAAATTTCTCCATTTTTGTCAATGTGGAACTTCTATTTGTTGGGAAATAAATTGCTAAAATATATGGCTATTAAGTTGATATGGTGTATATCCAATTATAACTTAAATATTTATATAATGGGAGAACCTGATCCAAATGGGTGCGATCTAAATCAAGAGAAGCGACTCATGCCTACATGCCACACCATCATTTTTCATTGATTTTTTTAATTTGTAATTTCACACGTTTAATTAATTTATGGTGATTCTAGATAAGATAGAAGTGCAAATTATAAAAATGAGATAAGGCGTTTAGTTGTTTTATATTTGATGTTTTTGTATTTTGAATTTGATTTTTTTATGATATTTGGTGGTAAATGAAATGTGATTATGATCTTGTTTTTAAGTGAAAATTGGGAATATGATATGTTAATATTTGGTGGGGGACTGTTTAAACATCACATACTAAGACATTCATAGGCTTAAAGTGCTAAATAGTCAAAGTTGACTAATTTTGGAAAAAGAGGGGTAAAATTTTATTACGACAGAAAGGATTACAACAAGGAGCTCTATCCTGAACAACAAGTTCATCAAATTCTTGCATCAGCTCAAAGGGAAACTCCCCCCCTGTCCATAATATTCCAGCACGAAGCATGACTAGAAGCCCATTTGGCCAAACAATTAGTAGCTCTATTCCATTCACGAGGAATGTAAGTAAACCTAATGAACTCAAGAGAGGTACAAAAGAGAAGAGTCTGATTAACAATAGTGGCCAGCTGCCAACTAACATCCTCAAGCTCCTGCGAAGAAAGAAAGTTCACCACCACTTGGGAGTCAAACTCACAGATAATCTTGCATCATCCCTGCAGACAACACTATTCCACAGCATATAAAATGGCCTAAGCCTTCATGAGATTGTTAGTGTAGTCACCCTTATGCACTAAGAAAAAGAATTTAACTTCACCAGAACTGCAACGAGCCACTCCCCCAATACCAGCAGGGCCTAGATTCCCTCTGGAAGAACCATTAGTGTTAATTTTCAGAACTCCATGGGGAGGAGGAGTCCAATGCCCCTCCTGATTCACCCTTCCTTTCCTCTGTTGCTGAGGCTACCTAGGCACTCTTTGATACCATTGAGTTGCAACCCCGTCCTAAAGATGAAAATTGAGGTGATTGTATACAACAAGATCAACCAGATCCATAACCCCATCTAGCACACACTTCACTTGAATAGTTTCCTGAAGAGAATGTGAGATCTTCCACCAAAGATGCATAACACCAATCCAAACATCTTGGAAGATTTGACGATTCCTCTCTAGCCAAATATGCCAAAGAATGAACGATGGGCCAACAATCCAAGCATCATGGAGAGGAGAAGACTTGGAGGGAGCACTACCCAAGTGGGCCCAAAACTCAAGCAAAGAGGAAGCATGCCTCCAAGAGCAACCCCAAGCACTCCACCAAAAGTGCCATAACTGAGTTGAAAAGGAGCAATGGAAGAACGGATGGGAGGCAGATTCCTTCCCATTACCACACAAAACACAATAAGGGGGGCCTTGAAATCCACATTTACAAAGATTATCCCACACTAGATAGCGGTTGTGAGCCACTAGCCACATGAAAAAATTGCACTTGGACTAAGAAACTTTATTCCAAACTTGCTTCCACCAAGGGACCTTAGCATGAAAAGAATCACAGAGAGTTTGAAGATGAGGGTACATGGATAATATGGATGGAAATCCATCCCAAGCATCAAACCAAAACAAAGTCTTAGAGCCTCCCTTACATATCAAAAACAAACCTCTCTTGACTAACACAACACCAGTCTTCAAAGTATGCCAAACCATAGAGCCACGACCTTCAAGAGGAAGTGTAAAAATAGAGCAAGGATCAACACCATGAAAATATTTATGGGTGATAATACGAGCTCAAAGTTGTTGTTTTCTAGAGCACCATCGCCAATAAAGCTTAGCAACCAATGCTTGACTACTCAAGTGAGCTGATCGAAGACCAAGACCACCCTCCTTTTTAGGCCTTTAAATAGTCTTCCAACTAATCAAACTCGATTTAGTGCTACACAAATTACCACTCCAAAATAATTTTCGAGAAAAAGCATCAAATTCCTTGAGAAAGTAAACAGGAGCAACCTGAACCATGCTTTTATAAGTAGAAAGAGCTTGAATAACAGATTGAAGAAGAGTAACCCAAGCAACACTAGAAAGCCATCTATGAGTCCAATGATTTACCTTATCCCAAAGCTTGGTAATCAAATTTTTCCAGAAGAGTCGTGGCTTCCTAGAAACAATAGGGATGCCAAGATAAGTCAAAGGAAGTGACGCAATCTAAAGCTATAGGATATCAACAATACTTTGTTGAATAGGATCAGGAGTGTTAAAAAAGTAAATGGAAGATTTGTGCTCATTAATTTTTTGGCTTGAAGCTGCCAAATTGATGCAGAGAGCACAACAAAAGTGTGTTATATGGGCCTTCCACAAAACTTTGAAATTATAGGTATGGATTCACATTTATAATCTTTTCCAACCAGTCAAATGAATGCAAGAATGTTGCATCTTTCAAGAATAATTTCTAAACTAGGGCAGAATTTAAAACCCTTAATCAATCATTAATAACTTCCATAAATGAAAGAATTAAACCAATCCTTTTTGTGAGACTCAATAACAGTGAGTTAACAACATTTTCTCCAAGTTATAGCCAAATACAATCAAAGAAATAAAAGTTATTACAATTTTCTCAAAACTATTCATATTATGACAAAATTTGACCAGTCTTCCATAAAATGATCATAACTTCTTCCAAATGTATTGAAAATCATCCAAACCAAAATCAAATAAAAGGTAACTCATATAATTTTCCAAAAATATAAGTTTTAGTTCTGTATCATTCAAAATGAGTTCGCATCAATCAAAACATCAGAGAAATTGCAGAAATAATAATCAGAAAACTGAAATATACAACATCAAAATGATTTTTCTTCCATTCCAAATCCTTCCTCCAACTTCTCCAACTTACAATTTTGTATTTTGGAGACCAAATATATATAATTTTGAAGCACGTTAAACTCTCCAACCAACCTATAACTATCCATTAACACCTTTAAACCAACTTTAAAAAAGTTGTCACCAAGTTGTAAAAGTTGTCATTACAATTTGGTAACTTCTGAACAACTTTTACAATTATTATCCAAATGATTTCAAAATTTTTATGGGTGATAATACGAGCTCAAAGTTTTTGTTTTCTAGAGCACCATCGCCAATAAAGCTTAGCAACCAATGCTTGACTACTCAAGTGAGCTGATCGAAGACCAAGACCACCATCCTTTTTAGGCCTTTAAATAGTCTCCCAACTAATCAAACTCGATTTAGTGCTACACAAATTACCACTCCAAAAGAATTGCCGAGAAAAAGCATCAAATTCCTTGAGAAAGTAAACAGGAGCAACCTGAACCATGCTTCTATAAGTAGAAAGAGCTTGAATAATAGATTGAAAAAGAGTAACCCAAGCAACACTAGAAAGCCATCTATGAGTCCAATGATTTACCTTATCCTAAAGCTTGGTAATCAAATTTTGCCAGAAGAGTCATGGCTTCCTAGAAATAATGGGGATGCCAAGATAAGTCAAAGGAAGTGACCCAATCTAAAACTATAGGATATCAACAATACTTTGCTGAATAGGATCATGAGTGTTAAAAAAGTAAATGGAAGATTTGTACTCATTAATTTTTTGGCTTGAAGCTGCCAAATTGATGCAGAGAGCACAAAAAAAGTGTGTTATATGGGCCTTCCACAAAACTTTGAAATTATAGGTATGGATTCACATTTATAATCTTTTCCAACCAGTCAAATGAATGCAAGAATGTTGCATCTTTTAAGAATAATTTCTCAACTAGGGAAGAATTTAAAACCCTTAATCAGTCATTAATAACTTTCATAAATGAAAGAATGAAACCAATCTTTTTTGTGAGACTCAATAAAAGTGAGTTAACAACATTTTCTCCAAGTTATAGCCAAATACAATCAAGGAAATAAAAGTTATTACAATTTGCTCAAAACTATTCATATTATGACAAAATTTGACCAGTCTTCCATAAAATGATCATAACTTCTTCCAAATGTATTGAAAATCATCCAAACCAAAATCAAATAAAAGGTAACTCATATAATTTTCCAAAAATATAAGTTTTAGGTCTGTATCATTCAAAATGAGTTCGCATCAATCAAAACATTAGAGAAATTGCAGAAATAATAATAAAAAAACTGAAATATACAACATCAAAATGAATTTTCTTCCATTCCAAATCCTTCCTCCAACTTCTCCAACTTACAATTTTTTATTTTGGAGACCAAATATATATAATTTGGAAGCACATTAAACTCTCCAACCAACCTATAACTATCCATTAACACCTTTAAACCAACTTTAAAAAAGTTGTCACCAAGTTGTAAAAGTTGTCATTACAATTTGGTAACTTCTGAACAACTTTTACAATTATTATCCAAATGACTTCAAACTTTTCATAAACCCTTGAAATATGATAAAAATGAATTTAAGACTTAAATTAAACCATTTTCACCCAACTTTGATATTTTTGAGTGATTTTCTCGTATTTTACATTTTTTCAAGACCTTGTAAGTTACTATGATTTTAATGACTTTTATAGCCTTACAAAATAATTTGAATGAACTCCAAATGAAATTTGGGTCCTTACATAATATTGAAACCATATTAAAGACAATATAAAAATATGAATTTATCCATGAGAAATCCAATGAATAGGTGCTCCTGCACCATACTCCCCAACTTTGAAATTTTTCCAAGTCCTCTTGGAAATGGGGTTTCAAAGATCTCTTCATCTTCACTTTTGGTCTTTAAATCCTTTTTCTTGAGAATATGAACTAGTTAAGAAATTTTTTATGTCCTCTTCAACCTGATTTCTTGATCACCTACATTGAAATGAGCATAACAAAAAATTCATGGGAAAAAATCAATTGATTGGTATCAAAATTAATCCCAAAATTTGTATCTTTCTTCTCCAATCTTCTTGACAACTCTTCCCTTTTACCATCATTCTCGTCATAAATTTGATCACTCTCTAATAGTTTTTCATTATTATCCTTGATATTTGAAAATACTTCAATATAATCATTTCCAACAATGTCCATCTTCATGGAGTATTTGATTGATTCAACTTCCATAATAGATTCAATCAACTCTTCTTCTTTTGTTTCTTCTATACTTGTTTCTCTTTGATCTTCCTTAAGTTCATTCTCTTTTCCCACATCTTTTTCAACTTCTTGAACCTTTGAAAAATTAAATTCTTCATCTCCCTCACCATTTGCAATTCTCTTCTCTAAGATTTTAAGAAGTGCCTCCAACTTCTTTCTATGCTCCTTTTCTTCTTTTTCCAATCTTTCTATCTTCTCTTGTCTTTTCTTTTTTCTTCCTTCTTCTTCTTTTGTGAATTCATCCCTAAAATTTACCATGCATCAATTTCATAAATAAATCCATTTTCAAGGAAGTCATTTTTACCTTTCTTCTTCTTTTCTTTGATACCTCTCCTTGGGCCTTTCTCCTCTTTTCTCTCTTGGCCCAGTCTCTTGTTATCCGAGTTCTCTCTCTTCAACCTATAAAAGACAAACACACAACCAAAAAATACATTTTGACCAGACCTTTTGGGCTTTGATACTACTTGATGCAAAGAGCACAATAGAAGTGTGCTATATGGGCCTTCCACAAAAATTTGAAATTATAGGTATGGATTCACATTTATAATCTTTTCCAACTAGTCAAATGAATGCAAGAATGTTGCATCTTTTAAGAATAATTTCTCAACTAAAGAAAAATTTAAAACCCTTAATCAATCATTAACAACTTCCATAAATGAAAAAATGAAACCAATCCTTTTTGTGAGACTCAATAACAATGAGTTAACAACATTTTCTCCAAGTTATAGCCAAATAAAATCAAGGAAAAAAAAGTTATTGCAATTTGCTCAAAACTATTTATATTATGACATAATTTGACCAGTCTTCCCTAAAATGGTCATAACTTCTTCCAAACGTATTGAAAATCATCCAAACCAAAACCAAATAAAAGGTAACTCATATAGATTTTCAAAAATATAAGTTTTAGGTCTGTATATTTTTAAATGAGTTCGTATCAATCAAAACATTAGAGAAATTACAGGAACAAATAACCAGAAAATTGAAATATACAACATCAAAATGAATTTTCTTCCATTCCAAATCCTTCCTCCAACTTATCCAAATTAAAATTTCATGTTTTGGAGACCAAGTATATATAATTTGGAATCACATTAAACTCTCCAACCAACCTATAACTACCCATTAACACCTTTAAACCAACTTAAAAAAAGTTATCACCAAGTGTAGAAGTTGTCATTACAATTTTGGCAACTTTTGAACAACTTTTACAATTATTATCCAAATGACTTCAAACTTTCCATAAACCCTTGAAATATGATAAAAATAAATTTCAAACTTAAATTAAACCATTTCCACCCTACTTCGATATTTTTGAGTGGTTTTCTCATACTTGACATTTTTCAAGACCTTGTAAGTCACTATGATTTTAATGAATTTTATAGCCTTAAAAAATAATTTGAATGAACTCCAAATGGCATTTAGGTCCTTAAATAATATTGAAACCATATTAAAGACAATATAAAAATATGAATTTATCCATGAAAAATCCAATGAATAGGTGCTCCTGCACCACAAATAAATATCCAAAGTATGTTGAAAGGCTTTAACTTCCTTGATCCTAGCAAGACCTGCAAGATCAGAATCATCAACAAATTGAAGATGAGAAAGAGTAGGTAAACCATTACCCCACCACCACCCCTAAATAGAATTCTAAGACACCTAATACTTAATGAATCTACCCAAGCCCTCAACCATGATGATGAAAAGATAGGAGGAGAGAGGATCATCCTGACAAAGACCTCTAGAGGAATCAAATAGCTGAGAAGGTTGACCATTAGGAAGAACTGAAAAAGAGGTAGAAGTAACACAACTCATAGTCCAACTCACCTAGTCAAAGCTAAAACCAAAGGTGAGAGGAATATTCCTCAGAAAGATCCACTTAACTCTATCATAGGCCTTAGCCATATCTAGCTTAACAAATATTGATCACTCTTTTGAACTAGCCATAGAGTGGATAGCCTCAATAGTAATAACCACCCCATCCAGAATTTGTCTTCTAGCAAAAAAATCACCTTGTTCCTCTAAGATAATAATGGGGAGCCACTTTTTAATTCTCTCATCAATCAACTTACTAATGACTTTGTAAACCACATTACATAAGGCAATTGGTCTAAAAAACTCCAACTGATTAGCCCCCTCTCTTTTTGGAATAAGAGTCAAGAAAGTAGAATTCAATGCTCAAAGCATCTGCTTGCTAGAATAGGATTCTGTAACCACCTCCAACAAATCATGATTAATGATGTCCCAAAATTCTTGAAAGAACTCAACTAGAAAGCCATTAGGACTAGGAGCCTTTCCCTTAGGCATGCCAAAGACCACCTCCTCTAGCTCTTCCAAAGAGATCAGTCACACAAGATAGTCATTCATTTCCTAGGTAATAAGGGAAGGAATACAAGACAAAATAATATTCTCTTCATGATTAGTAGGATGAGAGTCCTTAGAGAAGAGGGTAGAAAAGTACTGAGTAGCCTCCTGGAACAAAGCTGGCAAGGAAGTTAGTTAGATACCTTGAGAATTAACCAATGAAGAGATATTGCTTTGATTCTAGAGAGATTGCACAATTTTATGGAAAAAAGAAGTGTTCCTATCACCTTCCTAGAGCCAATCAACTCTAGCATTTTTCTTCCAAAAAAATTCCTTTCAAAGTTCCCATTCTTCTAGAACTCTAGAAGTAAGGGATTCAACCCTTCCAAAATCCTCTGAGAAACCTTGATCTCTAATCTGCTTGGTGATGACATCAAGATATTCCAAAGAAAGCCTCTTCATAGAGTGAAGGTTCCTAAAACATTATCTTTTCCATATCCTGAGTTGCATTTTAACATATTGAAGTCTTTTAGAAAATGAAAACATAACAGTACCATATGTAGGAGCATCATCTCTCCACCAATATAAAACAAGATTACAAAGAGAGGAGTCACAAAACCACATCAATTGGAACTTCAAAGGTGGATGATTTGGAATAAAAGCCCCAATAGCAAAAAATTTGATCAGCCAATGATCAGAACCCCTCCAGTTTAGAATTTATGAAGAGAGAGTAAGGGTGACACTAATCCAGAAACAAGAAACAACAAATTTGTCCAAACTTTTTGAGATAGCATCAACCCCAGTCCTTTGATTATTCCAAGTAGGGAGACCATTAGAAGGCTTAACATTATAGAGGTGCAAAAGTGCTATGTGTTGCCGAAGAAGAGCAGAAGAAGGCCCCAGTCTAGCCAAACCACCTTGCTTCTCCTCCAGACTTAAAACTAAATTGAAGTCTCCTACTAACACCCAAGGATGAAAAGAGTGACAATTTTTAACATATTATATATGCCTCCAAAGTTCCTCCTTTCCCAAAAATTCAACAAGTGCATACACATTAGTAATCATGATTACCTCTCTTAGTCCAAAGTAGTAGCCACCATAGGGAGAGCTGAGCAAGAAGACACCCGACCAAGGGGAGAAAATTTCCATGGATCCCAAAAGATAGCTAATCCTCCAGCACTGCCCATAGCCCCAACACACTAGCATTTCCCATGAGTCCAAATACTAGAGGCATATTGGACCATAGACTCCACATAGAGCTTAGTCTCTTGGATACAAAAAATACTAGGAGAATGATCAACCACCAAATTCTGAATATCCTTTTGTGTAGGGATGCTATTCAACCCCCTAACATTCCATGAGAGAATAATCATCATTGAGTAGAATGGGGAAAATCAACATTCAATTGTTTCATTGACCTAGACTATATCAATATATCTCCTGTGAGTTTAATATTCTCTTGGTCTATTTTGCACCCACTCCCTAGAGGAGTAAAGGAAACCTACTTAAAGAGTCTATGCATCAACTCCAAGGGGAGAGGAGACCCCTTACCCTTACTAGATGCTAGGAAATCTTTAACCAAGTCTATCAGAACAATGTCATTATCCTTTGACACCATAGGTGTCACCAGAGCATTTGACACAAGAGCTATATGGACCTCATAGTTCTAATTTACCACAACTTGGGATGCCCCACAACATCATTAGGTAAAAGGCCCTCATCT
Source organism: Cupressus sempervirens (assembly GCA_028749045.1). Lineage (NCBI taxonomy): Eukaryota > Viridiplantae > Streptophyta > Pinopsida > Cupressales > Cupressaceae > Cupressus > Cupressus sempervirens. Next base: position 1,054,442,203 of record CM053785.1, read on the forward strand.
AGGAAAACTAGGTTAGAAGAGATACTAGGAGGAATACCCTCCTCTAGAACCATACTATCCAACACCTCAAAGTGATTAAAATATGAATAAGATAGTATATCTTTCAAAGGCCTCTTCTGACCACACCCCTTAGCTCGTGGGCAAGTAGGGGTAAATCCATCCTTATCCTTCATTTGAGCCTTCCCTTTCTTGTAACATCTGGTTGATTCTTTCCCTTGGTTGTATTATCCATCTGAGCTTGTCCTTTTTGTACAACATCTACTAGACCACCACAATTATTAGCCATAGAACATCCACTCCTTTGGAAGTCAAGTTGTGAGGACATTGATACTGTAAATGACCATACTCATGACATATCTGACATCAAAAAGGGAGGGATTCATAATCTAACTACTACACCCAAGAAGAAGCCCCAAGAAAAATTTCCAAAGAATCTAGTAATGGGTTATTCAAATTAATTTCAACACAAATTCTAGTGAAAGAAATAACCTTTTTATCGAGGGATTGATGCACAATCACAATTGGTTTTCCTAGCAAAGCAACAATTTGACAAAGGATGTCTTCTCACTAGATTTCTAGGGGAAGGCAAGGCAAGAGAACCCAAACTGGCATTGTTGAAGGGAGATCCTCAGCAGAGTTAAATCTTGAATGCTAGGGTTTAAAAAATAACCCCACATGGTTGTAGAAATAAGGCCCTCCTTCAAAAACATGATCACGATCATATATTAATGAGAATAAAATAAAAAGTAGCCACTCCTAGCTAGCATGATCTCCATATCTCCTTCCACTTGCCATGAGTGACAGATCCATGCCTCAAGAGTAGATAAGGAAATTTAGATTCCAAGAAATTTGCATATCAAAGCATGCTTGGTCTAATAATCAATGTCCTCCATCACCGCTGCTAGAGGAATAACTAGAATAGGGAAATCATGGATAGATGGAAAACAACCATTAAATTTTTTCATCTTGGAGCTCTCCCTCGAATAAAATGATTCAAATCTCATTGCATGCATAGTTGGAGAACAACAATCTATCCTCACCAACATAGAAGAAATCCTAGGCCCTGCCATCCAAATAATATAAACCCCAATAAAAAATTGTCTGCAAATGTTCTTGAAAATTTGAAACTTACTTTGAAATATAGTTATAATCTTGTTTTTAAAAGTGAGAATTGGGTCAGGTTTTATAAAACATTTTGAGCTTTTATTTTTTTAAGAAGACAATGTCTTATAAAAAATAAATTATTATAAGATTATTTGAAATCTTTTCTTCAATAAAAGAGCTTTTATTTTTGAGTTTTATATTTTTGAATTCTGAAAAATGGGGTGGGAATAGAAATTGCATTAGTAAATTAAGAATGATAGAAACTGCTGGTCAAATATTTAGAACTGAATGTATTGTATTGATAGTACAATAAAATTTTAGAACTTACCTTGAACCACCCTATAAAATCATAGGACCAAAACTATAAAATATTCCTAAAATTTTAAACTACACAAACTATTAAGCTAATTTGTATATTTTAACAATTAGAAATTAATGTTTAATTTAAATATAAAATATAAGTATATAAAGTTATAAAACATTGAGGTAGAAATTTAAATGATATAAAATGTGTTTCATTTTTTGATATATGATAATAGTCCATCTTATGAAACGGAACTTGATGGAACGCCAAAAAATTCAAATGTTCTTGCCATGTTTCGCAAAATTGAAATCCAACTCTGAACAGTATTCTAATTTCAGGGTGTGTGTAATTCTCACACTCAAATTTTGTGATTTTGGAACTAAGTTTTCTCTTGCTCTCCAATTTTGTGATTTCAGAATAGGATTTTCATCTATGCCCTGATTTCATGATTTTGATGAGGGAGAAATCTTCAATTTCATGATTTTGATGATGGAGGTATCTTTAATTTTGTGATTTTGATGCTGATGGTTCTTTGACATTCTGTAACTCCAAGAGCTACAAAAAAGCATTAATTTCATTAATTGATGGGCAAAAGAGGTTATTTCAAGGAATTTTTCCATTTTTCATGTTTTCTCTCAATGTGACATTAATTGAGGATGGCTTGTGCAAAGGATTTGAAGGAAATATTATCATTTAATGCATTTTTCCTTGATCATGGATATAAGGACATTGGGTAGGTTTATTATTTTCATAGAAAAACATTTGTGTGATTTCTTGTGTTTTTTTTTGTAGGAAAATAGTTATGGGTTTACCAGTGCAATCACACAATGAGAATGAAGTACCTTGCTCAATCATGCAACCCAAATTGACATCAATTAAGGAAGACCTATTTGATGTCATCAACCATATGTATGCAACTAGATGGGATTTGCAGATAACATATGCCTAGTACCAAAATGACTGCCATAAGATTTTCATGGATGAAGAAAAAGGGGAGGCTTTAAATATGCTTGTTGGAGTACCAAATGAAGAAGTAGCTGAGCGTTTGATATGATTAGAGAATCGTGTTTCTCTTTTATTTTCACTTTTTGATTGTAATCAATCTATAACAAGTTGTAGTTAGTTTTTAATTAGTTAGACTAAACAGGCTTGAAGCTATTTTGCACCCTTTTGTGTTTTATAAGAAAGGGTACCAAGGCCTCATATATGATATATAGAAAAAAAATAGAAAAAAAGATAACAAACATAAATACTGTGGACATACACATGTATAGAGGAAGTTAAATACTGCAACTTGTTACAAACTAGTTGTACTCCATTTTTGAATCAATAAAATATACCGTGTTCTTTTCCAAAAGATAGGGAATTGGTTGTTGATTTTGTTGAACTTGAATTTCTTTGGATTAACACTATTTGTAGAACAAAATTGGAGTAAACTTCTTTGAAAAAAAAAATTTGTATGCTTATGCATGTTTTGGATAATTGGTCTTCATCTTGAAGTTAAATTCAATTATTTAGGGTTTGTTAAAATCTTTTAGTCCATCCTCTCATTAGTTGATAGTGGCTCGCCTATCTCCAAAACATAAGATTTTCTCAATAATTGTCAAAGTTTACTCTCTTCTCGAGTTCAAAATTATTATGGTTTGAATATTAAGGACAACTTTGTGGAAGGTAAACAATCAGTATTGGCCTGCTTTCATGTGCTATACTATATAACTACATCTTGTTTGAAATTTCCCCCCTTTTTTGTAAACATTTGTTATTGCAATCAATTTCCCCTTGAGGACTTTTACCAACTCAAGAGCATTGCTAAGTTTGCAACTGAAATCATCATTTCATTACAAGTAAAGGTACAACCACCTAGGTCTTATAGAGCCTGAAGTGTGGAGATTGAACAAAGTTGAGATTGAGTCTTCTTCATTGGCTAAAATTATGTTGAGTTTCCTAGTATCAAGTGGAAAAGCTCATAGGAAGTCATCCAACAATTTTTTGGACCAATAGATTGGTGACTCTATAGGGAGAGTTGCTCACATTTCATATTGTTCAATTATCCAGAGTTGTCCAGTTTTACAAACCAGTAAATTGAGAAAATAAAATTGTGACTTTACTAGAGCAAGAACTCATAAAACCTGTCAAACAATGTTTTCTCAAAGCAAAACAAAAATTTTCTTTGCACTTTTTTGGATAAACAAAATTTTGCTTGAAGAAAAGCTGGAAACTCTACTATTTTGTATGTATTTATGAATGACCAATTATTTTTATTTGAGAATAGAAGAAGTAACAAACATTCACCCTTGAGGTTTATGTGGGGTAGAAGGTCTATACATTCTAGAAACAATTTACAACACACTCCATAAAAAGAAGAAGAAAAGTTAAGTGATCAACATATATGTCATTAATTGGATGAAATAGTCATAGATAGAGAAAAACACTTATGCGATGATAATCAAATGGATACTCAGTAAGAAGAAAATTTATTTTTTGAATTGAATATAGGAAAATTTGAAGCCCATAAAATTGTTGACGAATCATGTGAAGAAGAAAATGATGGAGAAACAAATGAGGATTCTCAGAAGCTTACAAAGGCATTAGAGATTTTGTAATCTTTGAGAAGGGCAACAAAGGTGTTAAGAGGAGTGCCTAATGAATTACTAGAAAAATTTTGCTTAAGAAAAGATGATATTACTTCACCAAAGAGCACTGAAGAAAATGCAAACAAAGATAAAGGTCAGTCATCTAAATACACCCCTCCTCATAAGAACAAAAATTTCCCTTTCAATATTGTTCATAAAAATCCATTATATAACAATGAAGAAAAGAATACTTTTGTTGACTGAATTAAAAACCTGATAAATAGAGCTGAAAATAATTGGAGGAATAACATTGCTAATAATCAAAACAATGCATGAAGGTTTAAATTTAATCAAAATAACCAGTAGATGAGAGCCCCTATGAACATAGAAAGATATAAGCAACTAGATTTCAAATGAATAGTAGGATATCCTAATTCCATATCCAATGATCTAAGGAATGATATACCTAAATTCTTTGGGGAAGGAGACTAGTCTGCACAAATGCATGTCACTAATCTTAAAAGTACCATTGAGGAGTCAGATGAACATAACAAAGATATATTCATGAAATTATTTGTTCAGTCTCTGATCAATGATGTTGCTGAATAGTATAGAGGATTGCCTGAAAATTATATCACAAGTTGGAAAGATTTTGTAGATATGTTCCTTGAAAAATTTGGGAATCACACTGACACTTCTTTTGCTTCTCATGAATTAACTAGTATAATGAAGAATTCTAATTAGACTATTTTTGAATTTAATAAAAGTTTCAATAAAGTCTTGAACAAAATACCTCAAGACACTAGAACTGTTGACCATTTTCTCATAAATTTCAATTTAAGTGCCTTTGAAAGTAAGACACATTATGTGATAAGATCCCAAAGACCTAATACATTGCAAGAAGCCTTTAAAGTGGCCATGAAAATTGAAAATGATAGAAAGGCTATAGGGAGCGTTAGAAAAAGAGTAGATCCTAGGTTGCTTGATCCCAAAGCACCTAAGCAAAATAAGGAAGATGATAAGATTGACAAGATCTTCAGGATGATTAAAGGTTTGGATGTGAAAGGTAAGAATGAAGGATTAAAAAACAATAAACATTATAATAAAGAAAGATATAGGATGTAGGATATGGCATATACTAAATCATGGAAAGATGGTAAACCTATCAAGAACACTGATACTTCTAATCCACTCCAAGGAAATAATCACTATGTTGAGAGTGAAGTGTACAAAATGCCACATTCTATAGAAAAATGTCTTGTGGCTAAGAGTGTTTGTGATGATAGCCTTTATTTTGGGTATGAACCACAAATAAATGCCTTATCTTCAAAACCCTTTTGGGGTGAAGATTCCTCAAAAGATGAATATGTGTCAGACATTGATGCATGAAGGATGAGGTACTTGGATCAACAAGTTCTCTTAGATGAATATCCAACTAGAAGGATTATGAAAATTGAAGAAAGAAAAGCTCTCACAATTGCAACAATTGAATAGGCTAAAAGCAACTACAGGTTGAGGAATAAGATGATTAATCCATACCCAAAAAGAAATGATATACCTACTTTGCGCAAAGGGATTAAATCAGATAAGCCTTCTCAAAACATCTCATAGGAGACAACAAAGGTAGATCAACAGGCACTAGGTAAGCAACAGGTAAGTAACTCTTTTATTTCTAATACTCTATCTCAATTAATTTTTTTTTGTCCCATTCTTAGAAATAATGAAGATTCCTGAATATGGAAAGGAAGTTTTTAAAATTATATCAAAAATTAATAAGATCCATGAGAGAGGTCATGATGAAGGGATTACACCGATTATTTATTTAGGAACAAATGTAAACAAGACCATTCCTCAAGTTGTAATGTAGGGACATGAAGATTCAAGAGGAATAAATCCAACTTAAACCTATGAACATTGCCTACTTAGAGTTACACACTAAAGAAACATACAAATTAAATAAAAAATAGAGACAAGAGATTGTTGGAATTACAATGGGAAAGGTAAACTTCTAAGAGGGGAAGGGGGGTGAATCAGTAGTTTTAACATTGACCAAGAAAACTTTCACCACACATCCATCTCATGCATTCAATAAGTAAACTAAAATAACATGTAAAACATGTACATCTAAAACATGTAAACAAGTAAGTGTTCAGACATGTATGACACTAGATATGATTACCTAGAAACCCTCCAATTAGAAGGTAAAACTAGGGTGGGGATGACACCCAAAAATATTCACTACTATAGTAATAAAGTGTATCCAATGAAGGTTATAATGTTTTGATCATGAGACATGATCTACCCTGTGAAAGGTCTGCCTTGTTAAAGGCTTAGAAAGATTATTAAATCTTACCCTATTAAAGGATTTCAACACCCTGCTAGAAGTGTGCCTTGCTAAAGGAGTTTAACTCACAATTAAGAAAGCACCTTGTTAGAGGATTTCAAGATAGCCTATTAGGACTACTCTATTAAGAGATTTAACTAATTCACCTGCTAGAATGATTCAACAATGATCCTATGGTTAGCACTTGATTACTTGATAAAAATTCACCTCTAAACTAATGTATTCTTGACCATTCTTGATTAGATGTCTCTTTGTTGTATGCTCTTCTCTTTTGCTATTCTCCTTTAATTAATTTTGCAATGCAATCTCAGATCATAACTCCTTAGCCACCATGAATACTCTATTTGTGCATGCAAACTTCTCTCTTCACTCCTTCTTACACCTTATAAAATTTAGGGTTTTTCCTCCTTAAGAAGACTTAGGTGTCTTAGGGTTAGGTATGAATCAATAGCTATTATTCATCCATTTTTCCACTTAAACCTTCCCTTTTTTTGATTGACTACATGTAATGCATTGGGAATCTAACTGAAGATTTGTCCCTATCTCTAAAATATCATAATTCAATCTTTAAGTTGGCTCAAAAATAGTTTACATAGGTGTTTGTGCCATTACAAGAAACTATGACAAAACTGTCTCACTCAGCATCTGAAGTCTCTGATGCTCGGCATATACTATCTTCTATACTATGACTTGGCATCTATATTACTTGGCATGCACTATTTGCTTGGCTCATGAATCACTCGGAATACACTATTCTCGACACTTGAGTGACTCAACACATGAGTGGCTTGGCACTCATTGTGGACTCAACATGCTCTATTATACACATGTTGTGCTCATCATGTACTACTTTTTTAGCATGAACTAAGTAAATGACTTAAGTGTGTAGACACTTAATTGTCAAAATCAATTTGAGATTAAAAATATCCCCCTTTGACATGAGTGTCAAAAACACTTGGTCATGCATTAATATCCTTATTCTTATGAGCATAACATATCTCTTATTCAACATATGTACAAAACTTCAAAAATTTCAAAATTTTGTAACAACTTATACCTCAAAATTTGATAACTCCCATTGAGTTGATAGGTCTTATTTTGTACTCCCATTGAGTAAATGTGTCTCAACTAATACTCTTTGACTTCATGTTATTCTTTACTAACTGATACTCTTTCATTTCATCTCCCCCTTTTCTCTTATACTTTTCTCTATCTCCCCCAAATTCTCTATCTCCTCCATTCTATTTCTCTATCTCTCCCTTTTTGACACTGATATCAATGGGCTATAGAATGATAGTGTGTTTGTCCAAAAAGGATTTATGGACCTCAAGTATAATCTTGAGAGCTGCATCCCAGTTTTCATATGCTACATCTAAAGACTTAATTTGGATAGCCAGTTCGACACTAAGGTGAACTAGGCCATCTAATGTAGAAAGATTTGGATCTTTCTTCATAAGAGTTTCAACATAACCTAATTCCTTGTATAAAATATCCATGTACAGGGTTAGTGTTGTTTGGATGTTAATTATTTTTGCCCTTATATTGGCTTCATCTATTGATAATGTAGCTAATTGACTCTGGGTTTGTAGCAAAGTTTAGAAGTGCTTCTCACTTTGAGCTAGTGTCATAGGCAGTTTTGCACCTGATGGATTTATTTGACTTTCCAAGCTCAAAATGTGACTTCTTGTCTCTTGTGTGAAGAGTGTTGGATTGCACAATTTAGTGTACAGTGAGAAAATATTCTCAAGTACCTTCTTCACACTTTCTACCTTAGTTTCCAATGCAACTTGTGTGAGTCCTATGTCACCGGATATCTTTTCATTTATTTTACTTTGGAATTTCCTTTCAAACCATTCTAATAGTTTAGCATTTGTATCAAGGTCTGCATCACTCACGTTTTTCACTATATTTGTCAGTTGTTCAATTAGTAGCTTGGTATCATCTAGAGTAGGTAGACTAAATAAATCTAAAAAGATGTCTATCAATTCCTACTGCTTGTGCTCCCTTCTGAGTAGTTCTTTATGCTTATTTCTAGCTAGGGCTTCTTGCAAAATACCTATCTACCCAATTGTCATTGTGTAATAATCATACTTTGGTAACACAATCTCTTCATCAAGGCTTACATCTCCATATTGTATCACTTCTCTAGCCTTTAATGAGCTTGGACTCAGCACTAAGATCTACAATGGTGTTGCATCTGTGCTCAACTTCTGAAGAGTATGACTTGAAGGTGTGCTAGATACTGGTAAGGTTACTAGGGCTTGAATCGCTACTTGCTCCTTCACTTTTGGTGTCAAATTGGTCTCTTCAGGCTTGTCCTTATTTTCCTCAATGCCTTGTAATGAACCTTTTATGTGTGTTGGAGGTGCAAATAAGATTATCTGACCTATTTGACTTTGTTCTTCAATATTGGCATGAGTTTCCACTTTTTCTACTTCAACTGTATCAACTTTTTCTAATGTAGCTTTAGGTACTTTATCCAAAGGTTGTACATGAGTGACTTGAGGGGTGATAGTAGGTGGTTCTTGTGTATTCACCTCTTCCTTTGTTGTGTTAGTCATTATTTTATGCAATTCATCTACACTCACCAATATAGGATTATGACACAATTTTACTTGCAGTGTAGACTGATCTAGTATCTGTTTCAGATCATCCTTTGTAAGGGGATTGATATTTTGAGTTGTTAGATTAGAAACATCCTTAAATGTGATTGTTTTAGTATTCTCACTTGTTATTTTTTAAGGGTTGACATTTGGCAATTGTGTATCTTGTACATTCTATTCTTCCTGCTACTCTGCCTCAACTTTTGTCTTCTCATCTATATTATTTTTTGTCCCTCCCTTGATAGTGTCTTCATTGTTATCATCTTCCTCATCATCTTTGACCTCTATGGGTTCTTGTTCTCCTTCCTTTACTGTTGCAATCTCATAAGTGATCTTCCAAATCTGTGTGGACTTCTTCACAACATCTTTAATATTATTTTGTAGTATGCTGAAGGCTCTATATTTTGGAACAAATCTTATAGAAAATTTCTTCATAGCCTTATAAATTTGTGCCTTACTAAGTTTAGGCATAACTTGTGCAAGTGATGTCTCCCTTATTTGTCTTTCAAGGTTTAAACAATAATGCCATTTTTGCTCAACTCTCTCATATAAGCTTTTAGGCATAGAGTTAGCAATCTTTAGTGGGGATTTCTTGAAATTTTATCTCATGGCATAAATAGCTTCCTCCACTTGATTCTTTTCTACTTTACCAAGGTTATCAAAATCAACATGAAAAAATCCTAATAAATCAGCACTATTCTTAATATTTTCACATAGATTCTCTAGATCTGATAATGGATTGTGACTCACCACTTTGAATTGGCTATTGTCATCTAATTCTATTTTCTCCTCATCAGATTAAGCTTATGCAATGTATTTCCTCCTTTTCTTTTTCTGAGCTCCTCCTTCTTGCTCTATTGGTTTGGATTTCTTCTTGGCCTTTTGAGTAGTGACATGTGCACTAGCCCTTGTAGTAGGTGCAGTTGGTTTGGGTTGGCTTAGTTTAGCAGTTTCCTTAGCCCATGTCACAGGTTGTGCCTTGGAATTTCTCTTATTTTTATTAGTGGGAGTAGATGCTTCCTTGGCTTATTCTCCCTTGACACCTTCAACAAATTCTATTTCCTCCTCCTCTTGATGATCTTCTCCCATTCCTTGAGTTAGTGGAGTGGTGCTTGTGTCTGAATATCTTCTTCCTCTCCATCCTCTTCTTCTTCATCCTCTTCCTACTCAACACCTTTACCAAATTTAGCTTTCAACTTTTTCACCAACTTATCCTTCTTCTTGATAATAAAGGTATTATTTAATTCCATAGTGATTTTAGACTTAGCCATCTCATAGTTTCCAAATGCCTTGGCATTTTTGTCTATCTCTTCTACAAGTAAAGCTGTAATAGCTATAGAGGACTCATCTACATTTATGTCATATCCTAATGGCCTTAGCCATCTTACCCTTGGGTTTTCTACTTGAACAAATGTGTAGTCAACATCCACTAGGAAAAAAATATCATCATAATGCATTTCTACTAGTGATACTAGAATTCTCAATCTTTTCTTCATAGACTGCTTAAAGTCCTCAAAGTAGCTAGTCATAACTGACTCAAAGTTCTCACCCAATAGTTTAATGAACTCACCAATTTGTACTACCACTAACATGTTTATTTTCCATGCAACTATGCCAAATGTGTGAAATGTGTTTTGAACATAAAACAAAATGCATATTAGAATAGAACCAAATTTACATTGAGTAATTTTAGTCCTTCTTATAGCTCCTAGGTTCTCAATCAGTTGCTGTAGTTGTAGCTCTGCAAGATCATATGTATGATTTTTCTTGACAATATTGTAACCAACATCCATTGCAATACAAGGCACACTATTTAATCTGCTACATTGATAAAACTTGTGTGAAATAACCCTTACTACAAAGTCTATCAATGGATCTGTAATGGTGTTAATTTTCATTCATCTCTTATTCCACACACCACCAATATTCTTCTCAATAACCTCTTTTGAATCACTCCTCAGTGTCTTAGGCCGATCTAGGGGATAGCCTGCTACCCTATCGATTATCCTTTTGGTTATTTTGATAGGTCCATTGTCTAATCAAAGTGAACTATCATGTATCCTCCTTAATACAATTCTTATCCATTCTGTTTGGAAGACATTCAGGAAATTTGGGGCATGATTTAACCCTTTCTTCTCTACAATTTAAAATTCTTCCCTCATTACACCATTCTCATAGAGTCTACCATATGCTTGTCTGATCTCCATATCTCCAATACTTCCAATTTTACAATTATAACATTTCCTAACATCTTGCATAATTAAAATATTTAGTGGTATCATGGATAACACACCAAATGGGTCTTGTTTGTAGGAAATATCAGGAAAGGCTTTGAATATTGGTTGCTTAATCTCATTACTAACCAATTGAACATTCAAAACCTCCTTACCCTCTACATTCTTTGAACTAGATTCCATCATGCAAAACTAGGGTTTATGGAAATATAAACAACATAACTCAACACTTAATAAATACCTTGCAAGATCTGATGAAATGGTGTTGAATCACCGTACAAATCTTTTGCAATCACTTCTAAAGAATTTATAGATCACCTCTTGCTCTCCTTGCTCTTTCTCAATTTCAAAATGATGTAAAATGAGTTGAAATTGATCAAATACCCTTTTGAAAACTTGCAATTAATGTTGAGTGCTTATGAAGTTGTAAGCTTGGCATCAACCAATTTCAAGCTCACTCAACATCCATTAACATTTCACTCATTTGGCAACCATTGCAATCTCGACATCAACTAGCTAGTCTGTTAGCTTGGTATCCTCTAGCATTTCACTCGACACATATAGGAAACTTTTCATGCTCGACAGTAACTTGAAAAACTTAGAATTTTTCTTAGATTCATAATAACATCTTGCATCTTTGTTCACGCTAATGTAATCTTTTCAGTACTAAATCCTTTTAGAACTAATGAATGATATAAATTTTAAATATCAGTTCCACATACCTCTTGATTTCTTAGTTTGATGAGGTGTGATCACCCAACCCATTGGGTGAAGTGATCCCTTCTCCACTTGATGTGTTGCAATCCTCCTTTTTCTTCCATGTCTTGTTCATTTCATTTTTGACATTTTCAACATCTACCTTGCCTTTGCATTTATTCAATTCACTGCTTGGTGCCTTTGACATTGTTGGGCAATATCTACTGATGTGACCAGTCTTCAAACAACTAAAACATGTGGTTTGACTCAACCACCTCTTGTAGTCACCTCTTAAGTGTTTTCTAATACAATTCTTAGGAACATGTCCATATTCTTGACAATAATGATAGTTGTATCTTGTATTATAATTCCAATTATAAGAGTTGCCATTGTTCCTTACCTTTACTTGCATGTTTGATGACCACATTGGTTGGTTCTACACTCAAAAGGTCTATGCCCATACTTTTGATAGTTGTAATAATATCCTTCAAATATTTTTGTGTGCATAGTCTTGGTTATGCATTCATGTGCCTAATGACCTTTTTTGTTGCACTTATGAAAGTGAAACATGTTCTTATGCTTGACATTTTGATTTGTAGTTCTGCTCCTGCACACATTAGTAGTATGCCCTTTCTTACCACAATTATGACAAGTAGGTTTGGAATTCTTAGCTTTGTTGCTCCTTTCTTCAACACTTTTGGATGACTCTCCTTCTTCAGTACTTGTGTATCCCAATCTAGATGTATCATTATTGGATCTAGGGGATCTCAATAATTGCTCAAAGTATTTGATGGCTTCATTAGGTTTATTGAAACTTTTAGAAAATTCCTTTTCCCTTTTTAGGCCACTTTGCAATTGTTCATTCTACAACTTCAATGTTGTTATCTCAATGTCCTTGATATTCAACTCATAGTTGGCATTCATCATTTGACTCAAAGTATCCAATTGCATATTGAAAATCTTGGTTAGCTCTAATGATTTCTCTTTGAGTATGTTGCTCAAAATTCTTTTGTCTTCTTCAATCATGGCTTTGTCTTCCATAGCTTTCTTCTTTTATTCAGTCACTTAACATAGTAGTATGGCTTGTGATTCTTGCTCTAACTTGAGATTTCTTATTTCCTTAGCTTGGGCTTTGTTATTTTCTATTAGATCTACAATTTTTGCATCAAATTCATTAGATTCTCCATTTGCAAATATCTTAGTAGTATCCGTCTCTCTATATTGTGTGTCATTCTCCTCAATAGCAATTTCCTTCCTTCTCTTCAAAGCTTTCTTTAGTTCTTCTCTTGCTTCATTTAGTTGATGTAGAATGAGTTGTATTTCAATTCCCTAATTCTCAATGATCTTTCCCAACTTTTAGACTTCCATTTCAAGATCTTTCCTCAAAACTACAAAGCTTCTCTTTTAGAGAACAAGGCTCTAATACCAATTGTTGGAATTACAATAGGAAAAATAAACTTCTGAGAGGGGGAAAGGGGGGTGAATTAGTAGTTTGAACTTTGACCAATAAAAATTTCAACGCACATCCATTTCATGCATTCAAAAAGTAAAGTAAAATAACATGTAGACAAGTAAACATTCACACACGTATGACACTAGATATGATTACCCAGAAACTCTCCAATGAGAAGCTAAACTTCGGGTGGGGATGACACCTAGAAAACTTCACTACTGCAGTAATAAAGTGTATCCAATAAAGGTTACAATGTTTTGATCATGAGACATGATCTACCCTATGAAAGGTTTGCCTTGTTAAAGGCTTACAAAGATTTTTAGATCTTACCTTGTTAAAGGATTTCAACACCATGTTAGAAGTGTGCCTTGTTAAAGGACTTTAACTCACAATTAAGTAAGTACCTTGTTAGAGGATTTCAAGATAACCTATTTGGACTACTCTATTAAGAGATTTAACTGATTCACTTGCTATAATGATTCAACAATGATCCTATGGTTAGCACTTGATTTCTTGATAATAGATCACCTCTAAACTAATGTATTCTCGATCCTTCTTGATCAAATGTATCTTTTTTGTATGCTTTTCTCTTCCTCTATTCTTCTTTAACTAATTTTGCAATGAAATCTTAGACTAGAACTCCTTAGCCACCATGCATGCTCTGTTTGTGCATGCAAACTTCTCTCTTCACTCCTTCATACACCTTAGAAATTTTAGGGTTTGTCATCCTTAAGAAGACATGTGACTTAGGGTTAGGTATGAATCACCAGTTGTGATTCATCCATTTTGTCATTTAAACCTTCTATTTTTTTTATTGGCTACATGTAATGCATTGGGAATCCAACTTAATATTCATCCTTATCTTTGAAATATCATAATTCAATCTTTAGGTTGGCTCAAAAATAGTTTACATAGTTGTTTGTGCCATTACAAACAACTATGACAAAACTGTCTCACTCAGCATCTGAAGTCTCTGCTGCTCAATATATACTATCTTCTATACTATGACTCAACATTTGTATTACTCAGCATGCACTATTTTCTCATCTCCTAAATCACTTTGCATACACTATTTTCTCAACACTTGAGTGACTTCACACATAAGTGGCTTGACACTCATTGTGGACTTGGCATGCTCTATTATATACATGTTGTTCTCAACATGGACTACTTGTTCAACATGAACTAAGTAAATGACTTAAGTGTGTAGATAATCAATTGTCAAAATCAATGTGAGATTAATAGAGACTAGATTACACACAACCATATGAATGTAATCAATTAACTTTCATAATAGAGATCCAAACATGCCCGACTGTGAGGCCTTTCAGGTTACAACCATATACAAAGAGTTATGAAATCAAATCTAAACTTGCATCTAGCCTTCTTCTTTAGGATCTTCTCATGATCTATCTTTTAAATTATCTCCATCATCTACCTTATCATTTCCTACATCAATCCAAGCTTCTTATATAGCCAACTAAGCCACAAGTTGGCTAGTCAAGCATTTAATTACATTATAGGTCCACCTTGGAAGAGTAAACCAAAACCATCACAAATATGAATGAAACTTAATATCAAGTAATATTTAGGTCCACACATGATCCAAGAATATGGCCTATCATAAAAAGATCCCATTTCCTCATATGAAATTATGCAAGATGAAAACTCCACACATTTTCATGAGAACTGCCCAAAAATTGATGTCTAAGGAAAATGATGATATATCCTATCTTCGAATGAATTAGAACTTGTAATTTAAATAGAAGGTAGTACTTTAAGTCCTCTAAAATCACTTAAGTGTGAAAAGTCTGATTCATTAAGGATAAGTGTGGATTTATCTTTAAAGTCACACACAAAAACCTGTCACAAAAATTGGTAGAAAGTTGATGCTTTAGCAAAATGGCCATATCTCCCAAACCATGATGAATTAGGACTTCTGAACTTAAACATAGATATTAATCTAGGTTCTCTTCAATCCCTAAATTTTTTATCTCTAAATCATTGCACAAAATTAGTTACAATGCCTGCAACAGGCATGTAGGATACATAAAATATAGCTCCAACAAAAATGCTACTTTACAAACAACAAAATAGTAAAGAAATGTTTTTGGTTGATGCAAGATTACTCCAAGTCCCAAGATGCTCTTGCATCAGTAATCTGAATCATTTTGTCAATTTAGAGGACAATACCAAAATAAGAAATAATAGTATTGTAAACACATAATAAACAATATCAGGAATTCAATTTGCTCATAATATTAAATAGAATTTCATACAATTGTGGACAATCTCGTAAGTGAGATGTATGCCTACAAATCAATGAAATTTGGACAAACCCATGGAGGATTTGTGTGTTTGATCTCATAAAAGTTGGGCTATCCCATGAATGAGATGTATGTATTCCCATGAACTCTATAGGAGTTGGGCAATCTCATGGTTGAGATGTCTACCTATGAACTCCGTATATAAGATCTGATACAAATTGGAAATCTCAACAAATGAGATTTATGTCCATATCTTTCTGTTCTTAAATTCAACTTGAGCCTCTTTATAGATATTCATGGAAGTTGAAAAGTCACTCCATCTACATTCTTATTAGAAGTTGAATGGACAATCCAAATTGAAAAGTCATTAGAAATAATATAATATGATTTAATATAATATTTATGCATGTTCAATTATGATCATTCCTCCTCTCTTATAAGGAAATGGGCCCCATTGTCTTATAACCTTCTATAGGATATATACTCAATAATGATTCTACCATCCCAAACACTTTACATTATATTCACCATTGCAGTCAAATTGGGGCAAAAACAAGCATCTGTGCTAGTTGCTAAATTTTGTTTGGTCCATGAAACTATTGGAATTCAAGTAGTTGTATCCCAAAGATGTACTGACCCTTCATCTCTTGATGTCACAAGAACATGCCTACTTGTTTGAGAATAATCAAGTTCCCTTAGGACCTGTACATGTGGATCTTTAAGTTCTGTAGCTCTTGTTGTAGAAACAAGATTATGAAGAATCAAACTTCCATTATAACTGATGGAAGCCAAATATTCATCTTTATAGTTATATGCGATGCCTACAATTGAGTTTGTGTGGTCTTTCAACCATTTTATACCACTGACAACTTGCAGCTTGACCTTGACTTCCTTTGCAAATGCAACATTTTTTATAGGCAACATTTCTCTGACACTCTTGTGAGTCTTGTTTGGGGTTTTCGCCGCACCCTTCTAGGGAGTGTGTTCCATAACTAGTCTTTGAGACTCATTGAAAAGCCACATTGAACTAAAGGTTTATTATAGAAACCTTGTCCACAAATTATGTGGTTGCGTATGACATTCTCCTTTCTAAGACATACACTAGTTTTAGTGACTTCGACATCTTGTTCTCCTTTATGGGTCTTAATTTATATATTTGCACACAATAGAATTCACCACCTCTCACCATTCTAATATGTCACTCCCTTTCACTTCTCAAGCCCATACTCTTTTTTTACCCTTATAGCTTCTCCCTCTATGTGAATTATAAGTCTCTTTATCCTTATCTAGGCCACCTCTCCATATCAACTGTCCCACTACCTTGTTGATTTATTGAGCTTCTTGTCTTCAGGTACCTCTCTTCAAACACTCAATATCTTCTTCCTAAATTTTAGGCTCCACTATTCCTTTTTGAAATGTATGGTTTTTTGTGTATCCATAGGTCTAAAAAACTTGAGCTATGTTGCCATCATCACAGTGATAGGAATCAAGTTCTTTTACAAACTTGAGCCATCCTTGCTATTTTGGGTTTCATACATAATCCGAGCTCTCTCCTTTTGTCATGTTGGCACAATTTTGAGAGGATATCCTTATGGAATATGAATAGACATAATACCACCTTATCACAATTGAAAGCATTTAAATTGAGTTCCTTTCTCTCAAATATGAGCCAAACCAATAATAATGATTCTTAGAAAAAACACCATTTCAACTCTTGAACTCATACCATGATCAATACATTACATAACCATTGAAATGATTCTGCATAGTTTGAATACCTTGCATTTATCAGCAAATTCAAAATCATGTTAGATCTCAAGCTAATAAATGATTTGTTGTTAAATCAATTCTGGTGTATGTGTTGATGAAGAACATGAAATACCATGAACCCTAGGCGATAAAAAATCTTCTAAGATGATTGAACTTCGCTCTGATACCACTAATCTAAATTGTCTTATCAATTTAGAGGTAATACCAAAAGAAGAAATAATGGTATTGTAAACACATAATAAATAATATCAAGAATTCAATTTATTCATAATATTAAATAGAATTTCATACAATTGTGGACAATCTTGTAAGTGAGATGTATGCCTGCAAATCAATCAAATTTGGACAAACCCATGGAGGAGTTATGTGTTTGAGCTCATAAAAGTTGGGCTATCCCATGATTGAGGTGTATGCATGCCCATGAACTCTATAGGAGTTGGGAAATCTCATGGTTGAGATGTCTGCCCATGAACTCTGAATATAAGATTTGATACAAATTGGCAATCTCAACAAACGAGATGTATGTCCATATCATTATGTTCTTAAATTTGACTTGAGCCTCTTTATAGATCTTCATGGAAGTTGAAAGGTCACTCCATCTACATTCTTATTAGAAGTTGAATGGAAAAATCCAAATTTAAAGGTTACTAGAAATAATATAATATGTCATTAGAAATAATATAATATGATTTAATATAATATGCATGTTTAATTCTGATCAATCAGACACTTGGGGTTAATAAAGAACTGATCTCCACATCATACACTACTTATATTTTGACCTAAATCATAAAGATCCAACTATGCTTGTGTAATCCAAGAACTATCTTCAATTGGCTTGTCTTTCCACTGAACTGGGTATTGTAAATAATCTTTTCCTCTAGTATTTTTGCTTATCATGGTATCCAAAACTCTTTCAATGCCATCAACTTTCTTCTTAGGATAATCTAGTTCATCAACTACTTCATAATCTGATTCATGGTACTCATATATGTCTAAAATGTTGAATATAGGTGAAATATCCATATCCTCTAGTAATTCAATCTCAAAAGCATTACCACTTTCAAAATTCTTCTGAATTTTACAAGGCCCCAAACTTCTTCATTTTTAGCTTTCTATAGGTTCCAACCAGAAATCTATTCTTCTTCAAGTAAACCATTACTTCATCACCAACTTCAAAAGATTTATGTCTTCTTTTCTGATCCATTCTTTCCTTATGTACCATATTCCTATTATTCAAGTTATCTTTGACTTCTTGATGTAGTTTCTTCATAAAAACAACAAATTCTTCGGCATCTACACTCCTATTTATTTCCATGCTCAAGTATCTCAATTCTATAGTTCCCTTAGAATGAAATATAGTAACAATCTCAAATGAATTCAAATGGTGTTGTATTAGTGCTTCTATTCACATAATTATTATATGCAAACTCTGCTTGTGCCAAAACTAAATCCCAATTAGAAGGCTTATCCCTGATCAAACATCTCAACAAGTTACCCAAACTTCTATTCACAACTTCAATTTGTCCATTTGTCTGAGGATGAAATGTAGAACTAAACTTCAACTCTATATTCAACTTCTTCCAAAGTGTCTTCCAAAAATAACTAGTAAACTTTGTAGCTTTGTCTAAAACAATAGATATAAGCAAACCATGCAATCTTACCACTTCCTTGAAGAATAATTCAGCAACATGTAAAGCATTAGATGTTCTCTTACAAGGTATGAAATGAGCCATCTTTGAAAATCTGTCAACCAAAACAAAGATAGAATCATTACCCCTTTGAGTTCTAGGTAAAACAAGAACAAAGTCCATACTAATATCTTCCCAAGGTTTATCATATACAAAAAAAGGTGAATACAATCCCAAATTTTGATGAGTTCCTTTTGTTGTTTGAAAAATTCTGCAACTTCTTACCATTCTCTATACATCCTTATAAATCTATGGCCAAAAGTATCTCTCTAAAATTAGTTTCACTATCTTATCAATCCCAAAATGTCCAGCAAGTCCACCACTATGTTTCTCTTTCATTATATTTTGTCTCATAGATCCTCTAGGTATGCATAACTGAATTCCTTTAAACAACATGTCTTCTTGAATGAAATAATTTTCCCACTTATCACTCACTATTTTTTCTTTACAATCTTTCCAAGGTTCTACAAAATCAAGACCAGTCTCATGTAAATTCTTCAAATCATCAAAACCAAGTACCTCAACTCTCTTCTCTATTAGCAAATTTCTTCTTTGGCTCAAGGTATCAACAACTTTATTCAATTTTCCACTTTTATGCTTCAATGAAAAGGTATAACTCTACAAAATATCAACCCACTTCATATGTCTCTAGTTTAAGTTATGTTGACTTCCCAAATACTATAAAACTTTATGGTCTATATACAACACAAAAGCCTTAGGCATCAAATAATGTCTCCATTTCTTCAAAGCTTGAGCAATATCATAGAATTTTTGATCATAAACTAAATATTTTTTTCTTAGGATTATTCAACTTCTCACTAAAGAAAGCTATAGGCCTTCCTTCTTGACTCAAATTAGGTCCAATTGTACTTCCACTAGCATCACATTCAACTTGAAAATCTTTACTAAAATTAGGCAAAGCAAGTGTAGGAAATTCTGCAATCTTTTGCTTCAATGTTTCAAAACTTCTTTGTGCTCCATGTGTCCATTTGAAATCCTTTCTATCTCCTCTCATAGTTTCAGTTACAACATTATAAATAGAACTGAAATTTCTAATAAACTTCCTATAAAAAATTGCCAATCCATGAAATGATCTTACCTCTCCAACATTCTCTAGTGTAGGCCAATCAAGAATAACTCTTACCTTTTTAGGGTCTATCTTCAATCCATTTTCTGAAATTACAAAACCAAGGTATACAATTTCTTCCTTCATGAATGAAGATTTCTTCAAATTAATCAACAATTTTTCTTCCTTAACTACAATACTAATTTGATATGCTCAAGATCTTCTTCCTTACTCTTACTAAATATCAAAATGTCATCAAGATATACAATAAAAAATTTACTCAAAAATTTCTTCAAAACCTCATTCGTCAATATCATGATAGTACTAGGTGCATTGGTTAAACCAATGGGCATAACCAACCATTCATAAAATCCTTCATTAGTCTTAAAAGAAATTTTCTATTCATCTCCTTTTCTGATTCTAATATCATGATACCCACTTGTCAAATAAATCTTTGTAAAATACTTTGCTCTACTCAAACTATCCATTATGTCATCCATCATAGGAAATGGAAATCTACACTTCACCATTTTCTTGTTTATAGCTCTAGAATCAGTGCACATTCTCCATTCTTTTTTAGGTGGTAACACAACAGGTACTACACAAGGACTTAAACTTTCTCTGATTAGACCTCTCTCCAAAAATTCTTGCACTTGTCTATTCAAATCAATCTTTTCATCAGGTGTCAATCTATGTGGTGCTTTATTAGGAAAACTAGCTCCAAGTATCAAAACCATACAATGACTTATATTTCTCATAGGAGGAAAACCATCAGGTACATTATAAGAAATGATGTCATGAAATTCAGTCAACAGAGGTTCAATCTCAGCTTCATGTTCCAATTCATCTTGTTTCTCAGTCATTTGAGGAATCAAAGCATAGAAAACATTCAGCTCTTTCATTTCCTTTGTAAACTTTTTACTCACTACCTAACATACTCTGACTGTAGTACAATGACTTTCATCAAACTTTTCCACCATAGGTAACAATATTTATTTCTTTCCTTCCACCCAAATAGTATATTGATTCAATCTACCATCATGCAAATCTTTTCTATCTTACTACCAAGGTCTACCCAAAAAAATATGATAGCAATCCATAGGGATAATATCACACAAGACTTCATCATGATAATTCCCAATTTTGAATTTCACAAGGAATTGTTCACTTACAAGTAAATTATGCTCCTTCTAGATCCAAGCAACATGGTAAGGCTTAGGATATCTCAATCTTTGCAACTACAATTTGTTAACCAACTCTTTGGATGTCAAATTATCTAAACTTCCACTATCAATGATTACTTTGCAACATTTTCCAGTGATCTTACATCTGGTTTTGAATAAAATTCTTCTCAAAATAGGTTCTTCATTAGCTTCTTTATTCCAAAAATCCTTCTTAACATCAAGTTCTAAACATTTTCAGGTTTATTAGGTGTTTCAACAATTTCTTCATAGGATAAAGTATTTATTCTATTACCTCCAATCTTCTTTCTAGAGTTAGTACATTCAAAGGCCCTATGTCCTTCTTCACCACATTTGTAACAAGTAACTTTAAACCAAGATCTCTCTTCTCTTTTTCCACTATTATTATTCCTAGAGTAACCAATATAACTACCTCTAGAGTAATTACCTCTTTTAGTAGGTTTATCTTTCCATCCTTTATCTTGCATTGTGCCATCAGATCTACTACTTTCTCCATAGGTTCTACCTTTACTTCTTTGAAATCTTCCACATATTCCTCACTACCTTTGATCATGTCTTTTTGAAAACCTTTTTTTACCTTTCAAAGAAAGTTGATACGCCTCTTCCACACTATCCATCTTAACATAGCTTATCTCATCTTGAATTGATGCTCTCAAGCTATTCAGCTATCTAGCCACTTTCTCAACTTCATTATCAACATGTCCAATATGCAGCTTGTAGAATTGTTCATTATATTCTTTCACACTCATGTCCTTTTGTCTCAAATTTTGCAATTTTCTCAACAAACTAGCCTGGTAGTCTACTAGGAGAAACTTCTTCATATTTCCAAGCATCTTCATCCATGTCTTGATCTTTTCTTTTTCTTTGTTTTGTCTATTAGTTTGCAAATGACCCCACCAAAGAGATGCATGATCTTTCAACTTCATGACTACAATTCTAACCATCTTATTATCAAGAGTACCTTCATACTCAAAATATTTTTCCATCTTAGAGATCCAATCTAGCAATGCATTAGTTCATGTCTTCCATCATAGTACACAACTTGAACAATAGGTCTAGAATTAGCTTTCGACAAAACTCTCAAAATTCTTTCCTCATTTTGTTTAGCTTCATGCATAGGTTTAGAATTATGTGTTGTGTCTTCTTCATCACTAACATCTTCAAGATGTACATCTCTTCTTTGCATTGTCTCTAGAGCTTCAAGTCTCATTGCAATCTGTCTCAACATTTCCTCTACCACAAACCATCTTGATAATAGTTCCTGCAAGAATGTAACCTTCTACAAGTTATAGGTCAGATTTTAGATCTGCCACCCTACAACCAATCCAATAAGGTTCTCCATGATCCAATCCACAAGAAAGAACTCTATTTTAATACCACCTAATGCAGGGACGAGTAGATTCAAGAGGAATAAGTCTAACTTTAACCTATAAACAACCCCTACTTAGAGTTACACATAGAAGAAACATATGAATTAAATAAATAATAGAGACAAGAGGCTAGATTCCACACAACCATATGAATGTAATCAATTAAATTTCATAATAGATATTCAAACATGCTTGACTGTGAGGCCTTCTGAGTGATGACCATATACAAAGAGTTAAGAAATCAAATCCAAAGTCACATCTAGCCTTCTTCTCTAGGATATTCTCATGATCTATCTTCTACATCATCTCCATCATCCACCTTATCATTTCCTATATCAATCCAAGCTTCTTATATAGCCAACTAAGCCACAAGTCAACTAGTCAAGCATTTAATTACATTATAGGTCCACCTTGGAAGAGTAAACCAAAAACATCACAAATATAAATGAAGCTTAATACTAAGTCATATTTATGTCTACACATGATCCAAGAACATGGCCATATCTTAAAAATATCCCATTTCCTCATACAAAATTGCACAAGATGAAAAATCCACATGTTTCTATGAAAACTACCCAAAAATTGATGTCTGAGGAAAATGGTGATATATCTTAGCTCTGATTGAGTTAGAATTTGTGATTTAAATTAAAGGTATTACTTTAAGTCCTCTAAATTCCATTAAGTGTAAAAATTCTGATTCATTAAGGATAAGTGTGCATCCATCTTGAAAGTCACATATAGAAACCCATCGCAAAAATTGGCAAAAACTTTATGCGTTAGCCAAATGGCCACATCTCCCAAAATATGATGAATTAGGAATTTATCTCTTAAAAATAGATAATAATATGGGCCCTCTTCAATCCCTGAAATTTCAGCCTCTAAATCATTTCAAAAAATTAGTTACAACACTTGTAACAAGCACACATAATACAAAAAAATATAGCTCTAGTAGCAATGCTACTTTACAAACAACAGGTTGGTAAAGAAATGTTTTTGGTTGATGCAAAATTTCTCCAAGACCCAAGATGCTCCTACATCAAGTTGACCCCTTTTACTTGAATCTAGCTCTTATAAATTACAAGTTGGTCAGGAATTGCCTGATAGATTCATGGGCTGCTATGAATATTATGTCAATTGAAGTTATGACCATATTAGAATTAAAAGTAGACATACCTTATGGAAAGTGCTATACAATGGATAATAGGTGTGTCCCAGTTATTGGAGTCATTAAATTTTTTGAATTTAGGTTCCCTTCTTGTCTCGACATTTCATATAAAATAAACATAAGCGTGGTTGATATCCCAACCTCCTATGGTATGTTACTATCAAGAAAATGGTCAAATCTGGTTGGGAGGCATACACAATTGGATTTATCTTACAAAAAAATTCCTATAAATGGTAAGGATATAAGAATTGATAAAGAACCTAGATTTGAATATATAATTGAAGATTTTTATCTTGACATAAAAATATTTTTTGGTCAAATGGAGATAGATAATTTTCAATTAAATGTTAACAAACCTATCTAGAGTATAGGCCATTCTAGCATTAATATGCAAGAGGAAAATGAAAGAATATGGCACTTACATTTTTACAGAGTATGTAGTAAGGAGGGAAATGATGTTGGAATAATCTTGACATCCCCTTCAGGTAAATTTTTTAGGTATGCATTCTTTCTTAACTTTGAATGTACCAATAATGTTACTGAATACAAAGCATTAATTTTAGGAATTGACATTACGAACATCATAAAATTAAATTGCTATTGCTGTTTAGCAATTTTGAGTTAATTCTTTGCCAAATAAGGAACAAATTTTTGATTAAATCTCTAGACTTAAAAACTATAGAAACTATGTATAGGATTTAATTAAATATTTTGACACCTTTTCAATCAATTGGATAGAGACAGTGATAATGCCTTGGTTGATTTAATGGCTAATATAGTCGTTAAACAAATTGACATGCCATTACAAGATTTAGTCCAGGTAGAAATAAAAAGTAGACCATCTATACGAGAAAACTTTCATAATTGGTAGGTTTTTGAAGATGACAGAGATGTATTAAATTTTTTGACATGTCAGGAAAATCCAAGATACTAAAATTGACCAGAATGGAAAAGTGGAAAGTTAGGATAGAAATGACATTATTTTTGGACAGGAAATAGTTTAGCTTAAGTCCAATATAATACTTAAAGGATTGGTCACATTATAAATATTTTTCAATGAGCATGAAATTATCAAGATGCATACTCTTGTAGTGATAGAAGATCAAGTTGAGAAATCAATTTAGGGAATGAATGTTCATCGAGAGAAGTGTTTATTGGTAAAAAATTATCCAAGAAGATTAGGATTGACCTGATCTCTTTATTAAGAAAATACAAACATATTTTTTCTTGATCATATGATGACCTTAAATCATACATAGAAGATATCTTTCAGCATGAGATTCTTCTAAAATTAGATGCAAAATCATTCAGACAAAAGTGGTATCCCATAAACCAAATGTTAGATGAAAGAAGAATTGATTGAGATGAGGGATGCTAGAATAATAAAACCAATAAGATATTCTACATGGTTTATAACCTAGTTCTATTTGGAAAAAAATGGTGATATAAGGTTATGTGTTGATTTTAGGAATCTAAATGTATCATCATTAAAAGATAACTAGGCCTTCCCAAATATGGAAGCTCTGCTACAAAAGGTTACAAGAAATGAATTTCCATCTATGATGGAATGGTTTTTATAGTTATAATCAGGTAAAATTTAAAGAGACCAAACAATATAAAATGCCATATACTACTCCATGGGGAACATATGTATATGCTAGGATGCCTTTTGGCCTAACCAATTCTGGAGAAACTTTTCAAAGGGCCATGGATGTTGCATTTGATGGTCTGATTGACCATGTTTCAACTATTTATCCTAATGATTTAAAAAATTATTCAAAAGAAGCAAGAAACCATTGTAATCATTTAGAAAAAAATTCAAAAGAGTTCTTTAATACAAAATATTGTTCAATCCAAAGAAATCTCAATTTGGAGTAGCTGAGGGAAAATTATTAGTCCACATAGTCTCCAAGGAAGGTGTTAGAATAGACCTTGATAGAGTGAAGGCTATTGATAACATAAAAATTCCAAAGACAATGAAAGCAATATAGTCATTTTTCAGACAGATTAACTTTGTCAAAAAATTTGTATCTAATTTTTCTGAAATTATTAAGCCAATGTCAAAGATGTTATAAAAGGGAGCTAATTTAGTTTATAATGATGAGGCTCTACAAGTGTTTTCTAATATAAAGTGAACCATCAAAGAAGCACCTATGTTTAAAGCCCCAGATTTTAGTAAACCCTTTCAAGTTTTTTCTTTTGCATCTTACCATACTATTACTACTGTTATGCTCCAAAAGAATGAAGAAGGGCACGGACAACCAATTTTTATGATTTAAGTTATGATATAAATGAAAAGTAGGCCTATGCTTTGGTTAAAGCAGTCAATTTTTTTTGCCTGTACTTAGTAGGTGCTAGCATTGTTTCTTATGTTCCCAATACAATAATTAAAGACATAATTTGATAGACTAAAACTACTATGAGAAGATGTAGATGGATTGATCAAATCCAAGAATTTAATGAATATATTCAAATAAACAAATTAGTCTAAGGTTAAGGATTGATGAAACTTAGGGTAGATGTTAATCTGGAAGCATCACCGATTAATTAGGTGGATGCACATAATAACATAGTAAGTATAGAAAATTGTCCTTGGTACATCGATGTTGTTTATTACATTTCTGTCTTGATACTCATTAAACACCAATTATCCTAAAGTAATTACATGGAGTCTATGGAGGGCACTTTTGTGCCCAAACTACTACAAATAAGATTTTAAGGGTAGGATATTATTGGCCTCATCTTTTTAGATACTATTGTAATAATATGAGGAAATGTGAAGCATTCCAAAAGTTTTTAGGTAAATTAAAGTATAATGGATCTTTTCCCCTTAGGATATTGCAAGCACAAAAACCATTTCATATGTGGAGAATCAACTTCATAGGTGAGATCAATAATAAGTCAAGTAGTGGATTCAATTGGATTTTGGTTGCGACAAATTATTCAACTAAATGGGTTGAAGCTATCCCAACCATGAAGTCTAATAGTGTTGTTACAAATTTCTTGATGAACAATATGTTAACAAGATTTTATGTTCCAAGGAAAATATTTTTGATAATGGGATGTGTTTTAGATTAGAAGAATATACAAACTTCGACACAAAGTATGGGATAACATTTTCATATTCATCCCCTTACCATTCATAGGGAAATGGTCACGCAAAATCAAGTAATAAGAGTATCCTTAAAATTATAAAAAGGATTTTGGATAGAAATAAAAGAGTTTGGGACTCAAAGTTACATTTGATTGTCTAGGTAGATAGAATAACAAGAAAGAAGTGAACTAGATTCTCATCTTACAAAATTGTATATGGTTAAGAAGCAATAATCCCTTAAAACAATTTATTGCCAATGTATAGATTCATCAAAACTAAGCAAGTTGAGGATACCGATTTTATGGATGAAATAATTATTGCCCTAGCATAGTTAGATGAAAAAAGAAGAGAAACATTACATCACAACCTTGAAAGACAAAAGGGTGTGAAATACTTACATGATAAGGAGGCCACACAAAGAATCTTTAATGTGGGAGATTGGGTGCTAAAATTTAATGTCAAGGACCAAGACAAAGGAAAGCATGGGAAATTTGATCCTTATTGGTTAGGGCCTTATATTATATCTAATAAAGTAGGAGAACATTTTCTTCTTCTTCAAGAGATAGGCAGGAACATACTAAAGTTTCCTATTTACGGACAATATCTTAAGCCTTTTTTCTCTCAGTTGATTATCCATTTATTGTTTCTTAATAAAGTAGTGATAATCTCTCATATTTTTTGTTTTTGTTTTTGTTTTTCCAGAGATAACTCAATTCTCTCTCTCTCTCTCTCTCTCTCTCTCTCTCTCTCTCTCTCTCTCTCTCTCTCTCTCTCTCTCTCTCTCTCTCTCTCTCTCTCTCTCTCTCTCTCTCTCTCTCTCTCTCTCTCTCTCTCTCTCTCTCTCTCTCCCAAAGGAATAGGTGTCCCCAGAAAGAGCTACTCATGGAATGTAAAAAAAATTGAGTGTTCTTGCCATGTTTCACAAAATTGAGATCTAATTGTGAACAATATTTTGATTTTGCAATTTTAGGGTATATGTAATTCTCAGACTTTGATTTCATGATTTCAGGGCATATGTAATTCCCAGACTCCAATTTCATGATTTTAGAATGAGATTTTTAGCTATGCTCTAATTTCATGATTTCAATGAGGGAGGTATCTTCAGTGTGTGATATCATGATTTTGATACTGATGGTTCTTTGACATTCCATAACTCTGAGAGTTTCAATATGGCATTAATTTCATTAATTGATGGGAATAAGAGGTTATGTTAAGGAATTTTTCCATTTTTCGAGTTTTCTCTCAATGTGACATTAATCAAGGATGGCTCGTGCTAAGGCTTTGAAGGAAATATGGTCATTTGATGAATTTTTCCTTGATCGTGGATATAAGGACATTGGGTAGGTTTATTCTTTTCATAGAAAAAACATTCTTTTGTGATTTTGCATTTTTTTTTTGGAGGATAGGAGATATGGGTTTACTAGTGCAAGCACTCAATGACAATGTAGTACCTCACCCAATCATGCAATGTCCTAGGTTGACACCAACTAAGGAAGACCAATTTGATATCATCAATAATATGTATGTAGCTACATGGGATTTGTGAACAACATATGCTCATCACCAAAGCGACTACCATGAGATTGTGATAGAAGAAGAAAAATGGGAGGCTTTAAATATGCTCATTGGAGTACCAGATCAAGAAGTAGCTAAAGACTTGGAAAAATTCCTTGATACTATTAGAAAATTGTGATTCTCTTTTTTATTGTAATTAATCTATAACAAGTTGCAGTTAGTTTTTAGTTAGTTAGAATGAATAGGTTTGAAGCTATTTTGCACCCTTTCATGTTCTATAAGAAATGGTACCAAGGCCTAATATAGAATATATAGAAAAAACAAATGGAAAGAAAGATTAAAAAAAATACTGTGTACATACACATGTATAGTGAAAGTTAGATACTGCAAATTGTTACAACCCATTTATATTCCATTTTTGAATCAATAAAATATATTGTGTTCTTTTCCAAAAGATAGGGAATTTGTTGTTGATTTTGTTGGACTTGAATTTATTTGGATTAACACTATTTGCAGAACGAAATTGGGGAAAACATCTTTGAAAAAAAAAACTCATATTCTTATGTATGTTTTGCATAATTGGTCTTCATCTTGAAGTTAAATTTAATTATTCAAGGTTTGTTAAAAACTCTCAGTTTGTCTACTCGTTAGTTGATGGTGGCAAACTTGTGTCAAAAACATAAGATTTTCTCATTAATTGTCAATATAGAGTCTCTTCTCTAGTTTGGAAGGCACTAGTCTTAGTATGGTTTGAAAATTAAGGATAGCTTTGTGGAAGGTAAACAATCAGTATCAACTTGCTTTCATTTGCTGCAGTACATAGCTACATCTTGTTTGAAATTTTACCCCTTTTTTGAAAACATTTGTTATTAGAATCAATTTCTCCCTAAGGAATTTTTTCAACTCAAGAAAATTTCTAAGTCTATAACCCCAATTATCATTTCATTATAAGTAAAGGTACAACCACTGGTGCATGAGGACCTAGGTATTGCTACTTGGTAACCTAGGGTTCCTAGTTAAGTTTTGGCTTGTAGTGGCCTTAGCCAAGCCAATAGGGTAATAAAGGGATAGTGTGTCCTAGAAGGTGATTTAGTCCTTAGGAGGTCTAATTAGGTCCTTAGGAACATCCAAAGTTACTTGGTTTTCCAATGTGGTAGGTGTTGGGCAATTATTGTCATCCTTGTTAAAAGTGGCATTTGTGCATTTAGAGGGCTAGATTGGACAAGGAAAGGGTGAAATGGAAGTTACATGTCCTAAGTAACATATTCAAGAATTTTATAGAGTTTTATGAGGTGTTGACCAAGTTTGGTCTAACAAGGGAAAAAGTTGTCAAGTTGCATGACAACTTTGCAAAAATGCAAAAGTTGTCATTACAACTTTTATTACAAAAAGTATACTTTCAAGAACTAGGTGGAATAACCAATTCAAAGTGGTTGGAAAATGTATGTTGGACCTATATAAGACCTCACTTGACTTGTTAAAAGACATTTTGAAGAAATTTTTATTAATGAACAGGCAAATTCCTGAGCATTTTTTTTTATCACAATTAGTGCACTTTTGGGTTTTGTATTGCTTGATGGATTGATCTCTACATTGTAGCTCATGCATGGGTTAGTAGTGGTTGTAATTTATTTTTTTGGGTGATTAGATAGGTTTTTTATTCTATCTTATTGCATTCTTGTAATTTTTTTGGTTTTTACACTATCGCTAATTTGAATGAGGCAATTTTGGAAAATGGAGTCATAACTCACCTTTCCACCATGTTTGTACAATCTCTTGGAATATGTGAGATTACTCCTTGTACCATAATATGCAAGATCTTGGGCACTAGAAATAATTTTTTTCCTTTTTATAGTGATGCCCTAGGCAAGCCAAGTGAGCATGGTTAGTGATCATAGTGAGAGAAATAACATTTGATGGGATTGAAGGCATTGATTTCTTCAATCCAAGTGGATGGAGAGGAGGATATGGGTGTGAGGAAGCCCCATTCACAAGGAGAGGCCCTAGTGACATGTTTTGATAGGGATTTGAGAAAACCCTTGTGAATGTTGTTAGGACATTTGTAAAACCCTTAATTATAGGCTCAAAAATAGCAAACCACTATATGGACAAGTTGGGGAAGTGAGATTAGATGATTCTAAAAGACCTTCAAAAAGGTATTAGGATATGAAGTTTGTCTGCCAACTTATTAAGCCTTTTTCCAAGTTGTGTGCCAAAAGGTGAGTTTGGAGGCCTAATTCCTTATAGCCCTATTAGGCCATAGTTTATGGCATTGATATTGATGAGGAGATTGTAATCTTGAATTGGGACCAATCAAATCTATTAGTTGAGAAAATGGACATTTTGGGAGAATTGTGGAAGAAAAGAGAAAAGAAAAGAATGCTAGGAGCTGAAAGAGATAGGAGCGAAGTCCTGTAAGGAATAAAAGAAATATTTGTAGATGCTCTATTTATAGAGGTAAATGAAAAGGCCCCCATCATTGATCAATAAACTTATGCTGTGCATAAATTCAATGAGGATACTTATGGGCTAAAAAACTTCTCATGAAACATGAGAGGAAGTTTGTGATTAAAGTGCTTGAAAATGTAGCACAAAAGATAGCAACTGATCAAGTAGAACTATCTACTTTAATTTTTCATTAGAAATTGCTATAAATAATGTTGTAGCTCTGTTTGTAAAGTTTAGTGATTTCAATAACTTTACTAAGGAAATAAAAGAGAAACTAGCCAAGATTGACTTGGACTTGCAGGAGAGTCCAAAATCAATTGGAACTTAATCCAAGCTCCATTTCTAATCATTTTGTAAGAACCAGGTTTTTGATAGATTTTTAGGCTAAATTTTTAAGGAAAGAAGCTAGGATAAGGGAAACATTGGTTGATATACAATGTATGTTATTTCCCCACATGGACATTATGCAAAAGAGAATAGATCATGCAAAGATACTAGTCAAAGACACAAATCTGTAAGTTGCAGATCATATGTATGAGTTATCAACAAACCTTCAGATTGATCTTCACATTTTGAAGGTACTTCAAGATAACTGGGATATGACTTTTTCCATAATTTTGAAGGTACACCATGATTTTTTTTCTCATTTTGGCGTAACCCTATAAATATTTGTCGTCTGTAATAGAAACAAGGGGGAAAGTATACTAAAGGGGAAAGTATACTTAGGTGGAAGTGTACTAAAGAGAAAGTATAATGTACATATGTATAAATGTAAAGGGAAATATGTATAGCAAGGAAAAAATATATGCAAAAAAGTAGATATGTAAAAAGTAGAAAAATAAATTAATTTTGAAAATAAAAAAATAGAATTTTAGTTCAAACTAAGTTACAGGTCTTCGGTGCAAACTGAGCTAGAGGAAAAAATCTTACACAAAGGTAGACGTTGAGTGAAGATTTTTTTTTCCAGATCTCATGGATGATAAATGTTTTTGTCACTAGCGCCAAAGGAGTAGATTGTTAATCTCTTCACAAGTTATATTGTCAATTCATGTCAAAACACTTAGTCTTAATGGAAAGGCAGTTGTAACCAAGTATTCATCTCACAATTTTAACCCAACTCACAAAGGAACTAAGAAAATAGTGTTAACCTTGCAAGAAATGTCAACCAAGTTGATAGTTCACACTGAGTTATAGTGTCAACTGAGTTGACAATGTCTACCAAGCTCCACTAAGAATCGAGTCAAAAGAGTTATGCAAAATAATAAGCAAGCTGTCAAAGTAGTGCAAACTAAGTCAAACATGTCTACTAAGTGATCATTATGAATAGAGCATCTAGTATCAACCAAGTACCAGAGTTAGCCAAGGTGATAGTGGTGCCCAAGTATCTTTAGCATCACTCAAATAAGTCATTAGACCTGAGTTCCATCACTAAGACGAGTTTGTAATTGTGTTTTGGAAATAATCATATTGTATCTGACCTAGGCAATAACTATTTGAATGGATATAAGAATAATATGTTTTGGTTATCCAAAGAATAAAAATAATGTGTTGAAGAACATTATAAAATTGATTATGGAAGAGTAGATTGTCTAGAAGGCTAAAAGCATCACAAGGAAAGGAAGAGACTCATCTATCATAGTTATGTGGTCAATTTTACTTATAAGGATTTTCATCTATAATCAAAGTTTCATTTCAAAGATCATCCACTAATTCATCCTAATAGGTGCATCAGTCTCAAATCCTTTAACATGGTGGACCTAACAGTCCTTGTAAAAACTCTTAACAGAGTGCATACTTAATTGTATTATATAAATCCTTTCATAAAGCGGACCTAACAGTCCTAATTACTCCTAATAGAGTAAGATCACTAGAACTAATCAATTGTAAGCCTTAATAGGAAAAATTTATTACTATTGTAGTGAAGCATTATGGGTGTATCCCCACCCCAATTTTACCTTCTACTTGGAGGGTTTCTGGGTTGCCAAATCTTATGTTATGGTGTTGTTACTTTATTGCTTTATGTTTCTTTCATGCAAGTAAATTAGAAAACTTAATAAAGTGGTTTGGTTTGAGTAAAAGAAGTTTAAGTGGTTCCTGATTCACCCCCCCTCTCAATCACCTAGTTCTCATTAGATTTCCAACAAATTTGTACTTATTTTTCAATGAGGGTTGGTCGATATTTCTATGGACAATGGTTGAAAAATTGTGTTGCTATAATTTTGTCAAAAGTTTAATGAAATCTAGGGCTATCTATATATCGATGAAAAACCCCATAAAAAATGATCCCAATCTTTTTCATGAGGTGACGTCAAGCCATTACTAGGAAAAATTGAAACTTTAATGATTAGTAGATCAATATTGACGAGCTTTTCATGTCATTGATGAAAGGCCTTGTTGTAACATTGACAAAATGTCATTAGAATACTATAAGATTTTGATGACGTTTCCATGTTATCGACAATAATGACATCGATAGATTGACTAATGGTCATCAAAAATTTGATGACAACCTTATTTATATATATAATTTTTTTAATAAGAATTACATTTGTTTGGTGTTCAAGGATTCAAGTTTTGAACAATGACATTATGTTGGGGAGTACTAACTCTTAAGAGCACTCTTTATCTTCCTAAGACCTATTATTTGGTCTTATTAGGGTATTCTATTCTACCCTACTCAAAGATCACTCCTAGGATACCCTTTCTCCTTATAGAACTCACTACCAACTTCAAACACTCAACTATGTTCCTTAATCCAACTATGCACTCATGGGCTCAACTTAGCCACTATGCTCCCAAATTGATCTTGGGACTACGAATAGGTGTCCTAGCTATCCCGTATTTAATTTCAATCCATTTTGACCCATTTGGATGGATCCTTCTTTGGATTTTCCATCGATTTACTACTTTCAAAATTTTAAGCCTTGTAGCCCAATTAGGCCTCATAAAATCAGTGTTCTTGGAATAACTCTCAACTTCTCCAAATGAACCCTAGACTTATTTAGGGATTCTTTCTAAGGACTTTGTAGGCTTCAATATTTCCTAGGTTTTAGATCTCCAAGGTGTCTGAACATAGGTCTATCACCAAACCCCTATCTTCAAGGGTTTTTTAGGGCACGTAAAATAGTTAGGGTTCTTGGCATCCATTACATGCTCTATTCAAATTCATAACTCCTCTCCTTGCAGTCACTTATCAAAGATACATCCCCTTACTTACTCCAACCATTGATTGGCACAAACCAATCAATCTTGTAAGCTTTATTTATACTATTCTATGAAAACTCCTAGCTAGAGTGCCTCTGCACTCACCTAAGGCTTGATGGAAAATATTCCTCCCCTACAAAAATGACATAGGGTGAAAAAAGAATAACTAGGGCCAAAGGCACACTGAGTTATCCAAGTAACCCGCAAGAGTAAACATAGTGGAAAACAACACAATAACAACAATGAAAGGAGATAGGAGAAACAAAATGCTTTATAGATTCATCAAGTTTCAATATACATGCCCAGCTATATGGACTATTAAAAATACCAACTAAACAAACCCTAACATTAAATGCCAAAAAATCCAAAAGTTGTCTCTCAATAGATATCAAATAGGAAATACTAATTAACTTGCAAGGTTGGCCCAAACTGGAACCATACACACACAACTCAGTCAAAAATGGATCCAAACCAAAATTTTGTTACTTGACAACCAAAAGAACTTAGAAAACCACAGAACTCATCAACAAATGCAAACTCAACAACAACTGTGAACTCGACAATAACTCAAACTCAACATCAACTACAAACTCGACATCAACTATGAACTTGACAACCAAAGTGAACTCAACATTAACTGTGAACTTGGAAACCATAAAAAACTCAAAAAAAACTAAGGAGCTTAGAAAACATTAAGGATCTTGAAAATGCAAGACATTACAACTAAAAAACAACTAAGAAATGAGGAAAACATGTAGGATAGCAATGCAAGCTAGGATGCTCCTGCATCAGACAACCAGGGTTGAATGAAATGGTTCTCTTGAATCATTGGGATGTCACAACCTAAGCTAAATCCAACTTAGATTTAGAAATCCATGTAGCATTTCAACTAGTCTGCTCTTTCACTTCACCAAATACTCATAGTAATCTTTTCCTCTTGTCCTCTTGCCAACTCTTTGATCAAATACCTATTCAATTTCTTCAATTTTCTTCTTAGGATAATCATCTGATACAATAGCTTCATCATCTAACTCATGATATTTATACAAATTAGAAACATTAAATATAGTAGATATATCCATGTCATCAAGTAACTCAACTTCATAAGCATTACCACTATCAAAATTTCTCAAGATATTACAAGATCCAAGCTTATTTGTCTTTAGCTTACTGTATGTTCCAACAAGAAATCTTCCCTTCTTCAAATGAACCATCACCTCATCACCAACTTCAAAAACATGATGTCTTCTAGACTTATTAGAATTCTCCTTATACTTCTGATTACTTTGTTCCAACTTCAACTTCACTTCCTTATGCAAAGAACCCATAAAATCAGAAAATTCTTCTCCTACAACACTTCTTTTCTCTTCACCAACAACATCCCTTAAATCTAATTTACCTCTACGCTACAATCTAGTAACAATATCAAAAGGTGTGTTCCCTGTGCTCCTATACTCATCTTGTGCCAATATTGCTTCCTAATTACTTGGCTTATCTCCAACTAAACATCTCAACAAATTACCCAAGCTTTTATTCACAACCTCTATCCATCCATCTATCTGTGGATGTAATGTAGAACTAAACTTCAACTCAGTACCCATCTTCTTCCACAAAGTTTTTCAAAAATAACCAACAAACTTACTATCTCTGTTAGAAATAAATACTTCTTAGTAATCCATACAATCTCACAATCTCTTTAAAGACAAGTTCAACAATATGCTCAAAATTTGATGTCCTCTTAAAAGGTTTGAAATGAGCCATCTTAGAAAATCTATCTACAAATACAAATATAGAATCATACCCCTTCATTATCTTAGGCAATCTAAGAAAAAAATCCATACTAATGTCATTCCAAGGTTTCTTAGGAACATAAATAGGTGTATACAAACAAGTATTCTAAATTACTCCTTTTGCAACTTGACAAACTCCATAACTCTTTATAAATTTCTAAACATCCTTATACATCTGTGGCCAATAATACTTATCTTTCAGCAAACACAATGTCTTATCAATTCTAAAATGTCTAGCTAATGCACCACTATGATTTTCTTTAATCAAATTTAACCTCATAGAAATTCTAGGGATACACAACTAAATTCCTTTGAACAACATAACTTCTTGAATAAAATATTCATCATACTTACTTATGTGATCTATTAGATTTAGTGCTCTGCACTCCCTCCATGCCTTAGAAAAATCAGGATCAATATCATACAACTCCTTCATTTTATCAAAACCAAGAACTTCAACCTTCATCTCAGTTAATAAAGAACATCTTCTTCTTAATGCATCAACAACTCTATTAGTGATTCCACTCTTATACTTAATAAAAAATGTTAAACTCTGAAAATACTCCACCCATTTCATATGTCTTTGGTTCTATTTATGTTGACTTCCCAAGCATTGTAAAGCTTTATGATTAATATATAACACAAACTCCTTAGGAATCAAATAATGTCTCCACTTGTTCAAATATTGAACAATAGAATAAAACTCTTGATCATATTGTTGGAATACTTTAGAATAACTAAGAGGGGGGTGAATTAGTTATCCAAGGTCCAAATCTCCCAATAAAACTTTGTAGTGCTTAACAAAACTCATACATATATCTCCTTATCATATATCTTGCATGCATCTATTTTATTATTCAAAACTTAAACTTGTAGGTTATTGTCCTAGGTCAAAATCAATTTTTAGAAATGTAAACATGAAACATAATAGAATCATTGACACAAATGACACAAGGATTTTACGTGGAAACCCAATTTGGGAAAAACCACTAGTAATAAGCTACTAATTCTCACTCTTCTGAAGTGATGCCTTGTGAAAGGC
The DNA here is from genome assembly GCA_028749045.1 of Cupressus sempervirens. Lineage (NCBI taxonomy): Eukaryota > Viridiplantae > Streptophyta > Pinopsida > Cupressales > Cupressaceae > Cupressus > Cupressus sempervirens. Next base: position 1,054,479,138 of record CM053785.1, read on the forward strand.
CAACCTTGTTAAAGGTTACAATACACTCTATTAAATGTGACATGGTTAAAGGTTTTGAGTCACCCCGTTAGGAGTGAGCATTTTTAAAGGACTTTAGAGAAATATTTTGTTAGAATTTCACTTAGTTAAAGGATTTACAAATGACTATTAGGTCAACCTTAATGCGAAGGATTTACCCTAGATTGATACAATGATTAGAAAGTAACAATAAGGTTTGATCTGATAACAAATCACAACTCACTTGCAGATTATAGATCTTTTATTTAGTCCTCCATTCTTCTTGGCTTCATTCACTTGATCTCTAATAGCTTTTCCAACCTTCAAGAATTCATCCTCTTAAGCCTTCTTTCTTTACATGCCAATTGCAGACTCTATAGTTTGGCCATCATATGAAGCAACACCCTAGACTCCTTGTCTTCCTTGGGTTCTTGCACATGCCAACTATTGCTTCAAGCCTTGTATCCCCCTAGAAATATAATTTAGGTCTATTTGTACTCAAACAAAATCATTCATTCTATGGTTATGTTAGATTCATTGAATCTTCCCTCTCTTCCATTTTTCTCCCTCTAGAAACTTCCTTCTCAATCCTCCTTGAATTTGCCTCAAAATGGTTTACCTTGAATTCTATGCCTCCATCTCATCAATCTTATCTTCCACATGCTTCACACAATCCAATAAATCAACTTTTTCAACTTAGATTCATCGCATTCATGATCTAACTCATAATGCTATCACTCAACATTAATTAACCTCTAATGCTCAACACACACTATGTTGCTTGAGATCCACTAATAGTTCACTTGGCACATACTAAAGTTTATTGATGCTCAACGCCAACTAAACTTTACTTGGCATAAACTAATTTCACTTGGCATAGACTAGATCTTCACAATTCTTGGCACTAACTGATTTTCTACTTGGCTTGAACTAAATTTTCTCATCACCAACTAATCACTCGGTAAAGCTTAGTAGATAGAATTTTCTTTCTATGTTCTTCTAGACTTAGCTAGTGTATCCATTGACTTCATATTTAAGTAGATAAACAATACAAAATATTATCCATGTCTCACTTGGTCTTAGTAATTCTTTTCTATAACAAATAACTCAACCTTTCCTCTAGGTGCTCTTGTTATCACATTTGATCAAATCCTCTTCATCAATCAAAAAAATGATAACATTCAAACCAAACAATAAATTATCTCACAACAAGTAGCAAGTTTGACATCATTGGAAATTTAATGATTGTTCCATATTCTAAGAAAATAATCTTGTTTTCAACAATCTCCCTCTTTGGCATTTATGGAAAACCAATACCAATGACAATACCAATAAGACTTGTATTAATTTTCTTTTTCTATCTGTATGTGTCCTTCCTTTGTGTAGGGTAATGTATCTTTGTCAATCTCCTTCATTCTTTCATATCTCCCTTAGAGTGTTTTTTTGATCTCTTTCTTACTATCTCCCTCTCACTTTTGACTTTCTCTGATTACTCCCTCTAAGGTAAATCTCCCTCTCTCAAGGTAAAGTCCTTTATCACTTTGTTGGGTATTCTAACTTCTCCCTCTTTGACAACAATGCCAAATACTTGTCATCTCAACATGTCAATATAACAATTAAGGTTCTTCATCTATCACCTTACTTGTGAATGATCTTTTGTTCCATCTCTTTGATTACTTTAGGCAGCTTCTAAAGTAAGATCCACTACATCAATGTTTGGCATATGCCATTCATCTCAGTTGATGTAGAGCACTTCTCATACTTCTTAAACAACTTTAGATATGGGTATCACCCCTAGTTTACCTCTTCTATTCTCATGAGGATCTTTAGGTAAATATTTTATGAATATATCAACTATATGGTCTTTGGTATTCACATATTCCATTTTCACTTCTTTGTCTTGAATTATCTCTCTCAAGTAATTATACTTGATAGCTATATGTGTTTTCTTTGTATGCATCATAGGGTTCTTAGATATGTTTATTGTACTTGTGTTATCATAGTAAAGTATAATTTTTTTAATAATTTCCTCCTTTATTCCTTTGAGTAGCTATTTGATCCATACAATATTGGTACAATTCACTATAGCAGCAACATATTCAGCTACAACAGTAGATTGTGATATGCAATTTTGTTTCTTACTAGTCCATGTAACTAGTCTCTTTCCCAAAAAAAATACTCCACCACTTGTACTTTTTCTATCATCAACATTTTTAGGCCAATCAACATTTGTATAGGCTCTCAATTCAAATTTTTCATTTTTCTTGTAGTATAGACCAAAATCCTTTGTTCCTTTTAGACATCTCATAATCCTCTTAATGACCATCAAATTATTCTCCTTAGGATTTGTGAAAAATATTGTAACAATCCCAACAACTAATGCAATGTCACATCTGCTATGAACTACATATTGCAACTTTCCAATCATAGACCTATATAAAGTTTGGTTCACATTAGCAGAATCATCATTCTTTGATAGTTTATGTGTTGTGACCATAGGTGTGCTAACAGAGTTTGAATATTCCAATCCAAAAGTTTTCAATATTTCCTTCACATACTTAGACTAAGTGATGTATATACCATATTGCATTTGATACACTTGTAAGCCAACAAATAATTTAATCTCTCCAAACATGGACATCACAAATTCTTGCATCATTTCATCAGAAAATGTCTTGCACAATGCATTTTGACCTCCAAATATGATATTATCTGTTGGCAATATGTTGTATTTGTCATTAATGATAACACTTATTCAATTTTGAATGGCTACCAAGCTCATCACTTAGTCTATAGCGTATACTAAGCATTCAATGGTTGCTAAGTAAGTTCATCACTCAAGCAGTTCACATCAAGCATTCTTGAAGCTACCAAGTAAGTGTGTAGTTCAACATTGTATATAGAGCTTACAGTGTTCTCCAAACAAGATAGTGGTCACCGAGCTTCACAGTGTCTACAGAGTCATCAGTTTGTGTGATATGAAGCCAATTTATACCAAGTGATGGATGTGTAGTGTTTACCGAGTGACAACAAGGTAAATGAATGATTCAATATCTACTGAGTGACACTATATCTACCAAGTCTCCAATGGTTACTGAGTTCCAAGCTACGTTGTGTGATTAGTATGGACCATGCTTCCACTTCTATTGAGTGCATGACAATGCTGAGTAATGTAGTGGATGCCAAGTATCAGAAGTTCACCAAGTTAGCTTGAAGAACTCAAGTTTTCTACTATTTGGCTGACTCAGTAATATTTTGTTTACTTGTGTTTTAGCCAACCTTGCAATTGTAATTATTGGAAGGATATATATGTAATGTATTGTATCATTTGCAATGTATCATGAGTATGTCAATGGAATGGACATGTAATGTTTGAAAAGAGTGAATGTGAATTAGCAGCAGAGAAGAGTATTTAGCAAGGTCATTAAGGAGCAGCGAAGACATATCAATCACAAGAGGTAATCAGTACTTCATAGATCTATTTATCAAAAAAGTTGTAAGTTAGTTCTACTATTTCATCCTGATAGGTGAATCTGTTTTCCAAATCCTTTAATAGGGTAGAATTAACAGTCTTTGTATAAATCTCTTAACAGAGTGCATACTTCATTGTATGTTTGTAAAACCTCTAACAAGGTGGGCCTACTAGTCCAAATTGCTCTTAACAAGGCAGATCATCAGAAGCGGTCAATGTAAGACCTAACAGGCCAATTTTATACTGTAGTAGTGAAGTTTTGTGGGTATCATCACCACCCCAATTTTACTTTCTATTTTGAAAGTTTCTAGGTCACCATAATATGAGTTCATGCGTTATGAATATTTATCTTTCTCATGCATGTAGTAAATTAGATGAATGGATGGTGAATGATTTATATTGTTAAAAGCTGAATTAATTTTAAATTTTTGAGGTTACTGATTCACCCCTCCCCTCTCAGTAACCTAGCTAGTCTTGATTATTTGCAACAATTGGTATCAAATTTTTGTGGTTCTTAGAATAAAGTTTGACAACTTGAGCAAAGATCAAGGACAATGGAGATATTTAAACTTGATAAAGCTATTAAGAATGAGAAGCTAGATCTAGAGATGGCCATAGTCAACTCAAGGAAGCAAAAGAGCATCTTTCCCAATCACTAAAAAGAAGGAAGGAACTTGAAAGAAAAATGAATGACCACTAGTATGTTGAAGAAAATATTGAAGACTTTTTCCCTTCAAGCAGTTTAGATGAAACTAATGAGGCAATCAAAGAACTCTTATAAAAGAATGGCTCTCTACAAGAAGAGGTAAAAAAATTGAAAAGAGAACAAGAAATTTAGTGAATAAAAATGTGTGAAATCTTGGAACAAAGGAATAAGGCAAGTGAAGACTTGGAGGCAAGGAAAAATGCAAATCAAAATCAATCCCTTCAACAAGAAAGTCTTATCAATTAGCTCTCCAATGTAAATGAGGAAATCATGAATTTGAGATCTGAAAGTGAAAGTTTAAGGAATGATTTAATCACTGAAAGAAAAATCACTCAAAGATTGAAAGCTGATCTAATCTCTGAAAAGGAACTCAATGAAAGGATGATGAAATCTCAAGCAAACATGGATCAATTAAATCAGAAAATTGAGCAGAATCTCTATAGGAAAAAAGGTAAAATAGGACTTGGATACAAAGAAGAAGGTGAATCCTCCAAACGAGGTGCCCAAAGGAATCAAAGACCTACTTGCAATCATTGTGGTAAGTTAGGTCATACATAAAACAAATGTTGGAGCAATGGAAAGGAAAAATTCAATGGAAAATGCTACAATTGTAGTAAACATGGTCATAAAGCTAATCAATGCAAGGAAAAACCAAAATTTGAAGGTAAATGTCACAAATGTAGGAAACAAGGTCACAAGGCACCTGAATGCAGATCCAAATCATTCAATCCAGCTAAACAAATTGTCAAAGTGATATTTGGTTGGGATTACAATACTTGGTGTAGATGTCACTATTGTGGATAATATGGACACATTGACATAGACTGTACAAGTCATCACTTGAGAAAGAGGGATTCAACAGTAAGATGTTATACAGGCACTGAAATTGGTCACATAGCTAAAAATTGCATGAACATAGGAAGAGTTGAAGATGAGAAGAAAGCTAAATCTTCCTAACATTAGGAAGCAGATGAGATAGCAGTGGATTCCTAAATCTATTGAGAAAAATAGCTCAAATGATGGCAATGTCACTCAAGAAGTGGGTGACTCCACCATTTCCAATTAGATTCATGAAGGAGGAATTGGAACTGCATCTTCAAGCTATATCTTGAGCAATCCCAAATGGAAAAAAGTAGTAGATTCAAATCAATATTTTAGATACAAAGGGATCATATGAGATCAGTTTATACCGAGAAAGGTTGGTCACAGACTCAACCAAGCTAGGTCGAGAATAATGAAAGTTTTGTTTGATCACCAAGTCACAAGTTTCTACCAAGCTAGTGAGAGGATGACAATTTTTCATGCACTACGTTAGTATGGTACCTAGCATTAATGGTTAATTTTCATCAAAAAGCGCAAAATTTGACTTCATTTTTCACTACAACCTCAGAACTCATAGAGCTAAGAGATTTCCTAGTGCACACAAGCAATTTCGAGAAAATTTCCAACAAAGAATTTGTTAAAAAATTTCTATCACTTACTAAGCAGTGATGACATCTAGAAGCACTAGTAGTAAGGCAAAAAGAGGTTCATAAATGTTGGTTAAGGGTGTGGAGTGGAAAGCACCGAATTTTAAGCTAGTTCCAGTAGTTGTGGAGGCACTCGACCCTAATGGTGCTCAATCTCAAATTCCACCAAACATACTTCTAATTAATGACATTCACACCCATTTTAAGTGTTCTATTCAAGAAATTGGAACCCTAGAGATGGATAGTTCCTTAAAATAAATGTGTGTTGATGGTTCACTAAAACCTGAGCATAAGCACCTAGAAACTAAAGGGTTGACCCACATCACTCACCTACCAAGAAGTTTTCAAATTAAGTGGATTAGATACATTCTCATTTGTGTGCACAATGGTCAACTATGGCTAGAGAAGCTCGTGTTAATAACCAAGAAGATGATTCATAAGATTACAAGTCTTCCAATGCTAAATAAACAAAAATCTACCAAAACCCTAGGTTGGCATGAACTCCAAAAGAAAACCCTAGCCAAGTGGGATGGTAGAGGTTTGAAAATTAGCACTATTTCTAATGTGGAATTAAGATTTGGTTTTCATGTAATTGCCCATAAAATTTACAGCTCTAGTCATTTGAACAGCATGCCATGTGAGGCAATGGATTTAGCATTTAAGGTTGTAAAGAAAAACATGGAATTTGATTTGTCAGAATCACTATTGAAGCAATTGAACAAGAATATGGATAGCATTAGGACATCAAAGAACAACCCTTGTAAATTTGGTTCTTTTTTGACATGTCTTTTCTTTTATGTGCAAATTTTTTTCTCATCTAAAGGTTCTGTTGTATGGAGAAAAGATGTTCCTATTCTATATCTGATAAATGAGTTCATTGCAGAAATGGGTGTAAACTTTGACAACACTATGGACAACTATTTTGAAGATTTCAAGGAAAGGATGAACAACAGGTTCAGGATTCCTCCCAAACTTGTTGAGGATTATAAAGATGATGTGTGTTTCATGGTTGACTATGATAAAGTGTACATTCAGGCAGTTAGACCCTGAGTTGCATAGGTAAAACCTCTCCCATATGAGGTCAATATTGATGAAACTAGAGATATCATAGAAGCATTGGTGAATGAACCTGTAGATCTTAAGCAACCAATTTTTGGTACATATGATGAGGCCAAAGCTAGAATTGAGGTTGAAATCAAGCTACCCTAGCAATCAAAAAAGGAAAGAGGAAGATAGCAAAGATGAAAACTACCACTGGCCCTCTTATGCTTATAGAAGGTAAAGGAGAAGAAGAAAAAGAAGAAGAAGAAGAAGGAGATGAACACAAATCTAAGGAGGCAGAGCCAATAAAGAAGAAAGGTAGGGTAATCATTACTAAACCTTGAAAGGCCTTCACAGTGATTTTTACTAGAAGAGGAAAAGGTGAAGTTGTGCTTAGCAAACCCCCACTTACCTTCCAGGAAAGGTTTAAATAGATGGAAGGAGCAGGCATCACAAACTTCAAGGATCTAAAGTTTAAGACAAGGATTGATGCTGAGAAGATTCAGATTGAGGAGTTGGTACTCACCAAAATGGGAAAATGGAAGTATTTCCTAGATCAGATAGCTCCTTAAATCTCAAAAGAATTGTTAGTAAGATTGGAGCCAAGGTGGGAATCAGTTGTACAAATAGCAAAAGATATATATGAACAATCTTTGAGGAAGTTACTACCAAATATTACAGATGTAGAAGTGAAGGCAACAATGAAAAATAATGAAGGTAAAATGATGATTAGATTCCATACACGTTTGATCTTAATCAAAGATATTGAGCATGTGATTAGAGATGCTACAAACATGTGGAAGAACATCTATCATTTGCATAAGCCTAGTGATGATCCAGTGGAGATCAAGGATGATGATGGTGACAATGATGAAGAATAAGATAACACTCCATGTGTTACCTTTAATGTTCAAGATTATCAAGCATTAAGGGTTGATGATGAAGAGAAAGAGGAAGAAGTTGAAGAGGAAGACAAGGAAGAAGATGAAGAAGATGATCCAATGAAAATAGCAGCAGAAGTCATTGCTTCCCTTCCTCATTCTCCACCTAAAACTACTGCATTATCAAGGTTGGAGATAGCTTTAGCAAGTATGATTGCCACCACCACAAATATATCATCTGCACAATCATTAGTTGCTACCTCACAGCTCCAGGTATCTGCAATGGAAGTGTTAGCCACTTCATCTACTGAGCTGAAGCCCTCTTCATCAGCTCCCAAGAAATCTACCTCAGTAGTACACACAACTTCTAGTTCTCCAATTGTGTCAACTTCTTCAACACCATGTATAGTAAGTTTGCTATCATGTTCTACAATTTTGTCAACTACAGCTTTAATTGCACTAGTTTTTGTTCTAGTCAATTTTTCAATTATGAGTATTCTAGTTTGTACACCACCTATTGGTATTTCATTTTTGGATAGTACATAAATTTTGGATATAGTTGGCACTTCTTTAAGTTTTCCTTCAACTAGACCCATTCAAGTTTTTATTGCAAGTCTGGCAATTTCTACAATTGTTTCCATCTCTAAGTCCAAGGAAGTAAGCTCAGAAGTAAAACCAAAGACTCCTCTAAAAATTCTACTTACTAGTAAAGCAATTGATGAAGACATTGATTTGGACAAATAAATTTTCATTCCTAAGTTGGATTTGGACAATGCCACAGTTGATGAAATGAGACTAGTCAGTCAGCTTTTAGAGAAAAAGGCAAGGCAGAAACAACTTAGAAATGAAAGAGATAGAGAGTTTACTATAATTGAGAATGCTAAAAATATAATAACTAAGGCTATAGGTGTTGATGTTGACTCATCTCAACACATTTTTTTACAATTAGAAGAGGTTGTAAATTGTTAGATTGTGGTGATTGATCAGGAAAGTACTGTACGTACTTCATAATTAGTGGGGTTCGGGGCATTGCCCTAAATTTTTTTTTTTGGTACTATTTGTAGATTTTCCACTAAAGTTATGGCTAATTTAAGACTAACATGTTATAACCCTAAAGTGGTTTAATACTTGTATAAAAGGGTTTAGGGTTGGGTATTTTCATTATGTTGTGATGCAAAATTACTTCTTGCGGCAGTATTGAGCTGTAAGGGATTACAGATTGTAATTAGGTAGTAGTCACTAGATTGTAATAATATTGGACTTGCTATTTGGTGGACGTAGCCTAGGGATTGGGTGAACCATGTTAAATCTTGGTGCCTTGTGTTCATTTCTGTGTGATTTATTATTTTTTGTTATTGGTTATATTTGCATGTAGTTTTTATTTCTGTCTGTGGTTTATCCTAACAAGTGGTATCAGAGCGAGGTTGTCTTTCAGTTATCCTTTGCAAGAAAGTCTAATAGTTAAGTGGGAGTCTCATGGTTGAGTGGGAGCAATGGCAGATGAGGGTAAGCTGAGGGTTGACAGGTTTAATGGGTAGAACTTCTAGTTATGGAAGATGCAAATGGAAGACTATCTATATCAGAAGGATTTATGGAAGCCGTTGGAAGGGAAAGCCAAGAATTAGGGAACTATGTCAGATGCTGAATGGGATATTTTGGATAGAAAGGCACTTGAAAGCATTCGATTATGCTTGGCACCATCGGTGGCATTTAATATTACAAAAGAAAAGACGACAGAAGATTTGATGAAAACCCTAGTGACACTATATGAAAAGCCATTTGCTTCAAACAAGGTATTTCTCATGAAGCATTTATTTAATATGAAAATGGTAGAAGGTGGATCTGTTGCAGATCATTTAAATGAGTTTAATACTATTACTAGTTAGTTATCTTTTATGGGTATCAATTTTGATGAAGAAATTAGGGCCCTCTTGATTTTGTGTTCTTTGCTTGAAAGTTGGAATGGCTTGGTAATGGCGGTGAGTAATTCTGTTCTTGGATCTAGTACCCTAAAATATGATGATGTGATCGGTGTTGTTTTGAGTGAGGAAACTCATAGGAAATCCTCAGGTGGATGTACATAAGGAAGTGCTTTGAATGCACAAAGTAGGGGTAGAACAATTGAGAGAGGAAGTAACTCTACAAATTGTGGAAAATCAAGAGGAAAGTCAAAGGGGAAGAGGTCTCAATCGAGAGGACCAAATGATTGCTGGTACTGTGAGAAACCAGGCACAAAATGAAAGATTGCTGGAATCGAAAGAAAAATGAAGGAGATAAATCAGATGGAGACAAGGAGGCAAATGTGGTAAGTAACAAATCCAAAGAGGATGCTTTACTTCTATCTTTAGAAAGTGTTGATGATTCATGGGTTTTAGATTTTGGTGCTTCATTTCATGCTACAGCTCATAGATGTTATTTCATTGATTATGTCCAAGGGGATTTTGGGCTTGTTTATTTTGGGGATAATGAACCCTGTCAAATTGTTGGAAAGGGAAAAATTAAGATTGAGTTGCAGAATGGGAATCATTGGCTACTACATGAGGTAAGATATGTTCCAAGGCTGAGTAGGAATTTAATTTCAGTGGGGCAACTCGGTGATGAGGGTAGTGTAGTTACTTTTAATGATAAAAATTGGAAGGTTTCAAAAGGTTCCCTTGTAGTAGCAAAATGTGTAAAAGTAGGCACCTTATATCTTTATACAGGTCATATTGTTCCTTCTACTTTGATTGTTTTAGAGAAAAATGAATGTTCAGAAACAATTGCTGCAGTTGAGTAGGGAGAACAAATAGCTGTTGTACATTCTGATACAACACTATGGCACAACAGACTTGGGCACATGAGTGAGAAAGGTATGAAAGTACTTCATTCAAAGAAAGTTTTACTAGGTTTGAAATGTGTTAATATGGATTTTTGTGAAAGTTGTATGTATGGAAAACAAAAGAGAGTGAGTTTTGTAAAGATTGAGAAGGAAAACAAAAAGGAGAAATTAGAGCTTGTGCATACAAATGTATGGGGACCAACTTAGGTATCTTCCCTTAGTGGCTCTCATTATTATGTTACATTTATTGATGACACAACTAGAAAAGTATGGGTTTATTTCCTTAGATAGAAATCTGATGTATTTCAAACTTTTAAGAAATGGAAATGCTTGGTTGAAAATGAGACTGGTAAGAAATTAAAATGTCTCAGATTTGATAATGGTGGTGAGTATTGTAGTCATGAATTTGAATTTATTGCTCCACTAATGGTATTCATAGATAGAAAACTATTCCAAGGACTCCACAGGAAAATAGAGTGGCTGAACACATGAACATGACTATAATGGAGTGCCCAAGGAGCATGAGGTTGCATGCTGGGTTGCCCTTACACATGTGGGTAGAGGCTGTCAATACTACAATATATTTGATTAATAGAGGTCCCTCTACTCCTTTGGGCTGTGGTATTCTAGAGGAGGCATGGACTAGTAAGAAGGTGAGTTATTCTTTTCTCAAGACCTTCGGTTGTGAAGCTTTTACTCATATAGACTCTAAAAATAGAACCAAGCTAGAAGCTAAATCAAAGAAATGTGTCTTTGTTGGATATGGCATTAATGAATTTGGTTATAGGCTTTGGGATTTTGAAAATCATAAAATTGTAAGAAGTTGGGATGTCATATTCAATGAGAAAGTGTTGTACAAAGATCTATTGCAGCAACATGAGAAGAAAGAAGATGATTATGTAGTGTTGGATGATACTCTAAAAGCTAATGTTCCAGCCATTCCTCATGATGTGCAACAACCGCAACAAAAAATACCACACACACTAGTGAATGTTAGATGGTCAACGAGGCAAATTAGACCTCCACAAAGATTTTCTCCCTCTTTGTATTCTATTTTACTTATTGATGCTGGTGAACCTGAAAGTTATGATGAAGCTGTGTAGGTGGATACTAAGATTTAGTGGGAGTCTACAATGAAAGATGAAATGGACTCTTTGCTGAAGAATAAGACATGGGATCTATGCAAGTTTCCTGCATGTAAAAAGGCTTTACAGAATAAGTGAGTTTATAGGTTGAAAGAAGAGGAAGGAGGTAAGAAAAGATTTAAGGCCAGGTTAGTTGTAAAAAGATTTGCACAGAAAAAGGGAATTGATTTTGATGAGATATTTTCTCCTGTTGTTAAAATGACTTCTATCCATACTATTTTAAGTCTTGTGGCTACTGAAGATTTGCATTTAGAGTAGTTGGATGTTAAAATAACCTTTCTTCATGGTGATTTGGATGAAGAAATATATATAGCTCAGCCACAAGGATTTGAGGTCAAAGGTAAGGAGAACTTAGTGTGCAAATTAGAAAAGTTTATATGGCTTGAAGCAAGCACCTCGGCAATGGTATCTAAAATTTGACAAGTTTATGCATGAGCATGGCTATAAAAGGTGTCATTTAGATTATTGTGTTTATTTTAAGAGGTTGGATGATGATAGCTACATTATTTTATGTTTATATGTTGATGATATGCTTGTAGCTAGGTCTAACATGGATCATATTAAGGGGCTGAAACGCCAATTAGCACATGCATTTGCTATGAAGGATTTTGGGGTTTGAAAAAAAAATCCTTGGTATGAAGATTTGTAGAGATAGGAAGAACAAAACATTGATGCTATCTCAGGATGATTATGTTGAGAAGGTGTTGCAACATTTCTCTATGAGGAATGTTAAAGTTGTCAGCACACCTTTACCTGGTCATTTGAAATCGACTAAGGAAATGTGTCCTAAGACACAGGAAGAGGAGGATAAGATGTCCAAGGTACCCTATGCTTCAGCTATAGGAAGCTTGATGTATGCTATGGTATGCACTAGGCCAGATATTGCCCATGTAGTGGGAGTCATTAGCAGGTATATGAGTCATCCAGGATTTGAGCATTAGAATGTTGTCAAGTGGATTCTCAGATATTTGAGAGGAACATCCAATAAGTGTTTACACTTTGGGGGCTCTACTACTGATTTATAGGGCTATGTTGACTTAGATTTGGTAGGGGATATTGATACTAGGTGGAGTACTATAGGTTATGTCTTTACTATTGGTGGGGCAACCATTAGCTGGGTTTCTAGGTTATAGAAGATTAATGCTCTATCCACTATAGAGGTAGAGTTTGTTATTGCTACAAAGGTAGCCAAGGAGATGATATGGCTTTAGTTCTTCTTGGAAGAATTGGGACATCCTTAGAAGGATAATTATTTGTTCATAGATAGTCAGAGTGCCATTCATCTTGCAAAGAATTCAGCTCTACATTCTAAGACCAAACACATACAGTTGCGGTACCATTTCATTCAGTCAATTTTGGAGGATGGAAAGTTCAAGCAAGAGAAGATACATACCAATGAAAATCCAAAAGATATGTTGACAAAGGTTATAACAAGGGAGAAGCTGAACTCCTCTTCAGCTTCGGTTAGTCTTTTAGACTGAATATGAATAAAGAATAGCAGAGTCCAGGTTGGTTTGATCTAGTGGGAGCTCCATGTGGTAGTAGTATTGCTATGGGATCAGTCTCCAAGTGGGAGATTGTTGTTTAGTGTGGAGCCTGATCAGTCCCAAAGTGGGAGATTGTTAGATTGTGGTGACTAATCAGGAAAGTAGTGTACATACTTCATAATTATTCGCCACTAAAGTTATGGCTAATTTATGGCTGACATGTTATAACCCTAAAGTGGTTTAATACTTGTATAAAAGGGTTTAGGGTTGGGTATTTTCATTATGTTGTGATGCAAAATTACTTCTTGCGATGGTATTGAGCTGCAAGGGATTACAGATTGTAATCAGGTTGTAGTCACTGGATTGTAATAATATTGGACTTACTGTTTGGTGGACGTAGCCCAAGGATTGGGTGAACCACGTTAAATCTTGGTGCCTTGTGTTCATTTCTATGTGATCTATTATTTTCTGTTATTGGTTATATTTGCATGTAGTTTTTATTTTTGTCCGTGGTTTATCCTAACATAAATAAGTTCAAAGAGGATACCTCTGGCCAAGAAAAGCTCATTGAGAAGGTAGAAAAGAAGTTTGATAATAAGGTGCTTGAGCACATTGATCAACACATTACCATTAATTGGGTAGATTTATCTACATTTTTGAGCAATCTTGAACAATCCTTCACTAATGTAACATCACTTTTTGGAATGCTTTGTGATGTTATCAAGTTCACCAAGGATATAAAGGAGAAATTGAGTAAGATTGATGTTGATATAAAGGAAAGTTCTTAAAGGCTATAGCTTGACCCTAGTTCAAGCTCAACACATCACATGAAGGTGAGATTTTTGTCAAAAATGTGGGTAGAATTGCTATGAGAGGAAGTCAAGATCAGGACTACATTGATTGATATACACATTGCATACTCAAAAACATTAGTCTAGGATAACAATTTTTCCATAGTAGATCATGTGATTGAACTTTCTGTAGAAGTTCAAGTGGCAATGTCCACCTGCAAAATTTTGCAAGGAAATTGGGATAAGACATTGGATCTTATTCTCAAGGTACACTCCAAATTTCTCTCACATTTTTGTGTCTCTATATGATTATTTTGCATATCTCTTTGGCATTATTGTCAAAAAGGGGGAGTAAGAGATAGTAAGAGACATGGGGGTAAGAGATGTTAAGAGACTTGTGGAGAAAACAAGGGAGAAAATAGATTGATAAAGGCTATGTATATATATTATGCCATATGTATGGGGGAGATATGTAAGATATGTATATACAACAACTTTACAAAGATCAATTTTGAAAAATCAAAAATCAGTATGTCAGTGTACATAAGTTTTGGCTCATAAGTGTTTTTGTCACTAATGCCAAAGGGGGACATTGTTGGCATTATGTTGTATTTTTCATTAGTGATAATACTTATTCAATTCTTAATGGATACCAAGCTCATCACTCGGTCTACAACTTATAACAAGCATTCAGTGGTTGCCAAGTAAGTTCATCACTCAAGTAGTTCACACCGAGCATTCCTGAAGCTACTGAGTAAGTGTGCAGTTCAATAGTGTATACTGACCTTACAGTGTTCTCCAAACAAGATAGTGGTCACTGAGCTTCATAGTGTCGACCAAGTCATTAGTTTGTGTGATATGAAGCTAGTTTCTACCAAGTGATGGATGTGTAGTGTTTACCAAGTGACAACAAGGTAAATAAAGGATTCAGTATCTATCGAGTGACACTATATCTACTGAGTCTCCAATGGTTACCGAGTTTCAAGCTACGTCGTGTGATTAGTATTGACTGTGCTTCCACTTCTACTGAGTGCATGATGATGCCAAGTAATGTAGTGGATGCCAAGTATCAGAAGTTCACCAAGTTAGCTTGAAGAACCTGAGTTTTCTACTATTTGGTTGACTCAGTAATATTTTTTTTTACTTGTGTTTTAGCCGACCTTGTAATTGTAATCATTGGAATGATATATATGTAATGTATTGTATCATTTGCAATGTATCATGAGTATGTCAATGGAATGGACATGTAATGTTTGAAAAGAGTGAATGCAAATTAACAGCAGAGTAGAGTATTCAACAAGGTCATTAAGGAGCAACAAAGACATGTCAATCACAAGAGGTGATCAGTACTTCAAAGATCTATTTATCAAACAAGTTGTAAGTAAGTTATACTATTTCATCTTGACAGGTGAATTAGTTTTCCAAATCCTTTAATAGGGTAGACTTAACAGTCTTTGTATAAATCTCTTAACAGAGTGAATACTTCATTGTATGTTTGTAAAAACTCTAACAAGGTGGACCTAGCAGTCCAAATTGCTCTTAACAAGGAAAATCATTAGAAGTGGTCAATGCAAGCCCTAACATGACAATTTTATACTACAGTAGTGAATTTTTTATGGGTATCATCCCCACCCTAGCTTTACTTTCTATTTGGAAGGTTTCTAGGTCACCAAAATACTAAATTCATGTTTATGAATGTTTATCTTTCTCATGCATGCAGTAGATTAGATGAATGGATGGTGAATGATTTATATTGTTAAGTGCTAAATTGATTTTTAATTTTTGAGGTTACTGATTCACCCCTCTCCTCTCAGTAACCTAGCTAGTCTTGATTATTTCCAACAATCTTCAACAAAAATTTCAGCTAGTAAAATACCTTTACCACCTTCAGTCTTCAAGTACAAATTACTATTGTCATCAGTTCTCTCAAAACTAATCTTCACAAGATAATTATGAAGTCTCTAGGAGCTTCCTTTATGTATAGAACCATAACCACCATTCAACACTTTTTTGAAGAAACTCTTTACACCATTATGAGCCTTACACTCTTATGCCAAAGGTACAAATGTAAGAACATAAACCAAACAAATCAACCTTTCTGCTCGTCCACTCTACATGGTACTCATATCCCCATAGAACAAAGAAACATAGAACTATTAAAAAAATCTTATGCTCATACTCCAACACAAAGAACATATAGCTAGAGGTGTTAAAAAAGAGACTTTCATTCATATAGGAAAACTTAACATTGTAGAACCATATTTAACATATTATTAAAATCTGTGAAAGCCTCCTTATGCATCTACACTCAAATGTTGAGCATGAGACTATAAACTCAAAATTACATCATTTAATTGCTACGTGATACACAACTATAAGCTCATAAAAAAAATCAATTATGCCTATATGTGAGAAAGCAAAATGTAGCAATAAAGAACAAAGATAAAGACCATCATGATCTTATAGGACGAATGAACATTGTAAGACCGTAAGAAGTAAATGAACTCAAATTTTTTAAAACCCCTCCAAATATTCAAAAAAAACCTAGGGTTTCAAGACACTTAGAACATTTTGGGAACTATGTTAGTGACAAACCTTGAGAATCTAATAAAATTCAACCAACACAGTGATTAGGGCACAACTAGTGTAAACATAAGATTCAAAATAATGGTAAAAATGAAACCCTAATTTGTAGAATGTATAGAGCTATTTGATTTTCACACATATTTTAGGAAAAATTTTCACTCTAAAAAATTAGACCATCATAAGCATTTGAAATTTACACCTGGTACTATTAATGCCCCGAGTGTATTTATGACAGGGCTCTTATTCTATCAAACAATTGGCAACTGACCTCTTCATATTACCAGCATGGCTCGATAATTAATATTACCATCTTTGAAAGGTGGACCTTCTTTCTCTTTTTTTCTTGTAACTTGATAATCATTGTTGTGAACTTCTATGTGGCCATTGGAAACAACCGTGCCCTACCTTTTGCTAAACATGCTACATATCTCATGTGTTCTTCCATGTGTAACAATAATTGGTCTTGATCCCAAATAGTTAGGTATATGAAAAGTGTTGAGATAAAGATAGGGTAACTAAGAAGGGGGGGGGGGGGGGGTGGTGAATCAGTTACTTACAAAAATTAATCCGCAGATCCCTTAGATGTCTTAAAGATCTAGTTACTGCTGATACTCAGTAAATAAATGCTATAACTCAGTAAATTAAACTATTTCTTATTTTTTAGGCATTCATGCATGTAACTGAAAACAAGATGAACACAAGAGACACTAGATTTAATGTGGAAACCCAATATGGGAAAAACCACCAAGTAACTAGTCACCAATTTTTCACTCTTCTGAAGTGAGCCCTGTTAGGAGTCAATCCTGTTAAAGGTTACAATACAAACTGTTAGGTGTGACCCTATTAGAGGATTTAATCACCTTGTTAGGAGTGGCCTTGCTAGAGGTCTTTAGAATAATTCAACTGAACTGTCACCTTGTTAGAGGATTTACAAAATGGTTGTTAAACCAACTCTGTTAAGAGATTTGAAATCACTACTACAATGGTTAGAAAGTAACAATGAAATAACCTAAACAAGATGCAACTAAATTTGCTAGTTACAGGTCTTGGTTCAGCATCATTAGATCCTCCTTGATCAAATATGGCTCTGCTGCTCCTCAATGATCTCTGATCATCCTTCAAATTCACTTCCACAATAATCAATCTTCATATTACATTAATTCCATTTCCCACACACTTAGAATTCGTGACTTGACCTCTTACTTATACCATTCAAATTGTCAAGTCGGCCCATTTACATGTTACATTTACCAATAAACCATACATCAGTCAGCTACAGATATTACTCTGAACAAATAAATGTTATTTCATAAAATAGTGAAGTCCTTTACTAGCTGACCCTGCTTGGTAAATACTGCTTCCAAAAATTTCCTGAGTTAACCTTCTTGACTCGGTTAACATTGCAATATCTATAAAATCCTTTGGCTATTGAGTTTACTCGGTAAGAACTGAATTCCTTCATGAGAGCTAGGTGAGAATTTCTTTTGCCACATTTCTTTTGATGACCAAGTGAGCTTGATAAGAACTACTTCAGTCATATCTCCTTTGATGATTGAGTGAGCTCGATAAGAATTGCTTTAGTCACATTTCCTTTGATGATCGAGTGAGCTTGGTAGATTCTGTCCTTTTGCCTCACTAACCATCTGAGCTTAGTAAACACTATCCTTTGCCTTGCTGACCTTCTGAGCTTGGTAGATACTGTCCTTTGCCTTGCTGACCTTCTAAGCTCTGTAGACATTATCCTTTGTCTTGCTGACCTTCTGAGCTCGATAGACTTATCTAATGACTAATATGACATTTGTGTGACATCAAAGACAACACACAATTTGAACAATTGTACCCAACAAGAAAGAGCATTAGGTGTTTCAATATGACTTATTTTGTGAGACTCATTGATAACTAATTCATAGAGTTCGAACATGAGAGTCTTTGATCCTAAATAAAATTTTAAAGGTCTCCAACTAGATTGGCACTGAGAATCATGGACTCCAAAAACTTGTCTTTGTTTGCCACTAGTTGTACTAGATTGTACAATTAGATTGTGTCTCTTAATTTGGTGAATCTACCCTTTGGTATTGAATCATGAAACTAGATATCTCATTTTAAACTTCTAAGCCAATGATTTTGTATTTACATCTTAAAATTGTTGGAATTTTTTATTTGGGGACCTATTGTGTTGAGGTCAAAGCACTAGACCATATCATTAACCTAATTTTTTATTAACAACATCATCCCTCGATCTTACAATTTTCACCTTTACATCTAAATTTTCACTTTAGACTAAAATTTGAACTTAAAGTTAAATTTCAATTCTACAAACTAAAGCTTTAACTCAAACTTGAACTTGAAACCTTTGGTTCAAGTTCGAGTTCAAATTGGTATCAGGACACTGCACCTTTCACAAAATGACCTTTTACAAGGACAATGTTAGCCATAAAAACCATCAATCCACTAAAAAAATCAAGAAACTATACCCAAAAGACTTCCTTTGAAAGTTTAAATCTTGGGTGTTGAAAGTAGGCTAACACTTCACATTCTTACTCTAATTCTACTCTTCCTCATCTACCTAATCATGCCTAAGATTCTACCAAAGACCCCTTTAAATACATGCAAGTCCACATGTCATCCTATTACAATTTACCAACTAAATAAACCCTTGCATTAAATGCAAACCAAGCCACAATTTGACTCTCAAAAAATATTAAATATGAAAGGTCAGCCCAAACTAGAACCAGACACATACAACACTACCAAAGAAAGACCAAGGTAAAACTAACACTTGGAAATGCTCGACACATACACAAGCTTGACATAAAAAAGAACTAAGTACCAAAAGAAACTCAACAACCATAGAGAACTCAAGACCAAAAAGGAACTCAACACCAACATGAACTTGGAAACTACAGAGAACTCGATGCCAATAGGCACTCAAAAGCAACTAAGAATAGGACACCAACTAGGAGCTTGACAAAAACTAATAGCTCGATAATAGCAAAGAACTTGGCAGCAAAAAAGAAACAAGGAAAACATGTAGGTTAGCAATGCTAATCTAGGATTCTCCTACATTAGACAACTAGGGTTGAAAATAAGTGATTCTGCTAAATAATGCAATTTTCACAACCTCAGCTAAATCCAACTTAGATTGAGAAATCCATGTAGCATTTTCAACTAGTTTGTTCTTCCACTTTACCAAGTACTCATAATAGTCCTTTCCTCTTGTGCTTTTACCAACTCTTTGATTCAATAATTTTTCAACTTGTTCAATTTGTTTCTTATGATAATCATTTGATATATAAACTTCATTATCTAACCCATGATACTTATACAAATCAGCAATATTGAATATAGGAGATATATTCATGTCATCAGGTAACTCAACTTCATAAGCATTACCACTGTCAAATTTTCTCAAGATCTTACAAGGTCCAAACTTCTTCATCTTCAACTTACTATATGTTCTACTAGGAAATATACCTTTCTTCAAATGAGCCATCACCTCATCACCAATTTCAAAAACATGTTTTTTTCTAGACTTATCAACATTGTCCTTATACTTTTGATTACTTTGTTCCAACCTCAACTTCACTTCCTTATGAAAAGAATCTATAAAATTAAAAAATTCTACCCTTGCAACACTTCTCTTTTCTTCACTAGCAACATCCCTTAATTTAGATATCGGTCTACAATGCATTCTAGTAACAATCTCAAAAGGTGTTTTCCTTGTACTCATATTCACATAATTATTATATGAAAACTTAGCTTGTGTCAACATTAAATTCCAATTATGTGGTTTATCTCCAACTAAACATCTCAAAAAATTACTTGAGCTTCTATTCACAACCTTTTTCTATCCATCTATTTGTGGATGGAATGTAGAACTATACCTCAACTTAGTACCCATCTTCTTCCACAAAGTCTTCCAAAAATAAACAAAAAACTTACTATGTCTATCAGAAATAATACTTCTTGGTAATCCATGCAATATAACAATCTCTTTGAAGAAAATGTTAGCAACTTGCTTAGCATATGATGTCTTCTTACATGGTATAAAATGAGCCATCTTAGAAAATCTATCCATGACAACAATTTTACAGAATCATACCCCTTTTCTATCATAGATAATCCAAGAACAAAATTGATACCGATGTCACTCCAAGGTTTCTCAGGAACATAAATAGGTGTATACAAACCAATATTCTAACTTACTCCTTTTGCAACTTGACAAATTCCACAACTCTTTACAAATTTCTAAACATCCTTATACATCTGTGGCCAATAATACTTATCCTTCAACAAACTTAATGTTTTATCAATCCAAAATGTCTAACCAATCCACCACTATTCTTTTCCTTAATCAGATTAACTAAATTCGTTTGAAAAAAATACATTATTGAATGAAATACTCATCATACTTACTAATGTGATATGATAGATTTAGTGCTCTGCACTCTCTCCATGCCTTAGAAAAATTAGGGTTAGTATTATACAACTCCTTCATCTCATCAAAACAAAGTGTTGGAATTACAATAGGAAAGGTAAACTTTGAGCGGGGTGAATCAGTGCTTTAAAATTTTACCCTTAAAACATTCACCACACATCCATCTCACATATTCAATAAGTAAACTAAAATACCATGTAAAGCATATACATTTAAATTATGTAAACAAGTAAGCATTCACATATATATGACAGAAGATATGATTACCTTGAAGGTTATAAGGTTACAATGTTTGATCATGAAACATGATCAACCTTGTGAAAGGTCTACCTTGTTAAAAGTTTACAAAACTATTAGGTCTCACCCTGTTAAAGGATTTCAACACCTTGTTAAAAGTGTACTTGCTTAAAGGATTTCAACTCAAAATTAAGTAAGCACCTTTTTAGAGGATTTCAATACAACCTGTTAGGGCTACTCTATTAAGAGATAAAACTAATCCACGTGATAGAATGTCTCAACAATAAATTGACATTGTCTGCTACCAATGAAAGCTTTAGATTATGAGGTTCTTATTTAAATACTGGCCACATATCTTCTATGTCTTTAAATGCAAAACCATCTCTAGGCATTCACATAATGTCATCTTAACTTCTACATTGTGCATGGTAATCCATAAATTGGGCCAAGCTAGTGCACCTAAATAATGTTTATAGATGTGGAATAATGAGAATGAAATGAAGAACCTTGTGTGGCACCATTTTGGTTATTTGATCTAATCAATATCTACTAATGTGAAAATCATGGCATTCCAAGGTAGTGGATTGTGAATCCACCATGTATGGGTTTGATTCCCATCATTCACCCAGTGAAAAAAAAGTCAACCAGATTTATTAGGTACTGTATGAAGTATTTGAAATATGGGGAAAAATTACCATTTGGGTAATATTTCCAAAGGAGTTGCAAATGGATTTTTTAGTTCACCAATCATCGATGGTTCTAGAACTGCTAAACCTATGGTAGCTGAACTTAATAATACAACAATTATAATCCAGGAAGTTATAAGTACCTATGCATAAACTTGGAACCCCCTTATTTTCCAATAAAAATGCTGACCTACTTCCACACCAGATATCTCATAGAAAAAATTCAGCATGTTAATAGGAAATTGTACAATATTCATATTACCCTTGCTATAGATGAATTTCAAAAGAATTTTTTATTTGGTTCAATGACCGATTTTTCAATTATTTCACTATCATCAGTTAGGTTACAAAATAAAATAACGAAATGATTAAAGTTGTAAATTCATGTTGTTTATGATATATAATATGATAATTGGGACATGCATGTATTGTTTGATACTCCATTCCAATATCTTTCATAATGATCGATGATTCTCAATGAGAGTTAGGTAGAATATTTGATGGTGGTATCAAACACTCACCTATCAACCTATGGAAAAAAAATTCTTAATATAAAGAACATTAATTGTATGCTAATTTTGGATATATCATTGAAAACTTTGAAGTTTACCAACAACAATACAATGGAGAGAAGCATTTTTTAGGAGCCTTGGTATAGGAGCTTGTATGCC
This sequence comes from Cupressus sempervirens, assembly GCA_028749045.1. NCBI lineage: Eukaryota > Viridiplantae > Streptophyta > Pinopsida > Cupressales > Cupressaceae > Cupressus > Cupressus sempervirens. The sequence continues at coordinate 1,054,501,563 of CM053785.1, forward strand.
TTTTCAACTATAGGTATATCAAGGTCCTCTTCATCATCATCATTAGATGCGCTACTATCATCATCTTCATCAATTGCACTAATAACATCTTCTTCAATCTTGTTCTCTGGCATATTATCAGCTCTGCCAATACCAACATCTTCAATTTTGTTCTCTGCCTCAAGATCATCTTCTTCCATGGGAGCATTACCTTAGGCTTTGATATTCACACCTCCATGTTCCACCAATTTTAAATCCACATTCACCAAAGGACAAAAATCCTTTCCCCCTTCAATGTGATCATGTTGTCTACAATGTCTTTGAGTCATTGTGATTATAATTCTTTGATTCTTTAAGCCCTTGCATTTCTTGCAAGGATGGTAACATTTTCCATCACCTTTTCTTTTGAACTAAGAAAATCTAGAAATTGTCACCTTTTTTGTTATGGGTTCATATTGTTAAGCATGGACTTTCTTCATAGGAAAATATTTGGGATATAAAATTATATCAAATATAAACATACAAGCATTAGTCGTATATTGTATATAATAAAAAATAATAAAATAATAAAACATTACTATCTCTTCAGTAAGGGTGGCATCAAAACAAATTATAAATTATACAATATAAATATATATAATAATAAGAAAAGATTTCATTAAAAAAATACCACTATAGAGACATAGAGCACAAGGCACAACAAGAGACAAAAAATAATAATATTTTTTATTCCTAAATGAATGAATGAATGACTATAAAATCTAGGTGGGGGCATAGTTTATAACTTTTAGCTTCTCTTCCATTCCCCCAACTCAACAAAAGCTTCCATTGTGTAGTCCCCTAGTTTATCTTTATCATTGATTTATGTGTATGTAAAGAGGAGAAAGTGAAGAGCCTATGCTCAGAACACCATATCAAATCTACAAGTTAATTACACAAGATACATCTCCAACCATGAGTATAGGGAAGGAATTACATATTTGTAGTACTGAATTCAATATGTAGAGAGTGGAATGATGAGATTAGTTGATTCATCATTTATATGATTCAGATTAATCTGCACTATGAGTTATCATGGAATTAAAGCAATTTGATACATGGGTTGTCAATACCAGAAATGACAATCATAGAGTAAATCACATAGCTTTACTTATCTATATTGGGAAAATTCTATTTTAGTCATGAGGTACCATATCTATCTTATAGATGCTACAAAATATTTGGCTTGATTTGATGTTCATGTAACAAGATAGTAAGATCTTGCATTAATGTCACTCTCATTCTTGGGAAGATAGAAGTAGTAATTTTGAGTTCAATAGTGAGAAAAATATTTGTTATTTTTTGTGAATAGAGAAGGCTATACCTAATCCTATATTGTACCAACCACCTTCAAATATGGAGCACAAGGATAGTTGTAGAATTTGTGAAAAAACCTAAGCAAGATAACTAACAATTGTAGTGATGGCTCAAAATGGTTATTTCATCTTTATCCCCTTATGACCTATAATATTGAAGAGATGATGTCTCAAATATAGCAGGCACTTGTTCAAGGTAAAAACTACTTTGAAATGTTTTAAATGCAATACTACTCTTCTTGACTACTTTTGTGGGGTAGTATATAGTCCATTATTGGTCTATGATCAATTTAAGAACTTAAGTATGATTGCAGTGGCATGACATGACTAATAAAAGGTAAAAATATGATATAATCTGGTAGTAGTGCAAATGAATTACATATTTGTAATGATGGATAGGAAAACTAAATATTCTCATTTCTTTGTAATTGGTGATTTATTTTTTTGAGAAGTGTTCAGATTGTATAGTATCCCTCATACCATTTGTAGTGGTAGGGACATGTTTATCAACACATTATAACAAGAGTTATTTTGTTTGGTAGGGACAAATTAACTCCTAGTACCAATTATCATCCTCAAATAGATGTGTAGACTAAAATCATGAATAAATGGGTTGGATGGTTGTGTTTGGGTGAGTATTGTTATGATACTACCTATCACATGACTATTGAATATCTTCAAATAAGGCATTGTACAGATATGAAGCTTTTTCATTTACAAGCTTGGCTTTTTGATGCAGGAGCATCCAGAGGTATAAGGGCAATCCTGTGTCACCCAAAAAAAAAAATGTACTTAGACTTAGTTTCTGTTTCATGTCTTTACATTTTTGGATACCCATTTGGCTCAAATAAAGGTTCCAACTCTCATAGTTCAACTATCAGTGCATTTGAAAATCTTGAAAAAATAGGAGCATGCAATTTGGCCATCATTTTGGTGACCTAGAAGGTGTGACTTGGCTAGATGAATGTAATTGAGATTTAGAGCATTCCAGAAAAAGAATCAGGTCAAAAGGCCCCACGGTTTGAAAGTTATTGCAATTTTTCGGGTTTTGGAGACCTCCTAAGAATGCTTCAAAGTCAGGTTTGGGGCATTAAATGACCTCAAAAAGGGTCGAAAAATGGGGGATGAGCAAAGCTTGTCCATAGGGCTATAGAGCGCTTCGAGAGCTTTCCAAAAATGTAAACGGTTCGTCAATCGGAGCTACGGTTCAAAAGTTATGCCTCCCGAAAGTTCGACTACCGTTTCTGGATTCTTCTAGATTTGCACCGACTTCTAACGTAGCTTCTAGAACCTTCTATTTTGTCGGTGGACGCCTACTAGCACTTTCTAGAATGTACTCCTAGTCCTTAATCCTTCGGGGTCTATTTAAGGGGATTTCTGGCATTGTAAAAGGCAGTTCGGATTGGAGCTTGAGAGGAGGTGCTAAAAGGAGAAAGATTCTCCAGATTTATGCTATTGTAAGCCCGTAGGGCATGTTTAGAAGTTTATTTTCTCTGTACTGTTTGGACTAGCCTCTTTTCTCAGTTAATATAA